>JAODLC010000065.1:10574543-10622242 GCA_026781145.1 Hippopotamyrus pictus
TAGCTCTGATTTAAAGGAACCCAGGGTTTTAGCTTCCGCTACACTAGCAGGAAGACTATTCCATACTCTAACTACGTAAGAACATAAACACATATACACAAAACCAAACCACTCAAGAAGACAGTGGATCTCACTTGAGCTCTTCATTCTCATTATACTTACAAAGCAACAAATCCCACTCTCTTCTAGGGTGAAGCTTTCTTACGATGTATATTTCAACCCAGCCCTCATTAATGCATAGCCCTCTGACCCAATTAAATTAACAGAATGGAGAGACATTCAGCATGGCTAGTCCTTCACCCAGATCCTTCTCTTCACCTTTTTAACTTACCGACTGCTACGTTCATACACTTTGCTCTGTGTCAGCTTTTCTCCCAGGTACTCTGCAGTAGGCAGCATAAGCGAGGACATTTTTATCACTTTAAGAAAAAAAAGCCAAACTGTCCATCTGTTGCATCGAAAAATTTAAACAAATAGCCCTAGCATTTGAACAGTTTAAGATTACCGTGGCTTTATTCTGTAGTCATTTAAAAAAACTGACTTCAACACTGCCCCTTTCACAATTTTCACTAGCAACAAGAAAGCATTTGCATGTACATTTTTAGTCATACTCACTGTCTAGTGAGGCGTTGGACCTATCATCACTATCATCATTGTCTTTTTATAATTTGATCAGTTTTTAATTGATTGGTTTTAATGAATTTTTGTCTCATATCAGAGATAGCAGTGAATTTGGTCTTATACTCAAAGTTCTTCCTAAACAAGTTGTCTTACATGTGGGTCTAAAAAACCTTTTTATAACGGAAAAAATAAAGAAGATTCTATTAATAATAAACAGCTAAATGAAATAAGCAAAAAAATGAACTCATTTTCATTGGACATTTGACTGATCCTTTTACGGTATAACATATAATTCACTACTTGAAATAACTGCTGAGATGTCAAACTATTAGCATTGTTGTAAACTTCTGCAAAAAATTCCTTCTAGAATTCTATATCAGACACAGAAAAATCATTAAATGCATTTTATAAGGGTTTTAGCATATTATTAATTAATTAAATACAAAATACAAACAACATGTTTAAAAACGCAGAATAAAGTGATTAAGTTGTGTTCTGCAGTTAATATAAAAATACGTCTTAAAATATACTTTAAGGTTTGTATACGATTCAGAAATATATACAGCCAGAGAAATCCAGAAACAAAATTTAAATTAAAAATCAAAGCACAGTAAAGCATTATTTACATTTGAAATGGTTATAACATTTATTGCATGCTTCTCAGAGCAGTACAAAATATCCATGGATTTTATGTTCTATTTTGGTTTGTCCCTGTAATTATTCAGATCCAAGGGCCCCCACTTTAAAATTCAGCACCAAGTGTTCCTTAACATTTTCATATGGGAAAAAAGGGGACAGAGTGCAGAAACCAATTTACCAACAGAGCGACATCATCTGTTTGTCCGTTTATCTCTTACACACCACCCCTCGGTCCAGTGTTGACAGGACATGATATTCCATTAATCTGCCTAATGAAAATTTAACCAGTGTTATAAACAAATAATTGGCTATTATCCTCTCAAAGATCCCGAATAAATTACTCGCGTTTTTCATTGCTTAAAAGCTGGCCCTTCTGATTGATGTTAGAATAAATGTGGGCTGTTCTGTCCCTGCAAGTGGGTCTTGGTTAAGCCTGTGATTGACTTAATGAGAGTCTTTGGGGTGAGTAAATGTTCCAAATTGCTCAGTCATTAGCTTTGCTCGGCTGTCTGAAGATACCCTGGATCTGCATTGCAGTCTGCTCCTCTTGTACCATTCCGCCTCCAATTACATTTTCATTTAGAGCAAACCTCTGAAGTCAGATAGGCAGACCTCTTTTCATTACGCTGGCCTTCTTTTTCTTTTTTATCTAAATAGTGTGAAATGTCTCTTCATTTAGAGCAATTAAAGTTGAAAAAGACTGCACTGTAATGAATTATCATACAAATTATTTACTTAATGCCACAATCTTCTACTCTCTTTTTCTCTCATCCCTTTTTCTATGACAGCAGTATTGCAACAAGAGTCTAGGCAGACAGAAAGAGTCTGGCCATTTGGCAAGAATTCAGTTATACGATGGATTTCCAGAAAATGCATCTCCTTGATCTCCAGAGCTTTATCATCTGTTTTTCTCTGACAACCTTATTATTGATTTGGGGAACTGTATGTATATTACTGAAAAGTAGAAGGAAGAAACTACTTAGACAATATTACTAAGAAGGGTGTTAAGGTTTTGGTTTTGTAACATTAATGATATAATTCTGTTGTATAAAGTGCATCAACGATTTGTGCTTTTTGCTATACCAGATACAGGATTCCAGATTTCTTATCCTGAGTCGATAAAGACACAAATGCGATCATGAAAATTAGGTACATACGATCAATCCAAATAAATGATTCGTTGCAGAAATTCCTCAACTTAAAATGTTCTGAATAATTATGAATATGTGAGCCAAACCATTGAGTATAAAATGTATCCAGAATCTTTCAGACATACCAAAGCAGACATCCACAGTCTGGTGGCATAAGGTGCAAGGACAATATTTATTTACAGATTGAATTGCAAGATAATTATTAATTTGAATAACATGAAGTAAGCATTGACTTGAAGAATACTTCTTCACAAATACAACAAATGTAGCTTGTTAATGAGCAAAAACAGCATTATGGTTATTATGGAATATTCAGCGTATGCAAGTTTAATGCTAGCATAAATGTGTAAGTTTTAAAACAAATTCATGGTCATTTTAGACTAATGAAAATTTCGACCTTATAGAGTCTGAGGTAGGTTACAGGCTAGGTTACACATCATAACCCTGACCAGTCCAGGACTAATGGATGGAAGAGGAATGGAAAGATAGATGAATAATGGAAATTTAATGGAACAATGTAACATTTACAAAACAAATACAATAAGCAGCTGTCAAATAACAGTAGACATCAATAAGCCTGTTTGAAAACTCATAACATTTGCGAGTCAGTATCCCATATTGTAGCTCTAGGAGACTGAGGCACAGCGTCTATGACTGTTGCAATATTTTGTCAGTGCTGTCACAATGCAGAATGCATTCATAAATATCTTTTAGATAAAAATTTAAGATAACAGATAAAATTAACTTCATAAATACTTAATTTTTAAATTAATTTAATATTCAGTTCTATTTAATAAAGAACAAAAGGAAGAATAATATTAAGAATGATGTAGTCAGTCATATGTCATTGATGGAGAATATGTCATCAAAACTGTTACGTCACAGTAACATGTTATTAAGAGTTACAGAGGCCTATTATTTATACAAATCGGCTGACACCATACTGTATCGATTGCTAGCATTTGTTTGAAAATAGTACAGTTTATGATTTTATTGTGAACACCCAAGATCCCATCAGCTGAAAGTATTATGATATTACCTGCTACCAAACGACAAAAGGGTTTGTTTTTTGCAGCATTAATAACTAAGCTCACCTACAAAATCAATTTTAAAGTATGCGATGACTCCAGTAAGGATAAAGGAAGAACTATTAATTAAAAGTGGAACAGGTTCTTATTTTAGTGGAAAATGGAAAAATTGCATGTCTTTGTTAAGGAAAGCCCAGGAGCAAAGCTTTCATTAGCCTACATGCATGGCAAAAGCAATTCATCAACTATAATTTTCTTTGAATAGAAAAAAGGGATCAACTTCAGTATGCTATTTATGGAGATTTACGGAACTCCAGCAAATGGTAATGTGATTAACATTTATCTACAACATGTTAAAATGGCCTTCCTGCTTGTGTTTGGTTTAAGATTAAAATACCACTCAAATAAAAAAAAGCCATAAAAAAAGATATGCAATGATATAAAATCTGCTTTGCTTCATGAATACATAATGATGAAGATTTTTGGGGAATTCACTGTCACATTAGAAGGGATTTTTCTTCCTTCCAAATATCTTTTTTTTTTCCATGTAGGCCTGTCCCTAGATGAGCACAGCAGGCTGAACACAGTTATTGTCCTTTAGATTCTCTGTAAATGTGAACTGTTCTGTGGATTAGTGGAGTGGAGATTTAGTGCATCCTTGTGGAGTATTGTTGAAATCTATTTTGGGATGTACGATTGGAGGGCTGTAAGCCTAGTAATATATGCCTGCTACAGTTGACAAGAGACAGTTGAGAGACCATTTTATGCAAAATCATATAAATTATTTTGGAGGACCGTAATGCAGCTAATATTATTTATAAGGTCTGCCATTTCAGTGTTTATATAATATATTTACATAAATGTTTGATATATATGTCATATATTCTTGTCTATGTGTAATATTATTTTGATACTATTATGCCCTATTATTATTAACTATTACCAAGTTAAAAATAAGGTATATTAGTCACAGCAGAATGATTTTTTTTTATAATGGATTCTATACCTAGTTTGCAGGATTGGCACTGGAGCCACCGGAAAAAAACTCACACTGGTCCATTCGGACTAGTGCGGTGCTGAGGATTCACCCGCCACCTGGCTGCACTCAGGTTCTCATCCCTGAGGTGGTTTGTCGTGTGGTGGGTGCAGCAACACACTGTAATCAGTGTATGCTCCTTACCTCTCTCCTCTGTACCTAGGTCTATATCTGGTATTCCAGTATTGATCCCTTTTTTGCCAAAGGGACACTCTGAAAAACAAAGACAAAGACGTGGATGGACACAAAACTGAAGGGAAATAATAAAGACAAATGAAGACATGAGCTTTCAGAGAAGACAATCTACAACAGTTTTAATTTGATATTATCAGTGATTATGTTAGTCAGTATGTAAAATTTAATGTAATAACAATATATTTCCTCATGGTTTTTTTTTTTGTGATGAGCCTTGAAATACCTTTGTAATGAAAAAAATTAAATTCCTAGTATTCATTTGTGCAAAAAATGGTTTCAATAGTTATTTTTCACATTATATTTACAGTTGTTGTTTTGTGTCCATACTATTATCATACTAACATTCTTGAAATAGTATTCAACAACAGGTTTCAAGGTACATAGATTTAAATGCAATTCCGTCCATAAGCATGAGCACTGACATATCATGCTAAATGTGATTTTCTCTTTGTAACTCAATCTTGGGTCAATCTTGAGGCAATTAACTTCTTCAAATCTTTAACAAAGCCCACCATGCAAGGAGCCCTCTGGGAGCGGTTTAATAAACAATAGTAAACCACTTTCAACAGCCATCAACTTGGAATTCAGCATCCACAGACAACATTCTACTTTCATAAAGTGATTAAAACAATATAGTATGCGTTTGGAAAAACGTGTTAATTACTGAACTGATCTGGTACTTCACTGGTTTCTGCATGTGTTTTTGTAATTTTGTGCAATACAAAAAAGTAGGCACTTACCTTTATACCAAAAGCAGGTGTATGAAGCCTTAGAATGGGATGACATGTTTTCATGAAATTGGAAATTTTGATTTATATCGGCAGTACAAATTTGACCTGTTGCACACAAAATTACAAATACCCTGTCGTTGTGTCTTTATGCTACTGATCATACAATCAAAACGTGTTACTTCCTACTCTTTCTAAAGGTTTTGTCAACTTCATATATTTGACTGATTTTAACCATAAACACAAGCAGTTTAATATTACCCCCCTCCATAGACAATTCTTTCCATTAAAAATTACCATTCATATTCAACCACCACCGCCTACCTATTGATCCACAAACTCTCAGGAAAGGTCAGTTTTATGTTCCCTGTTCCATTACCATAACTCTCATGACAATTGGTAAAATGGTTCATGGACTGTATCAAATCAATTGAGCTTCAATTTGATTGGTTTATGATGATTCCCCCCAGAGAGAACATGACAAATTTCATGTAAATTAAGTCTCACATCTTATGCCTGAACAGTTCCTCTGAAAATGCCTTTTGTAGTTACCAGTTAATCTTGGCGCCTCTAAAACTATACCGTACTACAACTGTATAGAAGACAGATTGTTAAACCATTCCTAGTACAAGTATAGTAACATACTTATTCTTGAAATATTCAGACATTTTAGGTTTCATTTTGTTAGGCAGCTATATTATTTTATATTTGTATACAATATTTGGCGTGTGTTGTATGCTATTTAAAAAAAAGTAATGTAGTAAAAGTCTGACTGGTGCCCAGATTGTCAAGAATATTCCCCTTTTTAGTCTCCTGTACTGCCAGGGATATATAGAAAGGCCAGGGTAATGGGTAATAAAGACATATAACCTAAAAAGTAAAAATATACGTCAACTACATAGCCCTGTCTTCTCTAAGTTGAAGTGTATTATATGCTCAACATGAATAGCTACTATCACTTACTGTGGTGTAACGTGAAAAGTGACTGCCATTAAATTATATGGTTAACATAAATCCTCCGCTGTACCAGAGTGTACCAATGACATAAGTTAAAACACTGACAACCTTTAAGTGCCCAAATCCCAAATTAATCTGCACAAACGTGATTACTACATCAGATGTTTAACAAAATTCCACAGTAGTAGCTATTGCATAATAGGAAAGTCTACATGTAATTAGGTTATAAATCTCATGAAATATTACAAAGGAGGGAGTTAAAGTAACATGTAGAGTGAAAATGGTAGTTTTGATTTTTAAAAAAATGCCTTGATATCTACAGACCTTCATGTTAAACTGTATTTTGCTAGCATTTACTCCATGACTATAGCTATAGAGACACCAGCAAAAAAATTGTAGTTTTCAATGTGAGGTAAGAAATTAAAATGTAGTATGAAAACCTATTTTGGTCTAATTTTGTTTACTGGCACTGGTACCGTAGTGTGGAAATTATCCCATTTTTTGGCCTCTCCTCCATGCCTAGTTGCTGCCAATCAAATTTCACTGGCTGTCTTAATAGAGTTGCACGGATGAGCAGTGCTGCACTGCAAAATGTAACCCTAACAGCATCAATGGTAACCTGGAGTGTTTAGAATGCTCAGTGGAGTGGGGGCCCTCAAGGTTTCCTATCAATCAATCAATCAATCAATCAATCAATCTATCTATCTATCTATCTATCTATCTATCTATCTATCTATCTATCTATCTATCTATCTATCTATCCACCTACCCACCCGTCCATCCATCCATCCTTTGTGTTTATTCAAACTTTTACTGAATCTTAAAACATTGTTTTTGTAGTCAGGAGGAGCCAGTGTACCTAGTGGTACACTAAATCGCAGCTAACCCGTGTACCCAGGGGTATATTAAATCGCAGCTAACCCATGTACCCAGGGGCCTCCACTAAAAAGCCCCCCATGGTTCACAACTACACCATCATGGAAAACAGTGCCTGGGTCAAATACAATTTTGATGTTCCTCTGAATGCACTGGCAGTTATTGTGATGATTAATCTATAAAGGTTATTGATATTATGAATATATGAGGTTATATTTTTCCCAGATGGATCCTTTTGGTTTATTTTTCCTTTTTATATTTTTCACCTCTATATTGTGTAAATCCTGTTCCTATCTGGTTTCAATAACCTTTATCCTCTATGATGAATCTCTTGCCTCATCCCTGTTCATTGTTCTGTTATCTGCCCTGAAACAATTCTGACTCTATTGCTATGTTAATCTATAATGTACTATTTGTCTCACTTGTATGTCACTTTTGACAAAAGCGGCTGCTAAATAAATAAATGTAAATGTAATGATGTAGTTCTTGTTAAATCTTTGTTGGGCGCTTAGGGGCAACTATAATGAGAATGGTGCTATATAAAAATAAATTAACTAAATATATTGCCATGACTCAATACAATCACAGGAATATATTTTTTCCCCCAAAACTACCTCATTTTAGCCATTGGAGTTGGTTTTATTTAATTGACTGTTCTATCCATACATAGACCAAAGGACACCCAATTTAATAATGTGCAATGTCAAGTCATTTAATAAAATGGGGCATGCCTAAAAAAAGAAAAATTGGTTTAACTTTAATTTGTATTAATTCAGTTTTCACAATCTTTTCAGAGAATCATTATTAAAAAAAAAAATCTGTTTTGCACATGTCATGGTGAGTCCTCAGAGTGCTGAACTGAAACATACATTTATCCACTTTTACAGCCATGGATCAAAACAGAGTACACCATCCATCCATCCATCCATCCATCCACACCTCCAGGTTTTCTGCCCACTGGTCCCTGAGGTCCTTGGACACCAGCCTACTGGACTGGTGACTGGATAGATGGGTAAATAAAATATAGAATATAAATGAATGATACTTAGTATTTAATTTCTGAGTAGTCAATACAGTACATATCTAACTTAAGGTATGATTTTACCCAGAAATCCAACATAAGTGATGCAAAATGGCAACCGCAAATATATGTTTTGGAGCTTGGATTCCAGTTGCTGCTATGGATCGCAGAGATACGATTCACTCCTTTTATTCAGTTTTCAGCAGTCTGTAAAAAGGTAGCTCCAATTTCTTGTTAAATCCTTTTGTACAATCAATATCACAGCAGATCTTTCCCATTTTAGATGTGTTTTCTCAGCATTCAAGCTGAGCGTTAATGCTGCCACAGTCTTTTTGTCACTCAGTGAATGTAACCAGAGTATATCCCACCTACTGTGATGTCACATGCATATCCCATTAACTACGCAGTCTGGGCAGGAAGGTCCACCCAAAGCCAGTCGATTGACAACTTGACCCTCAAGAAAAAGTAAGAGCAATGCATAAAAGGCAAAAGAGCAAAAGTAACATGGAAAGAGCAGTAAGCGTTCTTATTCTTTTTTTTTTTATTTGTATTTATTTTACTTTCTTACTCAACATTTACTTTCTTATTCTTATACAGATTTATTCTTTTTTATGGCACTCTTGTGACTCCATAGAAAATACCGCAGTGAAAAGAATATAAGTTACCTACACACTCCGAAAAAATACGTGACATGATTAAATCCTCCCACAATAAATTTCCCCGAGATCCGCACGATACATTTCACCGACTGGCTACCGGACCGCTACAGATAAAATTCGCTGGATGGGGTGGCTAGAGATCAAAAATCAATATAAACCTTATTTCAGAATATTCAGGAAGTCATCTTTCACCCCACAGTTCTAGAATTGCGGATCTGTACAGTGTTCCTGGGAAGTGTGCACAAAGATTCATGGAATAAATCTAGATGGCAGATAGCTACGCACACAAGATGGCAGCTGCAGGCTCCATTGTCACTCTTGGCTGGTCTAACTTTGCTGCCCTCCGTTGTTGTTACAATTTATGGGTGACTTTGAATCGGATCAAGGGGACAGATTTAGTGGTAGACTTTTATCCACATAATATTTTTGCGAAGTGGTAACATGATCCATCGGACATCAAACAGAGTAAATAATAAGAAATAGAGTGATCTGGTTCACAAGGATCAGCCTCTAATCACTGACTTTCAGTCAATAGAGAAATTTTCTTGTGACATTTTCTGCTTGTTATCAAACTATATGTTATGGGTATGCATCAAATTCTGGTTTTCCTTTTTTGTGGTTGCATGTGTGATATTGTAAAATAAGTGATAAATAAATAAGCAAATAAAAAGTCACAAAGTTTCATATACAGGGTATATAATCTATCCATCATCCACAATTGAATACATACTGTCAATGTAGCAGTGGAGTGGTCAAAGAACAAAGAATATTAAACATTCTGGAATGGTCAACTCAAACCCCCAGCCTCAGGTAGATTGAAAACACATGAGTGATGAGTGATTTGGAAAGACCATGTCACGATCAGCACTGGTGTGCAGGCAGGCGAGCGGGTAAGCAGAAGCGGGAAGCCCGAAGTTCGGGGAAACGGGTTTATTTGGGACAGACGTAAGCACACAGCAGGCACAGCACATGACAATACAATGACTAATCTGGGGGAGACTGACTCTGACAAGGACTAAATACACTGGACAAGCTGAGGGAAACGAGCAACAGGTGAAATCCATCAGGGAAAAACACGGGGTAATGAGGTGGGCGTGGCACACATGGGGATCGTACGGAGCTGGGCGTGACAGAACACTTCACCAATATGTTTTTTTTTTCTGAAATTTGACTAAGCTGGGACAGTTACATAATGAGCAATGGGCAAAAACAAGCTGGACAGCATGGGGGTGCCAGTATTAGGCATTTATGGAATGACCTGCAGGGCATCGCCAACTACAAAGGACAGAGGTGTCAGATTACAATTCCTGATGTCACACCGACTGATGAGCTGAATAACTGTTATGCAAGGCTTGACACTCAAAATAAGAAGCAGGCACACAAAATATCCAGTGAACCAGTGAA
Organism: Hippopotamyrus pictus; assembly: GCA_026781145.1. Taxonomy (NCBI): domain Eukaryota; kingdom Metazoa; phylum Chordata; class Actinopteri; order Osteoglossiformes; family Mormyridae; genus Hippopotamyrus; species Hippopotamyrus pictus. Next base: position 10,584,859 of record JAODLC010000065.1, read on the forward strand.
CCAAGGGAATTTGTGCTCCAACTTTCTGAACAGGACTTTCAGAATGGTCAAGAGACTAAGGCCTCAATCCATCTTCACCTATGACAGTGTGGGCAACTTCAAAAGCAGCTACATCATCAAGTTGCTGATGATGGCACAATTAATAGTTGCCTGATCAATAATGATGAATTTACATACAAATGCAAGGTGAGGTGGATCATCTCACTCTAAGCTTCATTTTATCAGAGCAGGAGTCGCATTCTCATCACCATTGAGGAGTGTCTATTGGGTACTGTCAGCAGCTTTACATTTTATTTATTCGATGACAGACATTTTTGAGAAAGCAAAGTTAGTCAATCCCTAGAGAGATTGGGGGTTAAGGGCCTTGCTCAAGGGCCCAGTGGTGAAACCTTTTTGACCCTGGGATTTGAACTGGTGACCTTCCATTCTCAGGCACAGCACCTTCAGGTTCCTTGACCTCCAGATCTCTTAAAGGATGAGCTGGACTGAAAATACCATATCAATTCTGGTCAGCATCTTCACTTTGTGAGAGGAAGGTCACGCTTACCATATTGTAGCACAATACCGCTGAAAATGTCTTCATTGATGGAATGGTACTGTATGGTATGATATGGTATTTAGTGGTAGAACCACAAGTTAAGACCGGAAGGTCATGGAGAGGGTTGTGAGGCTGGCCTAGAAAATCACAAGAATCAAACTGCCATCCGTACTGCAGCATCAAAGCACACATTCAAATACCTAAAACTCCCTGGCTGCAAGTTGCTCTCACCTCTACATTTACTTTATCTAGAGTCTGGTAGGTGTAGTATCAGAACACTTCAAGAATAGTTTCTTCCCCCGAGCTGTTCTTATCATCAAGAGCGAAATCTGGACTCCAACCCTATTACTTGCATGTGCACTATAAGTGAATTATAATGTCAATGCGTTACTTGTCCAGTCTGCAATGTGTTATACCTATTGTGCATGTCTCTGTAGCCAGTGGGATCGGTGTGCTAGTTCTACACATGCCTTTAGGATATGAAATGACAGGAAATCAGACACAATTTTAGACAGTGTGGAATCTGAGGAAGTTCATTCTCCCTGCGACACGCTAGGCTAAACCATTTTCGGTTTCAAGGATACGTCAGGCTGTATGCACTGATAGCCACTTTTCTTCAGGTTTTAGTTTTTGCATTCTTGAAGTATATGTTTTTATATTTAATGAAAGGTACACATGCTTATGATTCTTTTTATTGGGAATATTTGTATAATATTTTGCTACTAATGTATGTTTAAATGTAGCCAATAAACTTGGTTTCTTCTTTTAGCCATGTTGTGGTGCATTTGGAGAATGTCTGGCTAGCTATTACTCATTTTGTATTTTCATTTAAAAAAAATATTTATTTATTAATATTTGTCGTGACCTAGTTTGCCAGAACTGCTCCACTTTTCGTAGATTTGTATTTAGCCTAAGGGAGCGCTTTTAAAAGTTTTTGTTTACTTTTTAAATTTAGTTTTTGTGTGACTCACTACTTTATAGTGTCTCTGTGTGCTTTTGTGACTTAATTGTGCTGGCCTTTAAGACTGCTGTTTGAAACCTTTGAAGTATATCACCTATTTTACCTCCTTTTCCAGGTTTCTGGTATTTTATCTTCTGTACGGGTGAAAGTATGCTTCAGCCCGCATATATTCTAGTAACGAGTGGCATCGAGTCCTATGATGTTTAGTCTTAAACGAGTCGTAGATGAGTCATAATCTTACCTTACATTTGCAGCTCTCCCCTCAGCTCTAGGTATGAACCAGGGAGAAGTAGCTGTAGCAGTTACATACACGTTCATGATTTATATTTAGACTGATAAATATACCCAAACTTTGGTGGAGTATATTGGGGGGTAGCTATTTAATGTAATTCAAGAAAAAAAATGCATGTACCATTGGTGTGTACTTGGAATATACCTATAGTGTAATTTTTAAATGTCATAAAATGTCTTTCACTATGAAATTATAGGTTGTGACATATTTGAGAGGTGGAAGAAAATATTTTTAAAGGGTATGTTTTCCTTCTATATACATGGCAAACATGCTGCAGTTTGCTTGTTGTTCAGGGAGATAGTTTCTTTTTGGCAGAAACTGTTAGAATTTTAGTTGATTCTGGTCTCGATGGATCATTAGCACTCCCCAGAAGAAAGTCTGAGGAAGAAGGGATGTACTGTGTGCAAAAGGTTGGCAGATATATTTTTACTCTGGAGCTGCATATATTCTTAATGGGGGACACAGTCTCTCCTTTATCTTTTTAATTTATTTTAAGACTGAGCATTTGCCTGACACTCTGCGGTTTGTGCAGAGCATGTAAGTAATGGGGGAAGAAAATCTAGTTGGTCTTGATTTCAAGTAGCAGGTCATAAAAAAGACTTAAGTACAGCATTTGGAGTTTTGTAGCTACTGCAAAAAAAGTTATTTGTAACACTATAACTGTCTTCATGGCTGCCCTTCAAAAAGGTGAGTATTGTAGCATATATGTTTAAAGACTAGAATGTTGGCTGTGTAACAACTCCAGATTCCATTGTCATATTATGCTGAAATAACATTAGTGTGGTTTGATGGATGGAAAGTTCACAGCAGTATCCTTCCAGCTAAAGTGTAGTGCTTTGAGCATAAAGCTCTATATGTGCAGGGTTACTATACAAGTGTGTGTGGGGGGGTCTTGTATATCCTGGCAGATTCAGGAGGCGCAGCACTTTACGGGGGGGGGGGGGGGGGGGGAGTCGGGGGGTGTGGGGGGCAGACTTTCTAGTTATGCCCCTGCACATGTGTCTGTTTTAATCGTATGTACAACTATATAGTGGACTGGCTACAGTATATATACAGGCTGTTTATCATTACAGACATGCGATCATACTCCGGAGTCGTAGACGGATTTAGTTATATAGTATATTATTGTATTTTTGATGTTTTTATTTGTTTTGCAGATTTATTTTTGCCTTGCACAAGCATGTCTTAGTTTTTTTTTTTTATTCATACTCGTCGACAGACACATTGCTTTTGGTTTACAGCTGTTCCCAATTGTGTTTGTGTTTGTAGTTTTAATAATAAATAATTTCAAAACAAATCCTGTTTTCCCTGCTGTACCGAAATTGCACCGAACCGTGAACGCAAAATGGAGGTTTGTACCAAACTATGAATTTTGTGTACCATTCCATCCTTAATATGCATAAATAATATGGAAATTTTAGAGAATATATATCTGAACAGTTGAAGTAATTGCATAATTGTATCTAAATCCTCATGGACTGTGCACAGTTTAGAGAAGTTTGTTTAATGTGATTTGACGTAACAACGGATGGTATTATATATTCATCATAGAAGAAAAGGCATATTCTAAATATTGACAGATTCAAAATACATGAGCCCAAATTACAAATTTAAAAAGTGAAAGGCTTAATGTATATCACTGTAGCCTCACATTTCCAAGGCTGTGAGCTTGATATCCACTCCTAGCTCTTACTGTAGCATTTGCACGTCATCCCTGCATTCACAAGAGTTACCTACCGAGGCCCAGATAAACTTGTGGTTAGTGGAGTTGATGTCTCATGATTTTGTGTGAGCCTGTGCCCAGAGATGGGATTGGCATCAAAGCAGCCCAACACATCAGATATTTTTTGAAAGACAAATGAGATATTCTTTGAAAGATTGGTGCAACAGAAGCATAACACAGTCATGTTAACTTCAGATGAGTCTGATAAATTTTCAAAGCTTTTTTTAAAGTTAAAAATATGTTTTAGCCATTCTTGATATCTTGTAGGTTCCTAAATAATAGTTGAGTTATATGTATGGAAATATAAAAATGAAAATTATGATTCCACTGTTGTTGTCTCAAGCAGCAGAACATGGGCACAAGACAGATTCACTGCCACCACAACAGCTAAGACAGGATGCCGTACAACACTTTCACCTGCTGAACCTGACCCACCACCTCCCCGCAACACACAATGTAATGCTCTTCCATCCACGACCACCAAGGTGCATACCACACATCAGCACCAGATCATTCACAATGAGTTGGAGAAGATGCTGCAACGCTTTAGGGACATGACTGGCACTCAGTCTGGCATGCCTGTCACGGACCTGCTCGGGGATTCCCCTTTTATGTCACTACGTCCACAGCAACCACGCCCCACAAGGGATCCCCGCCGACGGGCCCTGCTCACTCAGGGAGACTCTGCACAGCCCCCACCCCAGGATCCCCAGTTATTTCATTCTGCCCAGCCACGCCTCTTCCCAGCTGATGACTGTGCTACTGATTGCTCCCATTATTTCCGTTCCAGAGGCACGTAGGACTAATGCAAGATCTTCTCTTTTTCTGAGAGTTTGAGCGTTTGTTCCCTGTGTACACTTCCGAGATTTTTCCCGGTTTTGATTGTCGCTTCTGTTCCTTGACTATGAGTTTGCCTAACCCCTTGAATCGCTTGTTTGCTAATCGCCTGACCTTTGTCTGTTTTCTCCGACTCCGATTGTGCCCGATGATTTGGACATTGTTTCATTTGTTATGCTTTTTATCTGGACTGTCCAACTATTATTATTGCCTGCTACAATTAACCTCTGCTCCCTTGATTTGATCCACATTTGTGTTCTCTTTTCACGTACTGTCACAATGCCTTATAATGTTGGCAAGCCAACATCACTTCCATCGCTACATTATACACCCCCAGAGAGGATGGTTTTCTCTCTTATCTCCACAGGGAGTTTAAGGTACATGGGGGGCAATTTGGGGAAAACAACTCCAACATCATATAAAATAGTATCTGTAAATAGATTGATGAGGGAGTCAGGGAGGGTTTCACAGAGACAGACGTGGTCTGAAGTGTACTGAAAATCGTAAAGCCAGGTATTTTTAAGGACATGTTCATAAATCAGGCTGAAATCACCATGAGTGAAATCAAGGTTCCTCAGGTCCCATCTCAGTGAGAAGGCCAGCAGGGAAATGTTCCAAGAACTAATGTGTGCAAAGCAAAATGACCAAGAACCCCGTCAGCAGTTTCTGTACAGCATGATTGGACTCCAACAGAAAATCCTCTTTCAGCTGAAGCAAGAAAGCATGGACGTTCCCTATGACCCCATAACCATTCATGAGGTTTTTCTCCACACCATTTATCAGGGTCTAGGCCTAAAGAACAGAGATATTAGACAGCGACTGAGGCCATTCCTTTCAAATAGCCAAGTCACGTTTTGAAAAGAATCAGTGATGTGAAAGAACACCTTCGTATACTCGCCCAAGCTCACTGCCTGTGTTCAGGTAGATCGAGGAGACCAGACTAACAACAAAAGGGATGATGAGACTATACAAAAGCTTACTGCACATGTAGAGACTCTGACCAACATGTTTGCACCTTTAATGGACCAACAGACAGCAGTCATGCAAGTGACCCCCTCAGTGATTGTAGCTACCCAAATACATGGCCATCCTCAAATATACCCTGACTCTCACCCTCCCAAAGCCAGCCATCTCCTACAAGGAAAGGTAAAACATGCAGCTGGACTAACTGCATCCAACAAGGCTTAGCCAACTTTGAACACTGCGTTGTGTGTGGGGACCCAAAGCATGGAGCTGAAAGAGGAGGTCCCTGCAAATAAAATTGGGAAAAGACAGTATATATTGTTAAAGAGCAGTTTGGTGATAGCACAGTCTACCCAGAGACTGGAGGTTGTCCCATCTGCACTCTTCACCAAAACTTGTTGAAGAAAACAACTTCGTAACAACGTGTAGAGCCACTGACTATGACAGCACCTGCTAAACCACAAAAGAGAAACACAAGCTCCACAACACCAGAATTGCTGAACAGACACAAAATTACACAAGAGAAGATGAAGCCCATCATTACTGGCTGTGGGTACTAAAGGAAGTGCCTAGATTTGAGCTTTCATATCTCACCAAAGTGAGCAACAGATCAACCATGAACCATGATTGGAGCTCACCGTGTAGAATCTGATTATGACAGACCTGATCCTAAAAGAGGAAATGTAGTTGAGGGGACACCAGAAGGACAAAATGAGATCAGTGCCATCAGTGGAAGAATTCCAGTCGCATGAGCAACAGTAGCTGCCCCTGTGTCAGGCTAATGTGGAAGAACCTCAGTCTGATACCCATCCTATTCTATGTAGGTCTACTAAAGAAAGACAACCTGTCCAGATGTTGACGTATACCCCTGTCCAGATGTTGACGTATACCCCTCTTGATTACCAATATCCCCAACCATCCTTTTATTCACTCCAGCTGACACACATCATTCCTTTCACATACCTACCAGCCCCAAACCCCATTCACTGCTACTGAAAAGCTCATAGATAGACAAGAAGCCCGGTACACATAGCATAACATTTAAGACTTCAGTGTCTCATGGTTATATGTTTGAAATGTGTTAATAATTACATCTGTGATGTTAAGTGTTACAACAATAATTTGAATCATTAGTAACAAGTGTCAGGACCCACCTTTGTTGTTTGGGAGTGTGTGGCAGACGTAAAACAGGCGACCACATTGGTCTTCATTTTAATTTAATTTGGCAAATTTACACGCCTTGTGAGATGAATGGCAGTAAATAATCCTAATAATTCAGGTAAACATTAATTACGGGTAAAGTGGGTTGTAAAAACAGATCAGCACCCAGTAAGAACTTTTGAAACAGGAGCAGTGGTGCCAAGGTTGGCTTAGGGGAGGGACCTCCGCTCACCTCTCAGGCGCAATCTGGATGGACTGAAAGCTCGGTTTTTATGGGATTTTTCCTATCTTTTACAGGATTTCATTATTATTGCAGTACCATTCCTGGGCCCTGAAACAATGTGGTTTGGATAATGTAAAAGAAAAGTGCTGATGGACAGGTAGCCTCTCTCTGTATGTTTTTCATCTGGAAAATGCTCAGTTCCTTAAAAGTCTCTTTACTGTATTTTTTTTAAATGCAATCTGTTATGTTGATCATTTCCATTGCCTGACCACTGTTCCTGCAAAGAAGAACTCCCACCCCCTCACCCCCACCACCCCAATGCTACATTGTTCTATCTTTTAACACAGAACGTATGAACGTTAAGTGTTAAGAAGGTTTGGGGAAACTCACCCCTGTTCCCTATTGCAACAAAGTCATTTTCCATTCCAGAAGTGAGTGGGCATTCTTTAAGGAAGCAAATTACTCTCCAGAAATATCCATCCTTATTATTATGGAAAACAGCTAAAGTAGTAGAAAGTAGAAAAATGATTTTGTATTCATCACAGTGGAAACAAGAGGAGTTTATAACACAATATTAATCCATGCATTTACTTTATTCTTTAGAGAAAACTCCTAGAACATTTTAAAGCAAAAGATTTTTTCTCTCAAAATTTGAAAAATGCAATATTATTGTAAGAGGTGCATTTAGAGTGTACCCTACTTTATAGGGTGGGAACCTGTCTTATCACAGTTCTTATTTGCATGAGTGGTTCTGCTAAAATGACTGACTGACCAGCTGTAATACAAGATAGACTAGCTGTAATATAAGAGAAGGTCACTGGTTCACCAAAGCATCAGATCACATTTTTATGCACAATTAAAGTCCCACCAAAGCATTATTGACACATGGAATTGCAGCTTGGGTGAATACATGTTAGGCATTTGGTACATTTCTAATTCCCATATAAGAAAGTTATGACAAGGTAGGACAAAGAGCTTTACTACTCATAAGTGGTTTTCTAGCGTCAGTGCGTGCCTAAACCTCACATGAGCACAAACAAGCAAAGCATGAATCCCGTGACACTGGGGTGTGAGATCATGGTTCTTCCCACTTAGCCATCATGCTACCCATTGCCAGTATTCAAAAATCAAAATGTATTCAGTGAGATGATATCGCTCCTCAGTGTATGTTTACTAAATGCAATGCACTTAGTGACAGAAGAACTTTAGGAACTAGGAACTTTAGGAATTAGGAACTTTAAATTGCACAAACTGTCCACAAACTCTATTCACTGTGCTTAAGAATGCATCTTGCATTGCTGTGACATGAAGCTGCATATTTGTAACAGCAACGTAGACTCTCAGACTGAAGGGAATTATGTAAAAATAAAGAAGTCTGTCAAACAACTGAAGAAGGGGGCAGTGTTAAAATATCAATAAAGATGGTAAATATTTAGGCAAACCATTGTGCAAATATTTCGCCACACGATTACTTCTCTCTGGTTAACATAAAAAGAGACATTGGGTTATACACTCAGTGACATTCAGTGTTCAGTTGCAATCAGCCATTAATGCTGCATACTGTCAAAATGTTATGGACAAAATGAAAATGATTTACACTTTAGCCATGTATTTAAACAACAGTAACCTGAGAGGAATCTCTGCTGGCACATTATTGGTCAGAACAAAATGATTATGTACAGTAGGTCCACTAGCACCAGGTAGCATGGATAGTTTTGTCATATATAAAACATGATTTATAAAACGACTATAAATGCATACAATTGAAATGTGCTATATGTGGTAAGATGATTCCATTTTACAGGCTAAAGACACTTTTTTATCTAACAATTTGGTAAATTAACTTTCTTGTCATTGGATGTCATTTTCAACTGTTCAATCGCATTCAGCTTTTAATAAGATTATAGTATAAATACAGTGATTTTTATGTTATGTGATATATATATGTGTTTGTATATGTCTCTCTGTATCTCTGTGTGTATAACAAGTATTTATATCAGGTACCTTTATAACCAGTTCAGACACTATGTCCATTTTATCTCTGAAAATGTTGATGCAGCGGACAAAATTATAATCTGCAAAGTATAGAATCCTTCAGCTTCATTCATTTCAAAAAGCAATGTGTAATTTCATACAAGAAAATCAAAAAGTAAGCATATACCTTTACATATGAAGTGTTAAAATATTACATGACTGTCACTCTGCTGGCAATAAATGTAACCTGAACAATATGAAAAGATTCCTTGTTTAAACAGTTTCAGACAGGACTTACTCATTCTTCAAAGCTGATATGCAGAATGTTATGACCAGACACTACAGAATTTATCTGAAAATAAAACAGAAGTACCCAGACACATCCAGTGACATCATACAATGAATTTAATCTTATTTAATAGGATGACACTGTTTATGGAACACTGTATGACAAAGTAACTAAATTAATACTACTTTATTGCTATGAATATTATTATTGCCACTTAATACCATACCATATCAATCACAGCAACATAACAGAAAGATCCAGTCCATGACATACAAAGCAGACACTGTGTCAAATAAAAGGACATTTTAAAAAGAAATCATACCTTTTCAGGGACTACAATCGGCTGCTGATGATAATAATAATAAAAAAGACAGAGAGCAAAAAGATCTGCAGCATTTTTATGTAAGAATTTTGGAACATAAGGAACAGTTAACATTTAACAAAGTCGACGACCACCTCTACGATTGGGCTATTACAAGATGCAGCATTTGTTTTTGTCAAATATATGTGGAGGCCTAAAAAGAGGAAACAGGCTTCTGTCTTTAGATATGTAACATATAGGTATATGCGTGGAAGGCTACGTTATACATGCATTCTTTTTTTAGAATGGATAATTATGCCTAGATATCAAGAGTTTACACTGCAAAAAGCCTTACCCAGCCCTAGCCTTTAAGCATAATCAACAAAACAAAACTTTTAGAATTATTGTTTTTTTTTTCAATGTAGTGATCAAAAAAAATTACCCCATGAGGTAAAAATAATAGTTTTCTTTTGTAATATATACACCCCCCCCCCCACACACACATATGTGTAGGTAGCCTGACAGCTATAATGGATATACGGTATATGTATGTATCCATGAAACCAGTGAAAAAAACACCCCATTAAATGAACAATAACAGATGAATAGGAAAGCTGCTGGAAAACCTGCTTTACAAATATAATTACAGTGATGTCCCTGGGTAGTCACCTTCTTACCTTTTACCCTTTACTCCTTGAGATCTAAATAAAATAAGGGCAGAACTCCTATCTAGAGTATGCATAAATATTCAGGAAAAGGATCACAAAGGCTTACAAGATTGCGTCCGATTTGGCTGTTAAGTCAGCAGCTAAAGGCTAGAGGATACAATAGCATATGGAGCAGAACTGAAGCAAGGTAGTGCCGTCCTTGTCAGGAATATGAATTAATCAGAGTGTCCAAGGAAGGTATTATTGAGAAAATGCAAAGACTGTCCAGTTTTTTTGGTGAAATATAATGGTGCACTGTATGGCCCTTTGGGTTAGGATTCTGTGCTCGTGACTGCGAGGTTGCTGGGTCAAATCTCATGGTTAGCAAGGTGATTTCATCATTGGGCCCTTGAGCAAGGCCCGTAACGCTAAATGTTCCAGGGACATTGGATGACCCTGATCTCTGATCCTCACTTGTATGATTTAAGCATCTGTTTCTCACTATAGCATGGGTTCCAGTACAGGGTTGCAGGTGAGTCTGAAGCAGGCATGAGGAAGACCTGACATCAGAGGCAAGTCCATCACAGCACACACACACACACACCATGGGACATACCAGAGATACTAATTCATCTAACTGCATACCTTTAGACTGCAGAAGAATACACACACACACACACACACACACACACACACCTTTGTCTTCATATCTTTGTAGGGACCATCCATTTATTTCTATGGGGAAAACTCTAATCCCAGCAATGACAACCTTAACCCCCACCCAGCTAAGACGTTTGACATTTTTAGTTTTTTGATTGCAGTCACAGATTTTTATATTAAAAGAAAGGTCCCCACAACATCGAGATAATAGGTTCTTATTACATCGTGGGAACATTTGGGCCTCAAAATGTGATATATGCATAACACACACAGACTGGGGTAGGATCGAAGCCTGGAAGTGTTTTACAAATGTGCTACCTACTGAGCTTTTTATTCAGGTTGTCCAGAAAATACTTAAAATAAAATTGTTTAGGTTGGTCATGTGAATTGGTGACTTTAAGTTGCTCATGGTGTCGGAGTGTGTGTGGAAACATCCAGTGATAAACCAGCATCTTCTCCAGGGTTTTTCCTCCCCTTGTGCCCTGCGCTTTATGGGATCTGCAACCATGCACTAGAACCATGCACTGGAACCACGCACTGGAACCACACACTGGAACCACACACTGGAACCATGCACTGGAAGAGTGCCCGGAAGTTGGATAGAACTATATGGGATATGCAATCTATGCTACTTGTTAATGTTTGGTTTCAAACATATAAGTTTCATCTGTGTGTTCAGCAGGGTTGCTTGGTATAAGTGTTTTAGTTGAAAGAAAAAAAAAAACTAGTTGCACTTAGGAACACCTGCTATCACAGAAAGTTATCAAGTTACATTTTTTTTCTATGACCCCCACTTTCTGGGATAGGCTGAGTAGCTAATGAAATGGATGGATTTGGAAAAACTGACTTTAATAGTAGTTGTGTTTTTTTTTTTCTCCAAATACATATATTTCTTAGGTTTTCCACCTTGTGAAAATCCTGCATCAGTACTTTAAAAGACTCAGGTTTCCCAATCTGGTCCTCAGGGACCCACAGTCAGTCCACATTTTTGCTTCCTCCCAACTCTGTGCTAGACAGTCTACATTTTTGCTCCCTGCCAGAGAGCGAAAGCATGTACTGTCTGCGGGTCCCAAAGACCGGGTTGGGAAACAGTGCTGTAAAGGGCCAAAATGAATCTATTCATACAGGCCTTGAAGGTCAATCATACCGGGTTACGTTGAATACCCTTAAACCCGGAAGGTATTTCCCAGAGAGACAGAGATTTAAAGGCTATGTATATGTACTGCAAGAAAAATGTTGGCAGAATGAGTGACACTACTGTTATAAATCAAATAGTAACATTCACAAATGAAACCCCTTTATAAAAAATGGATCTGATACTGTTACAGACTGGTGGTGGTTTGTGTGGCTCAATAATGATACACTGTAGCCCTCACCTTTAGTTCATTCTGACCCAAACTTTGCATTTGCAGTTTTCCAGGACTTCCTTCTTCACTCCAAAAGGATGTGGCTTCTGTGAATTAGTGTCTCTATGCATCGTGTGTGTAAATTAAACATTCCCCGGAAAAAATGAAGACTCGTACTGTATGTCATCAGTTCGTTGCTTATTCATGGAGACAGGGGTTTAGTTATTTGGGTGACAACTGGGTTCATTAATATACATTTTTTCATCATAGCAGGGTGAGGATGGTTTTGGGGTCTAAGGAGAAAGTCATTGTGGGGGAGGGAATCATTTGTCAGTATGATAAAACTTGTAGAAGCTTATAAAGTAAAGTCTAAATGTTGGGTTAGCATTGTGTGCGTAGCTGCGGGGATCAGGAACGGAACCTGATAGTGCAATTTGAATCACATTAATCTGTGTACTAAATTGATGGCGATGAAAATAAGACTCCCCACACACAAAAAAACACTTGTTTGCAGATTAATGTCTCCTGAATACGGGTTCTTGATGGATGACCTCACATATTGGCTTTTGCTGCAGTCCAGGGAGTCCATGGGATTATTTAAACTGTCAATCCTGAGTTCCTGGGGCAACAACATTATTGGAGATTTCTTACCATGCTGTTTCCCCCTTCTTTTTCTTTTGAAAATGATATAAAAGCACTAGTAAGTAACCTTTGGATTATAGATGTGTGGCGTATTCACAATGATTTGTTGTCTAGATAATTCCAAGCAGCATTCATAACAGAAAACAGAATTTCTGCTACCGCTGGCATTAGATTAATTGTATCTAATATTTGGAATAATTAACATAAATTACAAAATACAAAGGAGAATGTGTGTTTGTGTAATTTACATGTTAGTGTTAAAATATTTGCCATAAATTATCATTTTATATTTGTAATTATATTTGTGTACATGTAATACATCATTGGCAATATATCAAAAAACATGAAAAAGCAAATACATTATGCCTTTAAATATTCATTTTAATCTCGTTTAATATTTACTCCAGTTTTATGTAAATTTGAAACATTTGCATAATCACATTTACAACTCTATACTTTCTTACTCAACAAAAAAGTGGATTATACTTTTAACCAAATAATTTCTAAACCTGAAACTTTCATCAAATCTCATTCCTGAAATTAAAACTTCCATGACATTGAACGTTCTGTATGTAATTTAAGAAACCCAAAATAGTACATTCACTGTTATAAGGGTCATTTTAAAATGTGTAACTCTGGGACTTTATTAATAACTTAGTTTTAATATTAACCTGGAGCTGATTTCCATTTGACCAAACCAAAACAAAAACATTCTATATTGTTATACACTAACAATATGTTTCATAAACACAATAAACAGAAATACAGTTTTTCTTTTGCCTCCTTTTCAATGAATTTTATAACATATAATAATCAGTCTTGGAAAGAGGAACAAGCAGGTTTGAATTCACTACTGTAAACAGTTTCTTTTTGTCTTATCACTGTTACAGACACTGCCTCAATCTTAATAGTATCGTTTTCCACTCCTGATAAGTGACAGGGGGAAAAAATGAGTTTCTAAGAGGAAAAAAATTGTAGGACACATTACTTCCATGCACTTAAGTGGGAACAGGGCAAGTAAAAGCTTCAGCAAGATATCAGAGTGGATAAGGACGGCATAAAAGGGCCATTATGCTGCCAGGAGACTCTTTCTCCCTGCCTTGAACTTGTCAGGGGTTCAGGTGGTTCTGTGTCTCTACCTCAGACAGGATCCCGGAATGTGAGATCACCGCAAATCAAGCTCAGCCTTCCACCCTCTTCCAACCTGCCACTGAACCAGCTCCATTTCACTAGGAAAACTTACCTAATAATGGACAATGAGATTTTAATTTTATCTTTTCCGTAACACTACATTAACTACCAAAGAACTGGAAGTGCATTACCAGTCCAGAAGCTTGAATTCCCTTCAGACTTCATATACATACTAAACCCATTATCAAATATTTAAAGCCAACTTTTTGTTTTGTTTGGTGAAAAAATTACAACATACTGGTTGTATGTAATTTGCATTTATTTCCTCTAAGCCAGCTTTTGCAAAACAAATAGTAGTAAAAGTGAAAATTACTAAGTAAATTTACTGTATAGATTTGAGAAAAGGATACTTAGTATTGTAAATTATTTATTTTAATAAGAGATAAGTCAAGTTATGAATGTAATTCATTTATATGTACTACGTAAACTAATATCATTTAACATTAAATAATATTATTTATATACATTACACATCTGCCTTAGTTACCAAAAATGAACTTATTTGAAACCTGTTTCTACGGAAATAACTGCTTGCGTGAGTTTCATAATTAAACTTAGAAATATAACATTACACTGCCTCTGTTAAAGTCTTCTGACTTACTACTTAGACTGAAGTTTTTTTTTGTGAGCCAAAGAGAATATTTATCGTAGTGTTTGGTACAGCACTGAAGATAAACTTGATGGTGAAAACATACCGACATAGAAAGTGTGCATGATCGATTCCCTGGGGAATGAAGAGTTAAGCATTCTGAGTGCCGTCCTGGATCATTTTCACAGGCTGGGGAGTGGCATTCACGCACTACGGCCGACCCTACTACAGAATCCTAATGACAGCATAATTAGAAGTATCATTGTGGTAATTATTCTTTTCATCTGGAGGGAAGCCTACAGCGTGGGTGGGTGGTTGAGAAGAGGTAAGAGAGGCCCTTTCATTCAGTCAATTTCACCTGCCTCTTCCTTGCGGTCTTTGGAAGGAAAGCAATGTATTGGGGAGAGACTTTCCATTATCATGTCAAAATCCTGGGGTTAATACCTGGTATCCAACACAGCATGCTAAATCCACTGAGCTCATCACACTAATTAAAGAGAAACACATCCGTCCTTAGCCCTGTTCAGCCAGCAAAAAAAAAAGGCAATTCATTCCACGATATTTGGGAAGGGATAGGGAGTAGATGCTACCTGACTCGCTGCGTTTTATTAATGTGGCTGACAATGCCCTTCTTGTCAGAGGCAAGCCAGGCTCACTTGGTTCTGGTTCATCGCTCTGGGAGAGAGAGAAGCCTGTGTGACTCTCTATTGCACTCTGTCCCTCTTTACCCATTTACCAGTCATATTCACAGTGATAAAGTATCCTCCGCAAATCATTACAGAAAAAAAATAATGAAGATGAGTACATAAACATTTCAAGCACAAAATAGTTATTACTTTTCATTTACTTGGCTAGTCTGCAGACAGCCTTATCCCAAGTAACCTAAAGTATAATTTGTACATCTATTTAGAGCTGCAAATGAATTTGAACTGAGATTTAGTATCTTACACACAGGGCACACCAGTGAACTGAAGGAATGCGGTTCAGTCTTTGTTGATTGAGTAGCTGTTTAAGTTTGGCGCTATGCAAAGCCATGTTCATTAATGACTGCCAGCCGCATCTGATCAACCTGAACTTACTGACAGAAAGTGTAAAGAGGCAGCTGGGCTGGTCACAAGATCAAGTGGAGAAGAGAGTTGAGCTGAAAATGTGTTTCTGGCTTTCCCTTCTCTGTCGGTCTTGTCCATGTTGCCCACTTTTGATTAAGGATGAGGAAACAGTTTTATATGATACCTTAGCTCAAAACATCGTATAAAATGTTTTTTTTTTTTTTTCCCCTTTCATTTGTCTTTAAAATCATCCTATTAACTGGTGTCTCTGAGACAAAGCACTCCTTAAAAAATAGAAGTAGTTGTAGTATGTTCAGACAGTCTCAGGGGAAGTTCTGGGAGGGGGGTGGAGTGATATTATGCATACCCCCTCCGTGGTCCCCCGAAATACGTATACTACTGGGGTCTGAAATAAATGTATTATTATTACTACTATTATTATTTACATTCATACAGTATATGTGGGCTAAAATCTTGGGCCCTGGGATCAGGCGGAACACAAACGTAAGCACGTTTTCTTGATGGACCCATAATGCAGATGTGCCAAGTGGTCGAGTTGCTTCAGTTGGTTAAAAGTGATCGCATAAATAACATTGGTTTTCAAATTTGTCTTCTGTTTCTTAATGCTGGCAATCTAGTGTAAATAATATCTGAAGAACATGAAGGTCAAATGCATCTGGCCCCCTCTAACAGAACGACTGGCCCTAGTCTGGGTCCCCCAGCTGAAAAGGTCTAGAACCTCCACTGGGCCTACTGTTTCTAGCAACATGGTATATAATATTTACTTAAATTTACTTAAATGATTTGTTTGAGGTAGTCATTCTTTGCAGTTCTTTTCTGGGAAAAAAATAATTGCATGTGAAGTTGAAATATTGTATTTGACCATAACATACTTTCTACATTAAAGCTTGCAAACATCAGCAAGCAATGACCTTTCAGTCTCAACAGAATGAAATTCAAATTTTCCAGCATGGATAGTGTATTGACAGCTTTAGGAAAAGAATTAATATTTCAAGTTTACACATGCCAACGTTAGAGGCCAGAAATCACGTTTCCTTTTATTGTGAAACTTACATTAGTAAATCTTCGCTTTTTTTAGCTAGGTTAGTCAGTTTTTGACTTCAACGCATGAAAACTACAAGGATCGACCCAGACAAATCAGGGAAATCCTTTATTGTGCTTGTAAATGTGAGTAATATGTAAACATCATGTCTTCAAAAATCTGAAAAAAGTTACACACTTCGAGTTGTTTTGAAAAATATGCAATGGTTATTTTATGCATGCTGGTATTTATAAAATTAACTTTGAAAGTTTACAAGTGTGCTGCAGAAGTCGATGTGCATGCTTGATTTGCTTCAAATTTAATTTCACATCAATAGTTCATTTACCAATGTTCAACAGAAATGAAATGTTAATCATAATTAGCAATAATTACCGCCCAAATGAAAAAAGTACCGATTTATTGATTATGAAGATGTTTAAATAAGGTTACAGACATGGATTAAAATTGGGACTTGATATGCTTTCCATAGTTATGTTACAAAATGAATACACGTTACTATCTTACTGTAGTGTAGATGAATGCTATATCCTGGGCAGTGTTAAGGGGGCCAGGGGCTTATCTTATGTGGGACGGGGTCTAAGGCTGAAGGATACCCTGGATGGGATGCCAGTAAAATTAGTCATGTTAATTTAAATAAAAAGAGAACATAAGCAAGAAGATGTATTGTTAAAGGATACTTTTTATGAACTCTTAAATTTGTATGACACGCATCTTCGGAAAGCTGTTATTCTGCGCTGCAAATTCAAAGATATTGAGCCTAACAAATAATTAAATCCAGCTCAACATAAAGAATACTGAACACAAAATCAATTATTACAGCAGCATTTACTCACCTTTCAGTTTTAGCTTTTACTACGATTACACAGTTTATGATTACGGGTTACTGAATGGCACTCTAGGGAAGGCAGCAATTACTGACACTTCTGATTTTTAAATGCCCATTTCGTAAAAAACAACATTTTTTGTGACAAAATAGATGAATCGTACTGTAATAATACTGTGTTTTTATTATGATCTCTAGTTTTCTTTTTCTTTATTTTTGTGGCGCGGGTGGTAGTGTCCAAATTTGTCTAAAGCAGAAGGCTTAGCACCTCCGGAGAGAGAGACTTTTCTTAACAACAGACTAATTACCAATTTCTTTTTTAATCATTGAAATTCTCCCTGGAAGCACATTTGTATTGGAGTAAATGATTATTTATCTGAGATTAATTTGATTAAAGACCCTTGAAATCTTGTCTCATGCAGAGTGCCTATGGAGCTTTTCATTGTGCTTGGTAGAAAAAGCAGAAAATCTTTCGAGCCTGCCATCAACAGTAGATTAGAGAACTGTAATTAATTGGTCAATTGTATAATAGTTCTCTTCCTTAATTAGGCTAAGTACAGAAATGGATGGCACTGCTTAATGACCTTTTTTATATGCAGGAATGAGTGGTATTATTACTGTTCCACTTTAAAACATAACATATTCTGTTACTCCTGCTAAGAGTCATTGGAGTAGCAGAATAAAAACACAAAGGAAACAGGTCTTTAATCACACTTTTTAACCACTGTAGTGTCATGATCAGGGCTCCGAGCATTCAGTTAATACGTTTATTAGCCTTTACAACTTGAGTCAGAAATAGAGCATCCCAAACCTGGCTGCTCATCCATAATTTTCCACCCAGTGTTCCCTTAGACCACTGGATATTACACTGCACACTGGACGAAACAGGTAACCAAGGGGACTTGGGGCTGGATGGGCATCTCCAGGATGAGGGGACACAAAATGCAGCCCAGAGGACAGCAGGAGAAAGAAGCAGGAAATGGGAATGGAACACAAAAAGGACTACAACAAACCTAAAAGCAGGGAAACAACAGCTTCCTAAAGACCTCTGGCTAATCAAGACAGTGAAAAACAGGAACAATATGCAGGCTACCGCTAATCGTGCAAATCCAGGCAAGACAGTATCCAGAATTTCAGACCTGGAAAGAAGATGCCCCACACAAAACTGCAAAAATTGATGACTTTGCTGGCAGCCCTGAGCAAAAATATAAAATAGCATGAACTGAAGCAAGCCTCACAAACCCAAAAGCTAGAGTCTGAAAATGAGTGCTTCAAACTGAGTGCTAACTGTTATGCCCAAACAGCAATGACTGGGCTCTGAGAAATGCCCATTGCCCACTTTAAATAGGATTCTACCAGAGCTACCTCTGTCTCAGAGCAGGATCACACAAACCTTGCCCAGTTACCCACTTACAGTTCAGGTGTGGAATAATATCCCATGCATCTTTAAGGAAACTGCAGAAACATTGCCAAAAACAAACTTCTTGATATTGGTTCAATAACAGGATTGACTTAACTCCAATCTGCAAGAAATGCTTGAAATGGTTTAGTATTTTAATGATGGTTTATGATGGATTGTATAGTACGATTAAAAAAAGACAGGAAATTGTATCTCAGAGTTTTCTAAAGCCCACATTACATCAGTCTTTTTCGATAATATAAATTATGGCTCAAAAATGGTGCACGATTGAAAAATAGTTAAAAGTGAGACAAAAGTATTATTTGAAAACAAATGTATCAGGTTGAATGATATCACTGTCATCTGGAAATAAAACCATAAAGGACCACAACACAGGCTTGTTAATGTGTGCGGACATTGCTGTTGCACCCTAACCTACTTCACCTGAAATACTCTAGAACTACTCCAGGTAAAAAGTAAAATAATAAAAAATAATGTTGCTTATCTTTGTTGGTCTTTTGTTTGGTTTTCCTGGGTTGGTTTTCTTAATGATATTGTATAAAATATGTAAGGATTCAAGAGGCCTTTTTGACTCATTTCTTCATTGACCCATCTTCTATGAAAGGGTTGGAGTGAAGTCTCTTAATCTATGCTTTCAAAACAACCCAAATCATATTGGAACACTCAAGTCTTTTTTTACGGCTTGAAGAACCAGCTCCAGCTTGCCCACATTCACACAGAATTATTCAACAGCTTAAGCTTATTATTGTTTCTCAGTGCGTTGACACCTAATAGATCTTTCATTAAAATAAGCTTGTTAAGACAAAGCAAGAACCTATGTATCAAGCTGAAGTTCTATTTTTATATAAACATCATTTGATTTGTCAGTTGTGATATATTTTTGCTTTCGAAAGAGGTAGCAAAATTCAAGAAAAAAATTACGTGATTTTTTTGTGAAAATCATGGTCTACATTTAAACAAATTGACAACTTTGAACCTGGAGTAAATTTACAAGAATATTGGAATAGAAGGATGTTTCATTCTTTGTTTATTATTATTATTATTATTATTATTATTATTATTATTACTATTATGTCTAGAAGAATATTCATTAATAATTTCTATGACACATTTGTTAATGAGCAAACTTCACCATTTTACTAATTTATATAGCTGGTCATTTTATCGTAAACATCTAAATCTTACCTGATGGTTGTCCCTTGCAGTGACAAAAGAGATCATTATTAACAGCGTGTTTTGTTGCAAATTACATTTCACACCATGTTTCCCATTTAATGAGATCCCAAAGCTTTAGGGGCAAAAAAAACGAATAAGCATGGAATGTGAGCTTTTATGACACTGATAACTGAATGGAATACTAAAATACTATTGTGTAGTTCTGCTGGCGAGTCTCCTCATGTTTCATGTTGCTGAGCGGCACGTACTGGGCACACGTCAAGAAGTAAGTGAAACTCGAGTTCCTTCCCCAACTCATTTTTTATACATAGATCATTAAAGCTCATTTTAATGCCAGTGCGACCTGTTGCTTCTGGTCAGATGACAGCATGTAAATTTACAGTAAAATAAAATCAATGTTTTAAGATGCGTGCAAAACAAATAGCACACATTTTCATGTTGACAGGAAATGACATCTAATAATAATTACAACAAAAATGAAAAAAAATAATCTGAATTCTGTTTAAGTAATAATGAGAACAATTGTATCATCAGCCCAATTGTCTGTTATTTAGTCATTACATCATGCATAGATAAAAGAGGGACTTAAATGTGATATAATTCAAGTTAATGCCATTGATTTTATTTTATTCTTTTCTTGTTCATTTGCCAATTGTTCAATTACCATAAGATATGTAACAATGTTGTAGTAAACGGTAAACAATCCCATAGACAGCATCAGATTTGAATCCACATTAATTTGAAGCACTAAATATTCTAAGCATCTACTCAGATTAATTTATTATCACTTTAAGATATAATGTGCAAACAATCAATTGAAAAGGTGGGGAAGATACATGACATATGGACCATGTTTGGGTACTTTGTCTTGTGACCAGCTGACTTGCATATATACTTACTTCAAAAGCTTCTATTTCATGTTTTTGTCATTTGGCAATCATGCCGCGAGAATCGGTGACCTATCGTGCCATACTTATCTGTCTGTATGACACCCAACTGGGCACTATCCTCTGCCCTTGTCAGCCCTGTCGTGTTGTTAAAACATAAAGTGTCACCTTTCAAAGTACTTTTGTATTCATGTTGCTCAAATTACTCCAATATCATATTTTAGAATGTGTTTGAATAATGAATAGCTGGATCAGCATATGTTTTGGTGACACGTGCTCTTCTGAATATATTGGATGTTCCCTTTATTAGGTATTTAAATATTAAATACAACAAGGACAGTAAGTACGCTGCTATCATTTTAAATAGAATTTATCTACAGAATTCCTTGTAAAAGATATAAAATAAATCGTCATCATCATCATTTAAATATATTTAATGACAATTTATTTGTATGTTAATAGATTATTTAACAGTACACTATCATTTAATTTGACAGATGCGCAATGCATTCATACTTGTTATTGAACTTCAAATATGTCCTTTTCTCTGTGCAAATGAGTCATGTTAATGTCTTCTGCTATTTAAATTATACACAGGTAATTTATGTCTAATGTTTTTTTTGTCTAGTATATAACATAAAATTTATGAAAATCTCTTGTCGATAATCAGGATAGAAGAAGCTCTATGCTGATCATACCTCCTGACCTTTGGTCTTTATGAGCACGTTAGATGTTACCAGGGGAAAAAAGAATTTGTATTGTATCTTTAGCTCTCATGGTGGCCCGTGTTGACTCCATTGATCCCAACGGTTGTTGAGTAATATTGTATCTTGACTGAAATAATTCCTTCCAACTCCATCCCACAGATGTTGAATGAGATTTCTTGGCAAAACAGGTGTGCCTGTAACCTACTTTAACTACCCTGTTCAGATCTTGCTTCCATATTAGCTCTGATGCAGTACACCTTCATGGTTGGGATTGGAATTCTGTGTGTAGATTTTGCATGTTCTCCCCATGTCATGTGGACCAAAGACATGGTATTTGGATATTTCCTGAGACTGATAGCATGTGTCCATGTACGTGTCAGTGGTGTCCTGCATGATATAGGTTAGAAGTTGGAATGTATGGATTAACATTTACTTAAATAGTCATTGTCATGGCTGTATCTTTATCCTGTTTCCCAGGGCTTGAAGTGGGTCAGCACTCACCAGTATACAATATCAGGACCTCTTTGTTTTTCTTTTCAGAGTACAAGTATCTCTCAATATCTGTTGGTACTAAATAACAAAGGGCATAGTACCGGGACCTGGTACTGAATGAAAAAGGGAATACTGGTACCTAGTACTGAATGACAAGATGAGTACTGGCACCTGGTATTGAATGACAAGGGGAGTATTGGCACCTAGTACTGAATGATAAGGTGAGTACCGGCACCTGGTACTGAATGACAAGGGGAATACCAGCACCTTGTACTGAATGACAAGGTGAGTACCGGCACCTGGTACTGAATGACAAGGTGAGTACCGGCACCTGGTACTGAATGACAAGGGGAGTACCGGCACCTGGTACTGAGTGACAAGATGAGTACTGGCACCTGTTTTTCCCCACTTCTGGCACTACTGTTTCCTCCTCCACATCTATACTGGTTAAAGTGATTTTAAGAGGTGAAGTCACTTAGGGATCATTCATTGGTAACATATATACATTTTATTCTTGCACACACAACAAAACCAAATGTTTGTCATTTGTAAACATTTTAATGGACTGTTTTTTCTTGTTCTTTCGATCCTAATGTATAAATAACTTTTATGAATTTGCATGAGAATTTGTGAATTTTCTTATGGGTGGGATAAAGTCAGAAGACAAATCCCTAAACCTTCAGTCATTTGCTACTTATTATGGATACAACATAAGCTTTTTACCTCTGGGGGGAGTGAGTGAGAGTGGCAGAGATCATTGATTTTATTTTGTTCCTTCCGTGTTCATTTGCCAATTGTTCAATTACCATAAGATATGTAACAAATGGATGCTACCTTCCGTCCTTGAGCTGTGATTGTCAAATTGTCCATTTCCATTACTCCCTTTGCTTCTTTCACTCCTTCAGTTTTTAAATCTCTAAAAGTTAAGTTCCCTAATCAATATGCCAACGATCTGCTTGCTGTCCCGATAGAATCAAATCTTACAGGCAGGTAGTGCAAAGTTTGTTTGTGGATTCGATTTGAAGAATAATAAGCCTGGGTGGGGAAGGAGTCAAGACAATGTAAGTCTATCACAAGAAAGGCAAACAAAAGAAGAAAAATACATTTGAATGGAAGTGCCAGGGGAAAAAAATCAGCTAAATAGGTCTTGGGAGTTGGATTTCAGTTGGGTACAGATTACAGGAGCCAAAACAAAATAAAATGCAATTATCCATATCTAATAGAGGTAATGAGGGACAGGCGAACGAAACCTGACTCTCACTCCTGTGGCAATCCTGAGCCATGACCACCTTCCACACAGTTCTCTCAGGCAATCTGGGACTGGCCTAGTGTAATGGTCCACGAGGTTTAACTGAGGCGTGATTATTGCTGGTTGATAACTTAAATGAAATGAAATAAGTAACATGAAGATTGCCATACAATCTCTAAAATGTAACACGCACCCTATGAAAACTGAATAGATGGTAGTACAATCATTGTGAATTGAATAGAGAAGGCTGAAATATGCTACTACTCCTTAGTTGAATCAGGTGAAAGGACAGCTGGAAGTAATCAGTAGCACAAATACCTGACACCTGACTAACATTGTAAATAATTTACACTTATAAATGTCATTTAATCTGACAAATCAAATGAACATTACATTATGTAGATTCTCTACTTACAATTGCACCATGCACTTTTTTATGAAACAATAAACTGCTAGTAATCATTACAATTTGTCTAATTTTCTTAGCCGTTTAAAAAAAAAAAAAAAAAAAAAAAAAAAGGTTGTTGTTTTTTCCAGTTGAATGTTGATTGGGTTTAAACCCCTTCATAATTATGGAGAATGACATTGGAAGCTTAAACAAAGTAAACATTGTCAAAGATGTCTGAGAGGGAGATGGATACCATTTAAAAGTTAAATAAATTAATGAAAACAGTATTTTGAGAATGGGCTTAAAAATTCCAACAGAATAAATTTAAACAATTTCTTTAAAACACCAATTTCATAGGAAATTGTGTTCAACTACTGTAGTGCTTAAATATTTAATGTTTTAATGTGTAGCTATTGTTTACAAATATTTCATTAACTCATAACAAACATTTTACAACGTTTGCCTCACTGATAATACTTGGCTTAGAAAATGTTGCCAATCCATTATAAGTACCTGCTTGTCACAAAAAGGGCACAGTCACAAAGTCTTGGAAAAGCAATCAAAACATTTGTTTATTAACATGATTCAAATATTGAAAAGAGTCAGAAAAAAGATGTAGGATTTCAGAACAAAATACATCTATACTACTATAGGAAGATAAGGAAACTGAAACAAAGACGACACTGTCAAAAATGTCTGTGGAGCAGCTGCACAAACATTTCTTCTGCTAATGAAGTAAAAAGTATGAAAAACCCTGTGTTTTTGTTATTTTTAATGCAACAAGGAACAAGAAACTCCCACAAACTTGCATTTTACTAAAAAACAACAGTGTAAGACACAAAACGTAATCATCACACAACTAAATACACAATTAAAACAAAATTAAACACTGTTTTTTTCCAGATCAAGTGTGATTTTTAATTTCACAATGAAGTTGATCCAGCTGGCTATTTTGTACTAGAAAATAATACAATTAAAAAACAGAATACACATTTTCCCAAGAGTGAACAGCTGCAAAGTAAAGAGCTGAAGAGAGAATCTTGAGAATCTAATACTTGTAGAAAGTCCAATACTATGCATTTATTGATGGAGTATTTTTTTTTTACTTTTAAATGTGAGGGATTACATCCCACATCACAGTACCTACACCCTCACATAAAAATATCCCTGACTATCATTCGATAAATATCATCTAACAAATAAGTGCATTTTTGTAGTACCAGAAGTTCATAATTGCCTAGTTTTACACTGGACATTTTGAAGTGCAAGAGATACTAATTTTAAACCTATATATGCCCATTGTTTTGTGTTTCCTTTATTTATATCCTGCATCCTTAGAAGTAAGTATAAGAATTAGAAAGAACACTTTATTGGCATCAGTCCTGTGGTAATACACTGCTGTCCCAAAAAATGTGTCATTATGAAATAAATTATTCAAGGCTAACAAGCATTTTTTACTCTTTATTTACTACAGATCCGACTAGAATAAGCATTTATTTCTAGTGTAAAATATTCCTAGTTTAAGTCCAGGGACTGCTCCTTAGAATTTACGTACACATACATTAACTTTCAGGATTTTTTTTCTGCTTTCTTCGTTGGCTCATATGGATTCCTTAAAATACTAGGTGTTTCCTCCATTACTCGAACAAGTAGATCATCAATGTAGTCCTCTAGTTCCCGGATGTGGGCATCTTTCTTCTTCACCACCTCCTTTTGTTTAATCAGTTCCTTTACCACCTCATCAAATGACAAGTTCTGGTATAAGTCCCCGTGCACTTTAATTGTGTCCTAGAAGAGATAAACAATGTTAGATAGCTACTGTTCATGCAAGACCAAGACTACAACACAATACAGCACAACATTTCCATTCTATTGGCATGGAGCTTCAAATAATGTGGAATCTCTATACAAAACACATATCAATGCTACAAAACAACAAACCTCAAAGGAAAAAAACTACCTTTGCTAAAATTATGTCCAGACTTGTAACATGAATATTACGTCAAATAGTGTATTATATTTATATCAATATATCAATATAGAAATGCAATCTTTAAATCCAAAGTAGTTCCCATACAAAACTGCAGAGATGGAACAAATCAAGAACAAGCATCATCATGACTTACGGACTTCTCCAGAACATCAGTACACCAAGGAACAGGTTTTTGTACTGACTGAGGATTTTTTCTTATGTTTTACATTTTATCATACACTGATTGAGTGCGCCTATTAGAAAACATATACATGCTCATCTCATGTTATTAAAGTGATAGGAAGACCTAAGGTTAACACTTCAATTGTCTCATTATTACTCTAATGAGGAATTTTCCTGTCAGAGTAGCCAACCAGCTACTTTCACATTTTTCATTTTCCTTCCTTTAGTGGTTAATTAGGACCTTAAAGTGACCGGGTTGCCGTTACACCCAGGCACTGATCAGAGCAGAAGAACAGATGTCAGCTCAGATATACTGAACATCCACAAACACACTTAGTCCGTGATTAAATGCATGTTCAGGGCCAAGTGTTGACAGAAGTGAAATTATCATTATCCATATCATCTGCATTGTTTAAATAAAGGTTCAGTTATAGCGCTGATATTCAAGATAATTGCTATTCCTTCGTGATTATGAACTAAAAAGGGAAAAGAAATACTGTACATTAAATGTAAGTTTTTATTGCATTCTGCTGGATTTATTGTGCAAAGAAAAAAAAAGCTTCAATGCTTCAAAACCCCTAGGTAAGGCAATTTGCACATATTTTATGCACCAATTACTGTATATGTATAATACAGATCTTTGTGACTTAAAGAGCAAAAATCCTAACTTCACAACATTCTGAATTATGATAACATATAATGTTAATTAGATAAATGGCACACATATAACAAAGTCTCAAATATGAAAAGGAATCCATTCATTTGTGGTCCCTAACTCAACCACTGAATCCCCAATTAAAAGTTTAGAGAGTTTTGTCCTTTTTAGTTTACATAAATCATCTAAAAATCTGTCTAAACAGCCATTTCAAAAATGACTAAACATGTACTTTTAATAATTGAGCCAAAATTAACTCACATAAGTAACCTATCTACACAAAGTCACTGACTCGTGTTCTATCATGGTCAGTAGGTGATTCCTTCACTGTGTGGAGGAACATTAGACGCTTTGAATGCTTGGTTCTGTCATTCTGGAATGAACTATCCACATATATCTGGTCTGCAGAGTCCCTCACCCCATCAATAAATGCATTTAAACTTATCTCTTCTGAGAACATCAAACCCCTTCTTCGCAAAATACTATCCTCTGCCTCTGTCCCTCATTGGCTGATGGTCTACCATATGACTTGTTACATTGAGCATGCTAAGTGGGCGTCACTGAATGCTCTACTTTTGTATGTTGCACTTAGACTAATTTCTTACTTGGGCTCCCTCTTGGGTGACATTGAAGTCACTAATCAGGATCTATGTTCTACACCCCCTGCGATAGGTGGCTGAATCCTTCACAGGCCTGTGACAATGATACCTCTCTCCTAGGTGCGTTGAATGACTTCGACACACAATTTGAGGCACTACAACATACCTGAAAAAAGACCATCCCCCTTACTGAAGAAAAGATACTTCAGTTGATGGTAGGAGGACTCTGTCAAGGGTCAGTCTACACAAAGCTATTTGACCTGTCATACACACACACCTGTCATCATAAAGTGCTTCAAGAGACTTGTAATGGAGCTCCCAAAACTGGAATCCCAGTTTCACATAACTCCCTCCAGTTCACCTATCGTCTTTATCAGTCCAGTGAGAATGACAGTTCCTCCAGCTCTTTTCCTGGCCTTGTGCCACTTGGACACTAAGGGACTCCTATGTTAGAATGCCGCTCCTTAACTTCAGTTCGGCATTCAATACCATCATCCCTCAGAAGTAGATAGGGAAGTTGAGGCTGATGCGTTTCAACACCCACCCCCACCCCCCACCCTCTGCAACTGGATCCTGAACTTCCTGACCAAGATACCTCAGACAGTTTGCATGGGCGACAACTTCTCCCCGGCACCACCGCGATGAGCACTGACAGCCCCCAGTGTGGACTCAGCCCACTTTCTGTTGACCCTGCTGACTCACGACTGTACTGCAAAGCACAGCTTAATCAACATGATGAAGCCTACAGATGACATGCGGTGGGTCTCATTAGCAACAGCGATGAATCACCATACAGACTGGAGGTGTAGTGGCTTGCTTACTGGTACAATTACAACAGTCTGTCTCTTAATGTGGACACGAGATGACTGTGGACTTCAGGAAGGTGTATGTTTGCGATCTGAGATGTCGATAGGCGGGAGCTCCACATTTCTTGATGAATGACCTCATTTGGAATCTCATCATTTTCACACTAGCTAAGAAGGCACAGCTGCATCTCCACGTCCTGTGGCAGCTCAGCACTGCTCTCTTCCACTTGCATTCTCACTACATCCTATAGGGGCACCACAGAAGGGTTCTTGCATATCGCTGTACGGCTTGGGAATCACAAAGCCTCCGAGTGCACGTTCCTGCAGCTGATCAAGGCAGGTTCTGCAGTAGCATCTTCCGCAATGCTGTCAGAATGATCAACACTATTGATCCATTTATCCTTATATGATCCTTATACTGTATGTATATAAATTATCTTATATCTGAAAAGTAGACAATCTAGCAAGGTGATCACATTAGACACTCTTCTGTGTTTGTTTTGTTCGGTCTTACGTTGTTCTTGTCGTAGTTTTCTTCCTCAAGTACAGACGGTTTTTGGCCCGAACTGACGTCCTCCTTATTTTTACGCTGTTTAAGATTACCACTATCAAAAAGAAAAAAGATTTTCTTAGCAACAAACAATGAAAAGTGGATTCTTACTACAGC
This sequence comes from Hippopotamyrus pictus, assembly GCA_026781145.1. Lineage (NCBI taxonomy): Eukaryota > Metazoa > Chordata > Actinopteri > Osteoglossiformes > Mormyridae > Hippopotamyrus > Hippopotamyrus pictus. Next base: position 10,613,332 of record JAODLC010000065.1, read on the forward strand.
ATGAAGAATACCTTTTCATTTACCCAGTACATAGCTTTGTAATTCATATGTTCTGACATAACTTTCTATAAATTTCTATCACTTATTAGTGACTTTTGAATTAGTTTTCCTTAAAATTTGAAATTGTTTTACATTGTAACAGATTTTTTTAGATTGTAACATAATTTTTCACTGTTGAAACAATGAATAGTATTAAGATTTCAGTAATAGTTATTAAATATTTGCATAAATGTTTGTTCTTTTCATCAAATGTAGTGGCTGTTTAACATTTTCAAGTTTCAGTCTTTGGAAAGAATATCAAAACCATGTAAAAAGAATCAAAGTCCATACTACATTTTGGAGCTTAACGCTATGCAAGATTTTGTCTAGAGAAAATATAAGAAAATTACAAATATTCCGTAATTAAAGACCAGGTATTCTATCAAATACTTTACATACTACTTATTTGTTTAGCTAGCACATCTCTGCAACTGGATATATGTTATCATTAAAGGACATGTATTATTATTTAAACACCTATGAAGTTAGGTGGACTAAGTATTAGTTTCATTATCTACAGATGAATTGTATTATATACAGATTCAGACCACACATTTGAATGTTGGTGCAAATTGTAAATTCTTACAAAACACACCTTAATTTGTAGTGCTGAATGAAAGGATTGGAATCACCCTGTGCATCGTTGCTGAAGGGGTTGGAGCAGCGAAGGTCACCGGAGCTGCAGGATTGGCCATCATCCTTTTTTCCAGTCACCCACTCCAGCAGACTGACTTTGTCCTTCTTCTCTTTCCAGTCAGGATTATCCCATATCATTGATCGCTCACCTTCAAAAGGGTTGTGACTGCGTGGCATGGTTGCATACTTCTGTGACACGTCATCAGTTATATCTGTGAAGAGATAAGTATGGACATCAGCTGCTTTGTATCCATGCCCAGGGACAATGCTCTGGGGCTTTGGTGGGTGGGGGGTGGGGGAGTAGACCACCTGAGGGAAGAGGACAGTCTCATTCTGGAATTTAACCGAGTTCATTTCTTTTTCAGCACGTTACTACATATTAGACCCCAACACGAAGTACACAAAACTTTATGAACACCTACACTTACCTTGAAATAGACGCGCCAGATGAATACGCATGCAAGCTATGATCATTAATTGATTGCACCAATTAAATATACTTCAATCACTACAGCTAATGGGTTAGATTAAGGAGACATGGGACAACTGAGATTGTGGATTTGAAGTAATATGGGCGAGAAAATGTGCCTTTCAATTGACCTGCAGCTGCTGGGTTTTTGAAGTTCTAAGTGTCCTGTAATACAATGGACCACCACCCAAAATCAAAACGACCAATAACAGACCAGTGGATATAGTTCATTGATGAAAGAGATTTGATGAATAAGATAAATGAGCCTGAAACAAGTTGTGGAGACCTTTAGACGTTAACGGTCAGTCAACTTGGTGCACCCTCGCAAAAATGGGGTATGGCAGCCAGTAACATTTCATCACACGTCTCAGACTCTTTGATTCGACTGGAGTAATGTTTGAGTGCCACAGGATATCTGAGCATCCTTTCCAATCCACTGCAGCATGACGGCGGTGTACCGATCTGCAAATGGATTTTTAAATTTCAAGAAATGTTGTGCGACAAGGTTAAGATTTCCAGGAAATGGTCCCACAAGCATAAAAATGAAGTTTGCCTAAAACAGCAATCTGCCCGGTCTCCAGTTCTCAATCCAGTTGAACATCTGTGGAATGAGATGGGAATGGAACTTTTGCAGAGCTGAACTCAGCTTGAAGATGCTGAAACTATGAGATGCATTGAAGTCAACATGGATCTGCATAACACTTTTAATACCTTGTTACGTTCATGCCTTGACAAATTGAGGGTGTTCTACAGGCATACATGCAATACAATACAAGTAAGATGCCATTAGCATCTACAATGTTTTGGACACTTAGCGTATGTTGCTATCTAGTGACACTGAACATCAATGTAACCTAATCATACATAACCATAATACAACATAATAGATATGCCTCTTTGTGGGTATGTCTGCATGAATTTTGTACAGTAAAACTTGAATTTGTTTACCCCTCCCTCAATACAAATTTTGCTCACTTTGCATGTATTTCAACTTAATACATATTCCCTAAAAAAAAGTTTTTTATTTCGACCGATGAAAAGTTTTCTTCACAAACCTCCAGGGCATTTTATGTAAACTAAACATAAAGCCAGACTGAAAATATCACCTGATTAGTTCATTAGTTTCATTCTTATCCAGACAAACCATTTGGGTAATGTGTCTACCTTAGATGAAACACCAGTCTATTGCTGACAGCAGGCGTATATTTACATGTTGTCCACCATTATTCTGTTGCAATGCATTGACTTACCTTTTCATATAGTTATTGGCCAAGACTTTGAAAAGCCTTGAAGGTGGTCATAATTTTGAATCTTCTACCTCTATTATGGTTAACTAGAGCACAATAACTGTGTATTACCAACTTCTCAGATAATTGTTGCTTTACATACTCTTTTGTCACTTTGGCACCCAGCAAAATGTTTTATGTGGACATGAAAAAGTATATATACACTCTGTAACACTTTATTTGCGGGGACACAAATACTTAGTAATAACTCAGTTATAACTGAAGTACAAATCATAAACAAATCATGAACAAATATGGTCAAATACGGTTGAGAGAAGATGCAACATTTTCAAAAAAAAAAAAATGACTAAAATGTATGTTTTTAATTAATCTTTAGCGGTCTTTAGCAAAGTTATACTGTAAAAGTTCCATCACTCCACTTTCCATTCTTTGATGTGGTGAGCCATTCCTGGTACCTAACCCAGGAAGTATTGGGTGCAAGGCATGGGAAAAACCTCAGGGGATGCCTATTTATTGTACGTCGCAAACTTAATAAGGGCAGTTAGGAGACGTCAATTCATCTAATGGCATACATTTGGACTACAGAAAGAACATGGAGAAAATAGCAGTAGTGATTTTGTCAGAAGGTCTCTGCCTCAGTATTGTCAGTGAACATCTCCCACATATTTATCTCCTTTGCAGGCAAACAAATATCAAGTAAACTACATCTGAGAAGGTTCTATTTCAGTGGATACTTGTTCTGCGCTGTAAAATTATTGCTGCAAACAAATTCTCTTTAGATTCTGTTGTTCACTGCATCTAAAGTGCCTACTTTTGGATGTAGTACCCCTAGGATTGTATATAATCATGAAAATAGTCAGATTTCTTGAATCAGGATTGCTTCAAACCCAAGATAACTTACCTCTGTTTTCAGTTTTTTTCGTGGGGTCCACCTTAGGTTGGAAATGCATAAGGTCAGACATAGAGTGGGCAGCAGAGAGCTTCTGTGGGCCAAGCAACTGGGAACGCTTTTTCTTGGGTTTCAGCTGATGGTTCCCAGTACTGGAATGGGACCCCACCTCACAGAATGATGAGCGTGATATAATAGCAGAAGAAGCGTCAGAAAAGAGTCCATCATGCTTACGGCCCTTCATTTTGTCCTTGAGCTTAGAAAAAGGCGACCGAGTCTTTTCTTTCATTGAGAGGTCAAACATGCTGGCAGTCAAGTTATTCCTCACAAATTGGATGCTGATCTGAATTTGTCCTCGATCCTTCCATTTCTTGCCTGGCCTGGACTCCAAGCTAAACCAACTTATATGCATAGTTGGGAAAAAAAGACATAAAGGATGAAACTTATATATTTCATTAATATATTTTTTTTTTTAAATTGTATGAAGAAATTGTTTTGGACAATTAAATTTAAGAAACAATAAATAAAAAAATAATAGTACAATATGACAAATAAAAATGGTTATTAAAATGTTTAAAATCATAATTACACTTATCATTCCAACTTCATAATCCTCTATTATAGAAAGATTCTGATTTTACACTTAGCTGAAACTGGGATTTAAAAACCAAAAATGTGTTTACACCACTTGTTTACACACTGAATCGATGCATAAATTAATAGGAGCATTGTAGAATCAAAAGATCAGCCAAAATATATATTCTGCATATGATGCTTATATATGCATGCATACACATACAGTATCTATTAGATATACTGTACTGTGCAAAAGTCAAAGAAAATTATGTTTCAATAATCATCATGTTGGTGTTATGTCTGTCAAAGTGTGTTAGCATAACCATTACAAAACATCGCCTAAAGTCACCCTAGCATTTGCAGCAACCATCCAATACAAAAATATATTATTTAACTTGACCAATATCCCAGCATGTTTGGTTAATCAATAACTCATTGAGTTGTTTAACTAATTAAGTCAAATAAAAGAGCTGGTGGTTAAATTTAACAAATATATGGAATGGCTGGAACACCCCTAAGGAGAGTTTTGGGAAATGAAGCGATATTTATCTAGCCATGTAACATCAGTAACTATTTGGAGGACAGAAGAAAGCCTTGTTAGATATTATTGTGTTACTGTTCTTTTGCATATGCTATGATGTTAAATTCTGATTTTCTTTCTGAGCAAATATACACACACCTTTCACTAGCTTTTATTTATCTTCTCTAACTGCCTAAGACTTTTGCTCAGTACAGTATATACACAACTACGTAGAACAATGACAGAAACTGCTAGTTAAAGCTCCCCTATTTCAAAGTTGGGAATTATATAAATTTTCATAAATTTAGTTTAAATGTTTTTCTATGCATTTATTATTAAGGGGATTTACTATTAGGTGCCATTATGTTGGTGTTGACTCCTGGTGACCTAAGAATGTCCCATCCAGAAGGTTACAGGTTCACATTTCCAGCCAGTAGATTAAACACATCACCACTAGGTCCGTGTGCAAGACCCTCAACTCGATGCACTCCAGGAATACTAGCTGCTGACTGATCCTATACTCTTATCCCAAAACCTGTTCTCATCTGTATATACAGTACATATGTTTCTGTGTCTCTCAGGCAAGGTGGGGTATATGAAAAATACCTCATTTTCCTGTGGGGTTGAATGAATAAAGTACCGCTATTATATTCTATCTTCAACTTTTCTAAGCCTTAAGCTTTTTTCCAATGAAGTCTCCTCAATTATCAAAACAGGATAGCTGATCAAGATTACACTTGTTTGTTGTCTGCCTACAGTATTCTTAAAAGTCTTAAAATTCCAAAGCCATTGACAAATGTCCCATTTTGTTCTTTTGTTCTTTGCCTCTGTGAAGTGTTTTTGAAAACGCCATGTTATGAACAATTCTGATCTTTGTACTTTCAGATACAATAGTACTTCTGTATATTTTTTTCAAGGTCCTTCAAGTGCCACTAAGCTATTCCAAGTGCCAGGCTGTTCCAAGGAGACAAAAGCTTTTTTACAGTCAACACTATAGTTAGCTGACATAGATTAATTTTCTTAACACTTCACTCTGCTCTTTAAATGTCTTTGTGTATTGAAATTCATTTTCTATTAAGTGTGATCTCATCAGCCAGTGGTGTAGCTATTGGCATGTAATAAAAGTGGAAATTGGACAGCACCTTACACACTCTGTTAGATCTCCTTTCTTTAATGTCGAACTACAAACCAGAAAAAGCCAACTTCCAACTACTTTTCCTGGTCAGGGTCACAAGGAGCCTGGAGATCATCCCATGCAGCACAGGACATATGGCTGGGGTATGCCTTGGATGGGATGCCAATCCATCTCAAGGAACATACATACACACTTACACACACACACAATGGACAATTCAGGGACACCAATTAGCCCAATTTCATGTATTTGGACAGTAAGAGGAAGCTGTTCTTATCTATATTTCATAAGGATTTTTCATAACAACTTGATAATGCACACCATACCAGCTTATGGTACTGATGAAGAACCTACATCACCTCAGCTTGTTGCATCAGGCTGAGAGACCACAAAACCATCTGCACAACATCTGCACAACACCTCTACCACACCCATTCGGATAAATGGACTGACCACCATCAGTGTGGACATAAATTTGTCAGCATCCAGTAAGACTCTGAGAGGTGGTTTACTAAAGAAAAGGTACTCAATTTGTCCATAGCTGATGTAAGGGGAACTCAGAAGTAAATCCATGCAAGGCCGTTGCACATTACAACATACCTGGGCAGGTGCACCGAGAATGTGCAAACCAGCTAGCTAATGACCTCACAGACGTTTTCAACATTTAAGGCATTAAAGCTAATTAATGCCCTCACAGACGTTTTCAACATTTAAGGTATTAAAGCTAATTAATGCCCTCACAGACGTTTTCAACATTTCCCTAAGCCAGCTGGCCATTCCCAAATGCTAGCACCATCATACCTGTACCAAAGAAGTCACTGGTCTCCTGACTCAATGACTATTTCCCTGTCACACTCACACCTCTGATCACGAAGTGCTACCAGACACGTGAAAACGTCAAACCCAACTTCTCATGACTCTTCAGTTTTCCAGTCACCCCCAGTTTAAAATACATCATTCCCCATAAACGGATTGAGACATTGACAGCAACATATCTGGCACTATCATGCTGTGCATCAAGCTGTGCATGGGCAACAACATCACTGGCAGTACCCTGTTGAGCACCAGTGCCTCCCCAAAACTGGGTGTTCAGTTCACATCTGTTCACTTTGTTGACTCAAGATTGTACTTCAAAGTACAACTCAGAAAACACCATTAAGTTGACACAAAGGTAGTGGGTCTCATCTAAATCCATAGCCATCAATATGGAGCTGCCCCCCCCCTTTGCAGCTATAACAGCTGCCACTCTTCTAGGAAGGATTTCCACAAGATTTTGGAGAGTGTCTGTGGGAATTTTTGGCCATTCATCCAGAAGAGCATTTCTGAGGTCAGGCACTGATGCTGAATGTGAAGGCCTGGCTCATAAACTCTCTGTTCTAGTTCATCCCAAAGGTGTTCAATGCGGTTGAGGTCAGGGCTCTGTGTGGGCCAGTCAAGTTCTTCCACACTAAACTCACCCAACCATGTCATTATGGACCTTGCTTTATGCACTGGGGCACAGTCATGCGGGAACAGAAAAGGGCCTTCCCCAAACTGTTCCCACAAAATTGGAAACATTTTAGAAACTGTCCAAAATGTCTTGGTATGCTGAAGCATTGAAAGTTATGGAACTAAGGGGCCGAGTCCAACCCCAGAAAAACAATCACATACCATAATCCCTCCATCAGACTGCCAGACAGAGAAGTACGATTCATCACTGCACAGAACACATTTCTACTACTTCAGAGTCCAGTGGCGGCAGGCTTTCACTCCATCGAACACTTGGCATTGTGCTTGGTGATGTGAGGCTTACATGTAGCTTCTTGGCCATGGAAGTCCATTCCATGAAGCTCCTGACACACAGTTTTTGTGCTGGGGTTAATGGCAAAGAAAATTTGGAACTCTGCAGTTATTCAGTTAACAGAGCATTGGCAACTTTTATGCACTATGCTTTTCAGCAGTCAGAGACTCCACTCTATTAATTCACATGGTCTCCACTCTGACTGCCAAAGACTTCTACACAGCACTAGGTATTTTTTATACGTCCTTTAACTGCTTGTCCCCTGCAGGATTGCGGGGGTCCGGAACCTATGGGCACAAGGCAGGGAACAACCTAGTATGGCACTCCAACCCTTTGCAGGACGTGTACACCAGTGTTTCCCAACCCGGTCCTTGGGGAACACCAGACAGTCCACGTTCTTGCTCCCTCCCAGCCCCCAGCCAATCAGGAACACCGAATGCCTGGCACAGGTGTGTTGGGAGCTGAGAGGAAGCAAAAACATGGACTGTCTGGTGTTCCCCGAGGACCGGATTGGGAAACATTGGTGTACACAGACAGACAGACAGACAGACACACACACACACACATGAACACCTGTGGGCACTTTGGAAACTCCAATTAGCCTCTGCATACTTTTGGACTGTGGGAGAAAACCTGAGTACCCTGAGGAAACCCCATGATGACATGGGGAGAATGTGCAACACCATACAAATGAAGCCGTGGTGGAACCTACAACCCAGAGGTGTGAGGCAACGATGCTAACCACTGTGCCACCCCAGATTAATTTATGATTAAATCAAATACCTAAGTATTGTACTATACCATTTCATTCCAAATAAAAAGCCTCAGAAGTCCAAGGAAGGACAACCTGGGCCCCAGAAAGCAGCAATAAAATTCCAACCCACCAAAAAATGCTCACCAAGAACCTTTACTCACAGTCTTGGACCAGCCATCATGGTGTTGCAACACTAGCAAATAACCTGATCTTCTGGACATTCCTGCTCCTATGACAGCAGTTTCCTGAACAGCTCATGCAAGTACCCTCTCATTTCATGCTTTCTGTTGAGTCTAGGAAATCTGCACAACTTGTGGTGCACTTATGACGTTCCTCCATCTGTGTAGATTTATTTGCTGTGCCAGATAATGTCTTAGTCTAGCTAATGTTATTCTGGCTTAATTTCATGACTGGAATGGTCTAAACACATTACTGTATTCCTCCTCAACTTTTCATCTACCCGAGCTATATCACCAATCCAGTCAGTGTTAATGACACTAAATGAATACAAAAGGCTACATAAGACTAACGTATGCTTGAACCTCAAGACGTACACCTTCCTTAAGTCTTTCCTCCGTTTACAGGGCCACATAGTGTGTACAGAAGTTAAAGTAACCATGAATCTCACTATCCAAGTGTGCCCTGTCACGCCCGGCTTGTACGATCCTCGTATGTGCCACGCTCCCCTCGTTACCTCTTGTGAATTCCTGATTGTGATCACCAGTTGGGGGCGGCATGGTGGTGCAGTGGTTAGCACTGTTGCCTCACACCTCTGGGACCCGGGTTCGTGTCTCCGCCTGGGTCACATGTGTGTGGAGTTTGCATGTTCTCCCTGTGTCGTCGTGGGGTTTCCTCCGGGTACTCCG
>JAODLC010000065.1:10622342-10640731 GCA_026781145.1 Hippopotamyrus pictus
GGCCCCCTGTCCAGGGTTGTTCCCTGCCTCGTGCCCATTGCTTCCGGGATAGGCTCCGGACCCCCCGCGACCCAGTAAGATAAGCGGCTTGGAAAATGGATGGATGGATGGATGGATCACCAGTTGCTTGTTCACTTCAGCCTGTCTGATGTATTTAGTCCGTGTCTAAGTCTGTATGCGTCAGATCAGTCATTGTAGTGTTGTATTGCTCGTTGTCGTTCTTCCCCGTATGCTCCCTAATCTGGAATTTAACCCCGTTTACCTGTCTGTCCGGCTGATTTCGCCTGCTTTCCTGCTCGCCCGCTCCACGAACACATGTCCTACTCTAAGGAAGATGTAGGACATTAAGAATTTTTTTTGGGATGGTTGATTGTATCATAAATTTTTCCCACTTTTCTGATGTGGCAACTTCCCCATACTAATTGTATGGGAAGGAGGTACAATTGGAATGGATGGAGGTCCATTAGATAAGTTTTAGTAACTTGAAAAGGCTAAACTCAAGCTCCTGCACTGGGAAATCAAAACTTGTCAAGCCTGGTCTATCTCCACACTGGTAACAGTGAGATGTGGTTGGGGGATTTCCATATAGATGGAACATGAGAAGGAAATTGCCATCACATATACATTGCATCTACTGCTCAAAGGTGACAAAAAATTATGGGTCACTTATAAAAAGCATGGGTTACCTATATCAGCTTTGGAAGCAGATGTGCAACATAATTACCATGATGATCCTTTAGAAGGTCATCTGGAGAGGCTGAAAACTTTGCTCTGTGTCTTGAACGTAGCTGAGTGACTCAGTATGCATTAAGAAACATGGATGGATGTACAGGAGTACCTTGCTTGCCAAAAATACAACCCTCCCCCTAACAGTTGTCCAGATGGACACTTCCACCCCCACAGAGATTACAAAACCAGACGAAATGCTTAGACCCGATGGATCCTCTTCCAGGACGCAAAAACACTACTTTTTAATTCCTTATCAAAATAAAACTTCACCAAGTGGGTACAGTTGTTTCCTCCCAGGAATGGAAAAGCTGCCAGAATTGCTGACATATCAGTCAAGAAGATATTAACCAGTTGAGGAACATCATGGCATTTCTCATTTGACTGCAGAAAGCAGTTCACCAGCAAAATACTTTCAGATGTGTGCAAAACCTGGGTGGGGAATGCAATTAGAAATGCAAAAGAACTTCAATGATTTCTTTCATGGTAAATGAATAGCATTTATATAGTGCATTTCTCCATTCCTTTGAGCACTCAAAGCACTTTACAGATTGCCTCATATTCACCCATAGGTGGGGGAGGCTGCCAACCTGCTCATTGGGAGCAATTCGGGGTTCAGTGTCTTGCTCAAGAACAACTCAGGGGGTGCTGGGTTTTGAACCTACAACCCTCCGGTTGCCGAACGGTAGGGCTACCTCCTGCGCCACCATCAGCCCCCAGCGATGCTAACAGTGGGCCATTACCATAAAAGGGTACAGTGGAAATGGGCAGAGGATTTCATCAGTTTAAAGATGGTTCCTGAACTGGGACATCAGGACCTATTAATCCTGTTTGCTATCCACAGTGACGCCAATGAAGTGAAGTTGGGAGTGGTCTTAACACAGGTGAATGAGGGGGAAGAAGTTTTTAATTACATCAAGATTTCTTCTAAACTCACAGACTGGATACTGCGGTTACATATTAAAATTCATAACTTACTAGAAAGACTATTGAAATGAAAGCCCAGATTTTTTTTATAATTATAATTTATAATTATAATTCCAGCAACCATACCTCGTAATACAGCACATCTGGATCTACCTGCGACTATTCAAACTGTTGGATTCTGGGCATATGATCTATCTGACGTTGTAGGACAAGACATACTAACTATTACATTGCTACTAACACCTCCATAAATACCTGGTTGTTATCCAGCACAGCATACATTAGGTTGATCACTGACTGGCCTATTTGATGTTCTAGCAGCAGTCGTACCAGCATCCACCCCCTATCCCCCCCCAACATGGTTTGACTGCCCAGAGTTCTATGTGACACCACAGATGAGCTAAACATACCTCAGGCCACCCATGAATGTGCTACTTGAACCCAGGGGTGTAATACTGGCATTAGCTTTTTATAACCTGGAAAAGTACTATGCATTCAAAGTGCGTTCACCTTTAATGGACAGGTTTAAAAGCAAGGGGCTGAAACAGGAAAAGAGGGAGGTTTGTTGTAGAGAGTTCATTGCATGGGAGAATTGTTTCCACTCCATTTATCTTCTTTGCTTTTGTATTTCTATTGTTTGTAGTAATTGGTTGGAACCCACAACTGCAGCTTCACTGCTGACTGATGAAGCTCTCGTCATCATCATAATCATCATCTCCATTTCGGACTACCTGGTAAAAACATTCCCAATTGTGCCTTTCCGGAAGAATTTTTTAAGGTGGATTGGTTGTTTAGTGTGTTGTTTACCATTTTTTGGCAGCTATTAGAATTTATATACCTTCTGCTTATAATTCACTGAGGGTCTGTCATATTATTGTTTTGTGCTGTAGTTTTTGTAGGTCTTGCATACTATATAGTCACATAGCATGTCCACATTTGTTATAACCACTTATGAGGTTATCTTAATATGCATCAATTATTAATTAAATGTAGCCATTTCTTCTACTTCCTGCTCAGTCCCCTGCTCATATATCACCAACAATTCTTACTTGGAACTGTATTTACAGACTTACAAGATCCTGTAAATTGATTCTGTCATATACTGAAACTAAAACAGTGCTGTCAGACAGTGACTCCTAATTCCCAGCTACCATTAGCCATGAACATAACGGTCATATATAGTTTACAAATAAATTTCTAATTTGTAAGTTGTCCATTGGCACACATTATTATGGATTATTTTCATTCTCATTTTCATTATAGGGATCACATAATTATTTATATTTAGTCTACAAGTACTAACATTCCTAACACACACACATACACGCACAAAGAAATACAAGACTACCCTGCTGTTTGCAATGCCTCTACTACCTGTGACGTCCTTCCGGCCTGCCCACCCTTCTGCCTGCGACGTCCTTTCCAGCCAGCCCGCCTTTCTGTCTGTGACTTCCTTCCGGCTTGCCCGCCCTTCTGCCTGTGACATCCTTCCGGCCTGCCCGACCTTTTGCCTGTGACGTCCTTCCGGCCTGCCCGACCTTTTGCCTGCGACGTCCTTTCCAGCCTGCCCGCCTTTCTGTCTGTGACTTCCTTCCGGCCTGCCCGCCCTTCTGTCTGTGACTTCCTTCCGGCTTGCCCTCCCTTCTGCCTGTGACATCCTTCCGGCTTGCCCTCCCTTCTGCCTGTGACATCCTTTCCGGCCTGCCCGCCTTTCTGCCTGTGACGTCCTTCCAGCCTGCCCGCCTTTCTGCCCGTGACTTCCTTCCGGCCTGCCCGCCTTTCTGTCTGAGACTTCCTTCCGACCTGCCTGCCCTTCTGCCTGTGACGTCTCTCCTGAATGCCCTGCTGCTGTACCACTGTTCATCCTGCCATCTGAAGTAGCACCAGCACCTGCCTGCCTTCCACACTGAGACTTAAAAAATTTGGTGTGCATGAATTAGAATTTTGCCAATCTTGTTCATTTGATTTCCTCTCCCAGCCTCTGGAGTATGGGCTCCCCCTTTGATTCTGGTTCCTGCCAATATTTCTCCCTTCTAGGGAGTTTTTCCTTGCCACTGTCTGCTCTGGCTTGCTCACTAGGGGCCTTGGGCAGGGATAATGTAGTGCTTTGAGACAATGTAATGTTGTGAAAATGAGCTATACCAATAAAATTGAATTGAATAATAGCATATTATACTGCAAATGGATTGATCATATTCATGTCTTTGTCAAACAGCAATTTTGTAATAAGATAGTAAAATGTAATTTTAACATTCGCGTCAGCATGAAACTGCTGAAATAGTGCACAGTTCTTTTTGAAGTACTATTCTGTTTGAAATTTTGAAAATGTTACTAGACTTCATTTCTTTCAATGCAATTAGTACAATACAATAGCTCTGGAGGAAGAGTCTCATTGATAAGCTGTATTATACTCATTATTCACCTTTGCCCTGACCTAAGAAAATGGATTTGCTAAAATATTTCTCAAGGAAGAGAAAAACCAATCAAAGCTCATCAAAGCAGGTAAAATAAGATAAGATAATGTTAATTCAAGTAATGATAATTACTGATTTATAAATTAAAGTGAAAACCCCAAATACTTTCATTGCTATGACATTTATTTTCTATTGATTTTATTGTTATTTATTACCTCTCTGGGGCTAATAGAAGAAGGTTCAGATGCACTGCCAGAAAGAAATGCCATTATTTCAGATTCCAGTGAAAGGCTAGTTTAATTTAGTTGGCAGGGTAAGAAAGTAGAGAAAATGAACAAAGTATAGCGAAATAAAATAAATGAGGACATATAAACAAGTGTTCAAAAGAGGGTATACAGAACAAACAGTTTCTCAACTGGGAAAAGATTCTACACTTTTAATCATGCTTGCACAACAATTCATGATAACTCACTAATGTAATAACGGTTTCCCTCTGTGTAAACTGGGTATAGTGAGAATGGTCATATTCGTCTATAAGGAAATCTTTGTCCTCAGGTAAAGCCAGTGAGTGTATTAGCAATAATTATTAGGCATATTGTCCTCTTATCGTTTTTTTGTTTTCTTTTGGAAGTACCACAATCATTCAAGAATGGGGAGCTTGGATGTGGTGATGTTTTTATTTAATATTCTTGCCAGTTGAACAAAGAGGGAATGTGTTGATCGACAGACAATTTATATATTAACACAAATGTCAGCACATTTTTGTTAGTGTTCTGGGAAGGTATGTTGTTACACTTTTTATTTTGTGCCAGTTCCTCAGCGATGGTGGCATTTGATCATACCAATCAAACACAAAGTGGCCACTGAGTGTCCGACTCACTAACAAAGAGAAGGCTTACGATATAAAATATGCTGTGCTTTAAGAGTTGGTACAGTTATTCAGTTGTGGGTACCTTATCAGTCTTAACCAAATTATTATAAATTAGACATTTTTAGTGAAACTGATCAATTAAGCAGCTTTTCCTCCAGTCAAAATATTTCCTTATTTCACTTTAAAATCAGAATATTCTAAAAAATTAATGGACTCATAAGGTAATTGATAAAAAGCCGGAGATAATATTATGCATTATGAAGGATGTCCATTGGGCTTGAGAATATGAAAACAAGGATGACCGTGCTTGAAAATAATTGTGACAGTGTAGAAAATCTTCAGGATTTGGCCAAGTAACACTTCTCTCGTTTGATTAGGCACATACACAACATAAGACATAAGTCTGACTAAATCAAATCAAGAAATGAAAGCAAAGCCTTACTAATGAGATTACCGTGAATTATGATTATCATGAAAACTGCACTTGTAAGCAGCACTGGAAGGAGAAAGGCAGTTATTTTTGGATGAGATCAGCAGCAAGCAACATACAGAACTGATATATGATGAATAATTATGAGTGGCAAAAGAGGAGGAATATTTGTTATGTCCAAAGCTGGTGAGAAACACCCAGCGATTAACATTTTATAGTACATAAGCAATTAACTCCATTGTGAAGGTGGAGATTTCACCACCCCATCTATGAACATTTGGATATATGGTCACCCAAGATGTACTCTGGGATTACTAGGTTCACATTATATATGCCCTTGTGTGAGTTACTTGTGCAAATGTACAAGGTGTCTACATTTTTATTAAATAAAATCTACTACAGATATTAATTTATATAAATTTACAAGAGTATGTTTATACTACGTGAACCTTTTGAATATCCATCCATGTTCCACAACCCTTTGAGGCGATAGTATATCTATATAATATGACATTTGTTTTTTGTATAGTCCATTAATTTTTCAACATTTTTTCCTCGCAGGTATTCCAATAATTTCTTAAGGAAGCTGTAATTAACCCATGTTTCATATAACTCATGTCACCACCTGGTGGAACATTTAGACAAATTCTGCTAATATCCATCCATCCATACATCCTTTCCTATTAGATCATAAACTACTTATTCAGTATTGGGTCACGGTGAGCACTGGGCACAAGGAAGGGGACAGCCAAGATGAGATACCAGTGTACAAATCTGTTTTGACACCACAATCTTTCAACACTGTAAAACTCAATACTGCATTGGCTAATCTCAAGTTAAAAAAAAAAAAAAAGATATGCAAGCCAAACATTCCCCCTTGTACTGTTGGATGGGTAAATTTCATGCTAAAAGAAATTTCCGATGTGCATCTTTAAAATATGACCATTAAGAAACAATACAACTAACAAATATGGCCTGAATACAGCCCACACAGCTGTTACCCACAAATCAATGCCAACCAAGGACAACCAACATCCTTCGGCATGCCAAACAATGTCCGTGAAAGTCACCATCACTCTGACAACTCTTGAGCTAAAGTTCTTTAATCAGTTGTATGTGGTTACAGGTTACGAATTATTCAGAAAAAAAAAATCTATTTGTAATTTCTATCTGCTCCTAGACTGAAGATTTTTTTTAACCACAAAGAAATATGACCCAGACTTAAGCACATTCAGTTAACAAAAACATATTTAATTTGTCTGTGAAAACTTCTGAATGAGGAACAAGAGAAGGCTTATGCATTACACTGCATTAAAAGCACAACTTCGAAACTGCCTTTGGATTGCTTGTCCATCAACTAAAAAATCTGACAAGTATTGTGGACTTTTTAAAGTTTCCATTTGGCTGTTTTGTCATACGCCTGAGGCAGTTAAAATTATCTAAATTTTATTTTAATCTTTGGTGTTTCTGGTGTGGACATACAGTAATCCTACAGCTCACTGGCACACACAATATATAATATGGCTCATGAGAAACAGTCATGTGTTGTTAGAGAGAAACATGTATCAATCCAAGTTATTTAACAGCAAACAAGACCAAAGGACTGAATGAATAGATTTTTTTAGTTCCTTGAAATTTATTTAAAACTTCAGTCTGGTTTCCAATTTGCTATTGGATTTAAAAGGACTAGTCACACAATGATAGCGTCTTTAAGTTACACACACTTACATTGCGTGTGAGCCTGTTGAGATCCATCCTTAAATGATTTTTCATAAATAGCTCATTTTCTAGTACAAATAATAAATCTTGCTACGTTTATGCAGGTTACCCTGATCAGTCAATGCTTCAAAATATTTAATCCTAAGTAAACTATCAGTTTTCATTTTTTAGTAACTGGTGCATTTGACTGGACGTGAACATTTTTACAAAAGCAGCTTCATTATGAGAAAAAGAAAACATTGGTGATGATTGACGTATTCTAAAAAATCTAAGAAAATCAACGTGCAATTTCTTAAAAACCTCATATATCTAGTCAAGTAGTGTACAAAACACTCAGCAATAGATTGCAATTGTAACTATTTCAAGTTTATAAAGCATCTTACATTAATATACACAATTTAATATATGAAAAATAAACTGTTGAAGCCCAGGTTGGGATATATGGTGGCTAAAGCACTGGTAGGCAAAACAAATGGCAGCGGGGGAGTGAGGAAACTATATAATGTGTCTAATATTATGGGTGAACAACATACAACAAACAAATATTACAACTCTCAAAGATCGCAGGACTGAGTATGCCTAAATACAGACCATACAACGGTTACCCACAGAATAACTATATCCAACCAAATCCCTAGGCATGCTAAGCTAAGCTCATTACAGCTGGTACAACGGAGCAAGAGTAAAAATAAGACAATTTCTTGTTATATAATTTAGACTAAATATATATGAAAGAATTTAATAAGCAGGGTAAGTGAAAGATACGTAGAAACAGCCATTGATGCTTCAGCCAAAACTATACTCGATGGAAACTGCCCGTCTTTTCTACAAAATGGATGGCTGCATTCTGGTGCTGAGACTGTGCAAGATAGTGTATCAGCTCTTTCGCATAATGTACCTTTCGGAAATAAACACAATTTTCACTGTATTTGTACGCTTAGAAATTTAAAAACGTGGCATAAATTCACGAACTATATGGCTTTGAATACATAAATACCCCGTCGTGAATGTAAAATATTTGATAGTAGTTTGCATATGTTTTTTTTTTTTTTTTTTTAACATTGCATTGTTTTAATTTGTCATCTTATCACATTAGTTTGTAAGACTAATTTTGCACTTGATTCTGGTCAATCACAATCAGCCTAGCAGCACCTGCACTCCAGTAGGCTCCTTGGCAGCCAAATGTTTATCGGCCTCAACTGTATTTCATGTTAAACAAAAGTGCATAGCAAATAAATGCACTTTTAAGATAGTTGAGAAATGCTGCTGAACAAGTACACGTTACTGAAAACTGAATTTAATTTGTGCCCCATTCATGTGCTGTATTAAGGAATGTATCACGTGTCTCTGAAAGTTTCATACTGGAACAGATAACATTGTTTTCTGAGTAGTACAGACTGAATTCTCAGCTTTAATAGCCCATAATTGTGTCTCACAAGAAAAAAAAATAGAAAACAAATACCTAATTTTTACAAATAACACAACAAACACAAAATAATTTTGCAAACAGTGATAAATTTTGTATATCTCAAAGATATTATGAACAGTTGCAGTGATCTGCATATGCGTCTATTGTTGGACTAACTAAAACAAACAAAAGCACTGGTACACAACTTAATTACCTAATTTTCTATTACTTAATTTTAAACTACTAATCCAGTAAAAAAAAATCAATAAGGCAAATAGTTGGTCAAAATACCAATGTTTATTAGTAAGTTATAAAATTTAAATGAGCAAAATACCTAAAACACCACACATTTTAATATTTAGGGCCATCTTAAAAACCACTAAAATTACTAACCAGTTTAAGATCTTTCTACATTTTGCTCATTCATGCAATAATAAGAATTATTAAAAGTATGTAACGTTTTAAATTTCAGCCTTTCCTGCATGCATAATCTATAGATAAAGAAAACACCAGTTGTTTACTTACTCGGTTTTCCGTCTCTCCTTGCTGACAAAGATTTCATTGAGGTTAATGGTCTTCAGACCCAGAAATTTATCAATACCCACCAATGACCTATGCATTGCTATCAGAGTAAGTTCATGTATTTCAGGGTTTTCCTCAAGAAGTTGACCGGGGAGCTCAAAAGAAGCTTCTTCTCTCCAAACAGGATTCAGTGTTTTCTCTGAAACAGATGTACAGTACTTCTCCTTCCCAAGCTGGATAATGGTATATGCATCATTGGTACCATTTCTGCCCTTGGCTTGTAGGTCTTTTGCCTGAATAACTGTGACTTGGACATGACTTGGAAACCATTTCTGAGACTCTTTGGCAAGAGTCATTTTCCCTATTTTCATATTTTATATATATATATATATGTATTTAATTAGAGACAAATACTAACAGAAAAATATTGGTTAGTGTAGCGAGGTGTTTTCAAGAAATGTAAAATTTAATAAAGGTTAAACACAAGACGAAAGAAAATGACTTTCAGCTGTGGTCGTACAAGTTAAATAATAGAACAACGTACGACAAGAAGACACGTATAACGTTTAAAAAACATTGTCACATCCAAGGTGTGTCTCATGTGAAAACAGTCAACTTCATGACGCAGCCATCGGGTCGGGGAGGCCACCTAAAATTAACACAACGAAAATACAAGTGCTGGAATTTTAGACACATATAAATAAAATAAGCTATGAAATACGACAAGGACTCACAGGTTACTGTCGGACATCACTAAATCTGATAGCGGTGTAAAAGTAGCGAGATATACAGTATAGCATCTCCCGAGATGATGACTCGTACTGTATGTATATATAACAATACCTCCAAAACATCCAGGACTAACAAAAAATTAAATAAAAAAATATATATTAATACCGTCTTCTCGTGCCAGAAATTCCTACACACCAAATTCAATAATGATGGTTCTTTAAATTATTCGCGTTCCAGTCACCCGGTGGTAATTTCCCAGCTCCCCCATCTTGTTTTTTTTCCCGCTGTCAAAGGTGAGAGTTCAGGCTCCTCCCTCGGTTACCGCGGAAACGGTGTGTGCGCGTCATCCGTCAAGTTCAATGTTTGCGGTTTCCCCAATCGTTCCCAAATCAATGTTTTGTATCATTTTCTTCTTTTTTTGTGAACTGAACGGAAGACTTTCAGATTAATAGCATACAATAAGATACATTTTTAGAAAGTATTCGATACTTAGTTACTACTGCTCGTAATTCACACACTGTCATCGTAAAACGATTTACATTTTGTCTCCGATTTTAGAATAAGTAGGCTAACGTAAAGAGTATGACACGAAGATTAAGGAAGTTTAACTTTGTAGTGGGTTCACAAACACTAAGAAGAATACTAGATATGTACAGTAATAATAAACAATGTGGCCCAGGAAGCTTGGGTATAGATTATTCACTAACTTTGGGTGTGTTCTTGTTGTGAAACGCAGTCCTTCATATCCAACAAATAAATAAGCTCATATGCTTCATTTATTGACTATTTTCTACACTGCAGCTAATTAGTCAGTGGATCTTAAATTCAATTTGACATATGCACACCTCGTAACCTCGATTGTCAGCCTAGCGTGCTTTACATGTTAAGAAAACCAGTTGCTAGGCAAACCTTGTTTACTAACTTGTTTTAACATATAAAGTACCTGCATTCGGTGTTCTTTTGCCAAATATTTCATCGGATAAAATAAAAAAAAAAAATAGATCATTTGATGCTCGGTAATGGCCTTCATACATGGTCTGTATCCTGTCTATTGTCTGCCTGTCTATCTCTCACAGACAGAACATTCTAGTACAATCACAGAAAGCCCTTCAGAACATAGCCCAATATTTCTCAAACAAAGATTTGAAATTATACATGTCCCAGCAGCTAACATGAAACATAGTACTTTATTGTCATGTAAATTTGTCATGGCAAGCATAACAATTATTGGATTATTGAACCTAATATGGGGCATTTTGAAAGGATTTTTTTTTAATCAGGCCTCAGGAAAACAAGGGGAGAACCTACAAAATTCACACATAGAGAGCCAGGGAAGGAATCAAACCTATTTCCTCGAAGGTACAGTGCCACCTACTTAGTGACCACATACTTCTTGGGTGTGGAAAATTGGTATGTTAAAATTTGATAAAGCGGTTACTCATCTTCTCAGGTGACTGTGAGAAATTTGGTGTTTGCTGCTTGGTTTAGATCTTATGTGAGAGCTAACTCTACAACAGGGAGCTGTTCATATGAAGGAGAAACTAATGATTGTAAGTCACTGTAAAAATGCTTGGGAGGCACTCAGTGAGGATTTTATGGTTTTTCAAGTGGGTTTTTCCAAGTTCATAAACTAGCATGGCAAAGAAAATCCTCTCAATTGCACAAAGAAGTGAGAATGGCCCTTCTAGGGCTGCAAAAAGGAAAACAATCTGCAAGAGAACTAACATAAGTGCTCTTATAAGGCATCAGATGTGCGGGGGGAAGAGTGAGTAAAACAAGAGGTGGACAGTCTGACTCACGACAGAACATAAGAGATTTGACCGTGTGTTTATAGTGAGCCTTACTGCTGATCACACAGGTCATATCTACTGCTATACACAGAGGGGTGGATCTCCAGGTGGATACGTAACTCTCCAAAAAAGGTGAATACAACAAGACATGATAATTACAATGGAAGACAATAATGTGAAATGGGATGTTGCTGATATCAGAGTCCTACATGAGCTTCATTTTCCTAGCATGACAAGGATGTTTTTAGTGTTTCACTGAAGAGAACAGATTAATTCATCCATCCATTGTCCAACCCGCTTATCCAACTGGGTCGCAGGGGATCCGGAGCCTATCCTGGAGGCAATGGACACGAGGCAGGGAGCAACCCTGGACAGGGGGCCAGCCTATCACAGGGCACACTCACACACCATTCACTCACACACGCACACCTATGGGCAATTTAAGAACTCCAATCAGCCTCAGCATGGCTTTGGACTGTGGGAGGAAACCGGAGTACCCGGAGAAAACCCCATGACGACACAGGGAGAACATGCAAACTCCACACACATGTAACCCAGGCGGGGACTCGAACCCAGGTCCCAGAGGTGTGAGGCAACAGTGCTAACCACTGCACCACCATGCCACCCAGATTATTTCATGTCATATAAAAAAGAGATCATGTACCACTTTACATTATAACTGTACATATGACTACTTATTATATTATTACTTTAAATGTCTTTTTAAATGTCTTTTTTGCTTTCACTGTTTTTAAGCTGGAGTTGGTCACCCTACATTTCACTATAGGTTATGGTCTGACTGTATAACTTGAATGTGATGAATAAAACCCAAGAATCCTGAATCCTTGAAAACTTACATAAGATTACCTTATTGACCATGATTGGTAATAGGCCTTTTCTATAGACCAGACACATGTGCTTCACATGTATAGATGGGCTGCTCATGTTGCTATGTCAGGACTTTCTAAGATGAATTCTCTTGAGGCATTAGACAGGGTGTGCTACTCTTGAGGTATGTAACCACGTACTTTACCACTGCAGTGTTTCCATAGCTACAACCACAAAACTGATCTGTTAATTGAGGATATAGTTCTAGGTTAGTATATTGGGCATCTGATGTCTTATATCCCTGTAAAATTGTGAGAATAGATCAGGACATGAATGTGCATAGAAGTGTGAAATTAGTGAAATACTGTATATTCAATAACAAAGACAGATGATAGGGTCTAATCCTAGATTCTAACTTAAGTGCTTCACCTTATGTTACAGGTGTTTGACAGAAGAGTAGAGGCAGGACCTGTTAGCCTTGCAGGGACTGGTGACTGAGGACACAGACATCAGTAAGCTTGCTGTGTATGCTTATTGTACTATACACTATAAGTAAAGCCAGCATGTCAGACAAGCCCTCAGCCATCTCTCATTATGGATTTGTGCATCTTTAATTGACTATGATTGAGTGGAAATGGTTGCTGTCCATTGGCACGCTGCTGTCCCTTTTCAGAGTATTGGTTCTTAGCAACGCACCTGGTGGTCCATCACTAATATAACAATAACAATAAAAGTTTATAGCACAAAGATATTACTAATAATGTTCCACATTTATTGGAAGGTTGTGGAGCCTATTATGCATCATAAGTCCATTGTTATGAGTCTAGTTTGCAGTATGTTTGACGTAGAATGAAATTAATAATAAAATAACTGATGTACAGACACAAAAAAGGTTACACTCAAAGCAGAGGTATATATGAAAATGTGTAAAAAACAACAAAAAAGTTATGGGAGAGAAAAAAGAAGCAAATAATATACAGTATTTCTTAAGTAAAATCTAATAGTACTTTTTAGGACAGACAATGTGGTTTATATCATATACTTGTAAACATATATACTTCTGCAGCTTGCTAATGCTGAGACACAGAACTGAGTGGAAGAGCATGCATTCAGTTATCACATTCTGAACTTATGTCGTCTGATAAATCTTTTTATTTTTAATTATCATTTAAGGTTTTTTTTTTTTTTTTTTTTTAAATCTTTTAC
Organism: Hippopotamyrus pictus; assembly: GCA_026781145.1. Classification (NCBI taxonomy): domain Eukaryota; kingdom Metazoa; phylum Chordata; class Actinopteri; order Osteoglossiformes; family Mormyridae; genus Hippopotamyrus; species Hippopotamyrus pictus. The sequence goes on from JAODLC010000065.1 coordinate 10,635,916, forward strand.
TTACTAATACCCCCAGGTGTTGTTCAGGAAAAGACTATTATAAATCTCAGTATTGTCATTTTTAAATGGTATTAATAATAAAATAATGTAGATATTAGCATAATTGTATTATCATGCACCATGCTTTAATTATACCACACATTCTCTTAGAGTGCCAGAAAGTAGTACGTAAATGGTAAAATAATGTTTTCTTTCTGCATGGAATGAAAGTATTTTTGAAGTGTTCCTGAGATGTAGAAATTATATCTTTTACTCTAACTAACTTTTCTACATCTTCATGATATAGGAGCCTGTTTCCTGTATTAGAGGGTACCAGTATTTACTTTGTGGTTCAGTTTTCTTACTTCATAACTTTCAAAATGAGGACTAAATAATGTTGAAGAAGAAGTTGCTGTATTTTATTTACATATGGCCAGTCATATAGCAGAACCAGTGCTGCGGTTTTATTCAAAAGTCAATAGTACAATAGCCTTCAAAAGGGATGATATTCAGTCTTGGATATTTAGAAAAATTTTCAATAGCCCAAACCATTTGAAATGTACAGTATAAACATATATGAGCCTTTGGTTGTTCTGAATAATTATATAGTATATGTTGTGATGATTCCTTGATTGAGAGTATGCAGAGTGTAAATGTTAGATTAGACAGAAGTGGCGTGAGTGGTGATAGTGTCAGGAAGCACTGGCATGGGAGAGAGTTTGATACTGGGAGGGCACAACTAAGTTATATAAAAGGAAACCCCCCAGTTCCTATATCCCTGTCAGAAAGAGTTGTCAGCCAGATGCACTGGGATTATGCATACACAAAAATATACAGTTTTCCTAAAATAAGTATAGTCTTAAAGCAGCTCTTTAAAATGTTGTTTTCTCTGTATTTTCCCACCTTGATTTCTCTTTTCTCACGTATAAGACTGTCAGTGAGAATATACTCTCAAAATGTACTCACAACCAATTACTTCCTAATGAAAAGTAAACAATACAGGTGTCTATTACCACACTGCTTTTATCCCTTAACAATTGTAGAATGTAAAACAAAATTGTAGGCTTTTAGGATTCAAACAAGTGGTGTGTGACATAAAAGGGAATGTAGTTCTGCTCAACAGGTTCTCCCCCTTCCTAATGAGCTGTAAAATTTTCCTGCCTCTTGGGATACTCTTAGCTGAAGTGACCACTTGCACCATAGTATGTACACAGACCCCCAGAGAGTCAGCCATTACATTCACTTGGGGTCAAGCCCTAATTGCATAGGTTCACTTAGGCCTTAAACTGCCTTAGGAGTCACAGAAACAGATGGGGTTTCAACACTCAGAGTATGAAGGATTCTATATATAAGTCTTTCCATCTCTCCTCTAGATGTTTGTGATAGGTTACTCCTTTTTCAGTTTGTTACACTGCATAAATGGCCTTCCATATGCAATAATTCAACTTGCTTTGTTCCTCCATGTCCCTTATGAAATTATGTGACATAATCAACAAGTATTGGGGAGTAACTGATAAAAACACAATACCTAAATACATACCCATGCATCCATTTTCTGAAACTGCTTGTCCTATTCAGGGTTGCGTGGTAAATATATACCCTAGACACCAGAAGAGCAATAAATGACACTAACTTTGGAATGAGTCAAAAACCTCAGGGTCAGGGTCATCAATCTCTGACCGCGATCTCTCCTGAATCATGGTCACCCAGTTTAGAGCTCATTAGAAGTGATAATACGTATACTACTGATGAGCACTCAGACTGATAATTTGAAGGTTGATGTTCATGAAGTGGAAATGAGGTGCTTGTTGATTAAATCAGTCTCTTGTGTGGCCTAGAGATGAGCATGACAATATCCCCCATCTGAACCCCAACAAACCAAATAGGAACAGTTTGCACACACCTAAAGACTTTCAAAGTCAATATTTCACAACTCCACACATGCCACATTACCACACATTCCCTGTATGAATCAAAGTATCAACTTTATTTTCATAAGAGGTAATATCAAAATCATAGCTAAAAGACATATTCATTTCAAACTTTATTTACTATATCAGATTTTCAGGGATAGGCTCCAGATCCCTGTGACCCCGAATAGGCCAAGCGGGTACAGAACATGGATGGGATGGATGGATTTTTAGTGGGTCAAAGGTTTACATACACCGAGTTGAGCATCTTTGTAAACAGTGCTTGCAAGACTCCACAAATTGACGCAATGCCTTTAAAAGCTTCTGATTGGCAAATTGTCTATGGCCTTATTGCCCTTGGTACCATGGGAAAATCCAAGCAACTCAGCCATGAAGTGAGAAAGAAAATTGTGGATCTCCATATGTTTGTTTCCTTCTTAGGAGCAATTTCCAAACAACTGTTTATATGTTATGGGGGAGTTTTGCTGGTAAAGGGACTGATTCACTTCCGAAAAAGATGGCGTCATGAGGAACGAGGATTCTTCTGAAGCAACACCTTTTTCTGAAGTAACACCTTTTTCTGAAGCAAGACATTAGCCAGAAAATTGACACTTTTGTCTTCCAGCAGGACAAGAACTAAAACAAGTGACAGTAATACAGAAAGGGCATACTTCCAGAAAGGTTTTATTGTTTACTAAACACCAAAAAACTTTTACTGTTATGCCCTGGTTCATCATTCCTCCACACCCCTGTATCCCATGGAAAGTCAAAGAACAGATACAGAACAAGGTCCTCCAGACAAAAATAAACAGTTTCTCTCTGCCCAGATCTATCCTCACCTGCTCTAAATGGTATATACCTCCCTTGGCTCTGGTAAACCAGAAGTCACCAGATCCCACAAGCTACTTCCACCAATATTCTGGTGGTCGTCAGGAATGATGATGTCAGAGTCTGCGTTTCATTCTGCCTTATTTGCAACCAGGCAGAAACTCCGAAACAACTGCCCACTGAAGAGTTAGAACCCATTACCCACTGGCCATGGTCCTACATAGGTAAGGTTATAGGACATGCTGTCATTCTCATCATAGTAGATCACTTTTCCAAGATCCCTCTGCTGGATCTCCTCCTGGCTATCCACTGGGCAAAAGGCCTCTTGAAATCAAGCTTTCCATTTTTCCCCCATTTTTTTTCCTGAACTTATTGTGCCAGACAGGGATCCAGAATCTCCCAGGTATGGTGAGATTTTTGCACGTGGCTGGGGGTAAATGTGCACTTGATGCCATGATATCATCCCCAGTCCAAAGGGTAAACAGAGTGACTCAACTGGGAGATTGAGTGCTACCTCTGCCAGTACAATGTAAACAAGCAGTCAGAGTGGGGCAGAGTATGCCCAGAATTCTCAGGTATGGATAATTTTAGAGATGTCAGTTAGCCATATGTCTTTAGATTATGGGAGGAAACTAGAGTATATAGAAGAATCCCATATATTGTGCTGAGAACCTGCAATCTCATCTATAAAGAATGTCTGTTTAAAAAAAACATAAATAACGTAAACTATATGAAAAGGCATTTCTTGACTTATGAAGATTTTAAATTAAAGAAATTAAATGGTGCTTTTGTGGATAAGAGATATTTCACATTTTGAATGTAAATGCCCTTACTGGACATTTATTATACTTATCATGCTTTGTTACCAGTAAGTAGGAGGATCCATGACTGGACAGTCCTGTGAGGAACATGCAAAATGTTTTCAGAGGTCAGAAGGTGAAAAAAGTCACTGAATGACTGCTGTGAACAACTTGCACCAGTATTCAATGACCTTTTTAAAGATCTCTGGACAACTATTCTGTTCCCACATGCTTTAAATCCTCTACCATCATCCCAGTTGCCAAAAACATGAAGGTTATGGGGTTGAATGACTACAGGCCAGTTGCCCTGACCTCTAGTCATGAAGGTGTTTGAACACCTGGTCCTAGTCTACCTAAGGACCATCACAGACAGGGGGACCCCATGCAATTCACATACAGAGCCAATAGGTGAGTCAATGATGCGATCAATATAGAACAGCACAAATTGAAGAGGGCAAGAGACCTACGCCAGAGTTCTGTTTGTGGACCTTAGCTTGGCCTTTAACACAACTGATTCTGATGTGCAACAGGTTAAACTCTCCCAGACTTCCTGACAAACAGCAGGTGAGACTGGGAAAGCACACATCAGACACCCTAACCCTCAGTACTGGACATCCTGGAAGCCATGTGCTCTCCTTCCTTCTATTCGGTCTCTACAAAAAATAGACTGCTGCTCCAGAGATCAGTCTGTGAAGTTGTTTCTGGATGACACCACCATGGTTGGTCTTATAACCAAACATGAGTCTACCTACAGACGGGAGATTAAACACAGTAGAGAAAGTTCTTTCATAAGCAACTGAGAAAACACATCTGCCACAAGCCCTGATGATTCAGAGTTACACTGATATCGTTGAAGCATTCCGTCAATGTATAATTTAGTCCCTCCATATCACAGAGGCGTCCAACATCCATCAAATCATCTGGGCAACCGAGCTGATCATCAGATGTAGCCTGTCAATGCTCCATGACATCTACAATAGCAGGGTCATGAAACATGCGGACAAGCTAACCCTTCTCACCCAGGATTCCACCCTCCTCTGGCCTCTACCTTCTGGCAGGAGACTCAGAGCCATCAAAGTCAAAACCTCCAGACACAGGGACAGTTTCTTTTCCACAGCAGTCTCCCTTACCAACAGTAATTAGTCTGCTAACAACAAATACTTTATACTTTAATCAGTCGTGATCCTGTAAGTTTTCCTAGTATAACCAGTATTTGGCTAACTTACATTATCTATCTATCTATCTATCTATCTATCTATCTATCTATCTATCTATCTATCTATCTATCTATCTATCTAT
>JAODLC010000065.1:10643873-10660455 GCA_026781145.1 Hippopotamyrus pictus
GTACTAAACACATCTAAGCACATTTATCAAAACAGTAATTTGTAAAGTAAGAAAATAAATGTATCCAAACAATGTGTTAAAAAAAAACAATGTGTCCTACCCCCAGCGTCCGCTCCTTCCTCGTTAACGTCGTGTGGAATCCCCATGTGATCAGCTGTTTCTGGTTGTTGTCATTAGTCTTCTGTATTTTGTCCGCGTTTCAGTTTGTTTCCCCAGTCCGGTCATTGTATTGTCCGTCTGCGTTTTGCCTGCATTACCTGTAACTAAACCCCGTATTCCCCGATATCCTGACATCTGCGCCTTTGTCTCCATTCCGTCCCGCTCGGCACGACAATATTATTATAATTAAATGTATTAATGTTTTATTATTAATGATATTAAAATAATTAATAAGAAGTCTTTATTTTTAAATGCATTTTATTATATAATAATAATTACTGTTACTGTCTATCATTGTCTAAATGTATTTTTAAATAGTTTAAGCAATAGTAAATGGTTAATAGTAAATATATATTAATTGATATTACTGTTAAAGTGTGTTGGCTTAGCCATTTCAAAACATCTCCAAAATTAACTGCAGTATTTGCAATAGCCACTCAATATACCCATATATTTATTTGAATCACTAACATGCCATGATTGACATCATTGTTATTTAACTAATTAAGTGAGCTGGAGGTGAAATTTAACAAAAACATGGAATAATTTGAGCCTGTCTGTCCATTCTCCTCTGAGCTTTTATGGGAATCTGTATTTCCACCCACAGAATTGCTACTCTCTATATGTTATATTTTGTTTGTTTGTTTGTTCTTATACCATTCTGTGTCAATCCTTTTGTGTGGAAATCAGCAGTTATTTAAATACTCAAATCACCTCATCTGGCTTAATATCAATGCTATGGCCAAAGTCACATATCAAAATGGAAGTAAATGATATCCTTCCAAGGTCAGGGTAATTTTCCTTATAAATATTAAAATCACCAACTATCACAGCCAGATTACAGTCAGATTCTTCCGGAAGGATGAAAAGCCCCAAATAAAAGTCCAGGAGATCCGTAAACAGTAACAGAAGTGAAGATTTACAAGCGAGCCAACAATGTCAAGAACCAGAATTTAAATGTGTCAAATCTGTAACCCAACTTAGATATTCCTAGATTCATCTGAAATACAGTAACAATGCCATTACTTCAGTGATTAGGATGACGATTATGTTCATAAGTATACCCAGAGGGGAATGATTCATTAGGTACCATGAAGTCATTTTGTTTAAGCCAAGTTTCTGTTAGGCGTAAGATATTGAGACTTATGTCAGTTAAGATACCATTAATAAGTAATGCCTTGGGAACCAGTGATCCTACTTTCAAAGCCCAAACTTTAGCTTGACATCACAGACTTGTGACAGAGGTTACAACTTTATTAAGTAATTATAGCAGATTTTGCTTTGGAATATACAAGTATGATTAACAGTGCAGGAAACAGACAGTCTGAATTATATGAACTCTAGGTGATGACTCTAAGCAGCTATCAGGCAGTCAGTTTATCTGGTTCTTCTTAGCTTGTTTTCAATACAAGTACAAATCCATGAAGAAGTTTAAGGCATATGACAGCAACCTACAGTAACTGGAAATTGCAGTGAAGAACTGTTCAACTGGTGGAGAAAGCAGCATTACCAGCTGCAACAGAGAGCTTCTTGGAAAAGAACACAAAACCAAAACATGGCCTTCAAAGAAAATAACTCCTTCCCTTCCCAGTCAAACATGGAAGAGTTTCACTACTGTTGTTTAACTGCCTCTGGAATTGTGTACCTTGACTGTGTGTACAGCATCATGAAGTAAGAAGAATATAATGACATATTGGAGTGCAGTGTGCATAGCTGCTTCAGAAAGCTGGGTCTCTGTCAAGGGTAATAGGTCTTTGATGAATGACAATGGCCCTAAAGACACTGAGGAATAGTTGATTGAGGCACGTGAAGAATGGAGCAAACTTCCAGTACTGAGGTACAAGAAGCTCAATGATCATTTATGGGAACTGCCTAATTATGACCAAAGACTGTGCTACCAGGGTCTAGGGTGTCAATACTTTTTTCTCAATCCAACTTAACTTTATTGTGTTATTTAAGAGGATACACCAAGGATCGACAAAATAAAAAGTTCTGCAGACAGGGAAAGAATTGTGGAAAGCAAATACAGCATTAGCTTATTTTTAGGGAAAATTGTGTTCTTTTTGGCCAACACTGTATGCATACAGTCCAGGGTACAGCCAGCATATCTATCATATCTTTAAGCAGCATATACAGCATATCGAGTTGCATAGTCAATTCCAGCAGTATTGTAATTTCCAAAGACCGAACAGATTTGAGGTCATTTTATAATATAGGTACTATAATAATACTCACCCATTCCAGATGACCTGGGGGCTGGGTCATTTCATTTTGCCAACAAATTAATTAAAAGATTTATAAAGTATTTATACCAGACATATTCTCTAGTATGACCAGCACCCAGTAGCAGTTTCATATTTGGCAGTCATCTTTTCAGGCAGTAGGGGAGGTCTGAGGTTATCCCATATCCCAGTGGGGGGTGTGGGGGTGGTATCTCACAGGTGCAGTTAATCATCAGAATCCTTGAAGAAGACAGACGTGGGATAAGGCCAGCAGTTCCAAGCCTAGGTCATGCTTGGAAGAGAATCAAATTGCTCCTTTTCAGGACAGACAAAGCCATGGCATATTTTGAACACCAAATTCCCCACTAATATGGCCAGGATACAATCTATCTATTCTTGTAAAAAAAAGCATGATCTACCTGTAGTATGATGACCACACTACAGCATATAATGAATAATATTTTATTTCTCAGGGAAACAGATAAAACAGATGAACATGCAAAGCATATTGCCTGGTACACCAGATTTGAGATGCATCTTTGGTTTTAGTTGCTTTTTAACATACCTACAATATTAGTACATCAATCTGCTTCAATATCTAGCCTTCTAATCCAACCTTCTGAAATCCTAGTGTATAGCTTAATTTCATTAAATGTTTCTTACAATATAACTCACCAGATTCTCTTCGACTGACTATAAAATGTTGCTGGAAAATGTTCCCAGTTTATTGCAACTGGTACACAAACAGCCTCCAAATAGCAAATCTCATGGATGCATCTTAATACACACAGCACTCAGTCAGGGTCAAAAGGTTCATTTAATGCAATTCAATTTAGATTATTTTATATGGCACCTTTCACAACACAGCTGAGAGTTGGAGAATGGCTTGACTCGTTAAAGCTAACAGGTTTCAAGTGCAAGAATAACAGCTTACTATAACAGCAGTGTTAAGTCAGGCTTCTCTGAATGCACAACCCTAACACCCTTGAAGTGGTTCAGAAGGCAAATGCGAAATCTACCAGGTACTATCTAGGTGTATGTAATAAAGTGGCCATTCAAATACTGTGTATGTTTTGTGTTTGTTTTATGCAGATACAAATAGTTCTGGGAAATAGGTGTTTAATAATGTTTTATAAGAGCTTTACAGACAACAGGCTTAACAAGGTTTATTCGGAAACCACCTGACACTTCTTTCCAGTTTTTCTGTAGCAATTGTGTTCATGGTCACGGACTTGCTCAAGAATGGTGGACGGTCTAAATAGGCATTATCCTGCTGGAAAGGCGTGCCTTTAAAGTGTACTATGCTAACCATGCTTGTTGAAATTGATTTGGTAAAGATCATTAGCTATTTACCAATGCTATTTTGATTGACACAATAAGAAATTTTTCAGTTTTTGTGATTGACAGATCTCACTTGTAACTGACACATACTACTAATGTCTCAGGAATCATGACAGCAATCATGGACAGACTGCACTGTATAACCTCAAAACTTACCGCTGATTTGAATCAGCGTCACTCTTTCCTGCTCCCATGGGGATATCAGGTGCAACCACTGATTTGCTGATGAGATGAAATTTGGGCTCTCTCAATTTTCAGTTCTTTAAGCATGAAATAATTCTGGGGACTAGATAACACAGAACCTTTTCCTTTTGATTTTTGATAAAATGGAAATGATGTAATGATATGGATAAGATGGAAATATTAATGGTCTCTAAAGTTATTGACGCATATATTACCAGACTTTAATTTGAATCTGGATGGATTTTGGGTCAGTACAGATAGTTTGGTGATGGAGACCTAAAAGTAGACTACATATAATACAGTTTGACTAAAGTGTCCGTTATTTATGGAATATAAGCATGGTCTGGAAATGCTGCATATAAACGATGGAGAAAAACCCAGCCATTAATTCTTCAAATCAGGACTAGTCTGTTATCTGTTTAGACTCACTTTGAATTGCACAGGATGCTCATTGCAGGAGTTGCTATTAGAATGTGACAGTTTCATTCTACCATATACTGGCTGCTTATTCTGCGTAAGTTGAATATAATTCACTTTTCTCGCCTTTAGAGCCTTACATGGTGTTGTATCTTCTTCTCCCACCTACTGATCTCCCATCCCTTCTTCTTATTGAGATTTCCTGTTAAATGAAATATTATGCCTGTCCATATGCAGAATTAAATCACATTCTTTGCTTTAAAATACAGATAATGTTACTGAGACAAGGATTTTGGCTGCAGAACTGTTTGTTGTCCATACAGTTAGTGCTGACACCATGATACTGAATGTTGGAATCCATATTATTCTGCTGCATTTACAGTATTGTTGCCTTGTCTGTAGTCTCCTTAGGTTATGAATATGCTCTACCTCAGTTATTTTTAAGAAGTTGCATTAATTGAGGTTATCCTGCACTGCATTTGGTAAACTATACCTATCATTTGATGCAGTACATTCCTTATAAATCAGCTTACTATGATTTTCTGGTGTCACGGGGAGAATCATACAGTACAGTAGATGGTTAGTTTCATTCTGACTTGGCAAACTTAGCATATATCCCATACCTGCCACTTTACGGTATGCAGATTAGGTTGAAGTGCTTTTGAGAAGTACAGTATCTGTGAAATACTTAATATCAGCTTAATGCATTACCAGTCTGAAATCAACCGTTATTGTGCAATTATCATCTTGCTTAACTTGATTCAGCTTCTCGCTAGATTCACATTAAGCACTGAAGAGTAATAAGTGATAAATTTATTCACTTGCTTCAGCTGAAAAATTAATCTCTGTTAAATAATAACCTCATAAACTTTGGATTGTCACACGTTCTCTTCAAATAAAAATAATTATTATTATTTAGAAGAAAATCATTTTACAGAAAGTATTCATTTGATTAAAATATTAAGTCATGCTATAATACTATTCATGCTTTATCTGTTGCATTTATCCATGATGTAGTACTAGCTGCTCGTGATTATAAAATTGGCTTGTATTTATTTTCTAAAATTTTAAATAAAACCCACAATTCCCTGCACATCTTCTCGACACAGATCCATGTGTGGCCCCAACTTTATCTATCTCTACCAACTTCATAAAGTTGAGCCCAGAGGAGACTGGCAGATCAGGTGCCCCATACCCAAGGTCCAGGCAAGAAAGTACGTCAATTGTCAGCTGCTTTCTGAGTCAGGGCTTCAGGAAATTGGACTCAGTTATTCAAAACATCTCTAAATGTGATTTAAATGGTGAGGATTTAATAACAGAGAAGGAAACCATTAAAGAGGTTCAAGCAGGGAGAAGGGAATTCCGTTCTAGTAGAATAAGGGGGTGGGGGAAGAAAGCAATTATTTGATGTAAAGGCCATGGACAGAACTCCCGCTGTCACTGAGAAATCAAATCTGTCAGCAATTAGTGAGATCTGAGAAGGCGAAGAACCACTCACTGCTGGACAATGAAGAAAAAGGGGTGATGCAATTATATGACCCAACAAAGTAGCCTGTTTATCTAAACAGCAAGCTAGTTTTCTTTTTTACTTTGCCTCTTGTTTCACATGTTACGGGGCACAACTTTATCGTAACTGTAATTCTGTTTCATGACTGATCTGCATTGACTGAAAGATTTTATTTTTTTTCTGTAAAGCGCTACATAAAACTGAATACAAAACAGTGCAAATTCATATAATGTCATTGCAATGGTGACCAGACCATAGACAGCTGTTTCCCCTTTTTGCATCTGAGGACATTCAGAGTGGATACAGCTTACAAAATGCTTGGTTAATTGCCAGGAGGCTTATTTTCTCACGAAGGCAAAGCGACACCTTGAGGGACATTTTGACAAAGATTTAGGAATTAAGCATGCATGCTGTTTTCTAAGTATCTTGGAATTTCACATGTTCATATTCAGCTGTGATCATTTTTGTCGTAAGTATGTCTGATATAGAATTCATTCAGGTTTATCAGACTTTCAGTATATGTATTAGAAATTGAAAGTTATTTTTAGTGACAGAAAAGGATCACAAAAGGTTAGCTACGATAACTATAAAAACTAGCATTTGATTAAAAAAAAATACATACCTATCAGGATCAATTGGTTAAATTAAAACTCATGTTATCTGGTGAATAAATAGAAGACTTTTGATTTCAGTGCTTTTGGCTTAAATTTTGCTATGCACTTATTATATAATTAAGAATTTTCTTCTCACTTTTTTCATTACACCTATTGTTGTAAATCAAAAAGAGTGAAGGAAATACTATTGGATATTCTTGTACTGAGACTGATTCCTTGAACAGCCTATTAGATATAGAAATTGAATCATGTTGGCCAAGTTTGGATTTATAAATTAGACTGCATTCTTCAAAACAAAGATATCAGCGACTGTAGATATCAGAAACTGTATAGGTTAAACTGACCTTTTTAAAGGTCAGTTTCATTTCAACATTCAGCATGTTCTAATTTACATTCTTTTGTTTCATATCAAACATTTAAGCATTTGGATTTTTTTTGTTTTTCTTTTAACATTCATACATTTTCTTAAAAATAGAACTGAAATGAATACAATGTTTCTATTAAATACAATACTTAGAAAGCTTATACATTCCTGCCAGCCTTCAGTGAGAAGTAGTTTGAAACCTAAATTATCTCTTAAAATAGCAAATATTATTTCCTTAGTAGTGTACTAATACAATTAACAAAATATTTAAATGTTATGATATAAAATCCCATTTTTACAAAGTGATGATGTGTTATTACATTTCCTGAAAGTATATTATTATTTCCATTGTTTTAACAAATTTCAGAGGATTTTAGGGCTGCATATTTTTCTATTCAAATGATGTGGTTTAAATTACTCTTATATTGGCTTGTTTGTTTCTTAACAAGCTATAAATATTTAACATCCTATCTTTTAGGTGAATTTCGTATACCCATGATCTAATAAAATTTAGTTAAATGCAAGTTAAATATTAATAATATTAATAAAACAATAACAAACATATCTATTGTATAATCCCACAGTATAAAGTAAAAAAAAACACAAGATAATGGAAAAACGTACATTAAAATTCTGGAAGGTTCAATAAAACTGTATAAATTAATAATTGATTACAGTAAACCATCCATTATACCTAATGTTCTATATTGTTTTTATATATTTAAAGGTTTAACCTGTAGGAGTTACAGGTTAAAAAGTTACAACACTGTAAAAAAGACACAGGGTCTGTTTATACAAAAAACTGGCCTTACTAAAGGTTATCGGAATAATTTATATTTTCAGAGATGGGCCAAGCAGCTAATTTCTTTCCGCTGATTTTTTTTGTAAAAGAAATGTTTATATATGAATGGGAAATATTTCAGTAAAAAAATTTGTATGTGGAAAATATATATCAAACCAGAAAATATGAATCAAACCTGTTTTAATATTTAATCTTTCCTTTTTGATTTTTTCTTCAGTTTAAAATGTTGAGTTGTCTTTTAAGAAATGTAACAAATATGATTTATCTGCACTGATATCTTCATGAACGGAATGCATTAATGCATTATCTGTATTTTACAGAAGCAATCACATTTCTGTATGTGTCACACAATTGAATGACCCATTAAACTGCAAGTCCCATAGATTTGCTGTATTGTAGAATATGGGAGTACATTGAATTTTTTAAGCTTTATTCCCAAATGTAATGTTACAGCTATCCAAAACAATTTACAAAACATTTATGCTGGGTCAACTGAAACAGAGATATACAGTGTAATTATTGTGTTTATAAAACTACCGAAACTGTCAATATTATATTCTTGTGTCATTGCTGTTCATTTTTATTGTGCAGTTAACGCTAAAGAAAAAGGATGAAATACATTGCATGTTGGTGATATCTTAGAAGGGGGTACCTCACCTTTTACTGAACAGTGGAGTATAGCACCACATAGTGCTTTCTCAGTTCTTTCCACAGGTGCTTATTAGCACATAGGAGCTGCCATATGTTACTGCCCACACTACAGCCCAAGGCAGTGCAATCAGTGTGTGTTGATAATCTACAAAATCCCACTGAAATTCACATTAAGGAGACAGAAAATGAATTGTATATTGAGGATTCTTTATGATGTTCACAGCGCTAACAATTTACAGTCATTCTATTTGCTGAAATATTGTCTGAAGAAAAGCGAATTTATAACATAAATTATTCCTGCTATACCACTGCATTGTAATTCTGAATGATATGTTGCCCTGTGCAGAAAATTCTTTGCACCTGGCACACATGACATTTTATACCAGCCCTACTTATGAGACATGAGACATTAATGATTCTGCTGTGAATATCTGAAGAGATGGAGGAAAGACCAGTCAGTGTTTGATGTGAGCATATGGCCACCGAATTTGCATTTAATGTCCTTCAGATTACTTGCTTTAACTGGCGCTAAACACCTCTCTCAGTTGGGGCTAATTTGATGAGGTCATGGTGTGACCCCTTAACCTCCTGCATGTTCTTTAAATGAAACCACCTGAGAGAAGACAAGACGTGAAGCTCTCTGCCGTAGCTGTTTCTGTTGCTTTTTAATAGAAATTCAGCCCTGGCAGATGTTCAGCAGGCTGCAGCTGTCCTCTCATTTCCAGAAGAACAGTGAATGGGGTACTTCAGATTGTGAAATTCCAGTGATACCATGAGTTTACAAAGCACGATCTTCTTATTTAATCTCTATTTTGTTTTGTTTTTTCTTTTTTTTTTTAATTGTGGAGTGATTCCCATCCTGTAATTAATCATATTCTGCATTTTCAAAGTGTTTTAGATTACATGCGAGTGTTTTACATATTGCTGGCTTTTTAACTTAAACCGAAATTAAGATGACCCGTCGTACGCCGTCGTACTTTATTATAAATCGTTTTTTAATTTATAAAACGTCCGAAGATATGCAATAACTCAAAAGGAAGCACCACGCGCACTTCAGTGGCAAACACACATGATGTTTCACTCCTGCAACAGCTTTGTCATAAAGGTTTCCCTAACCTTGCTACATAAAGGAATTGAAGGCCACAGCGGCGAGGGCGCATTGAAAGAGCCACTTTCATGTCAAAGAAACAGCAATGTAGTTTAAAGACATGCCCAGTCGTTTGATCAGTTCACAAGTTACAGTTTAGTCTGGACCATTTTAATGCAAATCAGCATTCTTCAGACACAGTGCTGAAAAAAAAAATCTTTAAAGGTTTGCACTCTTGCCGTGGGAAATTACACCAGCAAGGACGTGGTCAAGAGCCCCCTCACACGACTATAAACAACTTCTGCTTACAGGTGTAGACTGATCCTGTTTTAAAATTCCATTTTGAGTTTTAATAAGCTTCCCACCGTTTGGCTTCAGAGACAAACAGCAAGAGAGATTTATATTTTCTGGTGAGACATTTAATCTATAGATTATTGACACTGATTTTTATATTTTAAACCAAGGAAAGCCACATTTCTTGTTCACTATTCAATTCATTTTACCTACTATAATCCATTTAAATTTGTGTGTCTTTTTTAAGATAGCATCAAATCTAGTATTTCAGTCTGTTCTATTTTTTTCAGAAGTTCAGTTACATAAGCAGTACAGTATATGTAAGTATATGTAAAATAAAAAAGAATCCCATTACAAATCCTGACAGAACTTTAAAAATTTGAAACACAAATGAACCTTATATCAAACATGATGTAAACCCTTTAAAGGATTACCAACATTTCATTTAGAGATTCTTGTCCGTGTTTGTCGTTCTTTCTTTACTTTGAAAAGTAAAAGGCACATTTTTCCACATTTATGACAATATCAGAAGACTAATTCTTTTAAACTATTAAAGTTCACAATGACAGGGATTGGAAATATGGGATGAATGAGACTCTTGTCAAGTGACAGAAATACATAGTAATGCCCATTCCTGCAAGCAGGCATGATTTGACCTTAACCTCTTTTGAGAATAGTGAGCTGAATAGTGAAAGCATGATATCCTCTTCTTCATCCTTGCAAAAACAGCTTGATGGATTATCTGCCAATTAGTTTCAACTGATGAACGCATTTATGTAATGTTCAGTACTGAAGTATATCTAATGCATTTTAATTTTTTCTCTTCTTCACTGACACAATTGCCATTTTTAGGATTTTTCTGGCTGTTTCATTTTTTTTTTTTTTTTTTAAAGTTTAATTTTGTAATACATGAAACAGAATCTAGAGTACAAACAGTACAATTGTTAGAGAGAAAAGTTGGGCAGCAAATCATTTTAAAGGACCACTGTGAAGGACTCCCCCCCTTCCCCTTTTTTCAATGAGCTAATCGGTCTATTCAGGGCATTTGTCAAAAATTTTCTGCATTATACTTTGTAATGGATGTATGTACTGGCATTAATGGTTAACCATTAATTCGATTCAATATATACTTAGAATTTATGTAACCTAAACCGAGGTACAATGCCATTGTTCTTGTAATACATTAAGTATGACGACTGGTTGATTGTAGTGATTGTAGGGTACCATGCGATCTTACTGACAATGGAATTGGGTAAGATAATAGATAATTCTTTAATTATTTTCTCTGCACTAAAATTGCATTAGATAGTCATTTACTATTATTGTTATTCTTAGAGGTGGGTTTGGTGTTACTGGGCCCTATTCAAAAAGTCACTTAACTCCCCTTCAGTGTAGTGATCATTTGTGGCCATGAGGGGGCCCCTAAACTTCGGGGAGGCTTCCCACTAATGTGTGATTTGAGTGGTGGAAAACACCACTGCTGGCTATTCTACATACAGAAATGAGAAACAAGCTATACACCCTACAAGAACTACACTGTACAAAAAATACATATTTGATCATATTCTATTTGGATTTAATTGAAATTTATAGTTTAAATTCTACTGAAGTATCACACATAAAGATGCACAGGGCGCAAGGCTGGGATATATCCAGGAAGGGAATGCAACGGACAAATTACCCACGCGACACAGGGAGAACACGCAAGCTTGGCCTGCACAGAGCAAGGCTGGCATTCAGATCTCCAACCTTGGGGGTGTGAAGCAACATTGCTCCCCACTGTGCCGCCTTGTTCAACAAATATGTGCAGAGTAAATGCAGAGTAAAATCTTTCCACAAAGGGAACTGAGACTTGTATGAATAAAACACGTATTCCTGTTTTCTGTAGCATTTTACTAACATATGTTAATACAGAGAAAACATTTCATATTACACGTTACTATGCGTTTCAACGTCAAACTTCTGCAAATATTTTTCCTTACATACAAAAACTGAGTAACTGAAATGTGTGCTCAAATAATGGCTTTTCCTGTAGTCATTCCCCAATGTCGCAGGTGACTTCAAAATTTTGCATTAAATTGCATTTAGGTAAGTTGAAAAAATGAAAGGCATTCATGTAATCCGCACTTCAAGACCCCTATCTTACAGATATTTTCTGACAGGCTAATAGTTCATTTTATGGTGTCCAGTCATAATATATGTATTCCCTCCATCCATCCACCCTTCCATTCATCTGTCCTCTAATTTCTTTTCTTTGTCAGGGTCATGGGGACTGGTCCAAGTGTCTAGTGTAAAGCTAAAGAACTAAATCAATGTGAACATGGACAGTCATGTGACTGTGAACGGACAACACCCCCATATCCATAATTTACCATCCTCCCCACTAACCTGTTTTAAAGTCCTTGCCCCACTCCACAGTTAATTTCTAATATATTCAAAGGCATTCCCAGCATACTCTTGTCCCTGCAGTTCAGATGTAAAGCACCTGGCTTGAGTAGACCCTAAACATTTTGGGATGTTTATGCAGTGTTGTGTAAGCCATAACCCCTTCCTTCTGCAGCAAGATTTTAGTCACATATTTATTTTCTATTTCTCAGGACTTGAGGTATAATTTTTTGAGAAGTCAGCAACCAAGATTAAGCTTATATGTTAATTCCTTTACTGTGTATTCATGTCTTACCATACTTTTATAAATATATCACATGAAATTGATTTTCAAAAATTAATCCATAACTCTTAATGGGGCATCATGAAATGGGACAAAACATGACATGAAATTTGCGGAAAAAATAACTTTATTTAGCCTTATTTACATCATTTAGCTTCATTTTGATAATTAAAGGAGGGACTACACAGTCAAAATAGTTTTTTCCCATTCTGGCATGACAAAAAAAAAAAACAAGCACAAAAATAAACAGTGGAAGCATATATAATAAAGACTGAACTGTTCAGTCACTTGTCTCACTTTTCTGGGACAAATCATTCCAAAGAATCCTATCAATATCAATTATGTCTGTCCATCCATTTTCCATTTTCTACACCTGCTTAATCAATACTGTGAACCTGGAGACAGGGGATAGAATACTCAGGGCACTGAGCAGCCTGGATGGATGCCAGCCCGTTAGTAGAGAGTGAAGTTCGTTACATTACAAAATTATGGTTTAATTTTAAATCACTGATTGTTTATGTTCTGCAAGTCTTACCATGACTACCTATACCAGCAATTGTGTGCTGTGTCAACAAACACGGAATTCGTTTCATATGTCTATTATATGTTACCTGCATTACAGCAGGTAATGGGTAATGTGTAAGATAATGGGTATCAGACATTCTAAAGTCGTCTTTCCTTATTTGTGATTTGATCAGTCCTGTACTAATTACAAACTCCTTGTACTTGACCTTAGTCTGGGCTATTGCATATATTGAGGCATTAACAGTTAACCCTTTCACTGAATAAAGAAAAATATTCCTGGAAGATGACGCACGTGGTCTTTCCATGAGCTACTGTAGTATAAAATGTCATCCAGATAAGCTTTGTTAAATTCTTCCATGTCCTGTATTATGAAGTCTATTAACCTCTGGAGCGTAGCTGGTTCCCCGTAAAAGCATGGTCTTAAAATGGTACGGTCCCCTGGGGACCCTGCCAACTCTCTGGATGGTTCAAAGAAAGGGATTTGCTAATACGTTTTACACAAATCAAGGGTACTGAGTGGGAGTGGGAAGAGTTCCACCCACTTACTGAAATTTTCAGCTGCTACTGAAAATGTGGTCATCATTCATTTACTCTTTGGGAAGAAACCCATCAAATAAACTCAAAGCATTTCATTTTCTTCATCAGATTTGTCAACGAAAGATATCTCACTGGAGGAATTTTGCATCACTTGAACTGATGTACCCCCGAGTTTCACACAGTCAAAAATAGCTGAAATGGCCCACGTTGGGCCCCCCTACCCATGTCAGCCTAGGGCCCATAGAGAAGTTAGTCTGCCCATGATTAGACAGCAGTACACAAGACAAGTGCATTGGGTATGTTATTAATGTAGCTTTTGCAGTAAGTGATAAATGAAATAGAAAGTTGCATTGTAATCTTATGTAATCTATCAGTTACAGTTACCAGCTACAAAGCAAAATGAATTGATACTTATTTCCCCTCTTAGATCTAGTATATGAATCTACGCCCCTGACATCAGTGTGCAGATGGAAAGGCGTTTCATGATCTGGATATTCTAGAATAAAAGGGAGTGAAGTTCTGCTTATGATGTCTAGCTGGACAACCATGTGACCCTTATTCTCCAATGAACTCTATCTTATACTCTCATCCTTGCATGTAGCCTACTTAATACCTCCCAGGACTTGTCACACCATCTAACACCTCAAATTCCCACCAGCAATCCCTCCCACCAGAATACTAAGTGGACCATTCAGGTTCCTGATTATGTACACCTGTGGAGTATTAACAAGCACTTAAACCACCAGGAAGCTAACCCTACTGCAAAGTCTCTTCTCTTTTCTGCAACTTATGGTCTTAGCATTTGGTTAGATTTCTGATTCGCTAGTGGCTTCATTGAGCATTTGACTTATGTAGGCTATTTTACTGCAGTCTATTATAAAACAAGTGTAGTGTAGCTTTTAGTAATATTATTAAGTCACTCTATGTGTCCTTTTTCAATTAGTCTTAAATGGATATTTTTAAATATTTGCCCGTAATCTGATTCTACAAGCTGCTCATATGTGATTGTGGTTTTATGCATCAATCACCCACCTTGTTGGATGAGGGTGTAAATTTGTTTTTCTTTTTTCCTCTTTCAAAATAGCGTGCTTTGTATCCTTTGGTCGCAGTGTGTGTGGGATTTCTTTGTCATGTCTACCAACTAATCTGCCCCCATATCCAGGATGTCGCATGGATCTTCAATTCTACCAAGTACCCTTCTCTGACTGGCGTCACCTTTTTATTAAACTAATCTGAAGTTTACATCATATGTAAAGCAATAATTCTACTCCCATCCAACAGCTTGTTGCACAGAGAGACAATATTTAATGGTTAATTCTCCATGCGACCCAGTGGTGTTGAGACATGGCAAGCTATGTTTACATGACCCAGGTTTTTTTTTTTCTGGGGTAGAGGAGAATTAATCTACTGGAGTCCCCACTGCATGTCCCATTATATTATTTTACTCTGATGTTCAACATTAAGTCAAACATCTGTTGAACCGGTAGCTTGAGAATACCAGTAGTTTCTGGATGTGTTCAGTTAGGAGAAACTGGCTGTCCGTCCCCTTTTTTGTAGTTCTGCACCCAGGCATACCCGTTCCATGGAGTAATGTTTACCATGGAGTAATGTTTACCCCTGTCCCATTCTGACGACAAGGAAGTAGGCAAATATATAGATAAAGCACTCAAAAATGCAGCTTTTCCTGCAGCTTATGGTTTCTTTTTTTGTTTGAAAGATTGCAAGGCAACAAGTGAAAAACCAGCTTCATAACTATGTATACCTCTTTATAACTTATGGGCTGGCCAATGCCCCATCAGCAATCCAGCCTTTCAAGAGTAAAAATTTTCCAAAACATGACTGACAGGCTCATCATCATTCTCATTCATTTACACCCCAAACTGGATCGAACACAGTAAACGTGCACAAACCATTCTGCAACATTTAATGGAACACCAGCAGTACACCAAACCAGAAAAATGTTAGTTTAACTAATGATTTGTTTTCTAGGCTATGTACTGAGTCTGCAGGCAGTAAAGATGGATGGTTAGAGAGTGCAGTTGACACATGGCCTGAGCCCAAGACAGATTAGGGTATGCAGCAGTTTTTGGGATATGCTAATTTCTATAGACAGTAACTTCAGCTCTGTGGCTGGCTCATTCAAGGCCATGATCAGGTAACACAAAGTTATGGTGTGAGAACGCTTGAATAGCATTCAATTGCCTTAAGGATTTGTTCACTATGAGCCAGTTTCCCAGAAACCTGACCCCACTCTACCATTTATGGTTGAAGAAGATGCATCCTACAGTAGGGGGATGTCGGAGCTGATGCATCAAGACGAATCCCACTACACTTCAGCTTTTTCCTATTTCTTCTACAAGCTCTTCCCAGCAGAAATTACATTGTTTTAATATTACCATCACCTACCATCCTGGTTCCAAAAATACTAAACCCAATACATTTCTCAATAAGTAGGTCTATAGCTCAGATACCAAGGCTCATATCCAGTGGGAAATCAGGATGCCTTACCAAGTCCTCTTGAAACACCCACTAAAAATTTGTCCCATCCCTAATCCATACACACAGCTCCCCTCAGTTGTGGTTACCTAAGAATCATCAGACCCTGAAACTCATCTCCCAAAAGTTCTGGTGGTTACTGAGACTGTGTCTATCCTAACCTATTTGTGCCCTGGCAATGACTCCAAAACAACTGCCCACCAGTGAGTTAGAACGATTACCTGTTCCCCACTGCCCATGGTACTAAATAGATCTGCCTCCTTCACTAGGGAACACTACCATCTTGGTAATTCGAGATCTCTTCTCTGGATCTCCCGATGGCTGTTCATTTGGTGGAATGCCTCTTTAATTAGTCTACATTTTTGGCATCCCTGATGATATCACACCAGTCTGGGGTTCACAGCTCCTCCAGGGAATAGCAAGTGTTCTGCTCAATTCTGGGAGTAAACTCATAGTACCATCCCCAGTCAAATGAACCAACTGAGTGACTCATCGTGGAAGTCAGCTGTTATCCGCGCTACCAAACAGTCCAAATGGAGCCAGTATATCATCTTGTTAGAATATGTTCGGGATTCCCCAGAGCACACCTCCTTATGTCCTTGGTAGAATATGTTCGGGATTCCCCAGAGCACACCTCCTTATGTCCTTTGGTAGAATATGTTCGGGATTCCCTAGAGCACACCTCCTTATGTCCTTTGGTAGATTATGTTCACGA
>JAODLC010000065.1:10660555-10695772 GCA_026781145.1 Hippopotamyrus pictus
TGCCCTAGAGCACACCTCCTTATGTCCTTTGGTAGATTATGTTCACGATGCCCTAGAGCACACCTCCTTATGTCCTTTGGTAGATTATGTTCACGATGCCCTAGAGCACACCTCCTTATGTCCTTACATCTTACCTCCTTACATCTAAGCTCCCCCACTCATGACATGCCTGCATTAGGTATGTGGTTCCAGCAGAGTGGTCAAGTCTGGGAAACAGCTCATGCATGGCTACATAAAGCAGTTCAGATTCAAAATAAATTCTCCATCAATGGCCAACTTCAATGTACCACGTCAATGACTCTCAACCCATGACATTAAGCTCCAACTCCCCCCAAAAATCAGTCCCATGTTGACCTGTGTCACATTACCACTTTAACCTACCGTTTCCAGTTGCCACTCAGGTACTGAATGTCACCAGTTTTTCATGTCTAACAACACCTCCCTCCCCTCCGGTGGACATCAGCGATAAACTGGCCTATTCCGTACAAGGCCTTCAAATATATTGGTACAAACACTAATGTCTTCCATCAACTGAAGTCTAATTAAATATCAGTAACTACCAGGTGGTATGTATTTAAAGCCTGCATAAAAACATAAAATCATTAGTTGCACAAACTTTACCAACAAAATGATGGAGTTTGAAAGTGATATGAAGGACTAAAATAATTCTTAATGTTACAATCAAGGCCAGACAGAAGCTTGCTGTCCATAGTAAGGCTTTAACAGTTGAATAAGAATGAGACAGACTTAATATCACCAGGGAGAAAGGGCAGGGAAAGTCATGGTCTAGCCTGCTAAATCATTGCATCATGAAAGATTAATCTGTGAAACTGAAACTACAATGAGAACAAGAACAACAAATCCAGAAAATATTAATAATGTATTAATCAGAAATACTATTGACGGCTTTATACGTCTGAGTGTCCACTTGTTACACGATGTCTTTATAATTTTTTAAGACCAGTTACAGATTACCACCATCGAAAAGGAGTCAACATTAGTTTGATTCTCTAATTGAAATTCCAGAACTTTTTTATTCTATTTTCAGCTTGAAGTGAGGGAACGCCTCTAGCCCAGATGGTATACCCAGAGACATCTATAAAAAGTTCAAGGATAAATTATTGGCCCCACTGTTAGATATGTTTGAGGAATCTGTCACTTCTGGTCAGTTACTGACCTCACTGTAGTATTCATTAATAAAATGTTGCCAGGATTACTTCTTTTAAAAAGGCTAGAGGTATACAGTACTTCTTTTATATATTAAGACCTAAGTATTCAGACCAAAATCATGCAACTGCCTGGATAATAAAATTTATACTTCAATATTTATTTCCTTGTGAAATGTTAATAAAGAAATTTTAATACTCAAAATTAAGTCATCAGTATGACTTTCACATCACAAAGTTTTAAAATTACATGTGCTGTTTGCTTGGGAATTCAAACCCTTGAACTCAATATTTAGTGCAGGTGTGGTCGGCAACAATTACAGCTTCAAGTGTTTTAGTAGTTTACCAGTTGTTTTGCTCAAAAACTCATTGATCTGACTATGATAGAGAAACTGGGAATAAAGCATTATTGCCCAATAATTGCATAAATTATTCCTTTGGACATGAGCTTGGGCAAACACTCAATACTTGTCATAAATCTTTAAGTCATAAGTTTTGCCTGGGTCATGGTAGAGAACTTTTATCAAAGAAAGGCTATCATATTCTAAGTTACTGTAATAGCCCTCCTGGAATTTGAACTGGCTAGATATCACCTAACTAAGTTGGTATTGCCTAAACTAATTCAGATAACATTTTAATTATCCATCCATCCATCTTGTAATTGCTTATTCTGATCAGGGTCATGCTAGGGATTGGACCCTATCCCAGGAGGCTTAGGGCCGAAGGGTTACACCTTGGGTGGGATCCAATATGAGTAAAAATGATTACAAAAATGGTAATGCTGTAAATTGACTGCACCCTCATTATGCATTCATTATGCATTCATAGAACATTCAGTGCACCTTCATAATGCATTCATAATGCATTTATAGAACATTTATAAGCAGCTTGTAAGTATATGTTAACATTCTAATATACATAGCATAATGTTTGTTATTATCATTTAATACTTATTATTAATGTATGTCAAAGCTGTTAAGGTATGTTAGGATGTTAATGTGTATTTACATGAATGTTCTATGAATGCATTATGAAGATGCACTGAATGTTCTATGAATGCATTATAAAGGCATTATAAAGGTACAGTTAATGTAAAGAGTGACACAAAAAATAAAGATATCATGAATTAACTATTCTTCTCAAACAGAGAACATTTTATTGTGTATTTTTCCCCCAAAATTCTTTTATTTGTTATGAAAATCTATTCTTTGTAGCTGGTCTCCAGGAACTGTATTGCTGCATTTCACCAGTACTCAGGGTAAAAATATGAGGTTGCATACATGTAAAATCCATTTGCCATTCATCACCATGAAGAAAATCAAAGAGTTCTCAGCTGAAAAGAGACTGACAGCTGTTGAACTACACTGATCAGGTAACATATAATAATAACAGAATGAGTTTAAGAAGTTTTGCCAAGAAGAGTATGTGCATATTGCTTCCATGCACAGTAAAGAAGGTGGTGAGGAAGGAAAAGAATAATTCATGGACTAAAGTTTCAGAACTGCATGTTTTAGTGGAATATTCGGGGTTGTAGTTTAAAAATTCACTATTAGATACCACCTCCATGTCAACAAGTTCATTGGAAGGATTGCACACAATAAGCTCTTACTGAGCTCAACCCCCACTGCTGAGCCTGAACTTTGTCAGGCATCATTGGAATTACAATTGGAACTGTGTGTTGTGGTTTGATGAGACCAAAATAGAACTCTTTGTCCATGAACACCATCAGTATGTTTGGCACTGAAAGACGATTGCATGCAAGGGAAAGCACCTGATGCTCACAGTAAAATATGATCATTGACGCTTAGGGGCAGTTTCTTTGCTAATAGTCCGGGGATCTCGTTACGATCAACGACATAATGAATTCCACTAAGTAGCAGGATAATTATGGCCAAAACCTAATTCCCTCTGCTTAAGAGTTTAGGATTTGGCCATAGATCCCATATGTGAAAATCAACACAGAAATCCAGGAACACGAAACAAATAATATTCCAATTCCAATTCCAAATATGATTTGAAGAAGGCAAGCCAAAAAATATGAATGAGCTTGAAATCTTCTGCATTGAGGTGCGGTTTGTAATACTTTAAGAGAAGTGTGAGGTAGTACTGGGTGTCCCGTATGCAGAATTTAAATTTATGTCCTGTAGCCATTAACAATGCTCGTACTACTTGTATACTTTTATTGCTTTATAGGCAGCATGGAAATCACCTATGTAACAGGAGCCAATGACACAGGTAAAATATTAAATAAACAAAGATGCTATGGAGAATGATGAGTTAAGAGTACATGCTAAATTTTATAACACTGAATATTGAGATGTTCCAGTTACTGTATAATAAATTGTTCTTGGCAGTCAGTATATGGGATTGTCAATGTAATTGGCTAGACACATAACTACAAAGACTTTGGTACTGAGAACATTGTCCTCATTATACAAACACTCAGTGACCACTTTATTATGTACCGATACATGATTCCAGGCAGGACCCCTATTTTGTCTCCAGATGGACTTAAAGGGTTGATGAGTTGTGTGCTCAGAGAAGCCTTTCTGAATGCCTTTATGAATGTACTTTACTTGTTATTATTTCAATCTTACCCATTCTGTTACCTTTAAAAAATGTGACAGTTCTCCTCTAACTTCTCTCATTAAAAAGGTGTTTGTTGCACACAACACTTCTCGTACCTGAATGTTTTTTTTTTTTTCCTGTTTATTGTTTCCCTGTAAACGTTAGACACTGTAGGGTATGAAAAACGCAAGAGGGCAGCTGTTTCTGACATTTTGGAACCACCATGTTTGGCACCAACAATAATAACACACCAATCACTAAGATCATGCATCCTAGCCGTTATAATGCTTAGCTGCAGAGTAAATTAACCTCTTGACCCTGTCTGTGTGTTCTGTGCATTCAATGGCAGCCACATGATTCACTGTGTGTAGGAGCAAGCCGTTTGTGTTAAATAAAGTGGCCACAAAGTGTCTGCTACTACTTTACAAACATCACAGGAGTAATGTTCTTTTTCTCATTATTTTCTCATCCAAAATGTATTATCTGCATTAGGTGTTGCAGTCTGAAATGCACTACTAAATATGGCTGTTGGGAATACAGATGTCTTTCAGGAGGTGTGAAACATTTTATTGTCTGCATTTAATTTATAACAATCACCATTCAGGCTTGACACTTCACGAATTTACTTTTTCTAAAAAGTTCTCTGACTGCTGACCTTGTCAGACCAGCAGAGGGCCAACAGTTTTCTTGTGTCCTTCTGTGTGGCCAACCATCATTTCAATCTCCAATTACAAAGCAGTTTATTTTATCCCTGTACTTCAGCTATCGAACTGGCTTATAAACACTTAAACAAATGCAATACATGAAACCATGTGTGGTACTTCAGTAGGACGTAAATGAATAATAAATATTTATTATATAATGTATGATGTTAAACTAAAAAAGGTTCCTCTGTGCAAGTTGCTTGTAATTTTCATATCATTTACGTAATATTTTAAATGTAGTACTAAAATGTGAAATTATTTTTGTCTTTCATTTTCAAGTACAATTTTAAAGATATATATGTACATATCAGCCACATAGAGCAGAATCTCCTTGTTCATATTTGATTATCATGTAAATGGATTAAAATTTCTTATGAAGCACATAAACGACTGAATGTAGGTCAGGCACTATTATTACGGTGTGAGCTGCTGTATCCTCATTCTTATGGCGTGTTTGTACTTTTAACACAAAGATAATGTTTGACGTGTGAATTAAAATCATCTTTGTCATACACTTCAATGCACGGAAGCTCTATATAAACTGCCAGGATAAAATGTACTTGTAATCCTAATCCACTTTCCACTTAACTTTTTTCTGTCCATCCATACATCCATACATACATACTGTAGATCCATCATTAATATTGATTAAAGAACTCATTTCAGGGTAGTTTTCTATTTCCATTTCTAACTGTTATTCAGTGTTAAATTGTATTTGTTTTTGTGTTGCTGTTTTTTGCCAATGCAGAATAAATTACACATAATAGTTGGTTTAAAGATACAGCAACCAATCCCATGCAGTCTAAGTTTTAAATTAACTTCTTAAATCATAGATTACTTTAAAAAAAAAAAAAACAAAAAAAAAAACTGCTCAGTATTACTGCCTATTAGGCCTTCAGTGACAATGATTGTTCTTTGCTGTTTTTACAGAGCATATTCCTCTGGCTATTAAACAAATTCATTCTAATGTTTCTATCACTGTTACACAGGACTTGGAAAATGCAGAATTACTCAGCACGCCACTCTTCTCAGATCAGTGGTCATTTACTCAGAGCTCTGGGTTAGATAAAATTATACAGTTATATATTAAACTTTATGTGTGTAAGTGTAAGTACTGAAAAGACAGGTGTTATTTTTCAAGTAGGGTCTCATGGGCAAGGGTTTGGTGATTTAACAAAGTAAGGGGTAAATTTGGACTAACCTTGGATCCCAGCAAATTGAGTCTATAGAAAGTTCTAAAAAGTCTTCAAGGCCAGCTGACATGGAAACCGGCTATATATCTCAGCTCAAAAGAAAAGGGAGAAGAAATCAAAGAATTTTACCTCTAACAAGGCAAACTAATATGCAGGCCATCACAAATCTACACTTAGCTGATTGATGGAAATGTGAACCTTACACATTATCTTAGAAAGAGTTCTCTTCAATTTTTTTGAAAATAGATTCTTTTCCCCGTATGTAGCACTTTTGCATCAATACATTTAAAAGCCCAATAATTTATTAGTATAGTACTGTATAGTATAGTATAGATTATATTATTGCTTGTAAATATTATATGTATGTAATGTGGATCTGCTATGTAGTATGTACAGGAAAACACATTATATAAGTATAATGTATCTAATTAAATTAGAAAGAACTCTTATCTAATACAGAATAATATGTGAGACAAACTGAAAATTGTAAAACTGCTAATTATATGCAGACATCACTTCCTTATCAATCAAAGGAAACTGATTGTATATTTAATATGTATTAATATTTATACATTATATTTAGATTTTATATATATGCAATCTATATGTATAATTTATGTATCTAGATATTTAAGAAGTGTGTATATTCATTAATTTTTAAAATTACTTTAGGGTTGATATAATCTACCACAAAATTACACTGTGACAGTAGAATTTTAAATAAAAAAACAAAAAAAAACAATGCGTGCATGCTTTTAAAAAACGCAAGGTGTATTCCTTTAAAAAGCATCCAAACCTAATCATATAACTATGGAACCTTTTTAAATACAGAAGCTATATGTATTATTTATTTGTTGCATTATATTGCTTATTAATGTCACCTCTGAAAATTCATAATTTGAACTATAGTATTATTTCCTGATGTTTTGAAGGTCACAAAGATTAAATATAGGCATTACAGCAACCCTAGACAATCTTCTCTACACTGCATTTGTGATTCAAATGAAAAGGAGAAAAACAGCATTTATGGGCACTGTGAGAATTGTTGAGTGTGTCATTACTTGGCTTGTTATTTACACATCACAAGCCAGTCTATTACATTGACATTCAGCAGGACCTTCTCTGCAGTCTGCAGCACACAAGGCCTTATTTTATGTTTGTTCTTCAGCTCAGTGGTTGATTGGTGATTTCTGATACGGTATTTCAGTAGTACAGAGTGCATGTAAAGTCCTTATGTCAAAATAGTCTTAAGGCATTCATTATCAGGGAAAAAGTAAAGGGCACTAAGCACAGAAGGAGTGGTCCATTTCATTTTAATGTTGCCTGAAATCTCATACCTTAAATTCAAAATATCTCTTTAAAGGTTATAAATGAAAGCAGATTTAGCAAATATTAGATTTTATGTGGTATAGTATATGCTTTTGTTAATGTGACAGCTAGCAGGATGTGCCAAAGGATAACTATTCAAATTCAGACTTTGGTGTATCTCTCCATTCAGTTATATATTGTTCTCAAGGCATTAAAATACACATGATATGTCTGTGTGCTCTCCTGCTTTCCCCTTCACATTTTCAAGTATAAATTGCATGATGATAGGTTTTAAAACGCACTGTTTCTTTTAGAAATGTTTCTTTTGATTAATTTTCACTAGTTTCATCACTTTCTATTTTTATTTACAATGTACTGTACAGTTCTGAAGATTGGGCACTTTAGAGAAAACATATACTATAAAATATAATATATGGAAACGTAAATGTGTATTGTTTTAATGGGAATTATATACAACTATTATTACAGATTTTAACTTAATTTACTGATTTTATAACATTTAAATTTAAAATGTCAGTGATTGCAAGTGATTATTCTAAATAAAATAATACTTTTGAAATTCTTAATATTTTATTACCTCTCAATTTGCTATAATTCTATTTGATATTATTATTTTCAATGTATATTAATATTTCAATGGGTACCATTTTTATATATTTTTAGGTGTCATTTTTATTGTCAGGTGCATGCTAAGCATTTTTTGTTTAATGTAATATTATTTTAGGAACCTTTAATTGTTACAGTGTATTACTACTATATAAAACAATAAAAAGTTACTGAAGTACTGAACAGCCTGTTTCTGTTCCAGTTTACTTCTATTTCTTTGTTCCTAACTGTGTTTTTTTAATACTGTTCTTAGAGGTGAAACTGATACAAGTGGACATGACACACCATCTAGTGGTAATAGTTGGTTTGAAGGCTGAGAAACAGCTTTCTTCTAACCAATTCCTTTTGTCAAATCAATAAGGCATTTTTCTAAGCATATAGAATTATGTTTCACTCATGTTTAAATCTGTAAAGGAGAGTTTAGAATAGCTATAGCGGACTGATTGCTAGCAATATAATATAAATACAGAAAAGCCACTGTGTTTTAATTAATTAATTAATTAATTAATTAATTATTATTACAAATAAAAGGTTGTCATCATTCAAGATTTTGATTTTGATTTTAACTGAAATATATTATTTGATAAATTTGATAAGTAACAAGCCAGTATTTACTATATAAGTATACTCTGATTCAATACTCTAAATGAGGTTGTCATGCTTGGGGACTCCAGACTGTGGTGCAGATATGCTTAATTTTCAAAACACTGGTCTTAACAAATGTAAGCAGGGAATATAACTGATGTAATTCTTTAAAAGTACTTAGTTGTTGGAAAAAGGGTTCAGAAATAGAACAGAACATAGGTCGGAAATCCAGAAGGGTCTGAAAAATGAAGGAAACGGAAACAGAGGATTCAATGAACAAAACAATGATAGTTGGGCAGGGGATGAGCAGGAAAAAGTGAAAACAGAAACAAAAAAAACATGAAACTGGGATTTGAAGAAAAAAAAACAGATTACACTGCAAATACTTATGGAATATGAATGCCAGTAGGCTAACAATACTGAAATTCTAACAGATAACAGAGACTTATACAACCCCCCTTTATAGTGCCAGGTCCTGGTAACCCTAGGTAGAGCATGGAGCATGACGCTATGGGTTGGCCCTTACCTCGATGGAGGAGACCAACCTGGTTCTTGACAGAATCCCACTTCCCCGGGGCAGCACACCCCAGAGGGAATGCTAGACCTAAGGGACTGTATTCTGGGTCTTCCTCTTGATCTGGGTGGTCTATATGGGATTGCTGTGATAGCAGATCCAGGTCAAGGATCTCTCTCTGGGTGTCATACACCCACTTCTGATGAGCCCCTGAGTCTGCGCGCACCTGATGGCCAAGTTCATGCAATTTGTGTAGATACTACATCGCTGCCTCACCATGTTACTCATACCATGATGGGGACCAAGTATCACATCCAAGGGCATTCTCAGATTTTATGAGAAGGGTCTGGATACAGACCTCATCTATGAGTAAACTTCTTTTAGTAAATCTCGTCTGAAGGTAAGGAAATGACATGTATCTCATGCATGAAATGATGGACTTTGCATTTCGATGTAGAGGCTTTCACTTTAAAACTACATGTGAACAAGAGTACAGTGTAAGTGCAAATGAGTAAAAAAATATACTTGGTGTCAGCATGACTATTTCTTTTAATAAAATGTCATTAATTACTCGAGTTTCATCGATGAGGTTTGAATAGTGTTGGTGCAGGTTTGAATAGTGTCGGTGGACAAAGGGGGCAATGGGTATATTTGCAACAGGTCTCACAGGGTTTCAGTACTGGCAGAGATCCTGTCTTCCATATTAATTTGTGCATCTATTTCAAAGCAAGACAAAAAAAACAGTCAACACATAATCGACAACCATAGTCAAAACATTTGAAATGTGTGTTCATACATTTACAAGATATCAATACATTTATGGTAGACAATGGAAACTATGTACAGTACACAGGATATATAAAACGAATATTTTCTTATTCACACAGCCTCTGATCACTTGATAAAGTAATCAATGACCACCAAGATATATTGATTCCCCAAGTGCATGTTGGGCCATGGCCACAGGACATCCGCATCAAGACACTTAATGGGGCGACCCACCCGATACAGCTGCAGTGGGCTATGGGAAGGACAAGTAAGTCCTTTCTGGCCAGTACAGGTATTGCAGTGGAAAGTGTAGAGCACCAAGTAATGCCAGCATCCCTCCAAGTAGACCCAGAGACAGTTCTGTGATATGGAGACCCAAACAGTGAAGTAGATTACCTTGTTTGGTACGCAGTGCCTAAACCAGTGGTCATTTTTTGTGATGCTAAAACCAATGCTTTAAGGTGGCCAATTCAGCAGGCCACTGTGACTTTTTTTGGTTGCAGCATCTTGTTCGGTTGAGTTGACGGCCGTTGTATGAAAGTATTGTCTGAGTAGATTGT
Source organism: Hippopotamyrus pictus (assembly GCA_026781145.1). Taxonomy (NCBI): domain Eukaryota; kingdom Metazoa; phylum Chordata; class Actinopteri; order Osteoglossiformes; family Mormyridae; genus Hippopotamyrus; species Hippopotamyrus pictus. Next base: position 10,670,549 of record JAODLC010000065.1, read on the forward strand.
TCAAAGATCAGAGATGTGAACAATAAAAACGTAGTGTTTAAGGATGAGTAGACGCGGAGGCATCAGAGGGGCATATAGATACTCTGATAGATTCAGGTGGTTCAGCACTTGACAGGGGTCCTTGAATATGTAAAATTATATGTAAAATTGGGCAAGGGAGCCAAGAATTTCTAGGTATGCCACTGAATGGACAGACAAAATTGGCTTTATTCTCCAAACAAGAAATACGACACACGTTTGTTTGATCTGTTCCAAGTCTTTAGCAGTTGTATGAAGTGGCAATGTCAAATGGCATTATGAAACATAACACCAAAACTTTGGAGAAACCTATTCACAGCAGTCTGAAGTAAGGATTTGAAAAATAGTCAAACTCAGAGCCTAGGAGGGTCCTCTCCCAGTCTTTCACTGCTCAACAATGAACACACAATTGTTCCATGAGAGTGCAGTGGATTTTAAGGGAACACAAACACCCATTTACAGATGGAGTAATAGTAAAGGGATGCATGAATGTAGTTGCTGAAACACTACTAGATGATAGACAAAGAGAAGAGCTTCTGGAAAGAGTTAAGTTAATCCCCCTGTCAGCTACAATGGCTGCAAGAGGAACTGAAATATTTGCAGGAGATGTGCATGTTTAAGATATTTTTTAGGTAATCACCAAATTCATATTTCAATACATACATATGTAAGTAATACTGTTAAAAACCTATAATAAAATATTGTAAATTGCTGTTGATAATTTTGCCATGAAGTCCCTGGAATAATAGTTATGCGTAATATTTAATTTGTGATTTGGATATCGTTTGAAGTGATGGTTGAGTGACCAACTGTATGCCCCTGGTCTGAATGGAAGACTCTTTCACGATGGGAGCATGTCCCATCGAGAGTAATAAGCTTTTGTCTCAGGATCAATCATTGACACCACCTTCCACTCTGGTTACCTTTCTACTATCAGCCATCCATGCATCCTGTCCAGGACAGGGTGCTTTTCCTGCTGCTATTGTAGCTGTCTTGGGTTGAGTGTGGGCAGACTATCACGCTCTGTGATACTCCCTTTAAGTGTCACCACTGTGCTCCTCCTGACAACAAAAGCTACCAGCATTCCACAGCGGCACAAGGGAGTCAGGATAGTACGTTGGCATTGCAGTGGAATCAGCCAGTCCAGTGCCACACCTCAAAGACATAGCCTGACATAGATTATGTCAGTGAACCAAGTCAGTTGACCCTCAAGTCCCTAAAAGCTGTGTAGCCATGGGAGGGAAGCATGGACCACAACAGGAAACACCTTCCATACAGGTAGGAATAGTAGTACCTGGACCACAGCGAAGAGCTTTGTGTGTGAAGCAATAGTTGAGCTTAAAATAGCTCAAGGCACAGCGAGAATAGGCCACCGCATGCTCCCCTCTTCTACCTCTTAGGAAAACAAAACAGCAATTTCCATACTGCTAGTATCAGTGTTCGCAATGAATGGCTATTAGGCAGTTGGCAGGAACTTCTATGAGAGTGGAGGAAAGCATATTCAAATCATGACACAACCATCCAAATTATGCACACCTTCTCTGTCATTTGATAGATTGGACTTGCTATGGTGAAAAAACCCTTGATAAATAACCAATAACACAACACCAATCCCAGGAGGCTATGCAGCTCTGTAATTTATGATGAACAGGCCATTTGTGGACAACAACCACCTTTGGTAGATTGGTCACCATGTCATGCAAGATTTAGTTCCGTTAAGGTGGAGGCCCTCCTGATGGATGCCACAAAGACAGATGCACACAGAAATCTGCTGTGCACACCAGTAGGTCATTGAGATGCAAAACAAGAAAGTTTGTGGTGTAGGAGCTGGCAACCTCTCCATGAGGCGCATAAAAGTTGCAGGGGTATTGCAAAGTCCAAAAGGCTTCACCCAAAACAACTAAACCACTTGGCCAGTAGTAAAGGCATTATTTGGCTTTGCTTTGAGTATCAGTTTTATCCAGCACTGTCATCAAAGCTGCCATCAGAAATGGGTAGTAGATAGGAGTCCTTATGGGTAACAGCATTTAGATGTTGTTAATGCATGCAGAACTTCCTGTGGATAAGGACTGCTGGAGCCATCCATGGACTTTGTGATGGTTTTATGAGACTTACTAACTCTCTTAATTTCTGCTCCACTGCCTAAAGTTTGTATGCGACCTCATGGCTGCCAACAGTTAACTGCAAGAGCCTCTTCTCCTTCATCCTTCCTCATTCACCTTTCACTGTCCCCCTGATGCACTGTAGGGGAGGTTCCCAGTCAGGGTAAAGCTGGCTATAAGTCTGAAAGTACACACGGTCAATTGAGGGATACTGTAGAAGTTGTCCACTTGGATCTTGTATGGATGGTAACCGAGTACATACGTATGCCCCAGACATCCCATATAAGCCTACTATGCTGGAAGAGTGGTGAAATCCCCGTAATTGCACTGTCTGCTCTGTTTTCTGCACAATGGTAACACAGCTTGTGCACACAGGACGTGCTGGGGTACATTTCCCAAAAGATCCCATTACCAACATACATAGATGGAGCCAATCAGTTGTATGGCTCCAACTAAGTAAGCTGCTAACTTTGTTAGCAACTATGCTTTTAGGAAACCTACTCCTGGTTAGACTCAGCAAATGGACTCACACCCATTAGTCCTGTCATCAGTGTTGGCCTGATGAATGCAGCCAGTGTGGTATGGGGCAGAGTTGCCAAATGCTTAGCCGCTTACAGATTCTCCATTCTCTCTGCCTCTGTGAGGGTCTTTGGGTCCGATAGATGAATATGCTACTGCAGCTGATCTGGAGTGAGTGCCTGCATGAAAGATAGTTTGACTGGTAAACCACAAGCTTCACCTGATGACTTGGCTCCTTCATCACCCCACAGACCCATTCAGTGCTCTGAAAACGTCAAAAAGGAGCCATTCATCACCCTGTCACTTAACTAAATTGGCTGTTACTTAATTATATATATTTATATAATATCTCTATGTATACAATGTAGCCATGAAAGTGCTTTTCAGTATTAGAGCAGAATTGATTATTTTGCCGTAGCTTAAAATGATAATATTTGCCGTATTTGTACTGTTCCACATTACTGCGTAATATAAAATACAGTAGAACAAAAAGAGGTTAGAAAGCAGAAATATAAATTATTCATCAGTTCTTGATATGGTAAGTGCTCAGTTGGGACTGCAGAGCCCTGCTTGGGGTGCTGAAGCCTGTTCAGGTCATCACAGAACACTTCAGGGCAATTTTCACCTTATGATGCCTTAGAAAAGCAGACAGCATCAGTACAACCCCAAATCTCTGCACACCCACTTCTGCACCTTGTCTACAGTGACCCTGAAGTGCAAAACATGACACATTATGAAAATGCAAAATAAAGGAGAGAAAATACAACAATATTAAATAGAACATTATTTTTCCCCTTTTCTATATTGTTTTTGCATTGCCACTTTAGATGTACTAATTTTCACAACGCCAGCAAGAGCCAAATACAGACAATTCAGGATAACCCTGGGTAAACCAGAGACCAGAACAATATATACACAAAAGAATATCTGCCTGTGTCAAGGAAATGAGACATTTTTGTAAGTGTGAGAGTGCTTCAAAAAAAGGACAAAAATTCAGATGGATGCTGAACAGTCCATTCTAATGTGCCAAATGATCCATGTTTATTAAGTGTATTTATTATCTGTGGTTCTCTCAAATTATTTACGATACACAACAATTACAATTACATGTAGTCTACACACACTTTGACATTTTTGTACCTTTTTAGATCAGCAACCCCAAACAAGACATGTAAATGTAACTTTCTTTGACCATTCTTTGCACAGAAGTAAAGCACAAATTTGGAGACTGTTGTGTAGTGAGGCTCTGTGCAAATTTGCCCACTTCATTCTTGCTTGCAGTCATTCATTACTTGTGATGTTTCTCTGAAAAATTGCCACTTTTTACAAAAACCAGTGGGTTCGCAGAAACCAAGGCCGCATACAAAACTTTTTTTATTTACAACAGGAAGATGGAACACAAGGGACCACAGACAATAATCCCTAAATAGATAATAAATACAGAAATTTTGCTTGATATTTAAATGATTGTGGAAGACTACAGGCCACATGCATCAATTCAGTCAAATCATACAATTATTGCAAACAATAAGCTTTATAATATATGTACAAAACAAAGTGCTCACATAAGCATTTATGTGACCTGCTAGCATTTTACAAATGTCTCCCTGCACTGATGGCTACACAGGGATCATTTAAAAATTTTATTCCTTTGATGGACTGGTTAACACAATGACAATATTAAATAGCTCTTGGAAGCCGTTTCAATTTAAATTGTGAACAGATGGTCTCTGCATTAAATTAAATACTGTTCTTTTCCTTTTACTGTGAAGCACAAATTTGCAGGGCTGTAGGGAAAAGATTTAGTGCTCGAGCTATGGCTGATACAGCCTTTTTTGGAGTTGCATGTGCAGCAAATGGCTCCCTTTAAATATAATCTCACATTACAAGTTAAAAGTTATCCCAAGAAAAGCTGCCTAAAATGTATATATTTAGGCAGCCAGTGGATATAATAAGGCAAAAAAAAAACAAAGACCAACATCATCTAAACTAACAAATTAATGTTGGGTATTGTTAAACATTAAAGCAGTCGTGATATGACTGGAAATGGCACGGTGATGCAGTGGCTAGCCCTATTCCCTGGGTCCTGATTTGAGTTTCCGCCAGTGTTCCATGTGTGTGGAGTTTGCATGTTCTCCCTGAGTCGTTGAGGGGTTTCCTCTGGGTACTCCAGTTTGCCCCCACAGTGAAAAAACATGCTGAGGCTAATTGGAGTTATCTAATTGCCCGTAGGAGTGCATGTGTGAGTAACTGGTATGTGAGTGTGCCCTGCAATGGGTTGTCGCCCCATCCTGGGTTGTTCCCTGCCTTGCGCCTGCAGCCTCCAGGATAGGCTCCAGACCCCCTGTGACCCTGAATAGGACAAGTAGTTTCAGAAAAATGGACTATGTGTCTGGTCATAATGCTGTCAAAGATAGAAATTTGCTGTGTATGGCGTTGCGTAGCCATAGGCTGGTCAAGGTGCCCATCCTGACCCCTGTCCACTGCTGAAAGCATCTACAATGGGCACATTAGAACTGGACTATGGAGCAATGGAAGAAAGTGGTCTGGTCTAATGAGTCACATGTTCTTTACATCACATGGATGGCCAGGTGCATGTTCATCGTTTTTCTAGGGGGGAGGGGTTGGGGTGATGCTTTGGGCGACGTTCAGCTGGGATACCTTGGGTGCTGGCATTCATGTGGATGTTACTTTGTCACATACAATCAGCTTAAACATTGTTGCAGACCAAATATGCCCCTTCATGGAAATGGTATCCTCGGGAAACAGTGGCCCCTTTTAGCAGAATAATGCACCCTGTCACACTGCAAAAAATTGTTCAGAAATGGTTTGAAGAACATGAAAAAGAGTTTAGGGTGTTGACTTGGCCTCCAAATTTCCCAGATTGAACGTCTGTGTGATGTGCTGGTCAAACAAGTCTGATCCATGGATTCCTCACCTCACAACTTACGGAACTTAAAGGGGCAGTTCATACCAAAAGTGAAAAAAAGATATGTTTTAGAGGGGCTTTAGTGCTATTTATTAATCAATTTTGTTCTGCTGGGAGTTGCCTAGTTTTGGAGATATCATCTGTAGAAATACCACTTGCAGTTGTCCGTGGAATTTCTAGCAGGGAAGAAATTTCATGAACGGACTTGCTGCAAAGGTGGCATCTCATGACATTGCCATGCTTGAATTCACTGAGCTCTTCAGAATGTCCCATTCTTTTACAAGACCTAACTGCATGGTTAGGGTGCTTGATTTTATACACCTGTGGCAAAAGGTCTGAATAAAACACCTGAATTTAATGATTAAGATGTGTATCCCAATACTTTTGTCCCTATAGTGTAAGTCAGCTATGAAGTCCATGGCTAAGTGTGACTATGGTCTATGGCGAATTGGCAGGGGTTCCAGTGTTCTGGCTAGTAAGGTTTGTGGGGCTTTGACTTGACCACAAACAGGACAGGTGAGGATGTAATCATGGATGTTATCTATCATTGATGGTCACCAGAACTTGCAAGATAGGAGAAAGAATGTTTGAGTGATGCGAGGGTGGCCAGAACTCAGTGAGGTGTGGACCTATTGCAAGAGTTGACCACGAATCGCTGAGGGTACATTTTGTTTACCCAGTGGTATGTTGGGGGGCAGGGATCCATCTGCAAGACCTTTTGGAGTGAATCCATGATTTACCAGCATACTGGGTCCACCACAATGGAGGTGGGCAGGATGGTCTCAGGAGTGGTTAGGAGGATCTTGCTGCCAGGACAGGGCATCTGTTTTGGTGTCGGGTTGGTGGGTGATAGAAAACTGAAAATTGGTGAAAAATGGAGCTCACCTGGGTTGACCCTTAGAACCTGACAAATGTAAAATGTGTTGATTTTCTCACCCATTAATCTCAGGCTCGTAACTTTAGATAAGTATAACGCACAGACATGAATATTGTTGGAATCGAGAGAACTTACTCAATATGGTCATCCAAGAGTTGCAGCATTGTGTACTAAGTATTCCAGAGTAATCCTGTGCACAATAAGGCATATATTTTAAACATTTTCCACCAAAATGCACCCCAAGAAACAATCCAGAAAACAATCATATTATTTACATTAGACGGAAAACAAAGTGCATATCTGCTTCCGCAGTGATCCACGCAGTACCCTTTAATTAAAAAAATATATATTATATATTTATTATAAGCCTGTAAATAAAGGGATACAAAAACACTCAAAAATTGGTTGGAGTTATACTAGTAATAACAAAATACAGCATTCTATTTATTAAGAAGACAATTGCTTGACATTTTCATAATATTTAATGACAAAAGTTTGTATTTGTATGTCTGATTTCAAGTTCCGTCAAAACAGTTGAAATAGAATGTAACTGGATCACCTCGCACATGTAAACACGATGACATGCTACAGTGCTAGTATGTTGCTTGACAGTATATGCGACTAACTCATATACATACAATGTAATAAAACTAAAATCAAAGGGATAGAAAAACATGCAAAAATGGATAGGGTTGAAAGGAACAAGATGCTTGGCTTCATGGATGTATTCCGGGTTGCAGTAGTCAGTCAGCACTAAAAAGGGGCGTATCGGCCCCTCTAGCCAATGGTACCAGTCTTCTAAGGCTAGTACAACAGTCAGTAGCTTCTAGTTATCTATATCATTATTACATTTGGTTAGGGACAGCTTATGTGAAAATAAAGTACATAGATGTCATTTTGAATGCAAACCATGACATTGCAAGAGCACAGCTCCAACCCCTAACTCTGACACATCTACCTCCACTACAAAGGGCGGCATGGGATAGGACTGTTTGAGGATTGGAGATTGGAGCCTCTAATTCTTGAAAGGCTGAGTGGGCTTCCTCCAACTGACACAAATCTGAGGAATCATTGGAGTGCCTTCATGGTGGTAGGGGTTGGCTATGCTTGTGCCTTGCTCTCACCCAAACACACCTCCCCTAGGCCTAGGACATAATCCAAGAAGGAAATCATTTGGTGAAGGAATCCATACTTTTCTGCTTTAGTGAACTATTGGTATTCCCAGAGGCTCTTGCTATTTGATGTTTATGGAAAGCCGGGTAGGGAGAATATATCAGTAGATCATCTATGTAAATGATTAAAGATCATGTCCTGGAACACCTCATTCATGAGCAATTGAAAAACTGCCAGAGAATTGGATAACCCATAAGGCATAACAAGATACTCATAGCGCCCTGTTGTGGTCACAAACGTCTTCCTTTCATCATCTCCTTGGATTCGAATGTGGTTACATGCATTTTTCAGACCCAACCTGGTCAAGATAGTGGCCCTCCGGACAGGATTTAGGCTGCAGGAATCAGTGGCAAGGGGTATCTGAACTATATTGTCTATATTATTGAGAGCAAGATGACACATAGATGAAGACCACCATGCTTTTTCTTGACATAAAAATAGCCATATGCTACAGGAAAAGCTGATGGCAAAATGATGTCTGGAGCAAGTGCTTCTTCAATATTTTTATCTATGGCTTGCTCCTTGGGAACAGATCACACCAGGCAACAAGTCTATGCTGCTGTCCCAAGCCCAGTGTAGTGATAAGCAGGATGCTTTGGTGAGACTGAATATATCACGGTATAGGTTATAGTTGGTGGGAATCAAGAGTGGGTTCCAGGATTTGTGTGCTCTCTACCTGGATTGCACTGTATATAATGGATAAACAGCCCTACCAACAACAACCTCCCAAGCAAGCAATTCCCATTTGGTCATGTTTTAATAACCAGGGAAGCCCCTGGATGACTGAGTCCTGGGGAGATAGTGGCAGAAGAAACTCAATTTCATCTGGTCTGTATGATGACAGACTGGGTCAGCTGGTAGCAAGTCAGCAAGGCTTTTCCATCCAGCCCTCAGAAAGATGTCTGACAAATGGGCCCCAAGCTTCTGGACCCTGGTGGTGTCCAAGAAGTTACCCACAGATCCTGAATCAATCAAGGCTGGAACAGCTGAGCGTGGGACCAGTCAGGCCAGGCAAGTGGTGCAAAGATGGCCAGGCTATCCACAGAATAACTAGGGTCTGTAATGGATCCATCTTTGGTGTTCTTCTGGGCTGTGGGGTCTCCTTTCAAGTTGCATGGGCTTAGGCTTCTCCTCCTCAGTGTTATGTATCCATGGAGTGGAGGACAAAGTGGTTCACATGGGTCTTCTGTGTTCCTACACTAACTTGTCCCCCGCTACGGACATCTGGATAAACCTCTCTACATCCCATTTCTCCCCAATGGGCACCTCCATTCAGAGCTATGGGTTTAACCCCTGGCAATATGCGGTTAACAAAACAGCATTGTTCCATCCAATTCCTGCTGCCACAATCCTGCACTCAAGAGTATATTGAAACATGGGGGGGGGGGGGGTTACCTTGTTTAAGGGTGAATAGTTGTTCCCCCACTTCTCTTCCTGAGGAGGGGTGATCAAAAACCTGTTTAAGGCTTTGAAGAATCAGGCATAAGAACCCATTACAGGATCGTTTGAAGACTATAAAACAGTTCCCTACAATGAGGCTTTTCCAGTTAGCAAATATATGATAAATTGCACCACATGTTTGGCAGTAAGAAAACTTTCTGCATAATGGCCTAAGTACATCGCACATTTCATTAGGAAGCCCTTGCAATTATCAGGGTGCCCATCAAATTTCTTCAGGAGTGCAACGTACATCACCGTAGTAGAGGCAGGTGGAACAGGTGCGGCGGTGGTTTGACTCAGCTAAGGAAGGCAGGCCATGCCGTCACTAAACAATCGGACAAATTGTCTCAGTTGTTCTCCTTGCCTTATCAGCCTCTGTTCCACCTCTGCTGTATCTATGGTTGTGATTGAAAATTCTATAGTGAAAAGACTGAGAGTATTCAAATGCAGGGTGATCTGGTGTTTAATTTGGAGGCTCGTATTGAAGTTGACAACATGCATGGTCAAAACCAGAGAGGCAGAAAAACAAAACAAGCCAAAAGTGGAATCCAAAGGACAAAACGCAGGTACAGGGTCAATAACGAGAAGGCAATCAGCAAGGCAACCAAATCCAGGCAAGAATTGGAAGGTTTTTGTGGTTGTTTTGTTTTTCTGTTTCAGTCTCATTTCCTGATATTTGTGTCCTGGGGTGTTTCTCAGTAGCAAGAATGCAAAGATCGTACTTGTGGTCTTAACGAGACGGGTCTTGCTAACTTGCTTCCCAAGTACGACCTTGAGGTGCAATGAATCATGGGATTGGTTTCACTTGGCAGGCATGCAACCAATGCTCTGATATTTTGGGCGGGGCAAGAACGACATCCATTTTTACCGCCCTCTGTACTTCTGTTTGTGAGTATTGGAACTGGTCTTCAGCAATGGAAGATGATGTAAAATGGGTACATGAGAGCACAAGTACGGTCAAGTATGCGTATTAAGAAACACATCCATCAGCAGCCATGAATCTGATTGATTGCTTGTTTCCTGTGGTGTACTGTCCAAAAGGTTAGCATTGTGGTCTAGTTTATGGTGCTCTATTCATCTGTTAACTGAGCGCCCTGAGCCTTGATCAAAACAGAAAAGATACAAAAAAGTACAGCAGGAACATTTTTTAATACCAGGAACAACACTAACCTAGGACACTCTTTTCACTAACTGGAGACTAGAGCATTGTCTCTCGGTCTTGATCAGTTCATACAATACGAATAATATTTTCAATCATTGCTGGAGAACACTGACCATGATGCAGTGCCATACACCTCAGAACATCTAGCAATGCAAATTGAATAATCAGTTTGTTAAAAGTTTATATTTTTATTTAAAAATGCAGTTTTTTTTTAAAGTTGATCCAAGTTTCATACTACTAACTTCAATCTAAGGTCATGTCATACAGACAGTAATCTTCTCAGATCAGGTGGAAAAAAGATTTAAATTTTACTACATTCCTTTGAAACATGCACCCATTGCCATTTTTTCATTAATGACTTAAGCACCAGCATATATGCACAAAGACACAACTCTTTACAAAATCAGTATGCTCAATTTAGTGCATCTCACAAAAATCATAGACATTAAACTAAAAACAAACCCAAATAATTAATCAGCAAATAACCTTTCCCCCATGCAGTGTGGGAGCTCTGTTTAACTGTATTTCGTTACAGACACCCATCATCTTCCATCCTCTTGGAGGAACATTTATTTTTCATGAATCCATGAATTGTCAGAGCCAGCAGGAAATTAAGACAAACAGTAATTACTTAAACAAATAAGAATGAGATTGCTCACAAAGCAACTTCTTTAATAAAGAGATAAGAAGCAAAGATGGAGTGTAATGAGTAATGTAAGATGATCTTTATTCATATGTAGCAGTTCTTATTTGTTTGTATTTTTCCTTGGCGAAAATAGCAATATTGAATTTTTTAGAATACTGTGCACAGATTTCAAGCATGATTCATCTGACCGTCTTCTAAACACTTAGAATAATAAGGGTCCCAGGAGCCTTACCAAGGCAGCATAGGGATCAAGATTAGGGCCACCTGAACATGCTGCAAGTCCATCACGGGACATATATGGACACACAGTCTACACCAATTAGCCTAAATGGATGCCTTTAAACTGCAGGAGGAAACTTATGTTATATGGGATGAACGTCTATAGTGATCGCTTCGGTGTTAAGACCATAATACAATAACATTATCCTCATTATACATGAAAATATGTATATATGTTTAAAATTGTATGTATAAATCAGGGGTGGGCAATCTTATCCGCAAAGGGCCAGTGTGTATGCAGGTTTTTGGGATAACCTTTAGGTCAGCTGTTCAAACCCAATTGTAAGAACTCTTCAGTCAATCAGTCTTCTAATTAGTAAGTTTCAGTAAAAACCCGCATACACAATGGCCTTTTCTGGATAAGATTGCCCACCCCTGATATAAATGACGTGTAAAATGTGTGCACTTATATATCTTTAAAAGCACTCAAAGTGTTTGTTGGAATTCTGGTGCATGCTGACATGACTGCAGCACATAACTGCTGCAGATTTATTGGCTGCACATTCATGCTGCAAATCTTCCAATCCACCACACCCCAAAGGTGATCCACTGGATTAAGACACATTATTGTATTACGAATATTGCCAAATATATATAATTGAAGTTTACAAAAACTGGTAGCTATGAAAAGAAGAGCAGTAAAATATTCATAGTACGGTAAAAAGAAAACACAATGTGCTTTCTACAAATTGGTGTGGTATAATTTAACATAAAATTAATGTATTGAAAATATCTACATATTACAACAATCTTTGCTGAATGATACGATTCATTTGCTCAGTTTCGTTTACGTACATGGGAGTTCCAATCCCATCTATGATGAGCGTGTACGGACAATAATAATATAATGCTAAAACTTGACTCTTGACTTCTGCTTGAACTCAAGACTCGTCGGTTACATATTCATCATTCAGTCATATTGATGAAAGAACTCTTGGATATTTAAAGATAAACTTTGTAAATATCCTATTAATTTGGTTAGCTATAGTCCCAAAGGTCTGGCACTTATAAGTAAATTAAAACACCCTTTTGGGTACTCAAAATGCAATATTAAGTATTTGCACAATTTCTGCCTCTAGCTAAAATTTCACAGTTCTCCACATGATCCATCCACTATATAGCATAAATTAATTCTCAGTGCTAGGTATAGCAGAAATATTCTGTGTGGAATAGGCCAGTGTTTATTTATGAATGTTTATATCATTTGCCCAAATAAGCAGCTCAAGTAAAGTGCTACTTCAATGGGGGAAATTCAAAAATATTTTTTTAAATAACTCTCACATGGTGCCTTAAGCAGAGAACGGAATATGTGCCAGCGTACATTATACATTATATTAAACCAAATGCATTGCTGACATTATGTTCTTCTTAACCCTTGCAATGTTTGGCGGAAAAGAAAATCATGGAATGAGACTTATGTAGTACATAGTTTATGAAACTTAGGACTGAGGAAAGGAGTTTATGAAGCTGCTGTGTACAGATTTTTAACACAGATTTTCTTTGCAACTTATTAACTGCATACCTTGAACCTTGAAAATTCCATATGGTATCTTGATCTTATCCTTAAGGTTGCAATGTGAAGTCAAAGAAAACTCTCTACAAAGATTCCTGTATCACATCCTGTGCATTCTTGTCCACATAATTTTTAACCAATTTTATTATTGTAGTAGTGCTCTCAAGTTAGCAATCCATACTTCACTAGGTTTGTGGTCGATATACATATACCATGTATTGTTGTATAGATTTGTTGTGATTGAAAATAATAGTTTACTATTGTGCTATATATGATCAGGAATATATTTTGTTGGCTGATTTATTGATGCAGAAAAGCTTAATGTAAGATTTTTTAACAAATACAGACTTTATACCTGAAATTTTAGTACATAATTTTAATAAAACCAAATTTTAATAACATCAAATTACTACTAAGTCCAATAGCTTACAGCTTCACATCTGCTTTGAATAACTTGCCTTACCCACCGTTAATATATTTTATTAAGTATAGAAAAAAAATTTGCTAACTTTATGTGGAGTCAAATGACTGTAGGTAGTAATGTATGATTTCATTTTAATAATTGTAAAAATTTTCTGATTGCATGGATGAAGCTATTTTAGAGTGAAAACCTACTTATTACTGTATAATGTCAGTCAGTTTGCAACCTTGAGAATTAACTGCTAATTTTAAAAGAGAATGTAGATTTTTGTATGTATTTATGATTTTATGTGTATAGTTTATAAAATAGTAACTTTACCCTTTTGATCAGGAAAGCATTCCTATTTGCTCTTTTTTTTATAACCGGGACAGATGGACTTAGGGAGGGATGGACTGCATGGCTCTCTATTACATTCATCTATCTAAATATTTCAACCACATACCCACTGAACTTCATGAAGTTGCCATTCAGAAACCACTTGTATCCAAGGACAATGCATGCACAAACACACATAACCTGTTGTGATGAACACAAGGGCTGGACCCTCGAGCAATATAAATAAGGTTGTGTTGGAATGTTTTGGCAGTTCACCCTTTTCCCAAAGAATGCTTAAATCCCCTAGGTTGGTAGCCTCATGGTTAGGGAAGCGCACTTATAGTTGAAAGATTGCTGGTTTGAATCCCTGACCAGAAGCACTGCTCCCTGGGTGCTGAATTAGCTGCCCCCTGCTATGTCACATATGGGTTAAATGCAGAGAATACACTTCGTTGTGGTATGTAATCACTGATCACCAAATTCTAAATATGGGCAGACATCTCAATATGTCCTTTAATTGCTTTGTATGGCTATATGACAGCCAAAGAATATGAAGCCATTTTACAAGACCAGGTGTACTGCCTTATAATGTTTCTCTATTCCAAGATGTCCTCACAGACCCTGCTAAACCATTTCAAAACCAGGATGAAGTCATCACCTTTCGTGGCCTCCCCAATCACCAAATCTAACCATCATTAAACCTTTATGGGAAGTTCAGATGTGATGACTGCAAAGCAGATTTCCACTTCATCCATCTTTCATGGAAGTAGAGGCTTTTCTTCTTTAAAAATCATCTACAACACATAGTTTAGGACTTCTATGACAGTGGTCCAAGACGGACTGAAACTGTTCTGAAGGTAAAGTCTGACCATACTCCAAGATTTTGACATAACTGTAGATGTGCATGTTATTTTGTCCTTTCCGTGTACGATATTGGTTGAGCAGAAGTAAAACGACACTCGTATTTAAACTAGTAACTAGTATTAAGACATTCCTAGAAAACATACAGCTTCCGGTTAAGATTTTTGCTATCAAAGTGCCAGTACATTGTTCTGAGATTGTAGCTTATCTGTCGTATTTGACTCAGGGTTACTGAAGTATTGTCTTGCAGTTTTTATTTTCTTTAATTTTGTTTCTCTCTCAATACAATGGCTTATTGATTTCTGATTACCAAAAGCATGTTAGGATGTTTCTTTCACCGCGAAACCAACTTTTCGTTTCATTTGAACCATATAATAGGATTGAATTTTTTAAAAAGGCTATTTCTTAAGTTATGTAGAATATGCAGGTCATGCCTGAAGTGCTTTGGCATATACAAGTTTGCTTTTTGCAACAAAACAAGAAAAAACCTGGCCTGCAGCAAACACAGAATTTTTGCAGTAACAAAGACAAAAGGTATTTTCAGCCTTTTAAGGCAGACATATTCTCTGCTCAAGGCATTCAAAGGGATTTAAAGATCAAGAAATGAGATATGGGGCGTGTTCTGAGTGTAACTCAACATACCGTAGGTTATACCTGCCAATACATTTATAAACAAATTCATAAATAAGGCGTATTTTTAGATACAACAGGCAGGGTTTTAGATAAACTTCAATAGGATTTAGAGTCCTTGAATGTAAATCTCTGTGTCAGTTACAAATACAAGGCCTTTTCCATCCATACATTCCCAAACTGCTTATCATTTTCAGTATTGCCGGGACGTGGCCCGCAATCCCAGGCAGCAAAGGGTACAAAGGGACACTACTCCATTGAAGGGTACATGGACCATCATAGTATGGGCGGACTGGACACACCAATTAGCCTAACTGCACATTTTAGAAATAAAAGAAATAATGTAGAATCTGACGTATGTCAAAAAAATGCAACCTGCAGTTGGCAGATAGAACTTCAGTCTTGTAACTGAGGTCTGTAGCTGAGGTTAGTGCCACACATTTTCTATACTGTTTGTCAAGAATGATATGAACAGTAATCTCTACCTGTGCAGAGATCTATCCAATATTTAAATATCCAATATTCAACAATTCCAGGTGTAATAACTGGTCTGTCGACTGCAATTTCACGATTGTACTCCAATTCAAGGATATATTAAGTTTCTTAAGTTTAAATTGGTGGTTCATGAACCAGTTGACCATTACAGTCAACTGACCAGCAATTGTTTATTTTCTTTCATTTTAAATGACTTATCGTAACCAGACCGAAAACACTTTTGAGCACTGTTGTGGATGACTGTTTCATGATGAAATTACCTTTCTCTCAGAAGATATTGAAATTGAGCTTTATTGGTCACTGAACTTCCTACTAACATCAGAGCTCCAGTGTCACACCTCTTTTAAACTGAAGTCTTCCATTATAATAATTATAGCTAAATAGGCTTCTTAGGGGGGGGCAGCATGTTTGCCTCACCCCTCTGGAGACCAGGGTTCGAGTCTCCACCCCACCTTGACGTGTGTGGAATTTGCATGTTGCCCCGATGTCATTGTGTGAATGGTATGTGTGCCTTGTGGTGGGTTGGCACCTGGCCATAGTTTGTGATTTTGCAATTGTGTGTGTGTGTGTGTGTGTGTGTGTGAATTAGAATGTGAATGTATGCCTTGCAATGGATTAGCATCCTCTCCAAAGTGTCCCGTTTCCTGGGATAGGCTCCAGGCTCGCTGCAACCCTGCACTCAATAAGCAGCTATGAAAGATGACGGGATGGCTGTTGGTGAGAGTAGGGAAAAATCTTTGCTGTCGCTGGAAACTTCTGGTCATCTCTGGCTGTCTCATGCATAAATTGCAAAACATCACCTTCTACAATTACATGTTAAATCAATGCTTCTACAAATGTGTAGCATCAAAGATCATCTGATTGAAATGGCGATTTATTAATTGGCCATGGATTTCCTGCAATTTTCAATTAACTGGTTATTGAAGATCATTGAATAGATGTATTTATGAGTTTTGAAATAGCATTTTTCAATTTAATTCCAAGAATTTTACAAGTATTTCAAGAATTTTTATAAAACGTGTGATTTATTGTGATGTGTTTCTCTTTCAGATACAGCAATATATATGAATGAATTTAACATATGAATTAAGCCCTCATACACAAAGCACTGTGTCAACCGTACATTACAGTTGTTCCTTGTGTAACATATTTACATGCAAAAAAATATACAAAAATCACTTTTCATGTTTCGGTATACCATATTGCACAATATAAAATACTTATTACAGTATTTCCTAAGCAATTAAATTAAAAGTCCCCTAAAAATGCAACGCATATATACATCTTATATGTTGAAGTCACATGTAGCCCATGTTGCTCTTAGTTTCCCATCTTTTCTTGGCTTCAAATCTGAAATGGTATTAAAAGAAAAGCATTGACGTTAATTTTCAGCTAACCACAATTTAAAATCGCTTAGCTATGCGACAATTTGGCAAGGTTGAGGGACACTGCCATACGATATAGAAATGTATGGTCGAGGTGATGGTTTATTAATAAATAATATTATGGGCGATGGTCTATTCTGACAGTACTTCTAATACCAAGACTGCATCTGCAGTAACATTTTAATGACATGAAAAACAAATAGCTAGAACATTGTAAACTGCCTTTTGGAACTGATTGCATCTAGATTCACCAGACAGAGCATTTTTTTCCCCAGAGACACTGGATTTTAAAAAGTGAAAACTAAAGAACAGCCACTGAGGCCGCCTTACGATAGTCATAAATGTGGTGTGTAAAATGTATTTTGATTTAATGAAACTGAAAAATAATCCGAGAAACATGACTAACCCCCAAGCTACTTGTTTCTTCTTTTTCTGGGCTTCCCCTGAAGCTGCTGCTTCCTGTTTGGTTTTCACAAAGTCACGGCAATCTGTGGCTTTTGCAATTTTCACGGCCAGCTATTGAAAAGGAGACAGAGACAAGGCCCATTAGCAAATGTAAACCAGTCATCCTGGAACACACACCTTCTACAGTGCCCGTGGAACAAAAAGCAATACATAATGTTGCCACAATCTAGCATTATATTCCATCATTATGGAAAATAAAATGAGCTGAAAAGGAAAAACAAAAAAAAAAAATCTTCATTACCAACAAATTCTACAAACACTACAGCAGTCGAATAATTAATGTATTTGAACATCAGCATGGGTTTTCGGGTAAAATTTAAAATGCCGAATAATATAAGACGGATGTGCTCAGAATTATCTGTTTGATTACTATTATGTGATAAGACTGGTACTTTGATTTCCAAAAAGAACATTAACGAAGACAATATTGCTTTCTCGAGCCAATAAGCCTCATCAAATAACCAAATCTCACTCCTCTGCACCAACAGACCTATGCCGCCTTTGACGAGGAAAATGATAAATTTGAACTGCGTGTCATTTGTAATACCATTACATATGTGACATGTGCATTATTATAGCTGAATTCACACTGTACACCCTCAATGAAACCAACAGAAAAGACTATGCGAGGGAAAAAATACCAACCCTCACCTTTTTATAGATTTTGGAGGATAAGTGAATAAATGAAATTCTAACAATGACTATATATTACTATAATTCAGCATAATATTCACATATTCAGTATAATATCAAAAACAAATTCTAGATGGCTTACAGCATACAAAGAAGGGGAAATTCTTGGGGTAATAAAGAAATGTATCATAATTTCTCCACCTGAAAAAAACAGGGGAAAAAATAAATGTTTCAATAATAATTAACTGGGATAAACTTTATTAGAAAGACTGAAACTAAAATATCTTATAATGTATGCTGGGATTAAGCAGGTCAGAGCGCGTAGTCAGGAAAAATTAAACTCTAAAGGCTTTTTATCACCATATTTCAGGAACCAAGGGTGTAAAATGTTCTAATTTGGGATACATTAAAAGCCATAAAGGTCTTTCAAAAAGATTAATGGTACTTTGCTTGGATTTAAGATAAGGGCTTTAGCTGGCTGTAAGTGGCTGGCTCCGGCTGGGCCCTCGAGGCATTCATCTATAGAATCACTTGGAAGATTTGTAAAAGCATCTGCATAACCTGGAGCTAACTGTGGCAGTCGGTTAATTCTTCACATTTTTATAGGTTTAAAACCTGTAAATCATGTTTTCTAGTCAGATGTTGGTAAAAAAAGGCAAAGTTATAATGGCAGATCATGCTTATGTTAAGTGTAGATTAACGAAAAGATTTTTTTGAAGGGGTCTTACTGAGAACTGTGCAGTGTTGAAGGACTAAAACATCTTTGGTGAAAGATGAAAAGAGATTTTTCCCCCAGATATTCTCACAGAAAATATCATACCCAGCAAAAATAAACAATCTAGAACATGCTAAATTATTTCAAATTTATTTCCTGTTTGTTCTACACAGGGATTACGTGCTTATGTTTAAGCGATATTTCCTATGCAAATATCTTCAAAACGTTCCATGCTAAACATTTCTTCAAATATTTCTCAAAATCAAAATAATAACCATTTCCCCCCTCTTTCAAATATGGAGAACTGTAGCTATTTAAAGCAGTAAAGGTCTTTTTTAATCAGTTCTTGATTGTCTTTACCAGAGCACAACATTAATGTCAACCAAGTTACCTAGGAGACGGAACAGATCAAAGAGACAAAAAAAAAAAAACACCCTCAAATGTCTGATTAATCAAGCCTGCAAACAGCTTATTTCTTTTAGCCTGCATGCAAGTATGAAAATGAGATTCTAAGCAGTACATTGTGCAGATTTGTTCATTCTTATCAGAACAAAGCCAGCGGCAGCTTATTTCATGGATCACTGGCACTGTCATCGCCGCTGCAGTGAGCAGGTGACGGCTCTTCTTTTTATGGCTGGAACAAAATTAGCAAAAAGTCGGGACAAATTAGCCTCTCATATTTTCAGTAATATGACATTATTTTTCATTTACTTTTTTGATCCACTTTTCAGGATTTTTGCCCTCCCCTCTCATGCATACTTCTTAATGCCAAATCCTTTCATATCATAAACTGGCAAAGGAGAAACAGGGGCTGAATAATAATATATGTTCTCGTATGTTCTTTGTTCAAGAGAAATACAGGGGCTACTCCAACATTCACGAAAGGCCGACGTATCATTTGTATCTTTCCTTAAAGTTGATTAAAATTGCTGATGACGGCTAGAACAAAAGAGCACGTGGTACACAAGGCCAAAATTAAGGCCGTGACCTAAAATCAGGTAACTCCTGCAAATATACTACTGCAGATTTTGTCCACTAGGGGCAGATAAATAGCATTCTCCTCTGAAAAACACTAGAATCAACATTTTGTTGTTTACATGTTTACTTTTTAAGTAACTTCATTTTGCACATATATGCAGCTATGTATATTTCTACCACAATCATGTCATTTATTAAAAATGTCTTGCCAACACATTTAAAAAGTACTTTAAGGGGGAAAAAATTGAAAATGAATTATATTTATAACCAAATGACCAAGTGAGATAAAAAAAATGGGCATTAAAAAAGTAATAATATATAAAAAATCAATTTCAAACTTCAAAAGAGCCATAAAATAAAAATTAAACCCTTATTTTTATATTAATGCGTCTTAAAACTTAGAAAACAAAATTTTAAGTCATTTACATTATTACATTATTATTATCTAGTATGACTTGCTCTCTGAGGCCACTCTGCACCAATCCTTACTCGAATCAACACTTGTACAATAATTTTTGCAATAAACTCCTACCCATGCACAAGTAATACAAATCCAACACAATGACAATATCAACTTACAATCTTCTGCTATTTAGGTGCTATTCTGTTTTGCAAACAACATAACCGACTACATGAAATAAGAGGGAAAAAGAAACTCTGTCTTTCTGCCATTTAAATAAACTGCTTCTAAACTTACAGGACATATTTAGGGAAAGAAGAAAAAACTATGAAAGTTTTTCTGCTTTGTGCTCATCCCTTTATCTTATTCTTCTGAGTAGGCAAGGCTTATTAGAAAGCTTTGAACTCACACTTACAATAATGTGCCATCAACAGTTTTATAAGCTAATTAGAAAGCAGTTTAATTAATGACTGACTAGTAATAAAATGGCAATCATGAAAAACAAAACAGAAGGTGTTAAGCTTCCACTACCACCAATTAAAGAGTAATTACAAACAAATTATATGTTTTGCTATGGGCTTTAATTTAAAAATGCTTTAATTAAAAAAAAAAGAAAACATGGTAATTAATTAAACAGCATAAATCTACATTGAAATGTATGGTTTTCCAAGTAATTAATGAAATACAATAATCCAAATTAGATTACACAGCTTTTGATAAAGCTTTGTATCAATTGATTTCAAAATTATTTTTTGCCACTCAGATATGTTGTTTTTTGTAAAGAAAAAAAAAGCATTCAAATTAAAAAATCTTTGTGGATTGATATAAAAATGAAACGAAATATGTGGGTATGTATTTAAAATCTTCCCACAAAGAACTTAAAATACAATGATCCTTAGCCCTAGTACTCTGGATTTCACCCCACTAAGTATGAAGGACCAACCCAACAAGCTTTTAAGTAAAGCAGACATACAAAATATAGCCTATATCCAGGTTATAGGTCTAACTTAAAAGGCTGTGGATTCCTTTTCGTTACAAATAAATAATCAATCAAATAAATAAAACTTGGTGAAAAAGCAATGGACTGCCATACCATTAAGAGAATCTCTTGACCTTTGCTGTATATTTTGTTTAATGTTGTTTTTAATTACAGGTCTTACAAATTCTGCTCTTATAAACTGCAGTTACTCTTCTACTACTACTCTACTCCCGCAATACAAGACTAGATACACTTAGCGAGCATAAACACATTTTGGTGGCTTTACCCAGCATTGCTGGAGCTACTAAAATGTAAAAATACGAACAAGATAAGTATTTATTACAATGAAGCAGACACCTTTTTGGAAAGTACTCTCTAAATATATAATTCCTTCTAGGTTACTCGTCCTCATCATGATCTTGTAAATATAAATAAGATATAATGGACTCTGCTCTACAGGATGGAAAAAAATCAAAGACACAAAATGCCAAGATAGGTTAGCTTCAGTTCCCTCAGCATTAAGTTTAATCAGAATCTTTCAGAATCAAGGGTCAATTGCATACAACACCCTTAAGTTTTCTCCTTAAGGTTTCCTTAAAATGTTCATTTAAGTATTTAAGGTTCTCTCCTTATCTTGATCTTATACTTAAGGAATCCCTTAAAGTTCATTAAACAGTTGCACAAAAGACCTTAGTAACCACAGTAAGTAAACCAGCTTTCAACCTCAACATGGCCGAGTTCATGGCGATAAATGAAGAAAACGAACATATGCCAAGAAGAGTGTTCCGTGACTGGGAGAACCACAGGATGAGCAATTGATTTTGCATTATAGATTGGACTGACAGTCAATTTATTTATTTGTATTTTATACAATGTTTATGTGCGCACTTTTCGTTCACTAGCCCAGCTGTCGTTTACAGTCTCTGCTGGTGAACGGATACAGTGCAATTATTAATAAATACATATAAAGACACACATAGAGAAAGTAATCATGGCGTGCATTTTCCCCATAGTTTAATGCTTAAAGCACACTTAACGGGATATGTCTGTATCGTTTAGGATTATACTTTAGTCCATTAATTCTATGTTTTGTACTTTAAACGGACACAGTACAGTCATTACTAGTAACACAAAACTATTACAAGGGATCGAAAAGTATCATGGGTGAACGCAAAACTATTTCTCATCTCTCTTATGGGCTCTGTACAAATGTGATGTTGACAGGCTGTTGTAATACTGAAAAGAATGATTCTGTGTTGCAGGTTTTTTCCGGTTTTTTTTGGGGGGGGGGGGGGGGCGGGGGGGCAGGGGTACAGGTATTCAATATGATAGCATATATGCGCGCATAATATAGCATAGATGTGCACTTCTCACTTGAGCGTGTTCTCCCATCAATGTATGACTGGGGTTTACGTGCGCTTCAGCTAGATGTGCAAAGTGTGTCCCATATAATGACCCTTACGCACATTCTGCCACTGACTTAAGTACTTATAATTGTATTTTTCACTATGCACTATGGAGGGCTGCATTAAGTTACATACCTCTACATGGCCAAATGTAACATTGTAGTTTTCAGAAACCCAAGCATGTAACAAAATGAAACTTTACATTTATCATACATTTTGAAGTAAATGTCATAATCCAAAGCACATGTGAATGATTATATGATTACATAAGAATTATATAACAGCCACAGATAGAAATGTATAGTCCTGGGCAAAAAAATGGGCCAAACCCAAACTGCACAACACTAAGGTATGGCCGATTGTCCAGGAGTGTATATACAAGTTTAGTACCATTAGGTAAGATTCAAATGACATCGTCCTTGTCAACACGCCTAGTAGGCTAAATGTCTGGTCGAGTAAAAAACAGGTTCAAAGGAAGTAGTTTGTCCTTGTAATCCTAAGCAGAAGTGCATGTATTTGCGCTGCGACAAGACTGAGATAGAGATGCCATCATCTTGATGTTCTTCAACTGACCAACACTGAATACACTGCATTCCATGTGGATCATGAAATGCTCCCTTTTGAACCATTACGGGACACGATTTGTCCCTTATTTTCATACACAAACATACACTTCATACACTAGATCAGGGGTCCCCATTGTAATAAAGCTGAAAGATTGAAAAAAAACAATTTGCAATCTACTTTTGTGTTATATGGTCTTAACACTAGACATAATTCTGATTTACCTAACAAGTTAAGGCAATGTTACAATGAAATGCAGTGTTTGAATTGACATTTCATTTTCGTCTAAAAATTCTCATGTTCAAAAGTACACGTACCGTGTTTTTCTTGTCAGAATCACTGAGGGAGTAATTCCCTATTCTTTCTTGATGAATTATTTAGACTTGCCCTCTTTTTTAGGTTAAGCATGGTAGACGTGACCACACTGAGAAGGAGAAAATATGGGCAACTCAAAATGGTGTAACTTTTTAAGTGCTTTTTTGACTTACAGTAAGTGTTTGATGGGAGAATAGACAGAGAATAAATACAAGACATACAAAATATATAAGAGGAGTAAATGCTGAAATGTTATAGCATCTTTGCTACCTTATGGTCATCAAAAGAAAGTTTTGATTTGTTTCTTCCTATGACCAGTGAAATAGTCATGAGCTGTTTAAGCAGTACTAGGCCTTTTCTAGGCTGCAACGCATGCTTTAGATTAGACTTTGAAAAAGGTTGATACTTTCAGATTTACTGTCTTCACATGGCGGCTTCTGCAGTCTCCCTTTGCATCCTCTGCTGCCATTTAGCTTCAGTTTTGGGGCCATTTGTCTCAGTTGCATCAGGTGTATATTTTCATCCATACAATGTTTTTGTGAAATGGTAATAAGATCCATCAAAGATCAAATAGAGTAAACAGAGTAAAAAGATCCAGAGATAGGGACTCAACAGCGACTCAAACTCAAGTTGCACTTAAGTGGAGCATACCTGCCACTTCAGACTCGACTCCGATGTAAACCTGAATAACTTCAGACTCAACTAGGACTTGAGTCTTAGGAATCATGAACAATAAGCCCCCCCCCATAACAGGATAGTAATATACGTTTAGCTACAATTATGTATACCATTAAATCATGGATACACAAATTACAAAGCATATAAAAAGAGAAGAACTGAAAAGTCCAAGGAATGAAATGTGGCCATTAAAGATGTTGATACTGCATAAATAATGATATTGTCTTTCATAATGTCACTGGAAAATTAGCATAATGTTCTCCATTCAATCAGCATCATAACCAACGTTAGTTGGCTAAAATTAATGGGTGTGGCACAGGGCTGGGCAACAAACGATATATCGACTTATCGTCATATAAAATTTAAATTATAAGAAAATGAGAAACTTTGATAAACTGTAGATAAGGAACACTGTTAGACAGTACAGATCAGCTTATCGCATCACAGAAATGAAAGCAATTCCATGCACAAGCTACATACAGCAAACACAGCGAGGCTGATTTAGTTAGCGGGGCACGTCATAAGCTGCTATTTTGGCAATACCATGGGAGATAAGTGGTTCCTCAGAGGAAACATTAAGTGTCAGTGAAGAAAGCTGCAGCTTAGGAGCCACAACATCTTTTAAAAACTGAGATATGGTGGACGAAGTAAAAAGACACTGGTGGTAACTTTAAACTCAGGTTTAAAGCTCAACACAAAATAGACTTGTACTGTGTACTACAAACTGTCTGAAAACTCATGCCAACGAAAATTGGAAATATAGCAAGCTTATTTCACTACTTGAAGCTTTGCCATGTTGCAGAACAAACAAAATGCAAGCGCTTACAGGCACAAACTAGGGATGCATCGATTGGTCAGTTAGTGACTGGAAATGGCTGATCGCTGCTGACTGGCAGTTGACCAATCAGTCTAAATATGGCTGATTTTATGAGCCGATCAATTAGTTTACCAACTAATGTTAGTTTTTGTCCCAAGTTAGTCGTGACCGATATGGCACTAAATTTACATTTACTTTTATTTAGCAGAAACCTTTATCTATGGCAATGTACAAATAGGCAAATAGCACATTACAAACATAGGTGCTATCTACCAATAATGTAATAAAATGACATAACATCAATTCTTAGTGTAATAAATGTCGATAATGTAATAATTGGTCAATCGTAATAATTTATTACATTATCGGTAAAAAAGTTAATCACGTTATTGGTACAGAAAATGTATTATATTATTAGCCAGTTATTACATTATCGGTAACACTTTACTTAAAGTCTGTATGCGTAACGCATTATAGATACCTTCATAATGCATTATAATGCATTCATA
>JAODLC010000065.1:10695872-10733827 GCA_026781145.1 Hippopotamyrus pictus
TGAATGCATTATAATGCATTATGAAGGTATCTATAATGCGTTACGCATACAGACTTTAAGTAAAGTGTTACCACATTATCGACTTTTATTAATAACAATGGTAAAATATTACGTTATTGGCAGTTATTACATAACTGGCAGCTACAGTGCTGCTTCCAGTGAATGCTCACTTACACTATTGGTGCACTACTTAACACTATTATAACGACAGAACTGGCAAACAAATATCAAGCACATATAGTTTAAATTACTGAACAAAAATAGAGGGTATGCACGTCACAATAGGCAGCTGTCACTGCAGTTACCCCCACTGAGTGGCAAAAAAAAATGAACCTGAATGCTGCCAAAAAACATCTAAACTGGAAAAAGCCGTTGTGCGGCTGATTGTACAAATCGATGTAACAAGAAATCCAAGCTATCTTTTTAACAACCACTGAAAAATAAATAAAACTGAAACAAATGGATCACTGCGATCTGCAGAAACAACTGGAATCCAGACTCCGAAACATGGGTCTACAACTGGAATTTCAAAATAAAAGTTGTATTAAAATAAAAAATTTTGTACCGAGCTGTCCACATGCAAGTAGAATATCCACTGGTGTCCTCCTCACTTTCATTTCGTCATCAAATCCCACCTTGAAGTACAACCAAGCGTCAAGCCTTTTGTTTGCCTTCTGGCTTTGCTTTGTGCATTTCCCTGGCCTCGAAATCAGCTACATATAATTGAATTCAATTTAAATTTCAAAGGTTTTATTGTCATTCCTATACATCAACACACTGTACAGTGGACAGGAACTAAATGTGTTTCCTCAGGTCCTGGTGCACAGTGCAAAAATACTGAAGGAAATATAACAAGTACGTTAAAGAAATGGAATTCAAAGTAATAGAAAAACAAAAACAGAAATAATAATAATGAATAATAAACATTTTAAAACACATCAAATTTAAAATATAAATAGGTAGTGGCTGCAAGGTGACAGTGTGGTGTGAGTGCAGTCATGTCCTAAATGAGGAGGCTGTACACATATAAATGTCAGGAGACCTGATTCCTGGCCACATATCAATGTCCATGGGCCATTGGTCCTTTGGGCAGTTGTATGGATCTCTGTCGAGTCCAACTGCTTAGAATTTAAGCAGATGAATGTTTTTTTTCGCAGTTTCCTTGACTGAAATAAGCCATGCCACAGCTTGTTTTGCCACTCAGTCTGTCTAAGGGGGGCATGGTCCAGTGGGCAAATGACATCAGTGCATACGTTCTATATAAAGTATTAAGGCTTAATTTACTAGGGTAGTTGCTATTTTAGCAATTTTTGCTATTTTACAGAATGATTAGAATTAGGTTGCGTGTATCAAGATAGCAGGCTATTGGGTGGAGTTATTTAGCCTATTGTAGTACATTAATATAGTGAAAAAGGCATTAAAATAGCATGGATTCAGAAATAAAATATAGCATATTATATATATATTGTCACGCCCGGCTCCTTTCGATCCTAGTGTGTGCCACACCCCCTCATTACCTCGTGTTAATTCCTGATTGTGATCACCTGTGTCCTGTTTCTTTTGACTAGTCCTGTGTATATCAGTCCGCGTCTCCCCCTGTTTCCCAGATTCAGCATTGTATTGTTAGTGTGTTCCTGGATGTCTGCCTCTCGTCTCATTAAACCCCGTTTTCACCGTCCATCCGAGTCCTCTCACCTGCTTACCCACTCGCCGGATCCGCGAACCTGACATGGAATTCAAAGTAATAGAATTTCCTTCAAAAAGTTTATTTCATTATTATGTAGCTTTAAAACTTCAGGCAAAGTAAATTGTATTTTCACAAATGATGATTCATACTTTTATCAGTTACCTTGAAAGCAATAAAAACATCAGTATAACAAATCTGGATACTGCTATACTTCCAAAAATATGACAGGAAAAAGACTCAAAACTGCTGATTTTTCCCCTTTTTTAATAAAATAAACAGTATCCAAAAAAAACAGTATTTAGCTTTTTACTTACAAGGACAGGAAAATAGTCAATACTATCAGCTGCCATAATTTTAAGTACAGTTGGGTTTGCACTGGCATCTTTGTAAAACCTACCTCTCTAGTGGCAAGTCTATCACTCAGTTCCTCTGCTTTTTCATAGTCACCTTCTGTAATGGCCAGATCAATGCTGTTTTCTAGACCCGTCTGGGGGAAACAAATACAAGAAAACATATTTAATGCATACACTGTCAGTCACGTTAGGACACACTTCATTAAATAGTACTTACATTAAGTCTATGTTTAAATGCTTGATTTTTTACAAGCAGAAGTTGTAAAGTTCAAATGAACAGATGTTCTCTGCAAGTGGCTATTGTAAAGCGTAGAGGAGGTGGTATTTTGGTTGGGGGTGCTCTGCAAATGACAACATAAGTTTGGTAGGTATCTAACTTTTTCCGAAAATGTACGCTATGGTACAGCTAACCTTTATGTTCTTTAGTAGCTAACTGGCAGTAACAACACTACTACGTAATCTTGCTAATGAAGCAAAATTCTGATTTACCAGTTTTCATACTGGTAATCTACACAGTGGTAAACCAATGGAATTAGACAAATTTACAGGATAATTAGACATTGCAGAGAATGCATTAATGAGATTAATGACTTATTTGTACAGAATTAGGTGGGTCTTCTAGTTATAGTCATAAAGGCTGATCATTATATTGGTGGTGTGATGTTTACAGCTGATATTTAGCTGTATTGCAATTGCAGGAGTTTCAGTAATGAGTGTAAACAATGACTGCAGGAGTGAGGCCCCTTTCCTGATCTCCATATATAATGCGAAGCTTTGTGATGTTATTTCATTAGCAGTGACTGTGGCCATAGGCAAGTTTTGCAATATTATTATCCAATGAATGTACGGTTTTCCAAAGCCAATTTTCTGTGGTTGCAAATAGAAATTTCTAATTTATTTTGTTGAAAGCCTTTTCTGCACCTAATAATTCAATTAATGTTTTCATTCTGTTTTGTTTTGAAGGGTTCAATTATCTGTGCATTTATTCAAGTAATGGTTTTTAATTAAACCAGTTTGAATGCATAATGAAAACTGTAATAATCTCAATTCAGGTGACGAATGA
The DNA here is from genome assembly GCA_026781145.1 of Hippopotamyrus pictus. Taxonomy (NCBI): domain Eukaryota; kingdom Metazoa; phylum Chordata; class Actinopteri; order Osteoglossiformes; family Mormyridae; genus Hippopotamyrus; species Hippopotamyrus pictus. Next base: position 10,698,976 of record JAODLC010000065.1, read on the forward strand.
TTTACTAAAAAGTTCATCATATTTATAAAGTCTGACCTCAAATCAAGATGAAGCTGATAGGCGGAAACATGTAATTTCTGAGCAATATCATACACTTTTAGGAAGAGCAAAAATAGCAATTAATTTACTATAGTATTATTTCACTGAAAAAATTAATTTAGTCATTTCCGTGTATCCAACTCACGGAGTCAGGTCAAAAATAAAATCCATAAATATGGTACATTTGTACAGGGTACATTATTTCATATAGGACTTATGTGCTTGAAACATAAGTGTAATACAGGAAAAAACACTGTGTAAAGAATATTAAATGCCTATCAATATCTCCAACAAAGCAGACAATATTCAGGCAGTCTACATTTTCCATCCATCCTCTATACCTGCCGCCTATTTAGGGATGCAATGGTCTGGATCTGATCACGGAACCCATGGACGCAAGGCAGAGAATAACCCAGGTTGGGGCGCCTACCTATTGCAGGGCACGACACACACCTATAGACAATTTGGCAACTACAATTCACCATAGCATGTTGGTTTTTTTTTTTTTTTTTTGGGGGGGGAAGGGTGACCAGAGGAAACACCACAACAACACGCAAAGCCACAACAGAGACTAGAACCTTGGTCCCACAGGTGTGAGGCAATAGTGCCAACCACTATGACAGCCATAGCATACATTTTCATTACAATAAATACTGAGGTTTCTTACAATCCCTTCAAACACACAGGAGTATGAAAGTAAAGGTCACAAGTCTACTGAAGTATTTTAAACAATAATAGCTAGATCAACACGTGTGTTACATATGTGCTGGATTGTTTAAAATGCTTCCTGGATTTTAGGGTTTCGTGGATGAAGTGAAGTCAGCTGTGGGACATAAACCAGTTGGGGCAGCACTGCACCAAAACTGACATTCAGCTTCGCTTTGGGGTCAGAAACCATTTTTAAGAATATACTTTAACTTTAAAAGCTTCCATTTTCAGAAACATCAGATATTCATTTTACTAATCAACAGCAACGTGAGGGAATAATTAAATTCACATTTTTAAATTTCAGTTGGAATAGCGCCTGGAGTTTCTGATTTACTTGTTTAGAAATTGTTAAATATTAGAGATAATATCGGAACAAAACTTTACATCCATAAAGACCAGTGGATTTCAACTGCTTCTTTTACGCACAGTAATTCATATGTTTGATGTCTTTAGGAATTTCCATCCATCCATCCATCTCCTAGCCATTCATCCTGGTCACCAATTAACCTCTCTCTGGCAGCATAAGCAATAAGCTGAGATTCCACAACCTGATGGAAAGCCTTTGGCCTACAGAAGGAAGCAGAAGCACCTGGAGGAACACACAAGGGAAACATGCAATCCCCACACATACAGAGCAGAGCTGAAATTCGAACCCTCAGTCCTGGAGGTATGAAACAGCAATGTAACTACACACAGAGCCACCACGCCACAACATTTACATATAAAGTTAAATTCATCAGTCCATCCATATTAACATTAACTTTGCTGAAGGCCCCAACAGTAAAATCACTAAGCCTATGCTGGGATTTGAACCAGCAACCCTCCACTCAATCGCACAGGGTCATAGGAGGGCAAAGCCTATCCCAGACAGCAGAGGGCACATGACATGGGGACACGCTGGACAGGATGTCAGCTCACTGCAGAACAAACACGCATGCACACACAATCACACATTGTACACAATTTACTCCTTATTAACAATAAACTAAATAACTTTCACAATTAAGCAAATGTACACCCATAACAAAACTACAAAAAAAAAAATCTTAAGGAATAATTTAGCAACATTTACAAAATGGTGTATACTGATATCAGTTCTGTTTTATTTAATCAATTTGCATGTGAAAAAAATACTTCAGGAATTTTTACTTAAATTAATATATAAATAGCTGTAAAATTTTAAATAAATTGTACAAATATATTTTGAGGTAACTTTAGTTACTTATGCTTTGCTAAGCAAAAAAAGCAATAAAACTTAATTTTATGCCTCAGTAAGATAATTTGGGCTCAGAACAACATTTCAAGAAACTATTTAAAAGGTTTTAATTGAATGTCAGACTTTATTTCCAAATAATTGCAGATAAAACACTTTCTAATATACCATTAAACTTCTTGAACAGCTTACATTGAGAAATAACCATTTCGACATTCACAATGGGATACTATAGACGGAACTGGATTCTACTGGAAATAGTACATTCATATTAAAAAGTTAAGTATAATTATGCTAGACATTAAGTCCTTACCACATTTCCTGCATTAAATATATTTCATACGCAAATCATCACTCTGACTCTATACTGGATAATTAAATATGAAAGACGGATGACCGTAAATCACATTTTTCCTTCAGTCAACAGCAGCACATTTACATGCTAACAGAAGCGTAGTAGATTAATTAGAAGTCAGTGCGGAAATGTGTAAAAACCAACCTTAAAAGGAATGCATGATTTAAGGATATGTACCTAATGTCACTACATACTTCTGCTTTACCCAGTTTATTCAATTAGATTGACTAACGTAAAACAATGCACAAATGTTGACCAAAGTATGCAACGCAACATGGTTCCTGGAAGCCCACGAAACATTTAACCTAAAGTTATTGTTGAGGTTACGGCTCCCCTTTTTGTCCTAGGTGAGCATGCCATTAAATGAGATTCTTTTTTGCTTGGCTTTTTGTCATCCGAGAAGAATTATATACACTGCTGCATGTGAAAGTAACCCGCGGCCAGCATAGACAAATGATAGCCAGACTCTCAGTGATTATTGAAATTAATCAATTGTTTGTTATTCAACATTCGCAAAGTTTCAAAGTTCCGAAGGACTTCTCCCTATTTTCACTGATATACAGCAACCAGGAGAACAGCATATTAGATCTCATTTAAAATATGGGAAGATTCAAGCCTGACAAATAAGAGAGCAGGACCGGAGCAGAAAGCAAAGTGCGATGGTTGCACAGTACAAAAGGGGCTATCAGGGAACATCTGCTCCAGTTTCAGAAACAGCAACAAATGTCATATAACAAAGGGATTAAATTACAGTGGGAGATTGAGCGCTGCTATTATTACCCATACTTAAATCAAACTTAATCAGTGGTCACAAGGTCTATTAGGGATGTTTAGAGCCATTGAGAAGAATACACTGTAAATGTATCACTTACACTTCAAGCTCTTGAAGTGAAGGGCAGTATCTGGAGTGGCCCACCAACGATTTCTGGGTAAACACCCCTAATCACAGCACTTTCCAGTAATCCCAGACAAAAAAAAACAGTATTATTCCATATAATTTTAAGGTTTTCGTTAACTGTTGAGTATGTTCTATTTCTATCTTTTGGAATTTTATCACATTGTACATACTGAATAGAAGCAGACATTAAATCGGAAGTATTAGTATTATTGCATGTGAAACATCTGTGTGCCAATGTGTTAAATCAATTTCCTCTAACTACGAAACAGGCCTAGTCTATATAGGTATGGTTAGTGGGTTTTTTTTGCCACTTCTGTGACATCAGGTATGTGTTGAAATAGGCTCCATGTTCACCTCCATAGCACTGACAGGAAAATAATATGCTAAGTTGGACAAATGGATACGCAGCCGTCATATTTCATTCTCAACAAAGAACCAATAACATACACAGATCAAATTATAATAATTTTTTGTCTTTATTGAAACCAACATTTAATTTAATGTTTAGGGAATAATGTTAATATACATTTTTTTTAATTATAAAATAATAAAATGGTGTAAGTATTTACCTTTACACTGGATCTGTTACAAGGCGGAGGCTGGAATCTATCATTTATGGAGAAATATTGCTTAAGGTTATTCCACTGTTCTTCATGCTCAGCTTGAAGCTTTCTAGAAAAAAGAATGTAAAAATGGTGTTAAAATGCTTTATTATTTTTATGCAACAGTGATAAATGAACATTATTAAACATCATTTTAACTCTCTAAATTTAAAGTATTACTGGTCATAGGAATGTTGACCATCCTTAACTTTACAAATATAATCATTCCAAAACCTAAACATCAGAGACTGCCAAATATAATGTTTACTTATCTTAAATATTACTAAGCATAATCTTTTCCTCGCTCCTTTCACGGTAAAATGCTAAAAATTTCAGATACAAGGTATGAGAATTTGTTTCTGACTATAAGATATGTCAGCCTTTAAAGTCACAAAAACATACAGAAATCCATCCATTTTACACAATTTATTCATTTAAGGGGTTACTATGAACCAGAAAGCCCAGACAACAAGTCAGGAGAAACCAGGACACACGTTCAGTCTATTGCACAAACTTTAAAGACACAAGCTGTTTTCAGCTACATACGACAACCATAACACCCAGAAAGAGAACAAGCATGACAGTGTATAAAAATGGTGTCTGTGCTCATTACAATGAGACATACAGTGAGGCTGTTAATATACAATAAGACCATTAACATATCATACTCAATCACATATATTTTTGTAATGTTCATTACCGTTTTTTCTCTGATTCCAATTCACTGGCAGCTTTATCACCTGTTTTAGGAATATAAAGACAAAAAGGGTGAAGTATATACATGGTGAAAAACAGTAAACTTTTTTTATTTATTGAAAAATCCTAAAGAAATCATTGTCATATTTTAGGCCAAATGCAAAGCTACAGGTTTCCATAGCTTAGTGTTTTTGTATTGCTGGTTAATTTTAGAAATAATACTGCTGATGTTAATTCAAAACAATACTACACCAATATTACTGGCATAACTGAGCATGGAACTGAACACGGAAATGTGGGTAGTCACACGTATTACAATGTTACACCTAAGTGTCAAACTTGTCTTTGCATTTCAGTTAAGCAATGCAGAAGTTAGATTATGATTTAATGATTTAAGTTGTGTCACTACTGTTACGTTCTGCGGGGTGGCGAGCCAGCAAGCAGGAGATAGAGCCAGGAAGTAGAGTAAACCAGGGAGATTTAATGGCAGGAACGGGAAAACAGCATCAAACCTCGACGGACATCTACAAACATCAATGACTGACACGTAACATAAGATGACGCGGACTTATATAGACGGGACTTGACTCGACACCGGTGGAAACACATCAGGAATCGACAAGAGGTGATGAAGGGCGTGGCACACACGAGGATCGATCGGAGCAGGATGTGACAACTACCAGTATGATAAAGACTGTGACAGTGTTTGAAGTAAACTCAAAGTTGTTGATCATGCACTAATCACTAATGAGTGTGAAATTTAAGTAAATGTAACGTCTACAACCAAAAAGAGCAACAGTGATATTTCAAAAGTCATATACAGATTGCCCCAAATCTATGGCTGAGTTCCTTTCTGCCAGACAGGTTGTATGCAGAATTGGACATATTTCAGAATAAGATAATCACATTGTCTTTTAGGTGTGAGAATGAGACTGGGAGATGCATATGAGACTCGGATGGTCACACTGCTATAGAGTACAGTACCTTCCCGCGGCAACTACTACACAGCGCACACTGGATAGTGTAGCGCTGCCAAGGTGTACGGCTGCCCAAAATTTATTCTATTCTTATATTTGATTTAAACGTTGGTTGTAAGTCGCATAGGCTGTAAGTCGGAGACAGTCTGTATATAAGATATCATGGGGTGACAGCCTGACTCAAAAATGAACACTGCTATTAAACAAACAAACAAACAAACAGTATACCAACTATAAAGCATTCAATCATATTCCTCACAGCTACTTAACTTCTGAATGATGACAGTAAACCCCCAATTCCATTAAAAAGAAAATACTGCAAGGAATAAAATCAACTTAAGTATAAAGTATAAAACAAGTCTTAGGTAGGAAATACAGATAACACTCTATACATTAAAACATTTTTGCCAAAAAGTTTAATTAATACCAAAGTGAAAATATTGCAGTTCCTGGGGGAGGGGCTTGGAAACTCCCATATTTGTATATATCTAATTAGTTTAAAAGCAGAGACTTAAATTCTGCAGACAAACTTAGGCACCATTGTAAAACAGGTATACAGCTGCAAATTGACAGTTACAGTTCAAAAATGATCCGAGTAAAGCTACATGCAACAGAAACGTTAACACCACTGTTGTGCTGCATTTGCCCCACAATACACTCCAGAGTTCAATACATTGTGCAAACATGTCTGTGAAAAGAATGTCAAAAAGACATTAAATTCCATCTATTAATGTAGCATTTTGTATTACCAAGAAACAATTGCATTTCCATATAACAAATAAAATATATGGTAATTAGCCTACCAATAATCACGTGTTGCTAAATAGTTTTCCATTCACAAATCACAATCTTTTATAGATGTAAATGCTCATAAATATTTTCAAATGGGCACTGTTATGCTGGAATTTAAATGATTATACCTTTTTTATTCCTCTTTCGTCTTTTACATTTCACTTCAAGTAGCTTCTGCTCCTGGTTTTTTTTCTTAAGTTCTCTAAATTTCTGGTTAAAAGAGACAAGATAATAAACACAGGTTTAAATACATACAGGTCCAGCGTTATAACAATAGTACATGTATGAAACCTGCTTTACTCAACTAACAAAAGAAATCTGCTCTACATTTGGCGCAATTCATGTGATAATGAGATAATTGCGCCAATAACTACTACACCAAAATGTCAATATATATTAGTCACACAAACCCCTTTAAACTACCTCTGCATTCCAAAAATACCATTTTATTTATAGCAATTACTGCTAATATACTAAGGGATTCTTTAAAGAACAAATGTTTTGATATTAATCAAAACTGACAAATTCAAAAAATAAATATGACTTTTTATGGTGAAAAGAATGAGCAGTTCAAATAAATGTACAACTTAACTTTTTGGCTTAACACTAAGTAGATATTTAAAGTGTAGTCGAGTACAATAATGCTATACACAAAATGGGGGAATAAAATTCAGGGTTTTAATATACTCAATTCTGAATTTAAACGAGCTACAGCTCCAGCCATGTAGACACCACAATGTTGGTGTTATGTTACGGGCAAAGATAGACTGCAAACCACTGGCAAATTACTAACATCATGTTTCTTATCTGTGCACAGACGTAGATGGATACAAGCACAGCGAACATCGCAAACAGGCTACTCGATTTTGACAAGCACTTAACACCACCACCACCAACTCGATTACTTGGCCAATACTTATATCTAAAATATCCATTTAAAACAATTAATAAAACAGTACATTTCCAACACAATGATGCACTGGATCCACTGCAGATAGCAACAATATACACATAAAGAAAGGCGAAATTTTACAAAAACAAACACAGAATTATATACAGTTTTTTTATAAACAAAAGTTATATGCACAAAGCCATAGGGCCATTCAAATCTAATATAATTTCAGTCATTATTTTCCTTTTTAAATGAATATTTCCCTGCATAGACTTCAGCAGAACTGAGATCTGAGTGCGCTTTTCACTCTCTGTCCTTTAGGCTGGGACACTGCACGGTCCCGACCTTCATTCGAGAACGATGGATAACAAATTATACAAACAAGAAACATGCCGTCTTAGGTCAAGAATGGAATTTTCATCAAGCCATCCCCTATGACAGCTTATCCAAAACAGGGTGGTGGTGGGAATTATTTTCAAATGTCCCATGCTTGTAAAAATTTAACATAATCCACCGTAATAAAAGGGCTGACACTGGCTGTTTCACAACCCAATCTGCTTACCACAATTAACAGAATCAACACCAAAACAGACTGCATGGGCAGTGACTGACTGGGAAAACCATGTCTAATTTTTTTAGAAAGTGACCAATTCTTCAATTAATTGCTAATCATTAGCAATAATCTTCAGTGTTATTTCTACTAAAAAACGTATTCAAGGCAGGTCGTAAGTTTAAGATTCAATTGAAATCTGTAACACGAAAGCAAACATTTATAATAACTAAGTAAAAATCACATAACTCTCAAGAAATTAAGAGGAAAAAAGAAGGCATTTATTGTATGACCCTGGAGAAGGAAAAAATATTTTATAGGTTAAGATCAATACATATATTGGCATTTTTTCCATTTCCTTTTTGAGTTAATCTTTCTCCAAGGCTAATTCAAAATATTATAACTAGCTAGCTCGAAATTATATAGAGAATTGATACTGTACATTTCAGTTATCACAGAAAATTCCTTTGGTCTACTCTGCGTAAAGACTTAATTTTAAATTAGACCACCACTTATTTCAGTTTTCTTATCTAGTAATACATTTGACATACATATAAAAAATAAACTGAAAATTATATTAGATACTACATGCATATTTAAATAGTTATATATTGTTCAACAATTTAAGAATTTTTCAAATCTTCAGACTACTGTTACCTTTTAGTTTTGTTTTTAATTCCTACGATCAATAATATTTCCCTTTATTTAACTAATGTTTTGGCATTAAGAAATAAGCTGCAATAAAACCGCAGCTTAGCGAAGGTCTGCAATTGGTTCGCTATGCTTAGTATGCATGATATAAAAATATGCATCATAATGGCAGAAAGCTTCTATTAACAGATTCTAGTCAGTCAGTCTCAATTTCAGTTCCACTGTTCTGCAACAACCTCCTGGACATGTAACTTTACAAGCAGTACTCTTAAACCAAAGTGGCCTATGGTAGCAGAACATACACTTTAACAGGTTTACATTTACACACAGAGGCCTGAAATTTAATACTGCAGGAATCCCTTCAGTCAGAATGTAAAATAAATGCATGTGACAAGAAAATCATTTTAATATGTATTTAGTATGGTGTGGGATGGGGATATGATCAACTCCACACTAAACATAGCACAAAATCTGGAGAATAAAATATTATGCTTAAGTCAATTTAAAATCTATGTGAAAAAGCCATGCAACTAAAAGTATAAAAACAGCATACACATGCAACGCGCCTATTACGCAGCTTAATTATTTAAGTATTTAAATCCAGAATGCAGTTAGGGTTAATTTGTGATTTTGAATTGCTCATTTTGTGTTGTAGTGTGCTTAGAATGAAAGGTCCCAGACTAAAACCCAGAATATACCCCCACACACATTAAAGCTTTCTAAATTTACCACCAAGTCAAACTTCACTTAAATTCGGCCTCAGTTGTTTACAGGGTCAAAGAATATCCTTTCATTTCGGTGCTAATGTGTGCATAATTAAGATTATATAAAATTATATAAGAACAACATCTTTAAAACAGGGTAGGAAAGGGCCTTAATTTTAAAAAGTCAATTCCAGTGTTTTAAACTTACTTCAATTTAATTGTCAGAATGTAACAATAAACACATAACATTTTTAGAATGTTACAATATACATATTTGTTTACATAAAGCTAATAATAATAATTATTATTCTTATTGTTATTTAAACTGTAACTTAAAAACAAAACTACTCGCCATACTTCGACTTGTAAAATACGTACTTGCCACAGCTGAGGAGAAACTCCAGGTAAGCAGTCTGTGTCAATGGAAGCCAGCTTTTCTGTAGGATCAGTTAACACACTGTGATCGCGCTGATAATCATTCTTTTCTGCTTCGTGTTGCTGTTCTGTTTGATTCTGTGAAAGAGTTTCGCAGTCATCGGAATCGGATTCAGAGTCACTGTAGGAGAGACCGCTGGGAAGCCCGCTGTACATCCTTGGGATAGATTAAACAAATAAAAATCGATGTAACTAACAAGAGATACTAAACTATTGCAATGGAAACAGGTAGATGACTGGGCACGTTCCGTTTGATATGCGATAGCTAAAAAGCCACGAAAACCTATTCGACTGAACTGCTACCTGACGTCACCGGCATAGTAGTTCGGCAAATTCTCTGATGCTTAGCTATCTGGAGTTACAGTTTGAGTGTTTGTTAATAATAATAATAATAATAATAATTATATGATATACGACTACAGTGATTTGATTCATGATTAATCAAAAATTTTAAACCCATCTTTAATCTTTGGTGATTATGTGATCTTCAAACCCGGAAATACATAGTGAGGCTGCGACGCGTCCCAATTCCCCAAACATGGCTCCTTGTTCTTATGCAGTGACAACTTCCGGGCGTCATCTTCAGCCGTGTTCCAATTCTTAACAACGCGCACTCTCCATTTACGTAGCAAACCTCCGAATATATAATGCTAGGTATCTTAAACCGTATTAAGACCGTATGTTGTCGTCTGCATATTTTATGCAGACCGTTTTATGCAGCACTGAAGTACTGCTATTACAACTATCTGGTGGAACTGGATTAAAAATTGCATTCACTGCTATAGTTTCAGATATGGTGAAGTTCTAATCACTTTTTGTAGTTAGAAAAACTAGGTGTACCAGGCACAACCGAAGTAGATTACGGATCTCCGCGAATCTGTAATTAAATCCTAAAACGGGTAATTTAATCATACCGTGTACTGTGAAATACAAGAATACATCCTATAAACTAGTTAACATTAACATTTAATCTAATTCCACTCCTTTTTTTAACATAGATAACTGCTTATTAGCATATACCGATTGTGTTGTACTACTTCATAAAATAACGAATACTTTCTTTCAGATTTCGTGCAACTGTTCCTACTGAGAACGAAATAATTACAATCACTCCTAACAGTATCTTAAAATGTATGGACTTCCAGTATTGCTCCTCTAAATCTAACTGAATGTGGAGGAAAATGCGTTGTACTTTGACCTTTTGAGGGAGGAACTTCCCTTGTCACGTGTGACCTGGTTAATTGACGTGTTTCACAAAAGCAGTCTCCGATTACAGTTTTAACTTGGGAACGTGAATATTTTAGAAGTGTAGTATGTTAAGATACTGGGGAGGCATCAAAGTTTCTGTCACTTGTTGAAACAACAGCAGAATAGTGAAATGTAAACGTTGTATTGTTTTGGGACCACTGTAAAATGATTTCTTGCTCTTTTCTTTTCTGATTTTATTTGCTAGTATTATATGACTGCTTGGGGGGTGGTGGGTGCCTCCCCTAGTCACCTGAGTCGAACTTGCAGTTAAATGGCAAGACTAGCATTGTACTGTGTTTTATGCTGGTACTTGGCACCTTTGCATGAACAGCTTGTTGGTACCCTAGATACCCTAGGTAGGTAAAATAGGTTATGCGTGCATCAAGTGCATGCATTGACATATAAGGCATGCAAGATGCCCACGATTGCAATCTCTGCCTACAGTTGTTTTCAACAGTGTTGTCAAGAATGATACTTTACATTTCTTTTTTTGTTAACAATTATTTTTATTGTCATTTCAGAATGGTAGAGAATACAGTACTGTATGTTATTTTAGACTATTACCATACCCCCTGCCCACCAACCCACCCACCCGGTAGACTTATTCAGTACTGAAATACTTTACATTTCTGTAGAAATGCAGCAGCTAATAAATCTGCATTTGGCCTACATTGCAAAGGCATACCTGGTAGGCAATATGACTTTGTCCTTCTTAGCTCAACATACAAAATGCAAAGACATTAGTTCTTCAAATGTCTTCAGCCTCCCAAGTGCTGTATCCTTTACACAATAAAGTGTGAGATCCTCTATAGAATACAAAACTGTGTAGCAAAGTACCACTGACATACCCTGACTAAGGTACAGCCCCCAAGTACTGCTCCCTAGGCGCTAAATTAGCTGACCTCTGCTACATCACAAGGTCATATACAGTATCGGTTAAATACAGAGGGTCCATGTTGTTGTTGTGCACTGTGGTGTCAACAGTGACAACTAATCACTTTAAATGTTGTTCTATAAATCTTGTCATAGGGATAGATAGTGAATTATTAAAAGTATGCAAATTAAAGATAATTAAAAGATACAAAAAGCTTTTTTGGCTGGGTGGCTCAATGAGTTGCACTGATACTTCACACCTACAGGTCTGCGGTTTTGTGAACCTGCATGTTCTTCCGGTTTTGTGTGGGAGTTTCTTTCTGCAGCCCTAAGACTTGATTTTAATCATTGCTTTCAAATTACTCATTTTACTAAGCACCCTTAGTAGATTCCATCACACTAAAAGTAACAGAGCCTGTGAAGTTATTCCTCAGATTCATAGTAAATGTCAGTCTTCTTTTATGTATGTATGTACACTTTCTTATATCATCATGAGGTAACTTCACTTTCTTAGTAAAACTCTTTGGTCAGGGGTGGCCAGTCTTATCCGCGAAGGGCCGGTGAGTATGCAGGTTTTCGCTGCAACTCCCTAATTAGGTCACTAATTAGAGGACTGATTGGCTGAAGAGTCCTCACACCTGGGTTTGAACAGCTGACCTACAGGTTATCCCAAAAACCTGCATACACACCGGCCCTTTGTGGATAAGATTGGCCACCCCTGTCTTAGATCTTAGACTACCTAACCACATTGCCAATATGCCAAAGCCTCTTATCAAGGCTACTAGTGCTGTTACACCTCCCTCCTTTCTGTTTGGCCTTCAGTGCCAACTGCAATGAAGGGCACTTACCAGAAATACATCATTGGCTGCATTTCCCCCCATCTGTGATCAAACATAAGGTCTTATTCCACTCTCAGAACCTGGTCAAAAATGCTGAAGACAGCGATCAAGTCTGCTTCACCAAAAGGCCATTTTATAGGATCGACTTTGCGTCACTACGGAAGGTTCTGTCAGTCTGCCGTGACCCATATTTCAACATAACATGACCCATATTTTCAGTGTTGCCCACAGGCATTGAAATTCTGCACCTTTGATCACAATTTTAGCAAGAACATTTAAACAAGAAAAATTAGTAATAAGTGGATTTCCATTTTCTGAAATTATATCTTTCAGATGAAAAGGTCTATTGGAGTTATGTCTATCAAATAGCTGCATAAAAATAGCATTATATTGTTCTGTATCATATACAGCAGTTTCTCAAATCCCAAACACACTCTTTATAGAACCTCTTGCTTTATCAGACAAAAAAATATAATATTGATGGAATGAAAAGTAAAACATAACAACACGATAACGTTACTTTATATAACAAACCCATCATAATCCTTCTTATCTGTCCATCCATTGATAAATAACTGTAGTGTACACCGATGAACCAAAACATTATGACCATTCATGAAGCATGTAAGAATAAGAGAAAAAGAATAAGAAGACCATATTGTAATTGAACTGCTGAAATCGACAAGCAACAAATTTAGGATCGTATGTTGACTATCTTGTAAAAACGGTGCATGTCAAGGTCTGGGATGTATCAGACGGTAAGCTGACATTCGGAACTCTTAGCCGACATGTTGAATGCAGAAGAAATGGGCTGTGGTAAAAATCTGACTGGCTTTGACAAAGGACAGTTCCTTATGGCCAGATGACTGGTTCAGAGTATCTCTGAAATGATTACAGATCATGACCACAGATGCGGATTGGGTACATTGAATCTCACCATGGAGCTGTTTATTGTCCGTGAACCTGCAGCCACCAGATCAAACCTTCTATCCTTGTCATGTATTATCTTATCATCAGTAAGAGACTAAAAGCAAACCATAGCAACCATAATTAAGACCACAATAAGTCACTATTTGTTGAAAATATAAAAATAGGTTCAAAATGTGATGTTGTGTCCTTATAAAAAACAGGTGCATGAGCAGCAATAGGAAAAGAAAGTAACACTTAAAATTATATAAACTTATTGAGGAGGTGGTCAATTTTGGTTTATTTTAATCAAATAATTACTGCAATATTGTGCAGCATATTACACATAACAAAAATAGCACATCAACATTCAGGAGGAAATCTTAGAGCTTCCAACTTGTGTAGGCACCAGAAATTCCACATGCCCAAAGTATCCTCTACAGCAGTGTGTGTTCTTTGGTGTGAAGTGTACCTCTCCTCAACCACAGTTTAGGACACAGAAGAGGATGCCTGATGTCTCCCAATAACCAGCCACCAGAAAATCTCCAGAAAATCCTTTGCCATCTTGTGTACTACCAGGCCTCTTGGCAACAATGTCTGTAAAATGTCCTTGATGGTTGCATATCACCTGGACATTGAAGCCTAGTGCCAAGAACCCTTTTCGACAGGTGCAGGTGGGATTCAAGGGGCTACAAATAGATAGAATGATAGGTATGCCGGCAATGCCAGGAAAACCACTTTTAGTCTCATGCAAGACATCTCCTCTTGCCAGATACTGTATGTAGTTGTGCACACAGTGCAACAGTGATCAATGCATCAATGCAATTCTGGTGTGTTCCTCTTTTTGATTTATCCTGCACCAGATAAAGTAGATTCATTACTTCACCCCAGGCCAGTCTGTTTCTCTCTATGAATTGTGCATTACTGAGATGGTCTAAGGGGTTCATGGCCACCTGCAAAAGCAACTTGGCTTCCTCAAACACTGTCTTCTGTTTACTTGCACAGTTTTCTGCCATTGCTGGTGGTGAGGGCTGATTCTCCTTCCCAATTCAAAAGTTGTGGCTGAACACATAGTAAGTTTGATTGGCTAGCTCATTATGTAGCCTAGCAGGGTAGTACAGAATTTGTGAACTGGAAAAATAAAGAGCGTCAATGTGTTTTTTGTCATCTCTTTTGGCTGATTTCCGTGTGTCTATGACAGGACCACCTCTGGTTGGTTGGAATAAAAACTTTCTGGAGCTGAAATTTCCACATCTGCTACAGGAGGGGGGGTGGCCCCAGTACCCCATGTTTTTCCAGAACCTCCCATTCTATGTTCTGAGTATTATGACCTTTTCATGATCTACAACATAGATGTTGATAATGTTAGCTTATTCTGACAAACACTCGCACAGATCTGTGAGGCACAATGGTTGATTCATTGTTCTACCAACAGACAGAATCCGCCTTGTGTCTCCTTTCTAGTACATAGGCTTTCACAGAACCACCAGTGTCTTTCAGTCTGAAAGTATTTGAACAAGACCCAAGGACTTCCAGACAGTTTTCATCTACCCTTGCAGCCTTTCCACCACAGAGGGCTCTGATCAGCTAAACTTATAGCAGTTAAAAAAACAAAAGAACGGATATCTGTAATGGATAATGACAGTGTGTTGTTACCGCCGTATAATTATACGCCGAACCATACTACACCACACGTCACATATGCTCCATGAAACTTATATGAAGCAAGTTTGTCACTGCCCTATTATGCATATTTTACACATATATAATTTAGTTAAAATTTAATGACTTTCTTAGGTATCAAGAGTCAAGATCACAGACAGAGTCAACCACAGATAAACAATTACTACCATAATCTCTCTTTTTATGGTTCAGTTAATCAGTGGTACATTACTGGGATGCATTTAAAGATACAATGACAGTTTCTGCCATGTTGGATGATGGCACTCTACATTTAATACCAGCAAGTACAAATTCTACAGATTCCCCTGAATATTTGAGGTTTCAGTACAGTTTTGTGATAAGTTTTGTAATTGAATCTTTGGCTATTTGGTTTTTATGGACAATAAAGCCAACAAAAGGGGTAACATGGTTGCTTTAGTGTTGGGGCTTAAATCCCAACCTCAGCTCTCTACATGTAAAATTTGTGTGTCCCCCCACCCCATGTTTCTTTCTGCAGTAAAAAACATGCGATTAGGTGAATTGGGATCTTTGAAATGCCCATAGTGTGTGACTGTGCGGTTCCCTGTGATAAACTGGATTAAGAATGAAATTTTAGGCAGCTATCTTTGCTGGGTTCAGGAAGTATTTTTTGAGTTTCTCTTAATCAGTTCTAGGTACACAGAAAATATTTCTTTCATCTGCTTCAGAGCTGTACTTCCACAGTAATAAGAAACAACATTGGATTTGATAAAAAAAAGTAATCTTTATGAAAGAAAAATTATTTACAGTTCAGAGTGAATCAAAAGACCTCTTTTGTTAACAAAATAATAAGCATTATAAGCACCTTTATACTCGGAAAGGTAGATTGAGACCCTGTTTTGAAAGTGAACACGGGTTATATAAATCATCACATTCATTAAATGGAATTCCTACCTCTGCAATACTATATGTTTAAAAACTTGAAGTTTTAGCTATGGCCGTAAATGATATAACTGCAGAAAGATAAGCTAATCATTGTAAAACCCTAATTATAAGTATCTTAGCATGACAGTCTGTTTATTGGAACCCGTTGAATTGAGTCTCAAATGAGGAAAAGCATATCTCTGTTAGAGCTAATAATTTAAATAATCTCTGCTTGGCTCGGGGTGGTAGAATTCATTAGCACAGATTAACAGAATATATACAAAGTGTATGCGATCTCTTAGCAAAAGCAGAAGTCCAGGAACAATTAATTTGCTGCTGAATTTGATGAATAATGTCAAGAGCTGAACTTCCAGTTGTGTATATGTGAGAATACTTGAAGTATGTGCTGTCAAATAAAATCTAAGATTATAAGGCAAGAAAAAAAAAAATCAGATTGCAGTATTGGCCTAACATGTCAGACATTTGAAAATATTTTGAGTGGACATGAATAAAGCTAATTATGTTTGTAAAAAAAAAAACTGAGAAAATAATAAGATTACAAAGAATAATTTGCTGATATAATTACACCAAAATTGGGTACACACAATCATCAAATACATGTATTGCTTGACCTTGGTGAGCCAGAGAAATAAATCCTTCTTCTATAGCCTTTGTTAATTTGTTTTTATCATCTCCAAGTGGTGTTTGTGCAGGCAGTGCAATTTGCATGTGTAATTTTGCTGTGCAAATTGACAACAAGTAGATAATTCTGGAAAATAGCTTAGTCCTGCAACCAGTCTATCTTCCAAAGCCCATTCATTTTGAGGAACTGCTGAGGCATGAAACTTATACATCAACTAATTTCTGACAATGCTCAGACTTATTGTCTCCTTAAATGTCATTACAGGTATTATTTGTGAAGCTAATTCATTTATTAAGTTATATTTAATTCAGACAGAATTTGAAATAATTTAAACATTTCTATAGTGGACTGATTGTGATTGTATTTTATAATTTTATTCATTTTTTTAAGTGTTATGTCCTGTCCGCCTGACCCTCCTGTCTCCTCCCTAACGTGGCCCTGATGAGCCACGCCTGTTGCTTGATATCCCTCGTTAGTATTTGTATTTAAGTACTTGTTTGTCTCATCATCCCCAGTCCGATCATTAAGATCAGTCCGCCTGTGCCTGTGCCTGTGCCTGTGCCTGTGCCTGTGCCTGTGCCTGTGCCTGTGCCTGTGCCTGTGCCTGTGCCTGTGAGTCAGTCCTCTTGTTTTGACCCCTCACAATCCTATTTGTTTCCCTGCTCCTGTTTTGTTAATAAAGCCCCTTTTGTTCTCCTGATGCCTGCCCTTGAGTCCTTCGTCCCTCGCAACGTGACATTAAGATATGGTCGCGTTTTTCTGTAAGGATTTTTTCCTCTGAAAAATGGTTATCGACTTTGCGAATCAGTGTTACAATACAAGCAATTATGAAATCTAAAAAGTATGTTACCCAAAGGTCGTCTAACCGAATAAATAATTCAGATTGTAATATAAGGTCTTAATTTTTTCATATTTACTGCATAATTTAATTATGTTATATTAAGATCTTCGCAAATTCATTGGTGGTTTTAAAATCAGACTGGAATTTAATTTAATGCTTGGAGCAATTTGGAATAGCTGACATTCTAAACATACAAATAGCTTTTCAGACAGTAACTCTGCGATGAATCCACACTATTTGTATTTAAAATGTGATTAACGGTATGAAAATGGAAGGGTGTGACTGTTCTACTATTTTGAAAAGTGAAATCCGTGCCCAATATGATTCAGATTTGGTGAATGACTCGTCTAGTTTAAAAGAATCCACTTTCACTGCCTTCTGAACATCTCTATTAGATCTACAGTATGTTTCAGGCCATTGATCTGGTGCATAGTCAACTGCCAGTTTCACAGGTCTATTTGTGTACTTCTAAATTCATTCAATGATGTGCAGTTACATCACTAATCAAACCATTAACCTCAATCCAAAAGCAACCCATGACATGATGATCCCTCAGCCATGCTTTATTGATGAAGTATTGTGCTTATTATTTTATTGTTGTTGTATATACCTAATTTTTATTTTTTCCATCACTTTGGTAGATCTATTATTTGATCACAGACGTTCATAAACCATTTTTTTTCATAATTCCTGTTGCTTATCACATATTTATTGACTAATTCCAGAGGGGCATGTTTGTTCATTCAACTTACACTTGGCAGTGTAGCTTCTGGATTTTTCTTGATAAAGTCTTTAATATTTGGTAATAAGTCAAAAGTACTCAATATTTGCATGGCCATTAGATAACTACTCCTGATTTCGCTAACAGTAGCTTTACATTTACGGACCTTTTCTGTAATACATGAAATTTCCTTTTTTGAGCAATCGCTTTCAAACCTGATCTGAACCTATCCTTTGACCTGTCATAAATCAGGAAAAAAGAAAACATATGAAAATGTTTTGAATACCTTATAATAATTTTTAATTACAGAATGAATATTTACATAGTAAAGTTTCTGGTAAAAGGCTTAATAAAACAGTTATTTCAAGGTGAAAAAGATGCAATGGTACATTTATACTAAAAGGAAAAATCAAATAATCAAAATTATAAACACATAACCAGTTTTGCTACAGGGTGAGATGCTTTAGACTCATTATTAAAGCCTTATAAAGCACTTTCACAGTGAGCTTCTTACAAAGGTCAAGAAGCAAAAAAGATGCCGCTTAAGGCATGTAACATGCTACTCCAGCTTCTTCAAGCCTACCCCACCAAGCTACCCTTGTAATTCTATTAAATAAAATATCACATTGCACTGACAATAAAAATGCTTGAAAGAAAATAAACTGAATTACATATACTGGACATGATTAGCAACAAATTGATGATTTTATTGCTTTCAGAAAATTTTATATGTGGTTTCCTCATCCAGTAACTAACTATACTCAGTCTGTTTTGATATTCATTCTTTTAATCATTGTAAGTACACTAAGCTACCCAAGAGCCAATATGGGTCTGTGAGATTAAGGAATCATTGTAGGATATTTTATTATTAAAATATTTAAAAGAATAGCTTAATACAGTAAAATGCATATGAGTAGTAAATTTGACATTGTAAATAGTTTGGCAGATGGATATTTCAGTTGTGGATAAATTCAGATTGGGTGAAAGCCTTATGATTAAATCTATTATTACCATGTGATTGTACTTGATAGCTGTATTTACAAAATCTTACACAAATAATAATTTGTGTAATTTGGTTATGTTAGGTTTCAGATTTACTAAGTATGTAAGTAAAGTAAGTGCCTCATCTTTGTTATCCTTTTGTTGTTTAGTGCTGTTACATTTTGACAGGTCCTGAAGAGGGAATCAGGGTTGTATAGTCAGATCCCAGATGCCCCTTATGACCTTTCATCTGACCTGAAGTCCTATCAGTTAACAAGGGTAAACAGCCTATCTCAATCATTATGCCTTTAGTGTCTCATCGCAAGCATTATTTAGTGGATCTCTAATCTGTTGTCAGTCTTTTTAGACTCATTAACCAGCATTCCACCCCTCCCTTACTGACATTAATCCAATCCACACCTGGATTCAGTCTTGTACACTGTGTGTCTGGCCATACATTACATTGAGGTCTAACTGACTGGTTAGGATGGTTGGATAGGTAATAGATATTGATCACATTAGGCTCTAAGTCCCTCTGCAACCCTGATGGGGATAAGCAGTTAGGTTGACAGGTGTGGATGCTTTTCTTTGCAGGACTCTTTAGGATAGTCCAAGGATCTCCAAGGTTCCAGATGAGCTACTCCTGGAAACCCAATACATGATGAATAGGAAAGAACCAGGCCAGAAAAACGGGCAAAACCCTGCAACAGACTACTGGATCTGTTGGGTTTGGCATGCTTACAGTTATTACTGGATGTTGCCGATGGCTGTCACAGATTCCTATACTGAGTCTAAGGGAAAAAAATTAGCTTTCTTTCCAGATTGCATCAATATTTCTGTTTTCTGTTTCTGCGTGGAGTCACCCATTTTCAGCAGCTAACTGAGCGTGTCTTTGGCCTTCATGTTGCTTGTGCCACCGCATACCTGCGCAACACTGTAGCAATGACTGCTCATCACATTTGCAGTACCTGTAGGGCACTGAGGGAGGCAGGGCTAGTGTGTTAGTCTGGAAAGGTGTGCAGTTAGTAAGTGGAAGGATCCATGTTTGCTGTTAGAAATGGATAAGACAGCGACTATTGTAGCCTGTTAGCCAAACAAGGCCAAAAATCAGGGCAGGTAATTTCTGGGACAGACTAATTTCTATAGCTGATTATTGCTTCAGACAGACAGAGTTATGAAGTTTGGAAGTAGGTCTGATTTCACTACCATTTTCTGTTCCAGTTGTAGAAACATTGAAAAAATACATCATCACTATGTGTTACATGTTGGTATTGATGACAAAATGAGTTAAGTAGGATCCTTGCATTGTACTGTTTGGAGGAATAATATAATTATATTCAAGTCATGTTGAAAAATCACAATTACACTCATAAGCATAAGTAAGAAGCTTTTTTACAGATCCAATGAAAAACGGCACTTTTTAATGAGCTGTCAGATTATCTACATTATTATTAAAAATAATCATTGTGAGGGTTACAGTTACTCTGAACATCTTGTTGCAGAATAGCTGATTTGTTATGAGAATGGGACTAGCATACATCTCTGTCAATGTGATCATTGTATTTCAATAGAAAATAAATAAATCAGATAAAAAATGGTCAGAACCTTAATTTTAGTACTCCTGTTTCACAAATACTCTATTTGTCAGTGAAGTATAACATTTACATTTGAGAAAATTGCAAAACACAATATTAATAATAGGGGCAGTGAAGCCTCCACTGACCCCTCGAGACCATTGGCCTGTACTACGAAGCGAGGTTACTGGCTTATCGGGGTAACTTGTCGGATTTAAAGTACCACGGTTTAAATGGACTTCATATTCGTTTACTTACATTTTGCCCAGACTACCTTAAATCCGACAAGTTACCCCGATAAGCCAGTAACCCCACGTCGTAGTGCAGGCCACAGATAGATGGTGCCCCTCCAGAATTTTCTGTCTTCCGTCCAGGTCTTCAGGCTTCTCAACGATATGTTCATTGTTGCTGGTCATTCTCGTTCTCTTTTACCCTCAGGTTTTCCAAGCACAGCATGTCCAAAACAAGACAGCTTCATCCAGTCGTTTGGGCCTCAACTGAAAGTTTGGACTTGATTTTATCAGAACTCCTCTTGTTTGTTTACCTCGCAGTTTATGACATTCTTAAAAATCTTCATGAATGGTAACATTTAAAGGGATCAGCACTATTCCTGACCCATTTCTTTTTCATTTCATAAAAAGATCATACAGTGGTACCTTAGAACTTGAACTTAATCCGTTCAGAACTCCAGATTGAATCCTAAAAAGTTTGAGTTCTGATTGAATTTTCCCCATAAGAAATAATGGAAAATTAATTGGTTCCCGGCCCCCAAAAATTACACCAAAATATGTTTTGTTTTTTTTTTTTTGTTTTTTTTTTTTAAGCATTTAAACATAAAATGAACTGGATAAAACAAGAAGAGCATATATTTTACTAAACACATCTAAGCACATTTATCAAAACAATAATTTTTAAAGTAAAAAAATAAATGCATCCAAACAATGTGTCCTGCCCCGATCGTCCGCTCCTTCTGTGTGCCACGCCCCCCGTTAATCCCATGTGGAATCCCCGTGTGATCAGCTGTTTCTGGTTGTTGTCATTAGTCCTCTGTATTTCGTCCGCATTTCAGTTTCCCCAGTCCAGTCATTGTATTGTCCATCTGCGTTTTGCCTGCCTTACCTGTAATTAAACCCCGTATTCCCCGATACCCTCACGTCTGCACATTTGTCTCTGTTCTGTCCCTGCTGGGCACAACAATATTATTATAATTAAATGTATTAATGGTTTATTATTAATATTAAAATAATTAAGAAATCTTTATTTTTAAATGTTTTTTATTATATAATAATAATTACTGTTACTTTCTATCATTGTCTAAATGTATTTTTACTGTCAAAATATATGTATTCAGCTAGTGTAAACATGCAAGGTGCTGTCACAGCGAATGCGAGGCTGAGACTGAAGCGTTACCCTTTGTTTCTGCTGAGAGACGTGCCGTGTGACTCATTTACCCGCGCATACAAGTTATCTTAGGTCTGCGTTCATGGTTTGACTTCTGAGATTCAGATCGAGTTCTAGGTAATTTTTTTTTTCGAACTGATTCGTTCGACTTTTAAGAAATTCAAGTTCTAATGAGTTCGAGAACTGAGGTACCACTGTATTCTGAACAATTCTGATCTTTATTCTTCTAGGTGCCGGATGATTTGTTGTTGTTGATAATGATGAGGCAAAGGCTATCCATAACCTTTATGTCTCTCATCAAAACTAAAATTAGCTCCCCATCATGTGATCATAAACTTTTATTCATATTTAGCCATAGTCCAATCACTCAGTTCTTATTTGCATTAATTTCCTATTCTAATGTCTTTCTCCTATCTTGAGTCTGCAGTTTTCTTGTTTTATTCTCCCATCTTCTCTCATTTTATATTTGGTGTACCAGTTGAAATGGTATGGTAATAATATGCATCCTTGTGTGACTCCTTTACCAATCTGGAACCATTTAGTTTCTTCATATTGTGCTGACTGTGACTTCTTTAAGGACAGTAAGATGCTCTGGTACCCTTATTTTCCTGATAACATTGCATTTTGAGACATGTCAACATAAAGCCTTTGTTGTAATTGATAAAGCACGTTGACCCTTCTGGTATTCCTTCATTTTTTAGATTATGCATAGTGCACCAATGATATCTCTCATTCCTTTGCCTTTTCTAAATATAGCTTGTATATATCAGGCAATATTCTTTCTATTTAATCTGAATCTAAAAAGGAACCAATAGTAATCATGCACAGCTCAGAAACTCACCTAGAACTTGGGAGACTTCAGGGAGGAGTTCTGTGGTCTTCATATACAGTTTCAGCTACAAAAGAAACATGTGCAGGTAATAATGATGGAACTGGGTTGAGATTGTGGTTAGTAGAGCAGTGATGCAGAGCTACACCAAATCGGCACAGAATGACACAATGTGAATGAGGGTGTGACATTTGCTTTATCTTTGTATCATCAGATATTATTTGCATGTTAATATCCTTCATAATACTGATTTAAAGCTTGAAATTCCTTTTTATCTCATTGATCTTTGATTGAACAGTTTTGCTATTCCATGTTTATTTCCTTCTTTAATAACTTTGCAGGTTTGGTTGTAATATTTGGACTTCGTCTTTCCTTTATGGAATTCAGTGGTTTTAAAAGATCTTTATCTTTCTCAATTTTGGCTCCTCTTCACAATTTCGACTATGCCTTCTTTCGTCCGTTTTGATTTCTTTGGCTGTTTTATTTTGACCAGCTTTTTCTTGAATTTCTCTTGGCTGATTTCTTTGAATTCCATCCACAGTCTGGTTGTCTATCAGTTAAGTCCAGCATCTCCAGTTGTTTTCTGTTGATATGGGTGGACATCGTCTTGAATTAAAAAAGCATACTTTATATTATTACGTTTAAGAATATTTTAGTGTCAAGATTATTTTTGGCTTGAGAAACATTTGATCATATTGCACTGTGCTTTCTTATATGTATTTAATTGAATTTGAATTAAGTATAGTTATTGCAACAAAATCTGTTAGCATTAACTTTTAATAAACCCATTAAATTGTACTTTATAAAAATTTAATGTTGAATTAGAAAGACAATTATCCTGACAAATTGAGCCTGCTATGTTTTGCTTACATGTTTCTCTAAAAGGCTAATGGTTATTAGAGATGGAGAAATTTACAAGCAGCTGACTACAGAATGACAGATATCACCCTTTACATCAGTAAAAGCAATTATGCTCAATTATTTTTAGTGTATCTTTACTATTTTATCTTTATGTTTATATGATAGTAAATTACATCTTATTGCATGACCAGGAGCATGTAATTTAATTATCTTAACAAATATGCACACAAAAAAAACAAATATTTGTTGTACATCGTCCCACTTGCCATCAGGGCAGTCTTGCTCTGCCAACCCAAATATCAGCTTATAGATTTCCTTTTTTTTTTGGAGGGGTACAAAAGATTTTTTTTATGTTCTCCGTGCTCCAGTATTCAGGTAAGCTTACCATCTTAGCTCAAAAAGACTCAAATTGTGTAAATCCCTGACCATAAAAAAGGAGTGGAAATGCCTTCCTCATTACATTGCTGTCATTTGCTCTTCATCCCCTGTACTCTTCAGTGGCATTAAGACTGGATGTAAATTTGACAGTTAATGCTGTTAGAAAATGGATAGTTCAAGAAGGGCAGGAATTAGAGATCGGCATTAGGTACTGATAAGCTCCATTTCCTCTGCAGTGCTGGCTGCTTAGCATTCATGGAAAAGTCATCATCAAACAACATTATCAGAGTTCTGTTGACGGCTGAAGAACATCATCACTATGATAATTTTTTTTATTGCTGTGAGCCAAAAAGCCCCTTTTATTTCTCCTGTCTGTTAATGAGATAGGAACTTGTTGGAAGGCAAATGCAAACTTGCTATTTTACAGCATTTGCTTGAGTTCCCCTCCTCTATGACAGTATGTTGAATGTTGCAGGAAGCCTTTAATGTTTTCAAAGAGTGCCTAGCTGCTCTGAAACTGAATATGAGGTTGCACCGTCGCTAAGTCTTTAAGACTGCCTTGCATATATAAATAAGCATGCACTGCACAGGGGGTATTCTTCTGTTTCACACAATGTGGTAATTAGTGTTTCAAAGAAAATAACAGTTAACGTGCTATGAGAAATTTATAGACACCAGTGCTGCTCTCCACATGCTTTTTGACTGCCGGGGCGAAAGCCGACACAACTGAACCCTCAGCTTTGGGAGATGTGATGCTGCAGCTCTAACACTGAACGGCATTCTATGAAACTATACTCCATATACTCATATTTGCATTTATATCTTCCTATGGCCGTCTCCAGTACAACGGTGTTTCTTTTTCCTTCTAGACCAGAAGCTTCTGTTGACTGTAGACATTGACTGGCGAAAAAAAAATCTGTCCCAGTATTGATGGGATCCATTGAGTTTGCTGCGATGATTTTCGCAATTATACAAACCTCCGTCTTTTTTCACGGTACACCATCAATGCAATCGGTTTTACAAGCTGTAAATCACTCTCACACCAGGTCCCTGACCACATATTCAGCATCTGAGTCCTGATAGCCCAGATATCTGTATGATTCTTTGCCGAGTCCAGCTTCAGCCTTGTTTTCTCTGCCCATTTCTCTTTTGGTTTTGCTTAAGTTTCACCCCTCTTGGCAAATCTATTATACCAAAAATGTCCTCTTTCTTACACCCAGTTCCATGTCACATGGATCAGTTCACCACCCTAGATGAAGCAAATCTTATTCTCATTATTGCTTAAGGGGTTCATAATAGATAAAAGTGTTGTGTGAAATTTACTTACAGTATGAGCCCTTATATCCTGAGTCGGCTAATCATGAAGTATAGTTACAAATGATGACACCCCAAGGCGCAGTGTGGTGTGGTGACATTTTCATCCATTCACCTGTGCAAAGTTATTGATAATATGAAATGAGCTTTTGCTTTTTTGGAATTAATACATTATGAGAGAGGATCTGTGATCACCCACAAATAAATGGCTTAGTCAAATGCCGAATAAAATGAGAACAGGGACAAGTCGACGGACAGTTTATTTTTGTTGTTCTGGCAGTACCTCACTCCTCTGCTCACTCTTATACTGTATAGCCAGAGGTGCCAGCCTATCTAAAGGCAAAATTCTGAGTGTCCTGGATCCAAGAGGAAAACTCCCCTGAAATCACAAGCGCATTTTCTTACATACATGACAGGAGCTAAATTGTGTGCTTTCAGAATGTGCCTTCACGTTGCTCATATTCCTGTCTTCTTCATCTAGATCTAATTTGCCGGGTAAGTGGCCAGAACTGTTTGGCAGATTGGGGATGCAGACTGTAAGGTTCAGCGGATTATTCAGTAGAATGCACTCCAAGTTTATCCACCAGAACTGATTATCTAGTAGAGGGTTTTGGATTTTTGGTCTTCCATACCTGGTTACACTAACCTCCTAAAATACCTCGTATAGACCCCCACCAAGCAGGGTGCTTAGGCCCTCCCATACTGTCTTCCTGAAAACAACAAAATCATGGATTGGGAAAAGATGACTAAGATGCTGGACGTGGAGATGATCACAGGATCACATGATGACTGAAGCTGCACTTAGTCTTAATGAGCTGCTGTTGGGAACAGTTGACTTTTATTCTCTAATGAATTTGAACAAAGGTGTCACATTCAGAATACACTTCACAGGTTATCCACTGTAGGTGTGGTCTTAAGAATCGCAATAGTTATTAGCATTTTTAGCGATTATTAGCATTTGTAGCATCCTTTTTTCATTTACACAAAACTTCAATTCCTTAAATGATCCCATTAGTAGTTTACAGTATAGAAAATTATTATTGTCAAACAAGGATGCTGTTATTCATTCCATAAGACATTTTTTTCCATCCAACAGTTGCCATTACATCACTGCATATAACATTACATATAACACCACCACAAGTTTTGGTATGTATAAATTTATGAGGGCACTGGGTTTTCTGGCACTGAACCATGTGGTGTTTGAATGTTATCTCTGTGAGACTTCTCTAATTCCCCCCCCCCTCCCCCAAGGTCCAAAACATGCTAAGGTGAACTGATTAATTGTCCATAGGTGTGAATGATGGGACGCCCTGTGATGAGTCGGTGCCCCATCCTGGGTTATTCCCTGTCTTTCACCTGTAGCTTCCAAGATAAGCTCAAGACCCTTGTGACCCCGCATAGGACTAGCGGGTATGGAAAATGGATGGAGATGTATTGCTCTTGCATAAGTTTTATCTTCAGTTGTCTGGCAAGCATATCATATGCAGGATTTGTAAATTATCATCTTGTCCTCACTTACAATAACCTAACATAGCATAGATACACATGCTGGTGATCCAAGAGATATTTTGGTTTAGATACTATCAATTTGGTGTGTAGTTCCATAGCAGATGATGATATTTTATTTAATTTTTTTTACTGACCCTCAGAAACATATCATTTTAGTTTCACAAGGTTCTGTACTTTCTAATTTTTTCAATTACCTAATGAAACTAATGGAGTTTGTCACATTACGAAAACTGCAAGATAACAGAACTTGCAACCCAATGTCTAATCTTTATGTTTAAGATTTCTGGATGATGTGAACTACAATAGTTATTTCTTGTGTCAAACAGATTAACATAACCGCTAATGTTGGGGCCAGTTATGGCAGTAACTTGTTTCAGCTTCCTCTAAAAGGTCTGAATCACAGTTGTGTAACATTCAATGACACTGTTAACGGCAGCAATGTTCCCAAAGTGAAGTCTTTGTCTTCCATTAACCATAATCCTCCTGATTAACAGCACACATAAGCATTAAGCAGCTGCAATACCCTTTAAAAAAGACCAACAAACTCTTTCATTTCAAAGAGCGATGTTCAGCTTCTATTAACTCTTTTAAAGAGAGATGCCTACTGCTTAGTGCTCTTTGCAAGGTTTTTCTTTTTATTAATTCTATACAACCCCCACCAGTGTTTCGATCTTAGCATTATTTTAGTTATTTATCATGTACAATAGAAAGGCTTTCATGTTCCTTTTTTAACTACACTTGACTCTTAGGACCAGTGCAAATATGATTTTTTTTCCCAATACTCAGCCATATTTGACAAAACAACTTGTTAAACTTTTGATGAGGAACATGATTTCCAACAGTTTTTACTATTTTGACCTCTTATTCAATTACATTTCATTAACAGTACATTCCAGTGGTAATTAATTTCTTTGTGTGTGGACAATAGCATAGCACTTACTAAGGTAACTGCAGAATTCCCAAATTGAGTAAAAATAGGTAGTAATCCAGAAATGTAATGTACGTGGCAACTGCTATATAATAATGTTACTTTACATGTAAGCTAGAAGTATTTGTTAGCTAACTAGTTATTACAGCTATCAATTTTATAGACAGCTATGGCACCTGGCTAGCTCAAAACTGTAAGCTCTACAATATCCTTTTAAGTAGCAAACAATCTGGAGAAATATAAGTTTAATAGGTAGTCCATTAAAATCTAATACACCAGAATAATTAGGAAAGAAAAAAAAAACAAAAAAGAGACTAGATAATGGCTTTCATTTACCCCACAATTCCTCTGGGCTTATGCAAACAAAAATGCAATTATATCTGCCAACATGTGGCTGTTCAGAGTTTTTTTCCCTGTTGAAAGGAAAGTTCTTCTTTCCCCCCCCCCCCCAATTACTGGTGCCCAGTAATTTAACCCACAGAATTGTTACAGAGCTGTGATTGTGTCTGCCTGGATACTGCCCTTACCTGAAAAGCCCAATAAACTTTGCGTGTTTTTATTAGTAACATGCAATGTACTCTCTCTCAGAAACACAACAAATTCTTTTGCATTAAAACCAATTAACCTAATGAACATATACTGGCTATGTGGCTAGAACATGGATGGATGGATGGATGGAATGGAATGAATAAATATAGCTTACAT
Organism: Hippopotamyrus pictus; assembly: GCA_026781145.1. Classification (NCBI taxonomy): domain Eukaryota; kingdom Metazoa; phylum Chordata; class Actinopteri; order Osteoglossiformes; family Mormyridae; genus Hippopotamyrus; species Hippopotamyrus pictus. Next base: position 10,727,607 of record JAODLC010000065.1, read on the forward strand.
ATAACAGTACCTTCCAGTTTTTCAATTTAAACAAGTCCCAGTAATAAGGCCAATAATTAACTAGCAATTATATAGCTTTAATATTTTATTAACCTTATGTGTGGTTGTGGCACAGCAAGGATTATGCCTGGGTGTCTACTGTAGAATATACCCCACTTAAACTGAAATGCCATTTAATTATCTTCCATAGTACAGGTAATGTTATATCATACTGTATTTCTGGCAGCTAAACAGAGACTTCCAATATATTATGATATATACATTTAATATTAGTATAAACCAGAGATATTACATACATTAATCAATAAGGTAACTTTCTAATTCCCTTGCAGTTTCAGTTTTAGCACCAGAACCAGAGCTAATTTCTGTGTCTTAGGGGCAAAGAAGCAATAATTAACACCAGTGTGTCTGCTGTGGGCTATCAAAGAACATACTTTACATTTGATGGCAGTTTTACACACCTCAGGCTGATAAAATGGACAATTTAGCAATAGCAGACTTCAAACAGATGCCATCATACTGCAGATAATTATACAGTTGCTATTTTAACGGCCCGTTGTGGGTTAGATATAGCAGCACTGCCCACAAGTGGCAGCAATGAGCATTGCAGACCAATTTTTTGTATTTCAACTCTATTTAAACTGTACATACGTTTTACAGAGAGGAGGTTCCTTAGTATGAGGGTAACGGTAGATAAATATCTCCTGATATACGCAAATATCTGTAAAATATCAAATAAAATGCATTCAAGAATTTCATTGTCTTTGTGTCACTGTGAGTGACCACAATCTATAATGGGGTGCAAAAAAATGGGATGCAGCAGTGTGAATGCTTCTTCCGTAAAGGTGCATTCAGGTAAATATAAGCTGTTTTAACTGAGAGGAAATAGTATAGGAGGTACTTCATCGAATAATCAAAACTCAAAGAGCAGCAGACATTAGGAAAGAAAAGTTTCATGGTTGGTGATTTAATTTATTATCGATAAATCTGAAAAAGTATTCACTGTCGTAAGCTATATTTTTCCATCTTAACTGACCATTCTGTAATTGTACAGTATTCTGAATGGTATTATGGAATATCTTATTAATATTTGAAATAAATTAATTGATTTTGCGCATGAACTCTTTCCACTTCTACTCATTTCTAGAGGATTTCGAAATGGAGTACCTTATAAATATGAACCATAATATCATACAACCTTTCAGCTAATGGTAAATGTTATATAATGGCAAATATAAATAAAACATAATATAATAAATAAATGTAAATTAAAAATAATAGAACATACAGTGCATCAAACGTTTACAGACCCTTATCGAGACTTTAACACTTACACTTAAGCACTACATTTGACTTGATTAAGACTACAATGTTCAGATTTTTATTTTCCCTTGGTTATGGTCCCATTCCCCAGTGCTCTCAGGTACTGGGAGCCTTACTAAACTGGGGCCCTACAGTACCTGTACAAACTCTGGTTTCCCTGTAGGTGTCAGCATGGGTAGAGTCAAGTTCACTTCCTACTCTTTAGATTCTTTTAGTCAATTCCTTGCCACTATCGTGACTTTTCAGCCAAGATCCATAAGTGTTTGACCCAAGATTTACAAAGAGCCGTAACGGGCAGAGAAGGGGGTTTAAGATACCATTTTTAATGCAATATTGGTATATATGCATTTAACACATAAACATAACTTCAAAACGCTGTTTTTTCTTAGTTGTCATCTAGCAGTTGGGGGGGGGGTCATGACAGTTTTAAATCACTTGGACACGTAACAGCGCAAAGGTGACTAATATTGCAACACTGTTCAGTTCCATAGCGATAATCTTCACCCTCACCCCTCCTTTCTTGAGTAAAGTCCGTTCGGCTCTGCGGTCGTCTGCCCTTCACTCTCTACTTCACTACTGTAACTGTGCTGACCGAGCAGTGAAAAATGCATTCACCACTCCGAACTCAGCTGGCTATAATATGTAATTCGGAGAAAAGATAATAACATTTGCAAAGACCTGGGAAGGCGTGGGGACGATTTACTATGAAAGGTATTTTAAAGAATTAGGAAACCCAATAAACACTGAAGTGTCCATCCAATCTCGGGTACTGTAGAAAACTCATGTAGAAAACAAAACTCGCACATCATTTAACCGGAAACTTAATCTCTTTGAGGAGAAGATGTAGATGATGCATTTAAGATGTCACAAATGTGTGCGACGGACCGCCTAATTCACATATAGCTAAAGAAATATCTAAATGAAAAACAATAATAACCCATTAATATGTTTGTAGAGATAAATTATTATCAAATAATATGTTAAGCCATGAAAATGCTTATGCATCTGTCGTTCTGAGAAAAGCAGCAGCCGCGTGGTCAAAGAGCCGCATGTTACTCGCGAGCCGCAGGTTACCGACCCCAGATCTATACGACTATGCTATTGATCTGCTTCTAGGCACTATTCTGCCCGTGAAGCAGCTTTATTCATTGTTTGAGATTAGGGAGAAGAGTACATTCCACCTCATCAGCTGGAGCTGGATTCTTCTTGGCTAGTAAGAGAGACAGCCAGCTAAGATTACAATCAAAACAAATATCCTTTACTTCTGATATCTACAACCTTAGAGAGACTGAGTGAGGCAAGTCTTTCAAAGCTTGATTTATACAATTCTTATCTTGTTAACCTCTGACAGGTAGACAAGTGGAAGATGGCCTTTAACCCCCTTAGTGGACATTACGAATACCCTGTGTTGCTATTTGGTCTGTCCAATAGTCCATCAATCTTCCAAAACACTGGTTCATGACATGCCGAGAGATATGCCTGAAAACTTTGTTTTTGTCTGCCCTGATTATATCCTATTTTTTTCCAAGACAGAGCTCATTCAACATGTGGGACTGGCACGTGAATATGGGCTACAGAACAACCTCTATGTGAACTTCGAGACGCCAAAGTTTCATATGTCTCAGGCCTCATTCTTCGTTTATTACATCTACTCTGCAAGAAAATCCATAGATATTGCCAAGGTCAAGGTGATTACAGAGTGACTAATCCCCGTCACAGTAATTCAAGTTCAGTATTTTATAGGATATGCAAAATTCTTTAGGCTTTTAAAGGGATCTCCTTCTAAGTATGAGCAATGGAGGTACTGGCCAGCATCGTTGAACTAACATGTCAACCTAGATTAGAATAAACACTTGGAAGATGGATAGTTGGATCAATGGATGCTGCAGTAATGTTGTTTTAACACTGCTGTGGATTAAATGATGGTGAGATAATCAATTACATTATGCATATTTTCTGAGGTCAGATATGTGTAGATGTACTTTGATGCTCTTATTGCCTGCATACACTTTATAGTGAATTGGCGCAGTGACGAAACATTCTGGCTCCCAAGATTTGCGAGATGCATAGCCCGGATTTCTGCAGATGTGAAAGGTGATAGAAGGCAAGCAGCAACCTAGATCTGAAAGTGATAGGGGAGTGCACTTGAAAACCAAGGGCTGGTGCCTGTTAGCCCATTCAGCAGCTAGTTTATTTTAGTCATCTGGATCATGTTATTTGCTTATGTATAGCATAGTTTAGTTTGAACTTTTTGTAGTTAGAAAACTATCAAAAATAAAGGGGACAGATTTGGACCCATGTTACATCTAATAATGTTTTATTAGTAATGATCTAGCTTCTTTTTTGCTCCTGAATAAGCTACTTCTGTACTGTCATATGAGGCAGGTACGTGGGCCTTTACTGCACAGTGGATATGGGTCAGATTTGGGTAGTAAAAGATTTGTGTATGTGGGTCAGCTCAGTGTCAGCAGCTGAGATTACAACAGGGGGCATATTACCTTGTACAACCATTTTTACCCATCTATCCATCATTCAACCACTGATCCAGCACACAGTTGTGGTAACCATTACCAAAAAATTACTATTACTGTACTTAATAATGGAATTTATTATTCTCTTCTGCAGCCACAGTCACTTTCACAGGAACATTGGCTCAGCCATGCACAGAGAATGTATCGCGTGTGTGCTTTGGAAAGGTTCAGTACGTTTCCCTTTGTCAGGCAATGTCAGGTACTGATTGCTCTCATCCACCTCAATGTTTATTAGAAACCAAAATAATTGTCATTAAATTTTTAAGTATAATGTTTTTATCAACTGGAAGGACAACACAGGACATCTTCATGGGGAATGGAAGGTTCACCAGCAACTATACCTCATTAGACATCTCACAGACTTCAGGCTTCCCCTCCGAATACTAAAGAATCTCTACACAGCCACCATCGTAAACATCCTGTCAGACAGCATCACCGCCTGGTTCGGGAACAGCACACCGCAAGATCATTAGGGATCCCAGTTACCCCAGCAATGACTTTTTGTCAGTGCTGAGGTCAGGCAAAAGCTAATGCTGCCTTAAGGCCAGCACAGAAAGGCCGATGAAGAGCTTCTTTACCCGGCCAATATGGATCCTGATTGTTTAGGACCTCCAATAGCCTACGTAATTCACCACCTGTAGATAAATAAATATTTATCTGTTTCTGGACTTTTGCACTACCTCAACTAACTTAATGCCGATTTTGCACGCCAAAGATATTTTGATTATCATGTTTAATGTCTGTAATAAGTGATGTTTTGTCTCTGTCTCATCTCTCACACGTATATCCCCCTTTTTTGCATAGTTTACAGCTAGGAAACCATGCATTTCACTGCACATTGAACTCATTTCTATATGCGACAAATAACTCTTGAATGTGTTTCCTCTCTTTGCAGAGGCATACAAGACACGGTAGTCTAATGCTAGTTAAAAGCTGGTCAACAGATACCAGCTCAAATAAATCAACTGGCCCAGAAAAACTAATTGTCATTGGGCTCAGAGCCAACATTAACGATACACCTAGTAATGGACTACAGAGTAGTAAATGCTGGCATTTTTAGTCATTATAGACAAGGGCTGATGATTGATTTCATTTGCTCAAATATAATCCATGACACTAATTTTGCATCATTTATCAGCAAACACTTCAGATGTGTATTCAGAACCATACATTTTTAAACTAAAAACACAAGTAATATCTATCACAGATGTTATCTCAGCAATGGCATCAAACTCTCATTTCTGCTGACCAGAAACCACATTGTCCTTCCATAATTGTTTGGGTCAGGGAACAGAAAGTTTTACCTCCTTGAAAAGGTTGCATTTTTTTTCCAGAGGTGTTTTAACATTTGAGTACAGCTGAAACCTACAATCACAGGTATGGCAGTTACCATAATCATCCAAGGACTCTAGAGTTTCATTATGCAGATGTTTCACCAAATGACTTTCCTGTTTTGTTGAGCCACAACATAACATCTTCCTACAAATGAGCCTTTCATCTGTTTGAAGGAAATTAAATGCATTAAATACAAATTTGAAAGTACTGCCATTATAATCGTATTTCCATGTGATACTTTTATGAGTCGGGTCGCTGGCCTAGACACTTTCATGCATAGGTATGAATTTAGGTGGTTACCAAGCCTACGCCTCACAGGACAGAAGAGAAAATGCTTAACGCCTTTCTAGCACACAAAATAAAACAATAAAAACATAACTACAAGAAATGTATCATAGCAAATGCAAAGTTATGCAATAGTCCTAAATAATTTATGGTATAAGCCCACAGTTTTTGGAAGTGAAGTTGCTGTTCTGGTTTTGTGATTATTATAATAATAATTATTATTATTATTATTATTGTTATTACTGTACCGTATAAAGCATTTTTAGTACTTTTCTCCACTCTATTTAAATTTTACGACATTTAACAGGCCCAATTTTATAATCCAATCTAAGTTTATCAGTTCCAGCCTGTCTTTCTCAAACAACACTCAAGTGCTATATGGAAAGATAACCATCTTGCATTTTTTGTGAATAAGCAAGATGCCAAAGTCAGTTTTCTGCATATCCAATTTTATTAAGATATGACCAGATGCAACAAATTTTGAAGTTTGTTTTTTTTTTAGATCTAGCTACAGTTACCACTGAATATATAACTATTGAAATGTGAAATTCCTCCTTGTACAACCAGACCTTTTTCTTGCATATTTGGAGCACTAATGCACACTGATGCAATGATGAGATTGTTCTCATTGGAAACAAAAATCAAAACCACACTTGTATTAAGAACATAGGAACATAAGAAATTTACAAATGAGAGGAGGCCATTCGGCCCATCAAGCTCGTTTGGGGAGAACTTAACTAATAGCTC
>JAODLC010000065.1:10759023-10782420 GCA_026781145.1 Hippopotamyrus pictus
CCCCTTGCAGGCTGGCACACGTGGGGCCCCTAGGCTTAAGCCATATCTAGCCTGTGCGTTAATCCGCCCCTGCCAGTCGGTGTTACAAAACTTGTGGTTTGATTAGACATGTAAACAGCGTTTGTCAAGCGAAAGAGGAAAGTGTATTCCACTAAAAGAATCCATGGTTCATGCAATCGGCGCTGATTTTTATTGCACCCTCCCAAAAATATAAAATTCCTCCCCAGTGGGGGAAAAGGAGAAGTGGCAGGCTCCACATGCCCCTATATATTCTGGGGGACAGCTGGTGTGAGGCAGGCAGGAGACAGGGTTGTGAGTAGTTAAGTGACAGTGTTAGCATTCTTCACGATACTTCGTCTTTGCTGTGAGCTTGGGGCCATACAGGGTGTGTTCATCACTATATCTTTGGCGAAGTGACATGCAAGAATGCACACAACACAGTGTCTTTGTACAGCCAGGGGGGCAGGAAGCTTGAAGGCCGGCTGTATAGCTGCACAGATGCCGTGAGACTGTTTTGACCCTGATGCAAACAGACACTTCAAAAAACGATAATAAAACAACATTTATAGGAAACATTTATACAGTTACATCTGCAACAATTCTTATGTAAATTACCTCTTTTTCCTGAGATATAGAAATCACAGCTCCCTTGCAACACAGCCCCTGGCAGGATATGGCAGTGAAACTGGAATGTGCAGTGTACGAACCTTGCCCACGAGTGAACGCCGATCCTGATTATCCAGTTCACATAGGAAATTGGCAAAAAGAGAGCATCTCTTGTATTGCCAGTAAGTGCAGCTTTTTGTATTATTTTGTTGTTTTTATGCAAAATTTTGCATGAATATTTTACTTAAATAATATGCATCCATCCATTCATCCGTTTTCTGCCGCTTATCTGGGGTCGGGTAGTGGGGCCAGCAGGCTAAGCAGGGATGTCGCCCCCTCCAGCTCAATCGGGGAATAGCAAGGCATTCCCAGGCCGGCCGAGAGATATAAACCCTCCAACGTGTCCTGAATCCGCCCCAAGGTCTCCTCCCATTTAGACTTACCTAAATCACGAGGGAGGCACCCTACACAGATGCCTGAACTACATCAACTGACTCCTTTCGACGCGGAGAAGCAGCAGCTCTGCATTGAGCCCCTCCTGAATGTCCGAGCTCCTCACCAGATCTCTAAGGCTGAGCACAGACACGCTGCGAAGGAAACTCATTTCTGCTGCTTGTATCCACGATCTCATTCTTTCGGTTACTACCCAAAGCTCGCGACCATAGGTGAGGGTCGGAACTTAGATCAACTGGTAAATCGAAAGCTTTGCCTTCAGGCTCAGCTCCCTCTTAACCACAACGGAATGGTACAGCGTCCACATTACTGCCAACGCTTCATGATCTGCTTGTCGATCTCCTGCACTCTTTTTCTCTCACTCATGAACAAGACCCCAAGATACTTAAACTCCTCCATGTGTAGCAGTAACTCATACCCCACCTTTTCCAGTTGAGAACCATGAGCTCTGGTTTGGAGGTGCTGATCCTTATCCTGGCCACTGCACACTCAGCTGCAAACTGCCCCAGTGAAAACTGCCCCAGTGCAAACTGCAGTTCACCAGCCACCGATAAAAAGCAAAGACACGATCCTGAGGCCCCCGAACCGGACCCCTCCACCCCTTATGATCAGAAATGGTGACAAAGGGCAGCCTTGGCAGAGTCCGTCACCCACTGGGAACGAGTCTGACTTACTGCTGACAATGTGAACCAAGGTCTCGCTCCGCTCGTCCAGGAACCTGCTGGCCCACAACAACGGACCCTGTACTCCTGAAGCCTCCTCACAGTACTCGATCATTAGCCATTTCCTAGTCCACAAAACCAGGGTTCATGCACTTCTTAATCAACAAATTTCCATGGCTTTCTTATGAATTCTCCAGGACAAGCTAAATTTCCAGGAATCAATTCAAAGAAAGATTTTTTTGTTCAACCCATTCAGGAAAAGTGTACCTTGTATAGAGGAACCAGCTGTTGTGATCTTGCACTTATACTTTGGATATGAATGTACATTCCATTTCATATAATTTTAAAGATACGCATGTTGCCTTTCTCTTATTCAGACACACACTATCAAAAAAGCACATTTTAATTTCTATCTGGTCTAATAATGGTGAGCCGAACAATTATTAATCACACGCTATTTTAGCTAGCTATTTCACCAGGCCAGACTATCACCAGATAGTCATTAACTTATTCCTTACATTGGCAATTACAAGAAACACTAATTACTAAGTTGTAAAATTTAGCACCAAAAGACATATTACTTGTGTGTGCCATTAAAATTACCCTAATGTAACATAAGCATGATATACATGTCACAAAAGAAAAAACGAAATAAGGTTAACTTGAAGTACACCCAACAGTTTATACGTAAATTCGAAAAATCAGATGTTATTAAAAAAATTAATAATGTCATAAACAAATAATGTCACAGTGCACTTTTCATGTAAACATGCAGCATAATGTCTTTGGGTGTGTATTGCGACTGTTAGCACCTGCGTCAAATTATAAGCTAGAAATTACTTTGAACCTTGAAAGTGTTAATTTTATATTTTAAACGTTTTCCTTCCAGTAACCACTTAAATGACACCGACTCTCTCTCTCTCGCAGTCATACACACACATCTTTATTTTTACACATTCTGTGTCTAAATTTTTCTGCCAGCAGTGCAATCATTTCACAGGTATTGCACTGTGCAAAGTGCACTGTGGTGTTTCAAAACACCACATATTTCAATGTCAATACTAAGTAGGACAGTGCCGTGCCGTATTGAGACTTTTAGAGGGGGAAAAAAAAACGTTTTCTGCCCTGATGGCCTTCCATACTTACGACCTGCGTGGGCGCGGAAAGAATAATCAAGATAATGCTTGAGAGAGACGAGGTTATACTGTGAATGAGGATTTAAAAAATAAAAAAAAAAACTAGTTCTCAAGAATCCTTTTCCAAAACTTTCTGATATTTATTTTGCCAATTTTTTCTAGGTCTGGAATACGTGATTCCTTGATTCCATGATTTTTCCAACATCTTCATGACTGTACGACCCCTGAAAACACATGTAGATTTGTTGGGCGAACTCCCACAATCCCTGTACAGTATACTTGTGAGGGTAAAGAGTTGGTCCAGTGTTCCACAGCCAGGACGGAATTCCGCATTGTTCCTCCTGGATCCGGAACCTCCTCTCCAGTATCCCAGCATGGACCTTCCCAGAGAGGATGAGGAGTGTCATCGCCTTGTAGCTGGGACACATCCCCCGGCCCCCGTTCTTAAATACTTATAGAGTTTTTTGGCTACTTCAGTGACCTCAGCCCTACAGATGGGCAAGTTCCCCTCTGAATCTTCAGGCTCTATTTTGTCAGAGCAAGGAGTATCAGTTGGATTCAGGATCTCCTCGAAATGTTCTTTCCGCCGCCTGACTATATCCCCAGTTGAGGTCACCTCTTCTGTAAATGGCATGAATAAAGCCCTGCATCCCCTTGTACGTCGTCTGACAGTTTGCCAGAACGTTTTCGAGGCCGCCCGAAAGTCCTCCTCCATAGCCTCACCAAACTCCTCCCAAACCCGAGTTTTTGCTTCAGCAACTGCCAAAGCCGCTTTCCACTTGGCCTGCAGATACCTGTCAGCTGCTTCAGGAGTCCCACCAGCTAACCGAGCTCGGAAGCGTTCCTTCACCCTGACAGCTCCCTTTACCACTGGTGTTTAGCAGTTACAAACTGGATTACAACCTTACAGCCACAGCTTCACAGTGCCACCTCGGCAATGGAGCCCCGGAACAGCCCATTCAGGCTCCATGCCCCCCAACTCCTCCCTCGGGGGTGAAAAGATGTTCTGTCGGAGGTGTGAGTTAAAGATCTTCCGGATAGGGGCCTCCGCCAGATACTCCCAGCATACCTGCACTATACGTTTGAGTCTATCCAGCATCTTCCCCTGCCATCCGGTCCAACTCGCCACCAGGTGGTGATCAGTTGACAGCTCAGTTCCTCTCTTCACCCGAGTGTCCAAAACACGCAGACACAGATCAGATGATAAAATTACAAAATCAACCATTAACTGCGGCGTAGGTTGCTCTCGCGCCGAGTGCAGTCATGAGCACCCTCACGTTCATTTATGTTCATTTTTTTCTCCACTTTTGACTTTTAACAGGAATTGGAAGTAAGCGGCTGAGTACCAACAATGCTAACAGCTATACTAGTAGGACAGAGAATGATTATGAGGTAAAACTCTTCTTTCATTGTAATAGATCACAGCAATTCACAACAATTTTTTGGTATCATAAAATAATGACATCTATTGCATGTGTAGTGCAAAATACTAAAATTACACCATCCTGTTCATTTCCTCTCAAGGATGTAGATTTTGGTATGGAGGGTAGAGAGTACCATGTGTGTTTAGGGGGGCAAGGGATTCGGGGCTGATTTGACCCCTACCGATATTGCAACCAAACCTACACCCTTGTTTTTGCCGAGATATTTTAATCTGTATTTAAATTTTCCCTGTTTTCTCAGGGTATACCTTTGACAGATTGTTGTATTTATCACCTTTCCATCACCGTTCATGTTACTTAACTGAATCTGGAACATTTTCATGTCATTGGCAAAGTCATCCATGCATTTACTATATAATAAGTGTCATCATCACTTCAGTAAATAATTATTGCATTTTGTTTTTATAAAGTAAAATATAAGGGTCACAATGAACCTTTCTCAAGAAGTACAGGGCAGAGGAACAGCCCATATGGGACACGTGTCCATCTCAGAGCCCTCTCACACGCACAAAAGGCAATTTAGAGGTAACAGTTTGCCTAACTGCCTGTTTCTTGGCCATTACAATGTTTACCAAACCTATTTATCTCCTGGCACATTTATAGGAGGACACCGATTGCAGTTCTGCACCTTCTCTTCCTCCACGTAACATCGACATGCCTCCACTGTTACCGCCTCGAATTCCACCCCGGTATCCTGAAAGGTGAATAAAATAATGAATGTACATGTCCTACACTTAAGAAAATACATATCAATATGAATTTATAAAATAAAATCATGTTTAGTCTATAATGTACACCGTTCTTTTATTTTTCACACTGTCCACACAACTCTAGGTTCAGGTGGATTATATCACACCAGTTACAGTACAGTACCTGCCACAGATCCACTTCAGATGTTTCCAGTTTGTAGTCAGCCATCAGTGGCATAGCGATTTATCTACATATATCAAATTGGCAAATATCAAATTAGAGTTGAAACTGACCATCTTGTATACAGTTGTCCAGTGTGTGAATTCAGTGTACCTTGGTTATAATGGTTGTATTACATGTACTTTTTGAATTAAAATGAAGAGCCACACAGTAGGCTTTTCTTCAGCTGTCTGTTAAGTCAGTTCACCATCAGGTCATGCAGTGGTGGCCTGTATCTGTTGCAGTGGAAAAATATGATTCTGAATTCTGAAATCACCTGGTGTGAGCAATAAAATGTACAAGTACATTATGTGTACAAATGTGAAAAATTTATATAAGAAACATACAGCCCAGAACATGTAAAAGAAAACAGGCTTATGTGAGTATAAACAAATTTATAAAAGTTGGGTGATTGCAAGACGATTGTGTAAGAAAACCCCTTTACTATAAAAACATTTATTTATTTTAAAAGGGCTATGAATTATATACAGGCTCAGGTCATACACCACTCAATAACATTTACGTTTCAGGAGAACCCGAATACTGTCCTGAGAATGACATTATTTTCAGTTTTCAATGTCACTGACTTGTTTTAAGATACTTCCTCTTTGATGGGATCTGGCCGTTATTTGTGGTGGAACAGAAAAGGAAGCAAAAAACAGACGAGCTAGCAGTTTAACAATGAGCATTCAGACTAGCAGTTTAACAATGAGCATTCAGACTCCATAAATGGAAAACTATTAATCACAGCAATAGTCAAGACAACAGTGTTAAAGAAGATCAAACTTCATTAATCCGGTCCCTGATAGAAAAGCACACCCTACTGTATATTGCACATACTTGGTTAGGTTTTTATACTTCTGCTCCTCTTCAGCTAGAATGTCTCTAAGTGCTCGATGTAGACAGGACCGCGAGGTACTGTATGTAGCTAACATGGCAAAGAAGAACTTAAGCTGAGATTCAACGGGTATCACAAGTAACAGTGCTGAGGGACTAAACAAAGTCCGTCAATTAGCAACCAGGACCAAAACACAAAGATATACTAGAAATAAGAGCAACTTAGGGTCAAAACTAGGACCACGTTAAGAAATTCAGATCACAGATCCAAACCAGACAACCAAGAGATCAGACCAAAAAAAAAAAAAATCGCAGGACCGCAAGACAGTTCACCAAGACAGCAACAAAGAAGTACTACTTCCTCTACTTTTATAAGACATACTTTTTTGTCATCTGAAGACTAACTTCTGTGTTTCAGGTTTTCGGAGGGCATGGTCTCAGAACGCTACACATTCTGCCCCACTCGTCTTCAAAAGCCTCCTGAAAGGTCAAACTCTCCTCCACCAATTCCACGGCGAACACGGTGATAACGTTAGCAGAAGTAATACATTCTAAGCTGTTGTTTTCTCTATTACGGGCAGACCTCCACAATAACAGGCACATAAATAATCGTAGTTTCTTTTTCTACCTATTCTAATGCTTTGGAAGTATTACTTTTGGTTTAATGTTACCTTGCAGTTAAAGAAAAAGAATCAATCTATGTCTATGAAAGTTGATTATATCTAGGGAAGCCCAAGAGTTTACCATGTGCAAAGAAAAGTTCTTCCAGCTTGTTGTGGAATTTTTAACTCTACATGATGCTATGATAATTTACATAATGTACACATGCTGCAAGGCATTTAGCATTTTTAAATGTAATTTATTTATAATGTATTGTTTTGAAGAAGTATTAAAATAATGCTAAAACTATTTTATTTGTAATATTTAATTAAATTTTATTTTATTTCATTTTGTATTTCAAAAGATCAAAAGGCCATAAAAGATTCATTACGCTGCGATGGGTCAGCGCCCCATTCTGGGTTTTTCCCTGCCTTGTGCCTGTACCCCCCCCCCCCCCGCCCAAGGACCCTGCGCAGGATAAGCATGTATAGAAAATGGATGCAAGGATGATTCATTATGAACTGCAACCCTGTACAGGATAAGCAATGTGGAAAGTGGATGGATTGTTGGTTATCACTGGATGATTCGTTATCCTATAAGAACACTGAGCACTGGGCATAAGGGCATAAGTCCGTGGGCTATCAGTGTATTACAGAGCACACTATCACCTAAAAATCTCTGGACAATGCTAGGCAACCAGACAGCACATATATCATCACAGGCTAACTTGTCAGAATTAAGGTCATCTGGGCTAAATATAAGTGAATGAAGATCAAGGCCATTTAAATCCAGCAAGCTATCCGGCTAAGTAGGAAATCTGGCTTTGTGATATAGGTCCCAGAACACACACCCAGACCTTGTGACTCAGTTTTTTATTTTCCCTTTCTACTCCCCCCATGCTAAACCTCAAAGGCTTATTTAAGTCCACATTTCACTTTCCCCATACATCCTAGAGTAAGTGTTACAGTCCGGCACAGGTTATGATCTAATGACGCCTTTCCACTGGCATACAGGAATCAAGCCGGGCTCGGTCCGTACCACTAAGAGAGACTCGATACAGTATGAGCCCATGAATTCATAGTCTTCATAAATGGCAATGAGAGAGAATACAATGGTAAAAAAGGTGTATTACACTTGCATAATTAACTAATATAGCGTGACAAATAAAGACAAAACCATGTAAGATAAGATCAATCACTCAGTTGAAATATTGTGATATGGAGGATAACATTTTTTTTTTTTACTTAGTGTCACAAATAGCCTTTACAGTACGTAAAGGTTGATGCACAAAGTGCCGTGCATTATGCGTTTTGAAACGCACGACTGCAGAAGCGAAAAACTGCCCTTTGTGAAGTAGAAGCAGAGTGCATGATTTGGAGGGCACTGAGCTGCTCGTACCGCTACAAGATACAGTACTTAGCCATGAAAGAATTTTGAAAAGGTATATGATTGATAAGGTATGTAGGGAATACACAAAATCTTGAAGGTTTCCCTGAATTGTTAATAGCATAAATTTATACGCACACACACATATGATATGTGTGTGTGTGTGTGTGTGTGTGTGTGTGTGTGTATGTGTGTGTGTGTGTGTGTGTGTGTGTGTATTAGGGGATCAGGGGTGGGCAATCTTATCCGCAAAGGGCCGGTGTGTATGGGGTAACCTGTAAGTCAGCTGTTCAAACCCAGGTGTGAGAGAGCCACAGCCCTTTGCGGATAAGATTGCCCACCCCTGGTGTGTGTGTGTGTATGTCTCTATATATATATAGAGAGAGAGAGAGAGAGAGAGAATTAATATGAAATATAATAACCATAATTACATACTATGTTTTGGGTAATAGTGTCAGACACAATAAGGAATTGCTACCTGAGCTGCGACTTCAGCACACAGGGAGTCTACATAGTTAGATCTACATGTGTTGTGAACCAACAGTGAATCCAGGGATGGCGAGCCTAGACAGGAAGCAAAGTAAAAGTGTGATTCAATTACCTGAGGTCCAGAGTCCAAACAAGTGAGGAACATTTTGAGGCAACACTACAGTGGGGATCAATGGGAGACTGACACTGGGACAAAGCAAAAGTTCTAAGATAAGAGTATAAAAAACAGTAGCTAAAGGACAAAGTTGAGAAGTGAGGTCTAAAACGGCAGCAAGAACCAGAAAAATCCACTGTTAACAAGATTCACTAACATTGCTTGTAATTTGGAGCTACTAAGCTTCAAGATTTGATATAACACTCTGTAAATAGAGCTTGCAGCACTTCCTGATCCATTTGTAACATGGTGAGGGTACATGCTGACCAAGTATGTAACGTCATCGCCCCCTGCTGGATCAGGGAAGTGGTGACCAACAGCTCTGACAACAAACACCCCAACACCATAACACAGGTGGGAAATAAAAAAAAGGAAAATTCACTATTAAATATTATTTCCTTTATTTACTTAATGTTATATACTTAATATTTGCGTGAAATTAAAAAATAATAAAGTTCATTGTCTTCAGAGTGTCCTAATTGATCAATACAATGAAAAGTGAAATGAAACAAACAACATTTTGCATTTGCAGTTTAAGAAATGTACTTGGGTGAACTTCAGGATGATGAACTGAAAGTTTATTGGTGGACATCCAAATTGCACTGCAGTGCTGCTTCATGTGGAAGAATTATAAGTTGGATAGTGATTTCACAAATAACCTTTATGTAAGGGTTAATGCATGACAGTGAGCGCTATACATTTTGAAACGCATGGCTGCAGAGGAGAACTGTCCTACACAAAGGAGAACGCAGCTGCCTCTGTGGAGTGCAGTTAAAAACTGTAATATGAGGTTTGGAGTGCATTGACCTGCTTCTACCACGGTTACCACACATTTGGCTTACATGTACCACATATGGACAAAAGTATCGGAACACACCTCTTAATCATTGAATTCAGGTGTTTCATTCAGACCCATTGCCACAGGTGTATAAAATCAAGCACCTAACCCTGCAGTCAGGTTTAGAAACATTTGTGGAAGAATGGGTTGTTTTGAAGAGCTCAGTGAATTTAAGAATGGTACTGTCATAGGATGCTACCTTTGCAACAAGTCAGTTTGTGAAATTTCGTTCCTGTTAGATATTCCAGTCAACTGTAAGTGGTATTATTGCAAAGTGTAAGCATTTAGGAACAACAGAAACTCCGCCACCAAGTGGCAGACCACGTGAAGTAACAAAGCAGGTAAAAAAACACTGACCTCAACCCCATCAAACACCTTTGGGATGATCTAGAATGGAGATTGCAGGCCAGGCCTTCACACCCAACATCAGTGACTGACCTCACAAATGCTCTTAGGGGCGAATGGGCAAAAATTCCCACCTACATACTCCAAAATCTTGCGGAAAGCCTTCCCAGAAAAGTGGCCGCTGTTATACCTGCAAAGTGGGGGACCAACTCCACATTGATGCCTATGGATTTAGAATGTGATGTCATAAAAGTTCCTGTAGGTGCAATGGTCAGGTTTCCCAATACTTTTTGTCCATATAGTGTACTTTAAAATATTATTTTCAGGCTTACGAACAGAAAACGTATTAGCAGAACTATTATTCAAGGCTGCGCGGTACAACGGTATCATATCTATTTACATTTGGCAAATATGTCTTAGAGGATTTCGAAATATCATAATTCTTTTTAAAAAAATATAATACTGTAGACCGCAGTGTAATATCTGGATGGGTGTAAAAATAAGATATCGCCCCCGCCTACTACTAATAAATACTTTGTTTATCCACGACCCAAGTCACCCATAATACGGTGATGTGTGGCAGATTGAGGCATTGGGACAGTGGCAGGGGACCAGGCAGCTTCCGCGGGACTGGAGCGCTCTCTATTTATAACCCTTACAAGAACAAAATACAGACATACAGTACCACACCTATACCCACTGCCCACTGTGCTGGCCGCCCTGACTGCTCCAAACAAACCACAGTGGGCACACACACGCCACTATTTTCAAAAGTGAACATTACTGCTACACATAACATTACATACAGAGCAATGACACCGCATTACATCATAAATACAGGGACGTATTTACATTATTTACATGCAGCGCTGCCTGACGGATACTACACTACAATAAATAGTCCACTGCAATAAGCGCATTATAAACTTTTCAACCCACGGTTATACGGTTTCCGTTAAGTAATTAAAAATTATAATCGCGCATTGATTTACTATACTGTGATTTGCCTTGACGGCACTAAGTGTGCATTTATAGAACATTAATCAACGCTCAAATTCGAGATTTCCATAGCGGTGTAAAGCAATACAAAAACAAATGTTATGAAAATTGTACAGCAATATTAACATATTAATTTCCTTTCAGAATGAATACAGTCTCTATTTTCCTATGCGCAACTTTATTCTTGCAAAACTCACAGAAATTTGATTATTTTGGTTATTTTCTTTACAGTATTACACAGGATTTTTTTATTAGTGCCAAAATATCAGTGCCGAAGTTCACACTCTGGCTCATGAGGTATGACTGTGATAATAATCTTTTTTCTTGCTGGACCTGAAATACTTAACCAGCTATTCTTTTCTGCATTAACCAACATGTGGTTTTCTGTTAGAGCCACTGTAGCAATGCTGCATGAGGAGGGCCACTATCTGCTTATTTGTGAGAACTATTCCTGCAATCTCAGTATTATCAATACCGGGATCTGATTTCATTAAGCCACTGTCTTGTCACCTCTTCTGATGCGGTTTTGGGGAGGGGGCGGTTTCGAATAGCCATTGAGGATGTCCAGTTTAAAGGTTGACGTGGTTGCTGTTTGCAGATGATATCACCCTTTGGCTTCATCCACCCGTGACTTTGAGCGTGAATTAGCTGGGATGAAAACAAACACCTTCTCTCCCAGAAAACGAGGATTCCTCTTTGAAGTTGAGTAAACCTCTCTCTCGGAGGAGTTTCTCAGGAGTATACAACATAATGGCATGTCACTCTTTTAGCAGCATAGAATAGTTCATATCGCTATGATTCTGACATTCCATGCATTTGGTAAAGAGTACTGAAAAGCTTTTGGATGGATCATTGAGATACTGTACACTTGTGGGCCAAACCCCAAATTGCAGAGCATTACGCTTTTAATCGTCTTAGCGGCAAATAGCCAGAAGATATTTTGGAGAATTTTGAATGCCCAGACATGTTAGTGTGAATTTTATATCAAACATTTAAATGTTTTCGTGATATTATCTTCACAGTTCAATGCAGCAATGAGCAAACGGCGGCACAGGTCTTGGGAGTGATTTTGTTTTACTTCTTGCTAATTATCTGACCAATGGTAAATTTGTTGTTAAGACTATTAAAAGCTCAATATTTTGCCCATATATATCCTACTATTCATCCTATTGTCAGATTCTGGGGTAACAGTTTACTTAAAGCCATGTTTTTTAATAATTTATAAACACATTCATATTGCATTATAATGCATTCATAAAACAATAAAAACATGGCTATAAACATTTATTTTAAGAAAAAGCATAACGCATTAAAGTCATGTGTATTATGCATTATGACTGCCTTATGAAGCTCTCAAGTATACTGCTCTAGAGGTACCTTTATAATGCAGTACAAAGCATCCTTAATGCTTATGCCAACCATTGTAATGCATGGCCTTAAGTATAGTGTTACCAATTTTGGGTTTGGCCCGTATAACTCCCACTGTTCATCCTGGCAGCACCAGGTCCAGAGCGCCATCACCTGGCCGCCCTCCGCATTTATACGCAGATCTTAAAATTTCAACTTCTGAGTCTGGTTCCTTTCAAGCTTTCTCCCTTCTAGGGAGTTTTTCCTTGCCACTGTCACCTCTGGCTTGCTCACTGGGGGCTTTATGCGAGGATAATATTAAAGCACTATAAGACAATGTAATGTTGGGAAAATGCACTATAGAAATAAAATTGAATTGAAAATATTTTTTTTTGCCCAGGAGTGTATATAGTGTATGTCAGCCATTATATTGGAGAACCTCAAACACTGGGAACTTATTTTATAGGTATAATACATTTCAGGGAAAACTTCTCACGTGTCAGTTCCCTCCATACGTCATCCATTATAGTTTATGCAGAATACGGTTGCAGTGAGCCTGAAGTCCATCCCAAGAATCATGGAGCATCTGGCCAGAGGCATCGTGGAGGCAAAGAGTGTTATTGGTGTTTAAAGGGGAAGCGTGTGGCTCAGTGGGCCAAGCCTGTGTGCCTGTAATCAGAAGGTCTCTGGTTCAAACCCAGCCTCAGTACATCCATGGGTCTTTGAGCAAGGCCCTTAACCTCCAGCTCCCTGGGCACCGCAACAGGTGGCTGCCCTTCACACACAGCTTACTGTAGAAAGAGCAAGTTGAGGTAGGCATAAAAGACAATTTCCCCACAGGTATCTATTATTATTATTGGTATAATTGTAAGAGTGTTTTTTTGCCTGTCATCATCAAACCAAGAAACATACATAAAAAAAATTGATTTGCTCTCTAAGACAAACAAGCAAAACCGTAAAACCAAGGAGATCTGATCCATTGCTTTCAGGTACTCTTACACTTACAGGGAATGTGCTTTATAAACAATTAGTTGCAACTGGCTAAAGGGTCTTGTCCCCTAAATTTCCCCTCTCAAGGATCACAATATGCCCTTTAATTCCTTTTCTTGTAATGAAAATGTTCTTGTGAAATAGTTGGCTAAGAGTATAAAGGTTAGTCACTGGTTGGAGTTAGTTCTGCAGTTGAACTGAATCAGTAAATCAGGTTTTCTTGGAGCACAACTTCTTACTGGGTGCATTCGCCCCAGGGGCAGGTAACCCTGATCCCGGAGAGCTGATATGCAGCAGGTTTTCCTTCTTACCTGGTCTCTGATGAACCACACCTGATCTCAGGCAGACAGAGAAGCTGCTGGATACCGGCTGGATACAGGTTCTTCTTGATCTTCTTGTAACATTAGTTAGTGTGGGTGTAATGCAATTAGAGCATGTACATGAACAGCAATTTACTATATGGTAATCCTGCTATAATTTTCTTGTGTTCTGTCATAGTTGCTAACATGCTAAATAATGCTATCATTATTTATTACTGTTTATTACAGTTGCCCTGGGGTGCAAAACACAATACACTGAGAAAAGACAAAAACTTTTATAAAAAAAAAAATAAAAAAAAAGGGGGGGGGGCTAAAAGAGGGGCAGGGGTTAATGTAGTGTTTCTTAAACAAATCCTTGGCGACTCAGTAAGGGGCTGGGAGAGAGAAAAAATGTGGACAGTCTGGGAATATCCACAGAGCACGTTGAGAAACACGGCCTTGCTGTTGCACTCTCTTAAATGATCTCGCATTTTCCTAATATATTTGATGCCCTTCAGGACCACCATAGTTTTATGATTACTTAATTAACAAATCATACTTCATATTAGATGTTAATTTATCGTATGATAATAGTATCAATTACCAGTATTATATGGGTTTTTTGCAAGCACTTACTGTAGACCTTTGTGGCCCATACCTGTAATGTGAAGTACACAAATATCTTATAATTTCTGTTTTTATATTACATTGTTAATTTAACTGTATATTAAGTGTGTAATTTAGTATAAAAACATATATTTTCAGAAACGCACATTCCTGACTCCCATACATATTTGACCACACATTTCTGAACACAGAAGTTAATGGGGTCTGACTTGTGCATTGACAAAATAATGGTGCATTTATGTATGGTTATGGAAACTGTATGGGATACATGCAGTGGTATTCTACAATCCAATGATGGCAGTCTCAGAGTAAAGCCTATATCTGATAACAAAACGTTTTATTGCATAGAAACAGCAAATAGACACAAGCAATTCTTATTTATAAAGCTTAAATGACAGGCAGTAAATATACTTTAAAAAGTCACTTTATCACATATCCCTTCTATTATGTGTCACCAGAAAAATATCACTTTTATTTAACAAACTGACTGGGTATAACTTTCATTGATGTCTGATGGTATACATTCAAACAACTCCCAGAGCTTTACCTGAAGTCCTAAAACTAATGGCGAGAGATAGGCCTTTGTCTGTAACAGTTACAACTGGTCAAAGAAAGCATTATGCTGAAGCAAGTGCCTGAAAGGAATTCTTGAGAATGGCAAGGGAGTTGAAAATACACAAGGGGACGTACACATAAGTGTAGCTCCAACTGAAAAAAAACCATATTGTAAACCAATGAATGGACAAGATTTCTAAAAAGCTAATTGAACTCACTGGGAAACACTGGTAACCTTAATCTGACTGCATAAATATTATTGTTTACTGCAAAGTTATTTTGTTAGGAAAAAATGCCATGTACATATACTGATTCTCATTTAGCTATTCAAAAATAAAGCAGTTAAATATGAATAGAAATCTTAGACTTATTTCTCAGGCAGATATTTTTGTCTGGGCCAGATATGTCTTAAGAGTTAGACATTCCGGTACGAGAGAAAGTGTAACAGAACAACAGAATAGCAACTGGATGAAACTCTACAAAATCTTCCTCTCACTTAAACTTGTACAAGGAAATATGAGCTCTTCCTCCAATCTTCCAGGAAATAATGAAACTGAGACTAAATGCATTTCTCCCAGATTGGTAGATACACTGAGCTGTATATTTGATATTGGCACATTCTGAAATGCTTGATAGCTTAATATTTAAAATTAACTTTTTCAATGTCTCCAATTAGTGTTCTTGCCAAGTAGATTCCCACCATCTACAGTTGGAAGCAAGGAAAAGGGAAAGTTCAAATTAACCAAAGGCATACAACAACAATGAAACAATGCAGAGAAGTCAGCCAGAAAGAACACCCTCTGCAAATGCAGAGGTGCCAATTTCAGGTCCAGAAAGTAAATATCCAGACCATGATTTACTTTCAACCAACCAGTTGAGTACTCTGTAACTGACTCTTTATGCTTAACTGTAACTTCATGATCTGGATTTTTACTTTCTGGACCTGAAATTGCCACATCTTTGCAAATGAAATTTTCACTGAGATGCTAATCAACTTGAAAAGTTGCTGGATCTTCCATATTAAGAAATATAACGTGAGGATAAAGGTGTATTTTTGTAAACATGTCTAATTATAAATGATTTCATTCTAAATCATTGCATCAATTTGATATAATTATACAATTTCTATACAATAAATGTACTAGGTGATGCTGCACTTTTTTGGCCAATTTAATTTACTGTATTATTCACTGAATTTCAAGAAAAATTAAAGCAATACAAAGCATGAAGTCATACATGCTCATTTTACAGGCTAAACCTTTTTTACATTTGTTAATATTATTTATGTAATTTTAAGGAGGCTAATTTTTTGATTAGTTAACCCAAAGGAGAGAAAAAAATGAAACAGCGGTGTATGCCGCATGATGCTAATGAAGTATATACTGACAATATTCACTACTGGCACTAATTTACCAATTATAAGACACTGTACCAACCAACTAATATTTAGACTGCAACTGCATTTTGTTATTCATGAGGAAAATAGTGGATAGTTTCCAAATGGGCAGTAAGAAAATATTTTGTCCTTAAAGTGCATGTTTAAAGGTCACGACCTGCAGCAGGGAGATGCCGATGAATACCCCAGCCACAATGTAAATGTTACGTGGAAGCCATTCCTCCAGCGCTACGATGCAGCCCTTCGTATAAATTTGGGTGCTCCAGTTTGCCTAAAAGGAAATTAAGTTTCATATGAGAAATCAGGTTTAAAAAACTCTAATGGTTTAATGGTTTTGTTCTCATGCTGTTTTTTTTTTCCGGTTGCAAACTGAGGAATTAGAAGAAACCACACAGTGTATAATTTGACTGAGACGTACTCTGTAGTTAACTTCACTTTGTAAACTGCAGTAAATTCATTGGAAGGTGGTAACTGGGAGACACTGTTCATTGTTATGTTTTATTCAGGAGAGTCCCCAAGACAACTCATGATGTTCAATTATGCAGTTTCGGAGACATATTTTTCAATAACCAGCAATATGAAAATTTGAAACTGAACTTTTGGTCTTGTTGGGTTAAGCAATAACAGACAAAATGGGTTTAACAAAACAATTTAAGATTATAGTATATCCACTGAGCCACAGTGCCAAACAAAGAGCATTGCTATGTTTGTATGTTATATTTGGCTGCCGCAAGTCATTTATTCCTATTGGCAACCTTTTTTTCCCCCTCACACTTCCTGCTTAAAAACAGAAACAATGCGAGACCCCGATTTCAGTCTGTATTCATGCTGAAAATCAAGATCCAGGGAACTTTTGCCCATCTGCCCCATGGAAGACAATTTAAGCTTAGACAGGTTATTTTTTTATAAACAATATTAGTTTATATGATTAAAAAGTATTCACATCACTTTTAAAACAATATGCAAAATACTACTATACCAAATAATGAAAGGGCAAAAATAAAGCTTTAACTTCATTTGGCAAGTGTGAGAAAGACCACACCGCAGTGCTGTTCCTCTCATTCACCTGAAGACAGCCTTAACCTTAACCTAGGCCATGAGTGGGCAGTCTTATCCGCAAAGGGCCAGTCTGTATGCAGGTTTTCGCTGCAACTCCCTGATTAGGTCACTAATTAGAGGACTGATTGGCTGAAGAGTCCTCACCCCTGGGTTTGAACAGCTGACCTACAGGTTATCCCAAAAACCTGCATACACACCGGCCCTTTGCGGATAAGATTGGCCGCCCCTGGTTTAGGCCGTAAGGTTAGGGGAGGTTCAGTCAGATATGGATTTTAGCTTTTTTGTGACTCCATTAATAATAATGTTTTGAGAATTCAAAAAATTCAAAAATATTCTTTTTTAAAAAGAAAAATGAGGATGTAATTTACTTGTAACTTCTTGTTCGAGGAAATAAAAAATTATGATGACAATTTAAGGCATATAATTTATAAACAAATTCAAAAACATCTTCAGGAAAAATTGCAGCATTATGTTAAAAGAAACAATGTCTTGAAGAGTGTTCTACATCTTTACTCATGGACGTCGCCGCCATTAAATCTGAGGGGGACGTGTGTCCCTCACATTTCATAATCATTCGTTTGGACCCCCCAGTTTTATGCCAGTGCCGCCCCCCCACATTCAAAATCCTTCTGACACCTCTGTTTTATTGTGTAAATCTAATTTTATACTTAGTCTCGAGCCATCAGTTATGTATTGCTTAACATCAAATGTCATTTCTATGTCATTCCATGATCATAAAGGAACTCATTTTATATTTGAGGTTACAAACTATAAATTTCATATTCAGTACAGGAGGAATTATTTTAATGCACAGTATATCAGAGTAGTGAAAGATAAAATTGTTCAAAGATTGTTGTAAGATTTTATTTGGCTTTACCGGTGGTGCTCTGGTGTCATAGCCACACTGGGTATTCACAACAGTGTCCTGAGTAGAGAGTGAAACAGAGAATTATAGAACATGATTTTAAAAATTATGAAATTTTAAGTATACTGATATTATAGGGTTATTACATACAGATATAGCATGTCAATATTCATAACTAGGATACATACACAGACAGACAGAGATGAGACTGAGTAACAACATGGGTAGTCTTGTCTAGGTTAATGAGATAACAGGATACAGTGAAATTAGACAAGTTTTTGTACGGACCTTATGGGGGCCAGTGATACAGCAGGAGAACGGAACTCCACAACGCTCCCTGCTGAGGTTGTCAGGTGTACAATTGAAGTACATATTCTGATCCCAGTCATTTGGGTTTACGGCACCACAACACTGGTTCTGTGATTAGAGGTCATTTCATTAATTGTGCTGTATTTTTTGAAGTTATGTTTTGATGCTTAGCTGCTACTTGCATTCAATACAACTTAAAGGTTTATACATTCACACAACTGAATTTTACTGTCGGAGACATTACTGGGCCCCTCATGGCACTACAAGTCCATGTTCCTAAATACTCTCTAGTCTCCAACAAATTCCACGATAAAATGCTGATTGCAATAAAAAAAAAAGTCAAACTTATATCAAATTCAAAAAGGAATCACAAGTTGACCTTTCTGAGTTATACATATTTTTCCTACTGTATTTTAAACAATTGTCCAAGGCGAAAAATCCTGTAGAAATAAAACATATTTGCATCTTCCATTAAGAATTTTAATTTCAATACCAATTTGCAACACCCTACAGCTAGTAAGTAGAATATGTTTGCAGCTGCTTCAAAAATGTACACAGATTAAAATGATCTCCATGCATCCATACAACTTATCCAGTACAGGGTAACAGTGACCTGGGAGTCTAGGCCAGGAAGCACAGGGCACAAGGAAGAGGACACCTGGGATGGAATGCCAGTCCATTGCAGAGCAGAGACTCGTATTAACTACACACTATGGGAAATGGGAGTCAACAATTCACCTAAGCGCATGTTTCTGGAGATCAATACATGTTTATTCAAATTAACAAAATCTCATCATAACATGTGTTTTTCAGCAAACATATCTGATTTTAACAATATCCTATCAAGTAATCAAAGTCTTAAGGGCTCTTTTTCAAACTATTTTAAAAGAAATTCTGTGCTCTGGTGGTCCTAGCCATGCATTGTAATAGTCCTCAAATAGTCCTTAAATCAAGCCTGCCTATGAAATATTACTTGGGGTAGGTTGTGCCTTTTCCTATAGCTTAAAAGCAGAGAAAAGAAAAACATGAAGGGCTCACCAATCTTTGTAATGAATCAATGAGGTTCTGAAGGTCAATGTCATCCCGGTAGGCCTTCACATTGGTCAAGAAGAAATCATTAATCCATTTCTTTAAGGGATCCTTGAAAACGAAGGCTAGCACAGCTGCCGTCAATTCCAGCAAGAAGATGAAACCGATGACTACAGTAAACTGAAAGACAAATGAAAGCTCTCGTGCTAAAAAAAAATTCTGATATTATTACAGAAACAGATTCTGATTCTAAGAGGGATGGACTACAAGAAACCCACATACGTAGAAACAGATGATAACAGTTGTTGTTTACATACACTTAAATTATAATTACACAATTAAATTAGACAGTCACAGCAAATATTAATGGAAAAAGACATGAAACCTATAAGTTATAGCTTATCAACAACTTTTAAGTACAGAGGCAGCAATCACCTAGCTGTGTACAGCAACACATTAGCTTCTTAAAAATCATTTTCAATTGCCAGCATTCAAAAGTATGTTTCCCTTACAAAGAAGATAAGCTATATGAGCCCATTTTTATTCAGTGATTCTGAATAATTCACACTAACTAGGAAATCACTGGAGATCCATTTCCCGTATCAATTCCATGCTAACAACAGGAAGACCTTCTGAAATGAGGAAAATGAGCAGGCCTGCATAAAAATCCAAGGGAGTGCAGGAGAGAGGAGTCAGAACTCACAAACTTCAGAAGGCAGATGTTCTCGCGCAGTGCCCCCACACACCCAGCGAATCCTAGGATAAAGGTGACACCTCCCACTACCAGCACCAACCACACTGGGTCAAATCCATGTGACCGTGTCACTTGGGTGAGGTCCAGTAGCACTCCCTGGTGGAAATCAGACACATGGTAACATAATTCAGTACCATTCATATACGTCACATGTTTCTTCATAATAAGGATATGAAAAGATATACTGCACGTCACACAAAAAGCACGGTGCACAATTCAGCATGAAAAAAGTTGCTTATTCTAGGAAATATCTATAAATAAAACGAAACCACACTTCACAATACAAATAGTGAAACCACACATCAAAATTAAGTGCTATATGCAAATTAGCCAGCCTGTTCCTTTTTAAAAATTCCGGCCATAAAAATACTTCTGTCATCATACAGAACTGGGGTAGGTAATCTTATCCAGAAAGGGCGATTTTGTGTACGGGTCTTCAGTGCAACTCCCAAATTATATCACTAATGACACAACTGATTATCTGAACAGTTCTCACACCTGGGTTTGAACAGCTGACCTAAAGGTTATCCCAAAAACCAGCATACACACGACCCTTTGCAAGATAAGACTGTCCACCCCTGATATGGAAAACAAGCGAGCGTTAAATGTTGCATGTCGTGTAAAGTTGTCCTCATTTGTTTATGAGTCAAGTCCCAGTTTTGTCTTTTCCAAGTGTTAAGAGCAATCACTCTATGTATTCATCTGAAAAATTTCAGTATTCAAAACTAAAAGTGAAATGTGCTTTGTTAGTTCAGAGTAA
Source organism: Hippopotamyrus pictus (assembly GCA_026781145.1). Taxonomy (NCBI): domain Eukaryota; kingdom Metazoa; phylum Chordata; class Actinopteri; order Osteoglossiformes; family Mormyridae; genus Hippopotamyrus; species Hippopotamyrus pictus. Next base: position 10,779,870 of record JAODLC010000065.1, read on the forward strand.
CTAGCAAATACAACACATCGCTATACCACAAACCAAACCGACATCATCAGTTTTAACCTTAAACTCCAAAGTAAAGAGAGACAGAAGGCAGAATTGTAAAAAAAAAAATAAAATTTTAAGTAAACAAAGGCAGACTTCATGTGCCATGTTACAATCAGGGCTAATTCTTTAACGCACTGGAATGAATAGTGAGGTCTGTGTGATATACTCCCCCTTTTCACAAACACTAGCTTATACAGATTCTGGAGCCATATGGTTAATGCAGTCACATTATGTCAATATGAATGTGAATCCACCCATTCAGATATTTGCAGGAAGTGTTTATCCAGCATAAATGATATGCTGGATGCAATGATGGTTACTTCCTGGATGTGATGCTATTACATAGTACTCACATCTGTATCAGTACAGTCATGCAGTTATGTAAAAGGTAGCTTACAATTAGTATTTTGACAGTGGAACAAAACTGACAGCACCAAGGACACAACTGGGCCATAGCGATGTAATCATTCAAACTGTTATATAAAAAAATCTAAAAATCTAATCTCTTCAGCTGACCCAGTTTTACACCAACCCATGATGAAGCGTTAAAAACGTTAAAAAAAAAAAAAGCAAAAGAAAATCGGCAGCAAACTATACATTTAAAAATTTGACAAAAAATAATACATCAAATTTTCTAAATTGTACCTTTTCACTCCAAGCCCAGAAGCCAATAGCAATAAATGCTGCTCCAGCCAACTGTAAAGAGATAAAGAATATATCAAAGGGCATCATAAACCTTTATTTGCATTTCTATAGAAATGGGTTTATTCTTTTAATTAAATGTCAGCAAAACATATAACAATTGCATGTAGTGAATATATGCTGCTGTTTTTTGCAATTCCAATTGCATGAGACTCCTATGAAATGCAGGTCTGCGAACTCAGTGGCTTAATGGTTAAGGAAGCGCACTTGTAATTAAAAGATTGAATCCCCGACCAGCAAAATACTGCTCCCCGGGTACTGAATTAGCTGCCCCCTGCTATGTCACATATGGGTTAAATGCAGAGAACATATTTCGTTGTGGTGAGTCAACAGTGACAATTATTCCCTAAATCTAACTCTTTCACAGTGTCCATGCTACTGGTTGTGCAGTATGGTTGAAAACGAGAGAGAAAAAATTTGACGCAGTACCTACTTTTTGCTATTGCTGGTGTGCTGAAACAGTTTTGGCTGACAGTACAACTTTAGATGCATGTATGAGCAGAACCGCAACTGACTGAATTTGCCCTGTAGCACAATACTAATGATCTCTCCAAAAGACGGCTCGTGAAGACATTTTAATTCACGATCTAACATCATCAAGTCACACACCCCTAATTAGTATTTTTAGATAATTCCATCTGGCACATGGAAATAACTATGGACTATATGTTATTTGTTGTTTGTTTCTTAATTGATTGAATGATTTGGCACACACTTCTATCCAAAGCACACAGGCTGGTGACAAAGGGCAGGGTTAGCCATTAGCTAGAGCAATTACAGGTAAGGGTCCTGCTAATGAGCTGAATTGCGAACTTACTGTCATGGCTTTGGATTGCGACCAAAATGGTCACATATGCAACCTTTTATGGGGAGTGTGCAATTTAAAATTTCACCTGGTCTCCTCTTTGCCAGTGCATGATAATCATTAGGATGTTTTACTCCTACGCAGGTACTGCGGCAACAAATTGTGATCGAAAGTTTTCTTCATTCTTCCCTGATTCATTGTGTCTTTTTCGTTGAATTGGTCTCTCCTGGCCTGCACCCAGGAATTCGTACATATATGCAGACTGATGGTAAAATGCATGAAACCGTGATGTTAAAACGGAGCTGAGGGGTTAAAAATGGAAGCAGTCTATAGCTGATTATGGGGAAAAAAACAAAAAGAGAGGAGGCTGGTGGAGAAGCAGAGCCAGAGAGGTCCGAGACAGACAAAGTGACAACGAGAGTACGGTTATTAAAGCTAATGTTCAGATTAAAATATTTTGCAAGAACAGTACTTTACCCCTTCTCTTCCGTGCATTTGACATTCGCGGTTTAAATCAGTTTGCCGAAATATCACAGAATCTCAGGCGTCGCGTAAGCCAAAAACAATACTGAAAATGATCTGGGTTGCATATAACATATAAATATTATTAATACTTAATATTTAAGTTCATACTATAAGTCCTGGCTTTGTCACAGTAACCAGCCTTTCCGCAGAATCTCGCATTTCTCTAAGTAACTTTGAAACTTTTCATTGTTGTTAACTTTACATTTTCAAAAATGAGTCCAAAATATAGTGCTTCCAGTGAGTGCAGTAGTAACCTTGTACATAGAGACATATTTCAGATGGTTTATATATTATATAAAAATGTCTTGATAGAAAATGACAAAGTGATATGACGTGCAAAGTGAGCAGCACTGTTTGTTCAGAAATTGGTAATAAAGAGACTTTTATGTAGAGCCCGACCGATAAAGGATTTTGAAGACCGATACCGATACAAATATTTGTTGGTTTTAAAATCCGATATATCGGCCAATATATATA
>JAODLC010000065.1:10782520-10794097 GCA_026781145.1 Hippopotamyrus pictus
CCGATACCGATAGTTTGGAAAATGCCTAATATCGGCCGATAATATCGGCCTGCCGATAAATCGGTCGGGCTCTACTTTTATGTTATTGTTTTGGTATTGGGTAATGGTGAAGGGTGCCTTTACTTATCATAAAGTTGCTTTTCACACACTCACATTCGCAGGGATCTGCCATCCCTGACCCTCATTAATGTGAGGGGGTTACTGTATCAAATCTCGAGTCACTCTCAGTCTCGCATCAATACAAAAACCAACGTTTGCAAATTAGGACAACTATATATCGGCAGGCAAGGTCATTGATTAATACCATGCTGCACGAAAAAGAAGGGCGCGACCAAATCTTGTTCTGGTGCGACCAAGTGAGAAAGCTGCTAAGAGAAGTGCTTCCAGTAGAAGGTAGTCTGGAAACCAGTCTTTGCCGGCTATGGGATTCAGACCAGCCACCTTACGATGAAGGGAAAAAGTCCTAAACCACAGAGCCACAGATCACCCCCCAAAAAAACTGGAATTTTATCTGAAAACAAATATTAAATTATAACCTTAAGACATAAACCCAAAACTTACCCAGAAGATAATGTTATAGCTGAACAATAAGTATTTGTAGCAACAGCTGACTTCTGCATTCTCATATCTGTAATAGTGCATCTTCCACCGTTTCGCTGTGGAGAGACACAACATTATACGTGAATAAGGTTTGTACAGTCAGAAAATATGGAAGCATCAATCTCCTTACAAGGAGCACATAAATGGTTTTCGGTTTGTTGATACCTCTGGATTCTCTTTTACGGTTTGCTTCAGATCATACCTCAGAAGGGACATACTCTTAGCCATTCCAAAAGATACTTTCTCTGTTTATTTTGTTGTCAATTGTCAGGCTCACAGACATACAACATATCTTTCTCCTGTAGTACATCCTGATAGATTTGGAATGCATTGCTCCTTTCAACAACGGCAAGCTTTTCAGACACTGAATTGGCAAATCAGCCTAGAACGATGATGGTCCTGCCCCCACAACGTTCTCGGGATGATGTTGTTATGCAGTGTTTGGTTTCCTCCAAATCCTGTGCATTGTTCAACTTTTGCTCAACTATTCTCTTATCTGTCCACAGTATTATTGTGAAATGTCAAGGCAGCTTTAGGGAAAATTACGAAAGGTAACAAAGATTTCTTAGGAGAGCAGGATTTCCTATTAACACCATGGCTCCTGTGCGTTTCTTATCTTATTCATTGTTGCATGAGTGCAAGAGACACTTGCAGACACATAAAACAAACAAGACAACATAATACGGTGATCTTTTTGCTACACTGCATGGCCATGGGCACTTCAGGGTTGCTGCAGTTATCGGTAATTTACCATTACGTTTAAAATGGTATGGTATCATCATTTTGCTAATTTCGGTACTTAACGCTTTCTTACTTTTTTCACTGTATTCTGAAATGTACCTTTAAGAGTTTACTCCAGCGCCCGCCGATTAACACTAAACCAGCGACTCATGGGTGTGATTTAAGTGTAACTCTTTGCACTAAAAGAGCTCTAAAAAACATCATGAAGATAGAGCTGAGAAAAAAATATCATGGCTTCAGCATCAGCGCAAACAGTTCCAAAACTTGTGGAAAAACAAGGTTGCTGAAATGAAACATGGGGACGTTTCGCACTTTGGGGAATGGAAAGTATGCATGATTATCAGATATATATGCTGAAAATAAGATTGTTATTTAGACTATCTTTTGTATGGTTAGGGTGACCAAAAATTGTGCCTGGCCAGCATTTATAAAATTGTGAGAAGTATCCGGGATTGTTTTTTATTTTTGTTGCATGGACCTCCTAAGAGGTCAGGGAGGGAAAATAATTTTTTGAAATAGTTTTGCATTCCCTTGCAATATTTTGCATTATTAATAATAACTGTACTGTGTCTGTTTAAAATATAAAAGACAGAGTTAAAGTTATAGTGAAGTGTGCTTTAAGCATTAAACTATGGGAGACAATGCGCTTCATATAACTTTCATATTGTGTTTTTATATGTATTCATTAATCATTGCATGGTGTTCTTTAACCAGCAGTTACTTTAAGCTAGACAGCTGGGCTACTGATAGTGAAAATTCGGCCATAAAGAAATCTGGAAAACCAAGGGGTTTTGCTTGCTTTTGTTGAAGGATATTACAGCCAGAAAACTGAATATAAAGCTAACTTTATCGTGGTGTCATAGTTAAGGTTTAAACTCGAACCCACTTTCTGGAATATTTCAGCGTAAATCCACATATTCCCACATACATCATCAAGCATGAATACCAGGGAGGTATACCTGAAAGTGGGTTTGGGTTTAAACCTTAACTATCACATTATGTTTTGAATTTAATCCATTGTTCATTTTCAAAAGCCTGATTGATGAATACCGCACACAAAAATCTTGTGCTTTTTCACCATAAAACTTTCGATGTTTATTAATTTCATCAGTTTGTGTGAATATTTATATATCTACTGCATTGGTACCGAACTGGTACCGTTATCAATCTACCATGCCAGGTACCATACTGAACCATAAAATTTTGGTACTGAACCAACCCTAATTCGTTAACTGAATGCTGTGTTAATGTGCGTGGCAAGCCATCGATCACGTAAAAATGACAGATCATACCATCAGGTTGGGAACGGATGGTCTACAGAGCACATAGATGAGAGCAGTACATGAACAGCAGAAAACAAGATGAGTGATATTCCCAAACCCAACATAAGTCAAGTAGGTTTATTGTCAGTTCACCCATATACACGGTTCACAGTGAAACAAAATATTGTTCCTCCAGGACTATGGTGCAATACAAAGAAAAAAAGACAGAAACACCACCAGACTACACAAGTGCAGGCAGGACAGAATTATACAGAGTGCAAGGAGAGCAAAGAGAGAGAGTGCAAGATACACAAAAGAGCAACAATACAACATTACAGGGCACAACAGATAAAGTGCAGTCGACAAAAGCAGTAACAGTACCGGCTTGAATGAATACAGTAAAATGACAGATACTGTAATTCTAGCAGCAAAGGTGTGCAAAAAATGCAAGACTGAAGCAGACAGCAATAAATAAATGTGCAAACAATAGCAGGAGCATTTGTGATTCAGTTCTGATTCACAAGTCTGAAATAAGTACCTTTTGGATGCGTTTGAGCAGACAACAGAAACACAGAATGTGGAATTTGTAAGATAAAACTACCATTTCGAGCAGGGTCGAACAACCTTCCCTGGCATATCAAAACTGTACTGCACCAGATGTACTACATTTAGTGTTTGTAGCAAAATGCTAATTTACAACATTCAAAACACATGGATAATAGTGTTTAATATTTTTACATTATTGTTTTTATACCAACCAATAATGTATAATAATGGTATTTTTAAACTTATAAGGTTACATTGAATGATTTAAGTGATATACGTGCACACATACCAATCATAGGTCAAAACATGGCTAAATTTGGCTTAATTATAGAAACCAGAAGTGGTACTAAATGAAGAGCCCTTTGGGAGCAAAGAAAAGCTGGCTCTTATCGCAGAGCTGAGTCAAATGATCCAGCTCATTAAAGAGAGCCGGAATTCCCCTCATTCGGGAGAACAGCATCACTATTCAGTTTAGTCTGTTTATATAGTACCCAGGGGGCATATTCCACAAAGCAGGATTTCTCAGATATCTGGAAAAACTTGAGTCAATATTGTCCGATGAGAGTTTAGCTAAGGAGCATTCCTATTTGACAGTCTTGACTTCTAACTTGTACTACAGGAAAGTTATCCAAGCTAACTGATAAATCCTGGGGTGTGTTCATGGGCGTAAATTACAGGGGGGATGGGGGAGTTGTAGCCCCCCCCCCCAATAAATCAAAACCAGCTAATACAACCCCCCCAATAATCATGTTTCCCCCGTAATGGGTGGAGACCTCAACCCCCACAATGTTCCAGCCAAAGTTATGCCCTTGGGTGTGTTCTACAAATCAGGGTTTCTCAGTTAGCTGGGTTAACTTAAGCTAGAAGTCATGACTGTCAAATAGGAATGCTCCTTACTGAAACTCTTATTGGACAATCGTGGCTTGAGTTATTCAACCTAACACCGCCCCCTCCCTCAGACTGGATGGAGGCACAAACCTACCTTGAGTCTTGGTTTCTTAGGAAAGGATCAGGCATGCACCATTTCATCAGAGCTCTATTGTGAAAAAAAAAACAAAAAGTTTTTATAAGGCAAAGTAACTCAAACCTACACCTAAATGATCATGTGTCATCTGACTGCATTTACACCCTTTCACAGACATTAGTGAAATATGAATTTGCGCTTGCGGGATAATACAGGCAATAGATGAACAATGACAGAAAGAAATTTTGGGAAAATACAATTGCTGGAGGGTTATTTGACCGAAGATTTAACCATTTTTTAAAGCACTGCGTGCAGGAATCTAGAAAATTAAATGCCAGCATTTTTATTTTTTAACTAGGCATGTGTTTGCATTCAAAGCATTAATGTTTTACCCTTTACACTTCCAAAGGACTACTGCCAGAAGACGAGACGCGTTAAAAACTTTATATTTCAGCTTTAACGTGTTTTTTTTATTATTATTTTCATCAAAGCAGTTTCATGCAGCATTAGATACTTGCAGGTAGCTAATGAACTAAGAAGTTACAAATGAGTGGGCAGTGAGACATTTTACTTAACTGTTCAGTTTCCAATAGATAAAAACACGTTGCGAAAGTTAGCGCGGTAGCTAGTTAGTGTGGGCCTTTTAAAATGTAAACATACGTCTTCTTTTGTAAATTCTTTGCTTCTAGTTAAGTATAAATATGATTTAATCTCATACTTAAATAGTTTGCCAGAAAATATCTATACTAGACTGTAGTATTGATTTCCGGACAATCAAAAGTTCTGACTTAGAGCAGTTAGCTAGCTAGCGACTGTAAACATTTAACGGTATTTCTTTGCATATAAACAAAGAATTTCATAAGTAATGCCAAGTCTATTAAGGGTAAAGACTGTTGTAGAGTGGAAACAGTGATTTTGTTTCTATACGACATCTTTGTTACAGCGACTTGCTGCACAACACTACCCAGCACACATGAACAGTGCGACATAGTAAATCAGTTCTAACCAAAACCAAACTCAGAACTTTAATATAAAGATTCAGCATCGGTGGTCTGGTAAAATGCGTTTTTATTTGAAAATTTACACACTTACTTGCGCTCTTCCGCCACAAACACTGGTTACACGAGGTTTTTTTCAGATATCTTTAGTTTCGGTATTACTCCAAAAACAGCTTTGACGCAATTGGGTCTCCACCTAGAGGTGTGTGCCCCATGTCCAACGCTGGGCAGAATTCGGATCTATTTACATACTGTTTGTCCAAGCAAATATAACTTTAATTGGGATTAATTAAATTGAATATATTAATTGTTCGTGCTTCAAATGTAAAAGTATGTTTCATGCATTGCATACCAGCAATGACAAAATTATTTGTTCATTTACAGTTGCAGTTGTACAGTATTCTGCCACAGTGTCAAACCCCGATTCTTAAGAATCAGCTTTTCCATTAAATTTATTCTACAAATACCTATGGTTTAGTTACAATGTTACAAGGTTTTTCGTTTGCTTTGCAGAACTGACCCCATTACTGCTTTTGAGAGGTGTTTTGAAGCAACCTTTGCCAAAGGCCCTATTTCACAACTGTTTCACAAAATAAATCAATTAATAAATAGTGATAATTTCAATACAATATCAAAATATTTTATTAGATATATATTTATATATTCCCAGTATCGTCCATTTACACAACACTTTTATGCACAAAACTCGATTCTCATACAGCATATTCACTTATATTCATTTATTGTTGTGAAATTTCCACGTGTGTGTGATTTAAGAAGTCACCTGTTCTCTTTTTCCAACAAATAATCCACATAATTAAACTACCTCCCCTATTCACTATTAAAATTAAATTTTCCTTTCATGAGCTTTGACAAGCCTGAAAACAGTCCTCAGTCCTCCTAGAGTAAAAATGGCTGCATTTCAACAATAGATCAAGGCATTTTCCATGGTATTTCTTGTCGGTCCAGTAGACTCGGGCCACTCTGGCTGCAGCTCCGCCAGGATGTCTTCCAGAACTTGGCCTGACAGCTCAGGAAGTGGTGCCTGATTCAAAGGTTCTGAAGAACTGGGCACAGCAGATACCAGGCAGTCCAAAGTAGCAGACTCCCAGGGCTCATTGTACTGCAAACAATAAGCGGATTCGGTGATGCTATCCTTACCTACATCGCAGCACCCAGAGTCTGGAGTTGCAGGGGCTTCTGACTGGGAATCATAGTGGTCAAAGAGGGAATGTTTGTCAGCCTGAGTTGGGCAGAGGATGGTACCATGGGAGTTGTAGTTTTGTCGGTGTTGTAATGCTGCAGAGTCCCACAGAATGTTAGGATACTGTAGACTTGCCATTAGGTATTGTTGTTTCATTGGGAGAAGATTAGCACTGGTATCTTTCAATGTGCCCTCTGTGTGTCCATAGAAGTAGCTAGAATATTCCAGTGAACGCTGGTGATTGAAAAAAGAGTCATCATTCCACTCCTCCTTTATCTGAGTGTGGATCACTGGCTGTAGAGAAGGATGCTTTAGATTCAGTGAGTCCTGTACTGTGAGCGAGGCAGGTTGTACGTTCTCCTCCACTGCCTGGTGGTTTGAGTAAATGGTTTGGCCTTGTTTCCTTGTGCCCTTGTACTTTAAAGTTCTGGCTCTCCTATTCTGGAACCACACCTGGAAAAAATAATAAAATTAATAATTGAATAATATATATTCACATACAATCAACTGTAATTAAAATGCTTTAATTAATGATTATCCAAATGCAAATGATTATCTCCTCAGCTAATTTATTATCTAGTATCTTGTATTGTTGCTACTGTTCAGTTTTGTAGAGCCTGTCCACAATCCTGAGAAAATAGCAGGTAAGTTCTTGACGCTCATATCACCTTGATACTATGATTTAACACAAATCTGGTACACTATCGACCGTTCAAACTAAGAGTCTCTATGTAATTATAATCTTATAATCTCATTCCTGTCTTGTTGGAGCGTTTCTCTATTGCTTAATGAAGCAGCTTACTGTAATATTTATTATGGTATCACAGATGCTGAAGCGTGTGTGTGTGTGTTTTCAAGTGCTACAAACTTTTTGTGTTTGTCAGTGTAGTGCAGAAGGTACAAACCTGGATGCGTGACTCAGGCAGGCCTGTCGTCTGGGACAGACTCTCTCGCAGGCTAATGCCAGGATACGGATTCATGTCAAACGTGGCGCGCAACAGCTCCACATTCTCCTGGGAGAAGCTAGTCCGCTTTCTGCGGGTGGCAGCCCGGGACTGGGTGGTAGGAACCGTCTGGTTGAACATGCCTGAAACATAAAACAGAAAGAGGTGTCAAAGTGTGGTCTGTTACAGGGCCCAGAGAACCTTTTCTATCTTATTATATCGTATTAATGAAATATTCAGTTTATTAGGCGGCCATTATAATGTCACTTATTTTTTGTTTTTTATTCTTTTCATTATTTTTATTGTTTTATATATATGTAACAGGCATTGAAACATATTCATTATTTTAATTATAATAATATTCATGATGATTTCTTACCATGGTTTGACTCTTTCCACATGCTGTTGGGATGAATTGAGAAGGCCGACTGTATCTGTGATAGGCAGCAAGTATCTTGGTCTTTCTCTAATGCTGGTGTTTTCTTAAATGTCTGCTTGTGGTCACAGGCAAACCCTTTTATACCGTCCTCTCACAACAATCAACAGAGAAAGGCTTAGTGCTTGTTTTATCTGCAGTGCGGAAGGTTAAGGGTTTGGGCTCTTTGAAAGGTAGTGGTGATGTCACACTCTGATGGGCTGCTAACTCCACAATCCACACCTTAGTCAAGCCTTCAAAGACTCCACACTCACAAGTAACAGGGGAAAATGTTCTTGCCAGTTGTATGATTCAGTTTTATATTTTCAGATCTAGATTTTCAAGATGATCTTATAATATACTGGTGTCATGTCATGCATTTATTTCTTTTCCATCTAACCATTTTTCATAACCGCTGATCCAACAGAGAGTGATGGTATTAACCTGGAAGCACTGGCCACAAGAAAGCTTGGAGTAGAAGATGAGTCTGTTGCTTTTGTGACCCTTTATTTAACCTTTATTTCTTTAGTTATATCAAGTTGATTCGACAATGTGAAAAGAGTTCTAATGTGCTTAAAATTTATGAAGCGAAATCACAGTTACAGCAATAAAAGAACCAAATGAAAAAGTGAATAAAAGAGGCGAAATGGTTTTAAACCTAATGTACGTAAATAATGTTGTCAGTAAAAAAGCAGATATATATATATAATGACACACAAAGAGTAATACTAATCTGCCAATAATAATAGTGTAAATTTTAAAAAATGTGATTATGTCAAAACCCAGTTGCAGCTTTTAGATTTAAGTGAGCTCAGTTTTTAAAGGAAAAACATTGATCTATTGAAGGTCCAGATGATGAACTTGTCAATACAATTATGTGTTGTTTAGAATAGCTTTATATTATAATTGAAATGCAAACAAGCACTGCGATGGGCTGGCCCCCTGTCCAGGGTTGTTCCCTGCCTCGTGCCCATTGCTTCCGGGATAGGCTCCGGACCCCCCGCGACCCAGTAGGATAAGCGGGTTGGATAATGGATGGATGGATGGATGCAAACAAGCATAGTTGAGCATTTAATCAATAAAACAAAAGACTTTATAAAATCATTAACTAACACGCCCATTAGTAAAATGCTCTAAGCTAATCAGTTTAAATGTCCTTGACGAAAACCTTTTCCTTAAGTGTTTCTTAAGTTTTATTTGAACACAGAGCATAATCATCCATCAAAACTACAAAAATACGGGTGATTAACTGCTGATTAATTGTTCTTCTTTAGGTCAGGCTTTTGGGGTGAGAGGACATGCAACTTGTGCAGTGAAGTGGCCAACTTGTGCTGACTTGTCTAGACGTAGGACAAAAATACTGCAAATGCTTGTAAATAAACATATTTCATTGCTAATAGCATTGTTTGTTTTGCTTTGTTATTTCCGTTTCATTTTATCGTGTTATTAAATCAACTGGCTATAGTGGAGTAACACATCAATAAAACAAATGCAAAATGTGCTGCATGGGATGGAACAGCATTTGGTATATGTTATACTGTCTTGTATTATCTTACTATCTGAACTATTCATTGCTGTACAAGCAAATAGTTAATCCACTATGGGTAAAATCTCCATATAATGACAAGAGATATTCAATTCTGGTTATTCGATGGATACTCTTAAAATATTATGTTAATAAAGAGGAGTTTTGAAAAATACTGTCTTACATGAGAAGTTTTAGATAATTAGATTTGCACTTAACTTTCACTTAATTAAAACATGATTCATGGGGATATTGTCTAATGAATATTTAGAACAATAGTTTTATCATGGCATGTACATTTGTGTAAGTTAGTTCCAAAACGGTTTGTATATTTTTTGCCATTATCTTCTTAAGAACTGTGCACACACCCGCTGCACACCAACAGGGACAGTCAGCACTAGGTAGGCTAATGGTAGCTATGGTTAGTCGAAAAGAAACCACATGGACACAGTTGGCGGCCGCTAATGGCTCCAACCAGAGGGTGGTACCATCTTCTCCAGGGCTGCCTGGGGAGAGGCTCCAGAGATGTGATGAGTAAGCCAGCGGCACATGCTCTCCCTGCCCATGTGACTATTGGAGCGAGAAGTCATCCAGTATTAAAAAGCCAAACTGCGTTTAAGGACAAGAATTACATCACTGGATATGCCAACGAAAGATGAATGGATTCTCGCAGCTTCCTTGGATTATCCACAATGCTGAATTGAATCAATTAAGCCCTCTTATTCAGATCAAGACCTGAACCTGTGTGTATGTGGATTGTAATTCTCACAGCTGGTTCATAACTGGGAGAATCATCACATAGCTATAGATCTTCATCATGCTCCACAAAAGGGCAGACATACTTACTTAATCATAATTATATTAAAACTCTTTATCAAAATTTCAGCTACAGTCAAGACTGTAGATATGGAATCAACACTGGTGAGAACCAAAACCGTTCGTAATTATAATATATACTGGGGGAACATTGTGAGCACATCTGAATATTGGGGGAGGACGTGCCCCCCACACTCCCCAATATATTTTATAATTATGACCTTGGCTACAGTTGTATGTAAATATTTTTGGGACCCTTGTTTTAAATGTGCGATCATTCCGTAAATGTTTTATCTATGTTTTACCAGCCGTGCTTAAGCTTTCGCCTACAACCTGCACGTAGCTGTTACAGTCATGCGTATTGCGTTTGTGGTGAATGACACACAGAAAGCCCTTCATTTATAATGCAACACAAGATCTTCACTATGTGTAAAGCTTTGAAGGGATTGGAAAGATTACTAAGATTTTGCATTTATGTATCAGAAGCCAGTATATTCACTGCTGGTTGTGTTTTTTTTTTTTTTTTTTTTTTTTTTTTAAAAAAAAAACATCTGGGAGTTCTTATTTCTGGCACTTATTTTGAGAGGTCGAGGGCTGAAAAGTTTGGGTACAAATGCCGAATTGTATAATCAGTTATTGACAATGCATTTTTGTATATGGTGCAAACCGACTTTGTAGTGGCGCATTTTCACCACAAGGTGGTGCCAGTTGACTGTGCATGTTTTATGTCAATTTTGTATTCCTAACTTTAGGTTAGGGTGAGAAGCTACAATATCTTTAAATGCTCGAGGATGGTCTAGGTATCTCATGTAGACTTTGAAGGGCGAACAGAAGGACGAGCTTGTTTTTCCATTGCACTGTAATTGATCTGGTCGTGATTGAACTTTTTGGAAAAGTAATAGGTGTTTGATCTAGACCAAGGCCGTCTTCTTGAATTAACACAGCACCAGTACCTGTGCCAGCCACCTCAGCCTTGAATAAGATCAGGCGCACATTACTGGAGCACTAAACTCTTAATTTTTTCTAAACTCTTGGTGTCACAGAGAAGGTTTGTTAGAAGTAAAACGACATTTGAAAAAAAATTCCTCAGAATCTTCTGTAGCATCCAGCCATCCAGCCCGGAAAGCGCTAAAGCTCTTCTTTGTCTTGGGATTGGAAAAAAACACTAATAACCTCAATCTTGGTTTCCAAAGGGCAAAGAACAACCCTGAGCAAAGGCAGTTAACCCCCGAAATGCTCCAGGGGGCCAAGATAAATGGACTGACCCTGTGCTTAGACCCAGAGCGTCACACTCAACTGTGCATGTGTGTGTGTGTGTGTGTGTGTGGTCCAGATATACCTAACAATGTGATGAATACCTGTCTTTTCTTACCTTATGGGGACCAGTTTGCAAAAACTCTTGTATTTTGTTTGGTTACTTATGGTTATGGTTAGGTCTTTATAGGGGTTAAGGTTGTCATAGTTAGCATGAGCATTTTTCCCATAGAAATGAATGAGCGGTCCCCATAAGGATATGATTACACGACTGTGTGTGTGTGTGTGTGTGTGTGTGTGTGTGTGTG
>JAODLC010000065.1:10794197-10811178 GCA_026781145.1 Hippopotamyrus pictus
GTGTGTGTGTGTGTGTGTGTGTGTGTGTGTGTGTGTGTGTGTGTGTGTGTGTGTGTGTGTGTGTGTGTGTGTTTCTCTCAAAGGAGAGCATGATGGGATATGTGAAAAGAAGCATTCCTATGTACCTGTAATTCAGCTGTGGCAAATAAAGTATCATTTCATTTCCAATCCCCGTTTACCCAAGTATGTCACAATAGCATGATAAATCTCAGATGTAGCATGGTCCAGGGCAAGAGAGACGTCTTGAAAACATGGAAACATGAGGTAAGGAGGGACAATTATCCACATCAATTGGGCCTGATTCATTAAGCGTGGAATGTAGCGTGGGATGTTTTTTTTTCTTTTCCTTTTCATCTGAATAATGAATAGTGTAGGAAGGAATTTGGGATGGATAAAGCTAATGGAAAAAGCTGAGATTTCAGGAGCTTCTTCAGTGGATAGGACTTGCCAGTAGCCAAAAGTAATCCTTTCCTCTTTTGGTAGATGGAATCTATCATTTCTGCTGTCACAATCGTCATTTTATCTGTGTCTAATGTGATCCAGTAACGTTATAGAATATGTCCATCCATCCATCAATCCATTCATATTCCATAACTGATTAACTAGTACTGAGTGACTGTGAGACTGAAGGTTTTCTCAGGAAAATCAAGGAATGGATGGAATACCAATATTACGGTATACTGTTTCTAGAATAGTGGAACAAATTCCAGAATACCCTGGAATGTCCAGGGCAAGGGGCATGCGCTCCTTTGTCCATTTCAGCGGCTGTATTTTGATATGTTCTCAATGAAGCAGTGCTTCTGCTTTGGAAGTAAACTCTGCCCTTTCCTTCTTGCCTACATGGCTACTACAAACCGTAGCACGTTTCTTCTCAACAGCCTCCAAATGGAAGC
Source organism: Hippopotamyrus pictus (assembly GCA_026781145.1). Lineage (NCBI taxonomy): Eukaryota > Metazoa > Chordata > Actinopteri > Osteoglossiformes > Mormyridae > Hippopotamyrus > Hippopotamyrus pictus. The sequence continues at coordinate 10,795,091 of JAODLC010000065.1, forward strand.
TACCGTGCTCCTAACTCCAGTCTAACTGCATGCCCTTTTGGTTCCTTACATCTGTCTCTTTCATGGGCAGCCTTCACAGCTATCCCTGCTGTTCAGGTAGTCCAGCTTTGCCTCCTTGGTATGATCTTTCTCTTCCTCGCTCTTTCACTATCTGCCTGTGGGCCAGCTCCTAAGATCTGCAGCTGTATGCCTCCAGCCTCTTACAATTCTCACCTCCCTGTCTTGTGCAGACACCTCCTGGCCTCTGTCAAGGCACCAAATCTTCCCGGTTCCTTTTTGGCACATACTGCAGCTCTGGTTACTTTCTGCTCACTCTTCACTTTCTACTTACTGCTTCACTCTTGCATTTGTGGCTTATCCATTTTATTGGGGGTCGCCACAAACTTCCTGATTTCACTTTGTCCTTAACCGGAATTATGGTTTTCAAACTGTCCTCTGTTCGAATCATACAGATAACCCAGTTTCTAGTATTATACGGGTCAAGATTATTTTTTCCCTTTACTGCCATATACCTTAACACAGCAACACTGGCTGATGTAATTATTTAACTGGTGGTATTTATATAGCTTATCAGACACTACAGCAGCATGTCAGTATATCAGTCAGTCTACAGACACGATGCCTTTGGACAAAATAAAGGCATCCCCCTCCAAAAACCTGGGTTTGTTCTGTTTTCATTTGGAAACTAGGCAAAGAGGGTGAGAGAGGCACCGAGAGAGAACAGGGAGGGGGAGCCTTCCGACAGCCTGGCTCAGCCTGTTAAAATTCCTGTGGTGCCGCTTTCACTAGAACGTTCACTCATTTTCTCTTACTGTCTCCATCTCTGTTGTGCTCTTGATCACTGTGATTTGACTTATTACTTTTGAAACTTTTTAAAATCATTTCCTTTGAAGAACATCAACAGATTCCACTCTCCCAAAACATCACACTTAGAGTCAGATTCCAGCTTTCACCTATAAGACGGCCAACCCCCCCCCCCCCCGCCTTATTTGTCCTCCTGCATCTCCTCATTGGCCAGGTAAATGCAGCTACGATGTGAAATGAGTAGCTTTTAGGTTCCTTGCATGGTACAATAGTGGGTGAGTCAAATGGAAAAATACTGAAAAATCCCTTTGTTCGTCTTTGCTAGATTTTGTTGCGAAATATCCAGCAACTCATGAAGATCTCTGCAAATGTGCCAGTGTACCATTGAATGTAAACACCCGTGCTTGCTGGGATTGGGATTTTGGGTGTGGATGGGGCTTTTGTTCTGCCATTTGACCGTTTGTGTCTTTTTTAATTTTTATATTTTAATGCAAATGTTGTCTAATTCTATCTGTGAGAATATTGAGGTGTTACCTGCAAGTAGCAGTTCAAAGAAAAAATATGTAAAACGCCAAATTGGTCACAGGGTTTCTAACCTCTTATAGGCAGGGTGTCTAAATTCTTTTATAAAATATGTAAGAAACTTCCATCATAATACAGATAAATGTAATTCCTCTCTGTAAATAAAATATATCTGATCCATCCTTTTGGATGATTGTGCAGTGCTTTTCACTGCCGATTTACTGTCTGATTTTACTTTTCTCACCAATTTGCTGCATACTCTAAAGAACAATATTTGTGACTTCACTCTATAGGAATATTCAAATACTGCATAAAGTTATTAAACAATCTAGACTTGAATAATTCTCTGTCCCGTCTTCTGATCTGCATTTTCTATTGTTGTTGTTTCTCTGCATACAGTATAACACACACACACTAGCCCAGGTGTGTGTCAATAATAATCAATTATTTTTGTGTGAGATTCTTGTTCCTAAGGAGATGGACTAAACAACTTTCTCACAACTTTCCACAACTTCTCACTCAATTTGAGTAAATGAGTACATGGTTACATCCTAAAAACAGTGTTTCATGATTAATGTTGTTGACCTCAAGAATAAGAATACTCTTATTTATTGCTTGCCCCTATGGTCAGCTTTGTAGTGTCACACCGTCAGAGTTCAGGGTTCAAGTCTTGTGCATGGAGTTATGTTTTCAGTTAGATGAATTTGGATCTCTAATTGGCTGTAGGTTCACTGTGACCTGGTACTGGATAAGCACTTCTGTTTGGCTGGATGGATTTGTATCAGATCAAAATAAAAGAATTATACACTTAAATACAATATGAGGGAAATAAAAAACTTTATTTTGCAATAAACACTTTCAGAAATTCTCATTTATATGCAAAATAACCATTTGAATGTTACAATACATAATTTATAACATAAAATGGAATACATCAAAGACAACTGTGGAGCTTTGTGCTTATTCGCTGCTGCAAGATGTATCAAGAGGCACCTGGACACTCTTTTGCGTCCTGATTTAATATACTAAAAAGTATGCTAGTTCATCTATATTATGCTTCCAGAAGGATGCTGGTGTAGGTAAGGAGCACGCTCTGATTACAGTACGTTGCCGTCCCCACCATGACAAACCACCTCAGGGATGAGAACCTGAGTGCAGCCAGATGGCGGGTGAATCCTCAGCAACGCACTAGTCCGAATGGACCAGTGTGAGGTTTTTTCTGGTGGCTAAAGTGCCAGTCCTACGTAGGGCATTAACAAAATTGTTGTTCACTAATAGTATCCCTAGTATATACTGTCCACTTTGTAGTGTGTACTCGAAAAACTGTAAACGAAACAGTATTCAACAGAAACTAGGACACACTCCTAGTGTGTCAGAGGAGCATATTGTCTTGATAAACCCGAGCAGTTTTGGTAAATTATTGGGTTTATGAAGGTCATAGGTGTTCTGTATACACCGAGACAAGGTCGTGCTGGGCTGAGTCATCCGTACTGGGTTCCAGTGCAGCATAATGAGAAACACATGGTACAGTCATAAGCTGTGGAGTGGGAGTGAGACAGGCCAGCACTCTATTCAGTTTTCCCTGCCAAATTCAACAAACTGCCTCCGCAGGTCTTATCTCTATGTATATCCGTGTTTGTTAGAGAATGGTCTTTGAGACATTGCAGGATTACCATCATTTGTGCTTCTCAAGATTTTCTATTTACAGTTTTCAACTGACAAAAAAATGCTCAATATCTATTAACTTGATGATGGGAGTGTTTCAGAGAGCTATATACAATATCAATATTGTCATCAAGGTAACCTGTCATTTAATATTAGTCCCACATAAACCAGTGCATACAGTTTGAACTAGAGATTACAGTAAAAGTTTTTGAGTATTTTATATGGAGCTGGGTGTTACAAGTACTTGTGTTTATGTACAACAGCAAACATTCTGATTCTTGTCTTATTTGCAACAGCAAAGTACTTAGTTTTTTTTTTTTTATCTGAATGGAAGACTGGGGAACCCTTCAAAATTATAGGATTACACCTTACATGGCAAATAAGAAAAGAAGACAACTGTAACTGTCAAGTTATGTACACTAGAATAGTGATACTTTGTTCATCCCGGGAGGGTCTTTACCTATCCTATCTTGCTCTCCCTGAGGCACACACAGAGGTGTAGTGGAGGGTAAACGAAGGTATATGGCAAGGGAAATGCAGGTATACCTCAAAAAAATGTGTTTACCCTATACCTACCTAATTGTCAGAAATGCATATCAGTCAGAGGAGACAAGCGTATACATGATAATACGGTATAAAACAGGGGTGGGAAATCTTATCCGCAAAGGGCCGGTGTGTTTGTTGGTTTTTTGGGGTAACCTTTAGGTCAGCTGTTCAAACCCAGGTGTGAGGACTCTTCAGCCAATCAGTCCTCTAATTAGTGACCTAATTAGGGAGTTGCAGTGAAAACCTGCATACACACCGGCCCTTTGCGGATAAGATTGGCCACCCCTGGTATAAAAGCATACCACCTACCTGGACACAATATACGACTGGAGAATCAGACCCATATACAGATAACGAGGAGTTTGGGGTACACAGGCAGTACTGGTCAAAGCCCATACAGAGCCCGAGGCAGCTTCATTATCAGCCCCCCTCATAAGATGGTGTCCTAGATGGCTGCCAGTGTCACTTGATGGTTAACTGGCACTGGTCACATTGCAGGGTCAGCCAGCATCCCTGGAGGAATTGGGGTTAAGGTCTAAACAGTAACATCATTCACCTGGCAATGGTATTTGAACCAATGACCTCATGAGCGTGGAGTCCTAACCTGTAGAGCCACACGTTGCCCCATATTTTGTGAATATTCACCTGACTGATGAAGGTCACTGATCACCACTGTCCTACCCGGTGTTGTGCAAAACAAGAGCACGACCTACAGTGCAAGGCTGCCCAATCCCAGGCTTTCCACGGTCACACTATCCTCCGTGACAGACTTGACACTTTGGAGAAGGTAAGAAATCCACATACCAAAACAGAGCAATTCAGCAATATGTATGGTAAATGCGTGCATTGTTGTATCACCCATTGAATAGGTGATGAAAAAACAACTAAAAGTGAATATAAAAAACTACTGGCAAATAAGCTCCTATAATCATCTATATATCTTTGTTTGGCAGCATGTGGAAGACGCCATGTGGAAGCTAGAGACAGAGCTGGCTTTTCTGCTTAACGTGATTGAACTTCCCAAGTGGCATTCTATTCCAAGCATGGATACATGTGACACTGGTATTCTAGCTATCCAAGACTACACTGGGCTATGCTAAAAAGATCAAAAACGAACCACCTTATATTTGCCTTTGAACAGAAGAATTCTAGATTGATCCAGTTTGTTCTGCCTTTTTTTCTAACATGTTTCTCTTTTTTTGTATTTAAATATCATAAAATGTGTTTTATATGAAAATAATGCGTTATTTTTGAACACATGCAGCAGATATTGAGACATAGATCGCAAAACCCTGTAACACACAGTATGAGAGGAAACATCTTATTCTACATACTCACAGCACTTGCATTCGTAACATATCACTGCATAATGATCGATCTAATCAAAATGAGAATTATTTAGAACTATATATAGAATTGAAAGTTAAGATATTTATTTAGTGTATATACATTTACAATATTTGCATTTTAGACTAACTGACTATGAGAATAAAATAAATAACACAGGAGTGTGTTTACAAAATAGAACATCAATGAGAAGCTATTGTTTTGTGCACCAAATGTGTAACTGAAGCAAAACACTGATCTACAATTTAGTAATTACTTCCATTGTTTATGTAACACATAGAGCTCTGGAAAAAAAATTAAGCGATCACAGCACAATTTTTTTGTCTCACTCATTTCTCAATTTATGGGTGTGTGTCTGTGAATAATGCACTTCCCACTTGCGCTTAATGCTTCCTATTCGCCCTTGAAGGTCACTTGATGTCATCCTCTGATTTATGAGAAAGTAAGTCGTTTTTTTATGGGAACTGTGAAAAGATGTATGTATGCATGTTACTATATATAATATTAAGTAAAACACACACTTTTTAAAAAAATCTCTTTATAATTTGTGGTACAGCTCTTTCAGGTAAGTTAAAGATCTTGACTCTAAACACGTACTAATGTACTTTATCTAAAGTTTATTAAAGAGCTGTGACTGCATATGGAGTTTGCATCTTCTTCCTCCCACAGTACAAAGAGTTTCAGTTAGTTTAGTTCAGGGCTCTTCAAATCTGACCCTCGATTCCAAATCCAGGCCTTGATTTCAGTCCTCCCAGATAGTTAGTTTAATGATGACTGATTCGGATTGGCCACAGAGGCTTCGCATCTAGCTCACAGGTAAAGGAAGGCTGGAAAATCAGCAGTCCTCAGCCCTTGAGAACTGGTTTTTGAATAGCCCTGGTCTGGTTTGTGTCTCTGTCTTTTCTGCTCTGTGATCGACTGGCATTCTGGGTGTGATTGTGCCCTGTGCTGAATAGCAGGAGCTGCTTCAATTACCACAAACTTACAACTCCCACTTTTCTTTGTGCTTTCAGTATTCAGCAACTGTTTATAACGTCTAAAATATCTCACACGCAGAATCCGCTGCTACATTGGCTGTCCTCTTTAAGTTGCAAATGGATGGATGGATGGATGGATGGATGGAAATAAAGAAACTTGACAAATTATGTAATAGGAAAGTTTATTTTTAGCTTACCAGTACGTTTAAATACACAAAAAACTTGCAAGTGCATTCATAATGAAAAGGTAACTGGAAAATGCCGATTTTAAAGTAGTATGAAAAATGTGAAGTGCATGAATATATTTGTTACTGTTAATTTTCTTTCTACAATGTAATTTAAATAGATGATTCCATGTCAATGATGATGCTATATATGTATATATAGCAAGCCAAAAACCGTTTCTGAAGACTTTAATTCAATACATGCCCATTGATACTTAGTTATACCTTGTAAACCTTATTTAAATATACATACATTTCCTTTGCAGACCATTTTTACAAAGCCATTGTTCAGATATTCATATTAAAATACATGTATGTAGTGAAACTATTCATTATGTACTGTACATTTAGTTCTATTTTAAATATGGAAGATGCCACTGCTAAATTAATGGTACACATCATTGTTTTTTAACCAGACTAACGATAACAGTGTACGCATATACAGCAACTGAATATTATTACTGCATAATGTTGACACCGATGGACCAAAAGGCTTTCAGTCATTACAAATACTGATGCATACAATTCAACAGGATATTATCGAAAAAGATAAACTGAGTCAAAGTACCCTCCAGATTATTTGATTTAGCTAACTGCATTATATTGATATTTATGAATTTCGATAATTTTGTCATTCATATTAAATCCATATTAAATAAGTTGATTACAAAATGTAAATATGATATTGTGTAAAGCATTTTTGTGACAAACAAGAAACACATTTTTTCTTGCCTGTACACCTGAAAAAAACACAAAACTCTGTATGAAAACACTATATAACAGTTTTGGTAAATTCCACATATAACTGTGGTGAAGGCTGTTAATAATATTTACATGTATGTATGTTAAACGGTCATCATGTATTATGTCTCACACACTACTAAATTGCTATAGATTTAATCTATATGGAACTAAAATGGCAAAATGAAATCATATACTTTAGTGTTCTATCAAGTTTCACAAGGTGCATAAGCAATATAGAGGGCAAAATGGTACTTTCTCATTTAAACATTAGCAGCAGATTGTGTGATTAATTGCAGCTGTTGTTAGAAATTAGGAATTAAATAGTTCTAATAACAGTTAAAATAACAATATTTAATGACAGGTGAGGTTCCTTAAGTTTACATTCTATTATCACATGAATATGCCCTTGTTACACCAGAAAGTCCAATGAGTTAAATCTATATTTCTTACATGTTTTTGCAAAAGAAATTCAAATAGTACTGAATGTACTGTATAATGATAGAATATCATAAAATTGCAAAATGTCAAGAAATATTTCAGCATTTAGCTGCCATAATTAAACAGAGACTTATACTATTTAGCAAGGAAATTGTAGCAGAATGAAAAGAATACATGTTAATGTTGTAACCCAGAAAGCTTCTTATACATATACTGTGTTATCATGCTCATACTTTGATGGGTTTAATAGCCATTCCACCAAGATTAAGTCATTATTCATGCTTAATATTGCATAGAGATCTTAGCCTATTCTACAGAACAGAAAGCAGGACCAGTAGGAATTTCCTAGTCATACGTGTTGGTGCTACAGCAATGGAGAAATTAACTGTGTTAGAAGGACTCTCTCATCATAGCTACAAACTAGAAGCTACAGGTATCTATACATTTTGTCAGTATAGTGCAACATATCAGAGTTGAAGCATTACATCTCCACTAGGTGGTGCTAGCAACTTCCAGAAGATGAGCAGATAGAGCGACACATGTTTAGGGCTGATGTCTCTGGTTCTGTCTCATCCTCCATGCCTTGCTCTGCCTTATCAGTAGCTTCTACCTCACCTTCCCCTCTGGACAAAAGGCTCTCCTCTTGGCTCTTTTTCAATCTGAAACACATGTAAAGAAATTAAGATGGAATGTATCAGTGATGTAGCCAGATAATTGACTGGGTTGTCATGGGAAAACAATTCAAGCACAATAAAGTAATATGTACCTATAACGAACATTGTTTAATTTCTTAATGGCCACACCTATTACCAGTGTTACATTGTAGTTAGGGTAGTTACTATAAATCTGCAGAAACAGGGGACACCACCCCCGAAAAAATTTGCTGAATTCTATCGCTGAGCCAGTCCAAGCCATATCAAACCATATCAGAAACATTTGTACTTCAGTTGTGACATAAAGAATGACCAAGGATGACAGACCATGATGATTCCAGGAATCATCAAAATCAGAGAGTGCCTTGAACCCAACCATTGTGATATTGAATTTTTGGATTGATTAAGTACTGTGTCTTCAAATGGTAAATGACGGTTCTATAAAGAGATTATTCATAAAGCAGTTTTTTTTTTTCGTAAATGTTGTAAAAGCAAAACAACAATATTAAGTACACATGTCCAATAATTTTTCTCTGTTTCTGCAGAGATTTCCCCAGTGGGCCCAAGAGTCATTAGTCTGATACGAAAAATATTTCATCTCTGCAGTCTTCAGTCATTAACATTCTACAGCTCTATGACTGGCTGGCTACCTGGAAACTATTCCATGGTATCAGCACTGCAGTAACTAATCACAAGTAGATTACCCTCCACCACATTCATTTTCTAAAAAAAAAAGATTCTGTCACCACCTTACTGTCAAAATCTCAGCAATGGCCTTTTATTACAGTGGAATGAAGAATAAATCCAGCCAGCTTTTCCTTCATTCTTACTTGGCACAACACTGGAAAAATCACATGTGTTGGAAAGGGGAGCCATGTTTACTGAATTCTAAATGGAGCATCATGTCCTACTTTTTTTTTCTATGAAAACACCAGGGATCCCATTAGAATGAAGTCATGTAGATGTCTATAGACAACAGCATGTTGCTGTTATGAAATACTCTGAATTTCCTTACTTCTCTCTGTTGAAGATCTTAAACTCTTGCTGCACTACTTCGAGATACTCCTGAAGATAGTCACTCTCCTAGGTACAGAGAAGGTATAATTATTGCAAAACATCCCAAAGCATTACAAGAGTAACAATTCCGAAGACAGATATACTATGGCTATTAAATGTTTAAATGTCAAGACTGTTAATAATAGGAATGCAATTATTAGTGAAAGAAAATCATAATCATTAAAAAAATATAAAGTAATGGATACCAGTTTCCTAGTTCCCATATGGGAACACTCAATTTAACAAAAATCTGTGACTGCAATGAAAAAACTAAAAATGCAAAAACTCTTGTATTTTGCTCGATTACTAACGGTTAGGGCTGGTAGGGGTTAAGGTTGTCATAGTTAGCGTTAGCATTTTTCCCATAGAAATGAATGCACAGAATACCAGTCAATAGCAGGCCACATACAGGCGCGCACTCATGCACTATGTGCAACTCAGAGATACCAATCAGCCTAACTTCACGTCTATGGACTGTAGAAGGAAATCAGTATATGCCAAGGAGACCTGGGAGAACATGCAAATCACATACACCCACTGCAGAGGCAGGAATCAAAACCTTTGAGGTGTGAAGCAACACTGCTACACGCATAACTGTTACCATTGCTGTTACATTTCTGCTGCAGAACTCTGCATCTATGTTTAGCATATAAGACCATGCACAAGGGTGTATATATTTTTAAGACATGTACATCGTAACTTCAAAGCTATTTATAGATTCTGCAATAGAAAACAAAATTGGTGAATTGGATGGAAAGGTCAATTCAATATTTTATGCTAAATTACTTGTCCCTCAAGAATAATTGCAGGAAAATGTATTTCCACTTATTTAGTCGTATTTAAGGCTTGTGTACATGTGATTTTTATGACAACCCTCTTTCCTAACAACTAACAACATTAGAGATTTAAGCCTCTTGTTTTGGTCCAATAGGTGTTGAGGAAGAGATCTCATGAGTTTTGTCATGCTACTCACAGACTGGGAGTCTTTACTGTTATCTCGAGACCTGTTCTTGGCGAGACGCTTTTTCTTTTTGTGAAGAGGTCGGGATTCCAGAATCATTTCCTCTAGCTCAAAAGTTGGATCGCAGTGCAGACGACCTTTCTGTAATAGTAAGACATACAGAAATCATCTACGGAAGCTTTGTAATGAAGCTCTGCTCTGTATACAAATAAATATATTACAATTAAAATATCACAATTAAATATCTGTGAGTCTGCTTATGTGTTTGTGTGAGCGTGTGGGTCTTTTGGTCATGCTTACATTAGGTACAAACCCTGGCTCCACCTTCTTCTCATAAACAGCGTCCCAGTTGACGTCTAGCAGGTAAGGTGATGCTTGCATGTGGGAGAGGCACGAGTAACGAAGCTCAGGGTTGACAGTCAGCAGCTGTGGAGTGCAGACAGCGTTTTAATACCATTTCCACTTCTAGAAAAGCCCATCCCCTAATAATAAAAGATAACAACCATTTTTGTTTCCATTTATTTGCTACATTTTCTCCTTGAATCTTAGTTTATTCCTTTATATTTTCTAATTAATGTATTACAAAAACACAAAGGAGATATAATTGGGAATAAAATTAACATCATGTCATTTTATTTTTATTGGTGAAAAAAATGGCCCTTTAAATGCTAGCGGAACAAACAAATGAAAATCATTAACTAAAATATGATTGTTTCCTTGGGGAAAGATTCTTAGATTCCTAGTGAAATCTCCAATTAACATGCTTCAGGAAAACATTACATGAAGTCCACTTTGTGTTTAGATTTGCCAATAAATGAAACACATATTTTGCCAAAGGACTTGCCATATTTCACTTTTGTTTGTGATTTTCAGTGTGGAGTCATTGTTGGTGCCGCACGTGTATCTGAGAAACAGCCGCCATCCTGAGAATTTCACAAACTACGGTGCTTAGAGTTTACAGAGGATTGTGAAAAATACAAAAAAGACTGAGTCAGCGGCAGTTCTCTATGTGAAAACACCCTGCTAATGAGAGAGGTCAGGGGAGACTGGCTGGACTCGTTAAAGCTAAAATGCCAAAAATAGCAGCTCAGTACAACAACGGTGTGCAAAAAGCTTCTCTGCTATCCACAGCTCAATTACCTTTGTAACAGCTCTGGAGGAAAAAGTGTGTCCAACCTGGTAACTGATTTACAGTCTCAAACAAGTGCATAATTTTAATAATATACAATATTATAGTAATGTATAATATATGCAGTATATATATATATATATATATATATACACACACACACACACACACACAAACACCACATGGACAAAATTATTGGGACACACAGAAAAAAAGCACCAATTTGTACCATTGGGGTACATTAATGTTCTTTGTACCTTGGGAAACAAAACTGTGCCAGGGCTGTACCCTGTTTTCCGAAAGTGTATATATAGTGTAAATTAGAATAAAATTGCATATTAAAGTTAAAAAAAAACATATATGGGAAACAGCGATATTATACAATCTAGAGAAATAATGTGAAGCTCCGTCTTTGGAAAGGCATGATAGGGACTGTGTTGGTGCAGTGCTTAGCACTGCTGTCTCACACCTCTGGGACCTGGGTTCGAGTCTCTGCCAGGATTCTGTATCTGTGGAGTTTGCATGTTCTCCCCATGTCATTGTGGGGTTTTCTCTGGTTTCTCCCCCCCCCAGTCCAAAAACATGTTGAAGTTAATTAGATTTACCAGACTGCCCGTAGGTGTGAATGGCATGTTCCCTGCAATGGGCTAGTGTCCCATGCGGGGTTGATCCCTGCCTTGTGCCTTTAGACTCTGGACCCCCTGTGACCCTGAATGGGGCAAGTGGTTTCAGAAGGTGGATGTATAGAGACCTCAGTCTTACCTTCCTCATCAGAGCCACAAGATCTTTAGGCCAGGCCGGAGAGTATTGCACACTCACTGTGCTGAACAACTGGATAAGAGACTCCACTGAGTTACTGGAATGGATTTCATAGGGCCTCTGAGAGTTTAGACAGTAATAAAGAGAGAAAATCCATAATTTCAGAAATCTGTTGTTTTGAAAAGTATAATAAACCGTTACATTTTTATGTACTAATAATGGATTGCCATACAGTCTTGTCAGGTGCCTTGGGGCAAATGTGTTGTGAAAGTCGCTATATACAACTGGTACAAATGCTTACCCATCCCCTGAAGATTTCAAAAGCAGTGACTCCTAATGACCACCAGTCCACCTGAAAGGCATAGCCAGCTCCCCCAGTCATAAAGGACTGGAATATTTCTGGGGCTGTTTAGGAAAATTAAAATGAGCATTAAGATAAAAGTAAATCAATTGTCACTACGAAATCAGAAGAAGCAGTTTGCATTCTCATGCAATTTCAGCTTATTGACAAAACTGGATTAGAATATCTCATTTGCACTGAAATGATAAATAGAGCTAAATTCACAATGCATAAATACATAAAAGCAACATAATTCCCTTCATAAATAAAAGTAATCAATTTCCCTTTAGACCTGAGACCTGACACAGGACCGAGGACTTAAATCTGAAAATAGTTTCTCATATAAGCCCTGATTTTGCATGACAGAATTATAAAATGTTTGACGGGTATTGTAAGAATATAGGGCATAATCCTGTATTCATTTACTATATTCTTCACTCTTTATAACAGTAAAATAAGTGCTCCCCCCATATGTTACCCATATACGGCTTGGTTCCAGCCATGGCAGTGGCTCTCTCCCCTTCCTTTATAATTGTTGCGACATTGAAGTCAGTAAGATGAGCATGTCCTGTAAAAAAAGAGATTACAAGAATGCATGCATATATGTGTTATGGATGTGCAGAGAGCCACATATTTGTATTTGTATCAATAATTTGAGTCAGCAAAATTATTTGCATTTGTATTCCAATTAAAGTGGAAATAGGTGTAACAATTAAGTTTTTCTTTGTTATTGCACTTCTATTTTTTTATATTAAAGTGTTAATATATGTGCTTGCCAATGAATTATTGCTGGTTTTATGAAAAACAAAACACCAATATTACATTTAAGTGTTTAAAATTATTATAATAAACATGTGAAATCATAAATATAATCGAAAATAAAATAATTTTAAACATAATATTCAGTTATGAATCCACACACAAACCTATACATATCTATACGGTATTCTGCACCTGTACTTTACCTGTACTCTCTTAAAATCCAAGATACTTTATATGAGAGAGAATATACATTAAAATGACAGAAAAGTAAATAATAAATGCACAAAATATATGTTTATTATTGTTGTCAAGTATAATTGGTGTAAGTTATGCATAAGCTAAGCTTACATCTGCTGTGTCCAGTCAGGATTTTTCAGCTCTAAAATAAAGTTTTTTTCCCTTTGCATTGCAGTGTACTAAGTTTTGCCTATATTTTGATCAGACTGAGCTGCTCCTTTGCAGCCTGTGCTCTCTCTCCTTCACTGTCCTATTGTCCTCCTGTCACGTCAGCAAAAGCCTGTGGAGCACAAATACCCACCGTGCTCGGAGTTAGCTATTTGACTTTTTCGTTTTTTAATTCATGAAAACAAAAACAACACAAAACTTTCACAAAACAAATATCCATAAAAACTAACTCACTGTTGTGCTTATCCAAATACCAGACGAGAAGTTTGGCGTATTTTACATTTGTTGCAGCTACATTTATATCACTCCAAATCAGTGGGATCAGTTGGGTAGGAATTACAGGTAGAATTCCACAGAAGGGAAAGACTGATGCAGAAAGCTATGATATGGTATTTAAAGTTTTTAAAGTGAATATAGTACTATAAAAAATGGCATCTGACAGCTTAGAACATTTTACAGTAATTTGCCCATATAGCAGATGGAGAGACACGGAAAGCTGCATTAAACAGAACACTGTGCCCTTGAATTTTAGTCCCATTAGCTTTAAAGTATAGTGGCAGTTCCATGTGATGCCATTTGGGCTGTGCAATGCTCCTGTATTATATATTATCTGTAGCAGATAGAAACAGAATCTCAGTCAGGGATGAGAATAAGCAGCTTGCTGTTTCTTGCCTGATATACATTCCATATACTGTATTGGATCTCTTCCTTCTGTTTTAGAGTTCATAGTCCATGAATGTATTTGTTTACCACAACAACAGAACATATAGAAATACAGGTGTTTAAAACACAAATTCAATGCTAAGGTTGACCAGGCACAAATATGCTGTGAAGGGTAATCCAATTAAGTATTACAGAGAAGGCAGGCCTAAGCCATACACAGAAAACCCCATTAACTAAACGCTCAAGCTGCAGCTTGAGAAGAGGTAACAAAACATGGCATGGTAGACAACATAACTACATTAGGGATTTATATATAGAGACAGGTAACAACACAGATAAACAATGATCAGGAAATAGGATTGCTACACTCATCATTCTGCTGTGGGGGGTATGCGACGTGTGACATGTACACATATGCTTGTTCACACATTGCATGTAGAAAACAATTCATTTCTGGAGAGAAGGAAAGTGATTCCTCACCTTGTTCATCCAGAAGGATGTTGTCTGGTTTAACATCCCTTAAAGAAAATAGTACGGTAAATTGTTACAACTAGAAAATTTTACCTGCCATTGAAATAGTTTGACTTTATCACTTTTGGTTACTGAGTGCACGTCCTTAAGTCAACATTTATTGCTCAACTGGAGCCACTGGTGCAAGTGGCAAATGGCATTTAATTCCTGCAACTGGGAGAGTGAGTTCTGAAAGCCAGTGTCAAGTGTAAGTACTGTCTGCAGAATATAACTCCCAGTTGGAAAAGCAGTGAGTGTGAGACTGGGCTGTTAGTAAGAGGAGAGAGAGGAGGTCAAATTTTTAAATAGCACTTTTACTCATAGAAATGCAGATCTGGAGTATTGTGCAAAAGGCTGTCAAAGAATGTTTAAAGCTATTTTGTAGAGAGTTACTATACTGATATTTTGTTGGACGGCTAGAGAGCATGAATGGAAAGTTTGCATCTTCTTATAATGTGGTGTAGGTTTGCTTCTGCAATGCAAAAGTGATTTCCTTTCTTGTGTGGTTTGCAATGATCCAGCATCCCATTTAGGGTGTCCCCTGGCATTGAGCCCTCTGCTGGCTGGGATAGCCTCTACTATATAAGCAAAATGGAAAAATGGAAAATGGACGAATAAATTATTTATTTATCTTTATTGTAACACTTTATTATTGTTGTTGTTGCTGTTGCTATTATTGGTCTTGTTGTTTGTTTGTTTGTTAATTTGTTTTTTTGTAAAGCATGACTTCAGGTAATTTTATATATGACTTTAATAGCTCCTCAGTGGGCCAGTGTAAATGAGTCTTTGTACCTGTGGATAATATTCTGGGTCTGCAGGTAATCAAGTGCCAGGCTCATCTCACAAAGGTAGAGCTTCACTGCTTCCTCGGTGAACTGAACGTTTTGCCTTAGATGGTAGCGCAGATCTCCACCCAAAAGTAAGTCCACCACCATAAACATATCTTCTTCATCTTGGAAGGAATACCTAGGAGAAAAGAGAGCAGTCAAAAAACAAAAGTTAGAATTACCTACACTGTGAATGACTTGCTGGACCTTCAGCTATCCTAACAACAAGTCTCACTCACTGCTGATACAGTCACTTAATTAAAATTTCAAATATCAGTATGTGCTAGCATGTAAAACAAACATTCATTTATTTGTTACCATTTTTAATAAAATGCTAAATGTTTTAAGCATGACATTAGCAGGCCAGGTTTCGGCTTAATAATAGCAGCATATTGACCACATTACCCCTCCCTCCCCCGTATGTTTACTGAAAATGTATTTTATTCTTCGGTTTGTCAAAGCTTGCTACCTATCTGTGAAAGGCAACTTGCAGGCCAGACTGCGACAATGCAATGAAATCTAGACAACCAGAGAGTGTCTGCTGATCTAATAGTATTAGATTGATCGTCTTGCTAAAACTTCGCCGATTTCCCAAGAGGTTACACCTGTGGAGAAAGACTGTATGGTAACCCTCAGAATTCACTGCAAGAACCTAATAGAAAGACAGAGCGACAAGCTAGTATTCTCCAGCCTGGTCCAATAGGTTTTGGAATTCAGAACATTCACACATTTCAACCACAAAGCTTTCCATATATA
>JAODLC010000065.1:10823642-10856755 GCA_026781145.1 Hippopotamyrus pictus
GGAAACCGGAGTACCCGGAGGAAACCCCACGACAACACAGGGAGAACATGCAAACTCCACACACATGCGACCCAGGCAGAGACTCGAACCCGGGTCCCAGAGGTATGAGGCAACAGTGCTAACCACTGCACCACCATGCCACCCCTAACTCCTCCATGAAACTCTCCATTCTGTTTCTACCGGATACGTCGGGGATCTTTTCCAGTTGCACCAGCAGAATTGTCCATAGAGGTCTCATCGGATCCCCCCTTTAAAACCCTGGCAGCTCACCTGTTATTTCTTTATGTGAAATGATCCTAATTATGCATAGTGCATTTTATAGTGTTTATAAGACTGTACATGTGCATTACCCATTTCAGTCAAGTATGAATAGGCCTATTTGTATTAGCTTTAGCATGTTTTATATTATTTTAGCTAGCATTTATCTGATAACTAAATCCCAAAATACATAAACATACTATAATTTATTGTGTAAATAATAGCTACTCAAATAGTTCAAATGACCTGTGAATGCTGTGGAACTCTCTCTAAGTATTCAGTCATAAGACTAATGCCACAGTGGACAATAGTCTTTTTTGTAGTAGTGGCCCTCAACCCTTTTGAATGCAAAAGCAGACTACTGGAGGCCTTCAGACTACTGGACGGCATTTCTAAAATCCTGAAGTAATTCTTGACCCCTGGTAAAAGTGCAGCATTCATCCGTCTTTGTGCCAGCAAGAAGATATAAATACCATGATGTAGCAGGCAATCCATAGACGACTGCTGAGGGGGAGAGCCACACTGGCACACTCTAGCCTATATTTGGTCTCTGACGGATGAGGTAAGGAGAATTCTCTCCAGTCTGATGGAATAAAACAAGACAAATACCAAAAGGCCAAAGGAGTTTCATTAAAGGTATAGCAGTATGATCTTGAAAACAAACCAGTATTATAAGCAACATAAGAATGACTACTGCCCTGTAGTGCTAACCTCAATCATCATGAAGTGAATGGAGTGACTGCTGATGCATCACAGCAACGGCGCTATTCCCAATTCATTACACCCCTTACGGTTTGCCTACTGGAGGAACAGGTTAGTGGATGATGCAGTTTCTCTGGAACCTCACACCACTCTTGAATACTTAGACAATAGAAACACCTGTGCAAGGATGTTATTCGTTGACTTCAGCTCATCCTTTGGCTGTACTACAATTGTTCTGAACAAGCTTGTGGTGAAACTCAGAGGAATTGGTCTGCAACTAGACCCTGAATATTCTGACATGTACACCCCAGGTGATGAAGATGAGGAGCAAAACTTCATCACCTCTGAGTCCATGGCTATTCACCCACTGCTCACTACGTGGCCAAGTTTAGCAACAATCTAGCCATCAACTATGTGGATGATTCTGCACTAATTGGTCTTAGAAATGAGATCAGAGCATCTCCAGGGGCGAGGTAGAGGATCTTGTGAAGTTACAGTAGTGGCATGATATCAACCTCACCCTGAAGACTGCTAAGAAACAGGAGTTCAATTGTGGATTTCAGGAAGCCCTCCAGATGTCACATTGCGAGCACAATTGATGGCTCTCCATTACCCAGTCAGCAACTTCAGGTTCCTTAGTCTCCAGATCTAAGAAAAGCTGAGGTAGACAATACACTAGATCCATCCTCACCAAAGCCCATCAGCAACTTCACTTCCTGAGATGCCTGAGAAAATGGGACATGAGCACGGCAACATTTGCCAGTTTCTACCCCTGCAATTGGAGGTCAAGGGGCTTTGTTCAAGGGCACAGCAGTGAAATTACTCTGCCCACCCTGGTATTTGAGCTAAAAACTGCCTGATCACAGCACAGCAGCTTAACCTTCTGAGCCTAACCCATCATTCCAAACACAATTAAACCTGATACCCAAGACTGGCCAATGATTGCCGGAAGCACTGAAAAAATACTATACTATAATGACTGCTGTCCAAATTAGGAGGATACATCCAGACAAATGGATATGAATATGTAATGACTAAATTATATCTCCATGCCATACTCACACCTGTTATCATGAAGCACTTCAAGAGGCTAGTTGTGGGGCACTTAAAAATTGCACTCCCAGTCTTATACAACATCCTTCCTTTTGCCTCTGCTCAAACCAGCCCATGTAGGATGCCGTATCCTCCGTTTTCCCAACCTGCACAGAATGAACTCTGTGATACAATGTTGTACATTGACTTCTGTTCATCATTCCACACAATCATAACCCCAGAAGCTGATCCGGAAGTTGAGGCTGCTGGATTTTAACATACCATCATGCAACAGGATCCTGGACTTCCTGAACAAGAGATGTCAGACGTCAATGTCTCCATAGGGCTGTGTGCTCAGCTCACTTCTGTTGACCATGCTGGGTAATGATTGTACTCCAAAGTATAGCCTAAACAACATCAAGTTTGCCGAAGACAAGCGGTGGGTTTCATCAACGGTGATGAGTCAGCATAACGACTGGTGGTGCAGTGGGCACAAGGACCAGTGCAAGGGCAACAGACTGGCACTCAACGTGCCCAAAACAAAAAAGATGATTGCTGACTTAAGGGTGGCCCCAGAAGGCACACCAGCATCCCCATTTCCTGTTGTGCTGATGAGTGCAAGTCTTCAAGCCCCCTTCCTCACCACACTCTATATCTATAGGAACACCATAGAGAGTGCTCCAGCAATATCACTGTCTGGTTTGAAAATGACAACGCCTCAGACTGTAAGTGCAGTGCATAGTGTATACAGTGGAAAAATTCTTTGGAACCTCTCTCCACTGCATAAAAGATATTTTCCTCAAAATCTGCATCTGCAAAGCCTTGAGCATTGTAGAGGACCCCCCCCCCCTTCCCCCCACTTCCCATGGACTCTTTGTCCATCTGGCAGAAGTTACAGGAGCATCCAAGCCAGTGCTTTCCAGTTTGGTAGCAGCTTCTCCCCCAAGGCTGTCACGACAATCAACACCTTGGTATCCCTCTTACTAGCTAACTGACTCCAACTGACTCCCAAACCAATTCCCCTCCTCACTGGTACTGGTCAATTTACTATTTATAGTCAGTTTACTGACACTGGTGTATTTATTGTACTGCTCTATGCTGCTGCATTATTTATTACCATTGATTACACACTCAGGCACTATCTATATATGTACAGCTTCCCTTGTCATACACTGTCCTGTGTTTTTCCACTTTTTAAAATTAACGTGAACTGTTATGAATCCCTAATTCTATAACTTGCTGTCTGTATGTTACACCATGGTCCTGAGGGATTATCTTGTGCCACTGTAAAGTTGTATATGGATGACAGGCTAATAAAGCTTACTTGAATTAATAATAATCACCGGAGAGGAGTAAAGCAGACCATAAAAGGGTCAAACTGAAATAATTGGTCAAACAATTATGTTCATTTACTGTGAATTTATTGCTTTTATGATATATAAAAATAGTGCCACATGTGAATAGAACCATGCCTAAGGGCTGGTTCATAGATCTCCATCCATCCATTTTCCAACCCGCTTAATCCTTACTGGGTTGCGGGGGGGTCCGGAGCCTATCCCAGAAGCAATGGGCATGAGGCAGGGAACAACCCTGGATGGGGGGCCAGCCCATCGCAGGGCACACTCACACACACACGGGCAATTCTAGCAAGTCCAACCAGCCACAGCATGTCTTTGGACTGTGGGGGGAAACTGGAGCACCTGGAGGAAACCCCACGACGACACGGGGAGAACATGCAAACTCCACACACATGTGACCCAGGCGGAGACTCGAACCCGGGTCCCAGAGGTGTGAGGCAACAGCGGTAACCACTGCACCACCGTGCCACCCCAGGTTCATAAACCTCTGAAATTTAAAATTATTATGTGAATCACAATACAATAAATTATTTTTGAATCAAAATAGGAACTAGGAAATTTGTTTTTAGTTCACAAATGCAAAAATGTCACTGTTTGCATTTGATCTGATGACAATTATAGCCTCAGTAAAATATGTTATGTTTTGCTTCCTCATCGATGATTACATCTTTGGTGTAGTTTGTGGAAGTTCTGCAAAGGACATTAACATTGTTCCGATAGTCCTGAAAAGAAAAGGTTTTTTTGAGGCAAGGTGAATGAACTATAAAACATCCCACATTATGCTTCTGAGATGGAACCAATATCTTTTTTTCTGGTTCTGCTTTTATTCCTTCTTAGTCTTCTGTCCTCTTGGAGCGCATCCAGCAAGTTATCAGAAGCCAAACAGCCCTACAAATCAAACACGCTTCCTGGAAGAGAGATTTAGCCTGAAGAAATGACCATTAATCAAATGTCTAACATCTCACCCACTTTGCTACCTCCACTGTGCCGCATGAGGGGAATCAGCTGCTGCACACTGCATTGCATTATCAGTGCTGGCAGGCGTGGTGAAAACCTCAAACAGTCCCACAACGAAGCCTGCATACTGTAGCACGATCACACAAAGCTGTGCAGGATAGCAGTCCTTTGAATACTAGCTCCCTGGGGTTACATAGGGAGGAAAGCAAGAAATCCACTGTGGACTTCAATCAAATTGAATAGTATAAATGATTTATAGTCCATTGAGTGAAATTTTATGAATGAAAAAACAGAATCTAAGCTATCATGTCTGAATCGTTGCCATGCTGTTGAAACACAGAGACAAGAAAATCCAGTTCCTACTTGCTCAAAGCACTCAGAGGGCATCCAGCAATTTATAGTCTGTTCTTCCTGGGGTGTGGGACCCAAACATCGCCAAATGTCTAGCTTATCTAGCTAGTGGGCAATGTAGATAAACAGCAATTTGGAAAACAAAAACAAAACTCTGTTCAATAAAGAAATATATTTAAAGAAGTTTTATTTTTTAAAAAATATATTATTCCACCCAATTCCCCCAAACATCTTTGGCTTTAAAGCATGAACCCGACAAATCAGGTCTGATATATATTTGTTTTCCTAATGATGGGAGTTCTGTAAATAGGTTGAGCCAATGAGTTAAGGGTTTTTTGTTTGTTTTCAATTCAATAAATTGTACATTCTTGGGCTTTATTAATGCCATTAATACATATGGTTTAGCCTCTGGGACATAAGTGAACTTCAGGATTTCCAAATAATGCAATACGGGGGTATGTGGGATGCTGTGGTTCTGAATGACAAGATCAGCTCCTGTTGAGATGTGTTGTCACCTTTACCACCATATATAGGAGCTAATTCGCTTGAAGACATCTATAGGTAAGTATATATGATCATATATAATGATGAGAAAATAACGTACAGTTCATTGTCTCATTCTGTTCTACCCTGGCATATCCTGTCCTCACTGCCTTACCATGGCCTGTGTTGCAATTTCTATCTTGTCCTGTGTCCATAGTCCTATTTTCTACTATCCTGTCACCCATCACTTAAACTAATAACTAATATTCCACTATGAAGTTGTACTCCTGACTTTTACCATTGTTACTATTCTTATTGCTATAGAGTTGTTTAATGGTTTCCATAAGATACTGTAATCACACTGAAATTAAAATAATAATATTTATTTTTATAAATTCTGTGATCCAAATACATTTCGCTGTTTTCTATGAAGTCCTTCCTTGCCAAAAATGCTTTTAGTGCAAAAGTCATATGGATTAGAGGCTGCAAACATACTTACAAAATAATTTCAGAAAGAACAGCCATATTGCATATCAGTGTTAATATAATTATACATCAGATAAAACCTAATATAATGTGTCACAGACACATCCTTTTAACACCAACTCTCATTTAATCCATTTCCATTTCTGTTTCCTTTCGTAATGCCTTCCAGGAAGTAGACACTTAACCTCCTTAACCACTACGACTGCTGATGCCTGTAAATAATTAAGGTTAGTGTACTTTTAAGCAATTACTTTGAAAATACAATACAACCTAGACATGGATATTTTAATGAAAAAAAAAAACAATAAAAATGCGAATTATTTTTACTACAATATTTATCAACACACCAGCTAAAGGTATAAACAGCTAATAATTGAAGTTCCAGAAGTAAACATTTAGTATTTTGTACCTATGAAGCAACATCCTACATCGATCACCATTTTACTGAGGTAAGTCACACATGGATTGGATGTTTTCCTTAACTGATGATATTCATAATTACAACAATACTTCAAACACTTTTTGTGGCACCCTAGACAGAATGCTAGTCCCTCACAGATACACACTAAGGATTAACAGAAAGACACCAATTCACCTGAAACGCCTTTTTATAGGAGGAAATGAGCGGGGACTTGAGAATGATGTGTTATAACATCATGCACAGAGCAGGGATTGATGTTAATTTCTTCATTTCCACAAACAGCTACTGATGCATGAACATTTGATAAGTGATCATGTTACCAGCTGAAATAAACCAGTATTTGGAAATGAGTTAAACACACCAGCTCTTAATTCAGTTTCATATTAATGCATTTATAGGTCATCCTTGAGCTTGTCAGACTGTATGTTCTTAAAGCATTCCGTATTTTCTCCGTACAGCAGAACTGCAACAGTCATCCATATGCAAATTCAAATGATAACTATATTCCAGAAAGTATGAAAGATAAATAGATTTTAAAAAGAAAAAACTTACTATTTAAACATATATATCTACAGAATTGTAGTTGTACAGAGAAAATGTAGTCAGAATTTATTGTGCAGCTGGCATCTTGTCGAGGGTGTATCCCAGCCTCATGCCCAGTGTGGGTCATGTGACTCTGACTAGGACAAGTGGTTAGATGTTGTGGACTTTAATAATAACACTGTCTGAAGCAGTTTAGGGCATAAAACTGGGGAAGATCTCGGCCAGGATGCCAGTCCATCAGACACACACACTATCATGCACTGCTAGCATTTTATGCACTGATGAGACGGACTGTATGGCTTTGGACTTCAGGAGGAAACACATACAGCATATGGAGAACATGCAAACTCCACACACACACAGAGCAGAGATAAATGTATCTAAAATTCCTTTAATAAGCATTTTTGGCCACTGATGGGAATGTTCCTACAAGTTTGATTTTGCATACTATATCAAAATGTATGTCATTTTCTCATTTAGACTACATTTTCCCAAAAATTATAGTTGTAAACAGGTTTTTTTCTTCTAAGATCTTCGAATAATATACAAGTACACACATATATATATATATATATATATATATATATATATACTGTATAAGATCATACATAAGATTTGCAATAAAATATAAACCTTCGTCTCCATTCTAAAAGCTTCTGAAAACATGTATTATATAAATACGAACAAGTTATTGGTTCTACAGAAACTTCATTTAATGAGTTGTTGAACAATACGCATTATTAGCATTGTTTTGCAACACTTGTTTCTGAAGCAAAGTAAGCAGCAAATAAAATGCCATAATGACTTGTGATTGATGCAGAACAGAAACCTCACAAAGCATATACGTGGTACCAGCATTTTATGCCAATATTTTTTTTTTTCAGTTTCCACCAAGCAATCATACATTAAATATGAGTCGAATGGTTCATATTGTGACCATTAATCGTATTCATAAAAAACCCTTTTACTGTTGAATGAAAAGCGAAAGACAATCTTGACATCATCTAAGAATATTACCCGTTACAATGGCTTTTGTTTGGCGAGTTGCTCCTCCTACTTCGATCATGTTTAAAAACCAATTGCATATGACATTACTTACGATTTCTTAAACGATTACTATGTTATTTATCAGACCTGTTTTGCAATAGACTATGTAAGCTACATTTAGTCACAAAACAGAGTATTTTTTTTTATTTGATCAAAAAAGACAAGTCCGTACTGGCATATTGTGCACTCACCGTCTTCCTTTTCGTCGAAGACCGGTCTCTTTGATGAACTGTTAACTCCCATTCTTTTCTTCCACTTGCCCCGATGAAAGATTAATTCGGGAGCTTAACATTTCTTACTTTGTAAATAACAGGCAATACTGTGCATTGCACGGCTGAATTAGTGTTCCTTAAATATCATCTTCAAAATACTTTTGCCTCAGATGCCAACAATAAAGAGAACGGCACAGCTATTCGAACAGATACTTAATATAGAAACAGAAATAATTTCTTATGCATCTTAAATTGAAACTGCTGAGAAATAACTGTACTTCTTTTCAGTTTCAAAGCAACGGTGTGAAGCTGACTTTCTCGTCAAGCTGTACAAGGCATGGCCAAAAACAACCTTCTCCGTTTTACCATCCGTGCTGACGTTCATGCGGAGCAAACCAAGGAAGATTTCCCGTCCGCACCAGTGCAAGGAAAGTACAGTACTTAACTGCATTTTTTGTAAATCCAATTAGTGATAGGTGGCGCCAGATTATTTAAAAAGAGAGCTACCACCAGCTGTAAAATCGAGTGCACAAAATTTAAAGTACATCGTTATTATTTCTGCTTCTACTATAGAGTGGGGCTCTTTGGAAAATGGACTGTCTTCATAAAGATTGCGCTGCCAAGTTCAAATAAACAGCTAAGTATGTGACGTCAGCCTGTGTCTGCAACCACATTCTTGGTTTTGCCCTCATGATAGCACATTATGGGATGAAAGCTCGCTCTTCAAACATATCCCACCATCAGGGGAAGGCATGTCGGAATCTCTTAAGAGTCAAAGAGCAGATATTGAATGCTCACTGAGCTCTGGTGGCGAGATTAGCGTCATGAGAAAGAGTGTGACACCTGACCAGAGTTAAGAAACTGCCAGTGGTCCAGGTGGGCCACGCCAGTGGAGCATCAAAGACAGGCCATGGACTGTGAACTGGTGTTGATGCAGCTCTCACAGTACGATGGGAGGGAGGGCCAATGGGGGATGTATGAAGCTCAGCGGGAGATGACAGCATGGTGGCTGGTCCAATGAAGTAACGATCGAGGCTATATAGGCTCTCTTAGATGGTAGGCTGCCACCAGCCTGCCACGTCGACGTCCAGGAGTGCTTCAGTACACACCTGGTCTCAATGCATCTCCTCCAGCACGTCTCCAGTGAATGAGGGAACAATGTAGCAACCATTGGCAACCAACCATAGCAACCAAGAGACAGAACACTATACGCTGGCTTAGCAGGTGTATCTGTACTACCCAAAGAAAGGTTACAATGACCTGGCAGTGGAAATCTGAATGCTATTAATAGTGTCGCAGGGTAACTTTCATGTTTCACCAAAAACACATTTCCACAACAGCTTCTTTCCAGCAGTAATCAGGTTGTCTCATGAAGGACACTCATGATGGTGAGACGTACCCTCATTCCATCCCAATCCGAACGTCATTGTTAAACTGGACTCTCGAATCACACCTTCCCAACTATCCCCACCATTCAAGGCACCTTTTATATTTATTCATTACAACTTGTTTCTCGTTTTGTTAAATTTAACTTAGGATTGTGGCTGTCGGCACCAGAAGGGAGAAGACATAAGCCACTTGGGTAGTAATCTCCGACCTCAGCAAGCAGCATATTCACACAGAAAAAGAAGTCACTGAATCAACAAAGCCAAGCCAGTGTGGGCAGTTGCTTGCACTCCAAGGGAACTGAGGACTTGCCTCAGAGAGAACAGCAACCCAACTATAAGAGTAGGCAACAGGCCAAGGGTAAGGACTGGCTAGCAGTGCACGGTAAGAGGCAGCAGCACAGGTACATCATCAGGACGACAGCAGAGCTATGAAGGAAAGCCACAATGAAGTTATTGCTCTTCATCCATGTTAATACCTTTGTTGCCCATGACAAGGACTGTACCCAGACCAGTCTGGTCCAACATGCTATTGACACCAATCCACTTTCATTCGGCTTGCTAAGAGGTATGGAGTGGAGAGGGTCCACTACCAATCCAATGGAGCAGCAACTGAGTCAGCATGGATCAGCATCTCTGTGAAACAACAGCTTTCTGAGTCCATGCCACAGTGAATTGGAGTTGCTATGAGGGCAAAAAGAAATACAGTATGGGTGGGGGGTATTCTTGGTAATAGTCTTGCTTATTCATCCATGATGTCCCCATGAAAATGCATTAAAATATCAAGTTATTCACAGGATGCTTCTTACACAAGTCTTACCTCTAGCAAAGTCTAGCTAGTAAGTGAAGTTTTGGCAGCAGTACAGTAAGCGAATAAAACAAAATACAAAAACACCAGGTGTCATGTAGCAATATCTCACCCACCGGAGAGATTAATGTCTGTTCAGGGCCACTAATGATAATTAACATTAAGGCTGATGAAAAACTGTAATTTTGTGCAAAATTGCCCTTTGGGACATTAAGAGAGAAGGTTAACGTTGAAGGAGGAGGAGTTGTGATTCGGTAAGGGGCGCTTTGGACATAAAGAGGCGGGGTTGGGCTCCAGCAGGCTCCATCTATATTTAAACGCTGTTTCGTGAACAGCTGTAGTGTATAATAATATGCACAGGATTTCATTTAAGAAAGTTTTGCGACATCTGCTGGTTGAGCTGAAGTTACATAATGGTATTTCTGCACGAAGGTGACGATTTTATAGGGGACCACTTTTAAGAATTAATTTATTTATAGGAGCTCTGTCAAAACACAATTGAATGGTTCGTTTTTTTCCGTCAATGTTGAAGACTAGAAAAGGATCTGGGATATTATAATGCATACCAACACTGAAAACAACACTGCACCACAACGAGGTACAGAATAAGCAGTACAGACGGATTTTTTAAAACAATATACACATACATTATAAGACAAAAAGGCTATGAGGAAAATAATCCAAAGTCAAGCACGGAGGACTAAAATGCAAAATATGGGATACTCCACAAGAAAAGCCATAAACACATCAGAAAATCCTTTCCTCACCCTAACCATCTGCATAGCGTATAATCACAGCTCTAGTAGTTTTTCCCGCTGCCTCAGGTAAAATAGAGAAAAAGAGGGACCAAATTCATCTAAAAGTTTCTTTATTCCCACATTTACAGTACAAAGCCCGGGGGTAATATATTCTTTTAATATGAACATATTTAGAAATGTTTGTTATTTTGGTATTATTCAGTAGGCCTATCATATTTTTAAGATAAACTACTACAAAATGTTAATTGGTTAGCCCTAATGCAAATGCTATTAGCATTTCAATGATAGGCAAAGCGATGTTCACTTCCACAACGTTAATTATTCATATGCAAGAAAAGGAATGAAATCTCTGTGCAATGCAGGCCACGTTTCCATAACCCAGTATTGCGCTCTTGTATCCCCACAGTTAACCAATCAGCAGTACGAATGAAAAGTTTATTTAATCGTATCTTAGCAATTTATGATTATGATGAATGAATAATGATTAAATTACAGTTATTTCTTTTTTAACCATACGATCTGTCATTGTTATTTATCATTCTGGCCTAAGGCTATAATGCTAGTTTGGGTTTGTTGTAACAGGATGTGAACTTTTTAATTATTGTGCCCTAAGACTATGACGCTGCATTTGTCGATGCGTAGGCCTACTTTCCAAGTGAGAAGCGTAATATAACCTCATAATATGTGCATATATGTCTAACAGTTTTTAATAATAATTAATGACTGCCACGTTTTCATAGGAATACTATAAGTATGTCTTTCGGAAAGTCAGGGTGGTTGGGTGCTTAGGCATTGCTAGTCGGGGGTCCCAATCCTGCCCCTCTGTGAGTGTTGGCCGTACACGTTGTCTCCGTTTGCTATGGTTTCCTCTTACAATCCAAAAATGGCGCTTAGGTAAACCAGTGCCTCATAATTGCCCTTAATGCGTTAAAGTGTCTACTGTGATACCTGGGACGGGATGGGGGCTCAGGCTCATAGGGTACTGGATGGACGATTAAGGATCAGTCATGGCTACCTGATCAAATTACCTAATTAATTTTGAATACGACATTTGATAACTATGTGAATCACATCATTAGTAGGAAATTTAAATTGAGACGTTAACAATTTTAACTGCAATTTTCAGTATTACTGTGCCATATATGAAAGAGACCCACGTCTATAATTAAGGTCATAATATCTGTAACAAATACTAGAACAAAACAAACATCCGCTTGTCTTCGCACCGCTAATCAGAGTCGCCGGAACAGCAATTTAACACTTTGATAAAAGCCTAATAACACTAGAGTACTTTAGCAGACGACCTGTGTTTCCAATAATAATAAATAAAGGAAAGGGTGTGCGTACGACTGGGCTGGCTTGTAATTCAATATCTTTATTCCGAAATTCTCAAACACGGAAAGGTGTCGTTAGTCGTTGCTTAAAATAAAAACCTGTGTTCAAAAAATGTAAATGTTTAATAATCATCATATGTTGCGTCATTTGGTCGAAGCATCTATAGACATATCAATTTTCAAGAAAGCCATAAGCATCGAGAACTAGGCAACACGAACTCAGAAGCGAGATATGAACATACATATCCAAACGATCCATCTACTGTAATACCGTGGCTTTAGAACATTTATTTATACAGCGAAGAAAATTAATTGTCCTCTTTGCGAAGGTGCCTCCAATGACGGCCCTGTTGCAATGTGATTATTTTATATAAACTATTTTTCTGTTTTGTTTTAATAATATGAATTTCATCATAATGCATTTACTTGTATTCCAGTTTTAGGCAACATGGATAGATTTTTACATTTTTGTAATAATTTCATGTTTTTAAGTGGCATGCTGTAGCCGGGCCGGTGGAGGTGATGGCGTCATTCAGTGTCTCGGTGTAATTGCTCCGGTGGAGGTGATGGCGTCATTCTGTGCCCTGGTGTAGCCTCCCCGTGTTTGGAAGTAGGAGAGAGGAGGATCTTAGGCCGAGGCGACGTGGCTCTCGCAGCCGGGATCGAGCAGCGCCAAGTCGGACTACTCAGCCGGGCAACATGGAGGCTGTGGCGGAGGAGCTGCGGGCCGGCTCCCGTATTCCGGTCACCGTCGATCAGATCATTAACGACACGCTGGTTGTGACTCTTAGCTACCGGGACAGAAGCTACACGGGAATATTACTCGATTGCAACAAAAAGTAAGTGATTTGCAGTCGAATTATAAGCAGGTTAGTAATTTGGAGCCGGTTTGTGGGCCTGTAGTTATACAAAGGGAGGACGGCAGAGGATTTTAGCACTAGGCCTTAATCAGCCGAAACAAAATAATTTTAATCTGATATGTAGTTTAACGTTTGGCAGCATCTGGCATGTTAAATGTACAATTAACAAGTTTGATTACTGAACGATATGTGTTGGGTTTTTTTTTTCTTTTTAAAATAAAACCACAATTAGCTTATGGTGGAAATTGGGCATAGCCTAGGTCAAAAAAATGGTTGAGTTGGCAAATGTGATAAATTATGACGATTAAAATCGTATATACAGTCGTTGTTTAATTCACACTTTGTTAAAGAAACTGCTCCAGGGTTATTCGTGTTTGTTTATATTTTTTTATACATCAAGTTACCTAAGGGTGGATTAAACAGCCCCAGTTGTAGCTTAGCTAAATCATTTGTGTCGTTTATTCATTGTTAACTCAAACTTTAAAATATCTTCACATTTTCAATTGTAAGGGAAAAGGCGACTAAGGTGAGTTTCTGGACGTTTTGACGTTTCTCTGTTTTTCCACATTTTACAAAGCTAATTCCTAAACCATGCGGGATGGGGGCGGGGGTGCGATGTATATAAATGTAAAGCATGTCGATCACCACAGGTAAACTGTACAGTTACATTATCTTAAGTAAAATGTTAATTTTATAATTTGATTATATTTTGGTTCGGTTTTAAGGGATATAGCAGTGTGGAGGGTTCTTATTTTGCTAGTGGAAATGTATAGTTTAGTCTTAAAGTGTAGAATAGCATTTATTGATTCTAATTCACAAAAGATGTCTTTTTTTAAGCCTGCATTCCCTGGTGGTTTACTTAAATGTAATTTCCTTGTTGCACTAGTATAGCAATGTAGCTTGAGTGAGTTTAGCTGCCTTTGAATACTACCATCAGTCATACTGCACATACAAAAGGAATAGCAATGGTGCATGGGGTCAAGCTTTAAAAGGTCAGTGTTACAACAAGTAATATTATAGTTGCAAAATTTGTTATTCATTGTCATTTCTTTTGAATTTTTGTGGTGCTGTACCTTTAATCTGAACCGTGTTGTGCTTGTATTTTTACATGCTTTTATTTCATAAACTTAAAGTACCAATTCTTTTTGTTTCTTTTTTGGCCTTAAGTATATAAAAAGGAAATGAGACAGTATGAGTTTTATATCTCGTAAAATGTCAATGGAGCTTTGGTACAACCCAGAATGTACTTCATTAATTGCTATACACAAGTACTTCAATACAGACGTTGATATAAAGTCAGCTCTCTGGGTTTCTTTGGATTGCAAGTGATTCATGGGGTTGTTTTGTTTGAAAAGATGGAGGGGGTTTTAGGGGCATCCTGTTGCCTTTTGTCTGAACAGTGACAGAACAGAAATACTACTATACTGTAGCCACAGCTGTCATTTAAAATGTGCTATCTCTTTTTAATATGGTGGTTGGACCAATGTGGTGTCAGTATTTTGAGGAGGATAGTTTTGTGATGAGGGAATAGAAAACATCCACATTGAGTGTGCAGTTCTTTTTTTTGTAGCAAGAAGCACACAATGCCTTGGCAGCCAAGTGTCCCAGCCCCCACTCTAGCAGTCTGTTAGCATGAACAGTATGTATTCAGGTGATCTTCTGCAGCAAAACCTATGACGTTTTATAGCTTTGGAGATGTGGTTTTGTTTTAAAATGAGTCATTGGTAGAGTGTTAAGGCTAATCACATTCTAAATTAGTGGCCTTTCCACAGTTTAGATTTACATATCCCTGAGGAAAAACCAAATCCATTGATTTGTCATTTTTTGGCTTATTACCATCTAATCCAAGAAATGTTCCTGGGAATAGATCTTTGACAGTTTTGGTGCCTTACTAAGGTTCGTTAGACCATCAGAAGTTTATAAACTTAGATTTATAGAATTATCATAAATGCGAAAGACAAATAGGAGGTTTGAGTTGGTACTGTTTATTCTAGCCTTCCAAGTTGTAAAACCACCAAACCAGTCTAACAAGTGCTGCCACAGCGTGCTTACACTTGTCTGTAAAAGGTACCTTGACATATGTTTTGCAGACAAATAAACTTGCATATTTAGCTTTCTGCTCACATTTGGGGAAATTTTGTCATGCTAGCAACTAGAGTTTTTCCTGTTCTTTTTAATACGTAATAAAAATGTTATAACTGTTTTTCTGCATAAATGCGGCCTTTATTGTTCTCCCGTACCTTCACGTCTGTTTCCTTGGCAGCAAAATTTTGTACCTTATTTTATAATGTGTTTAGTGTTTAATATTGAAAGAATATAAAATGATATAAACATAGTATACCATCAGTTAAATTTTAAAATATTAATATAGAAAATACTGCCTATTCTACAACGAAAACTTGCATTTCGTTTTCAATAACATTTTGTGCTCCAATGAAATTCCATCCAAACCAATGTATCTTGATGGATTTTGGTATAATTTGGTATAAAACCATTTTTGATGCTGACAGTATTGCAGTGCAATAATATGAAGAGAATGCCTTGTCATTGCATACAACTGGTCCAACAAAAGGCAGTGAGGTTCTTTCCAGGGTTGAGAAATGGCAAAAAAATTTGCATAAATGGTTTTTCGCTACCGTTAACATAGGATGTTTTGGGAATTATTCCAGATACTGCTTAAGTACACACTTTGGATTTTTTTGCTAGAAGTTTCCTTAATATGTGAGGAATGGTGGTTGTGTTACTTATTCCGCGGGGGCGAAAAATTATTTGCTCAAAGATTGAATTGATGTATGAAGTAGTGTAAATAAATGTTTGTTCAAAAGATTTTTAAAAACTTAAGTACCCTCCTCCCTTTTTGAACAGGACTGGCTTGTTTTGTCTTCAAGATATCACATCCAAGCAAGATGACTCGCCTCTTCAAAGGTCCAACAGTGATGTCTTAACCGAGGACCCTTGTTGGAAGCCATCTAGTCAACCAGAGCAGCAACCAAGGGATGAAAATACTTTACCAGAGAGAGAGCCTGGTTCAGGTCCTGAAACTGCCCCAACCCAAGTCCCTGCCCCTAGTCCAGTACCCACAGGCCAGTTTCCTTATCCCCCTTATTTTGAAGGAGCCCCATTTCCCCAGCCCTTATGGGTACGGCACAGCTATGGCCAGTGGGTCCCTCAGCCCCCACCACGTTTAATTAAGCGAAAGAAGAGGCGGAGCCGTGAGACAGGCAGGATGACCATGAGCACCATCAGACTCCGCCCTCGACAGGTTCTGTGCGAAAAGTGCAAGAACACATTGAACAGCGATGAGGATAGTCGAGATGGGCAGTCATCCAAAACGGTCAAGAAAGAAGATGCTGACATTATGAAAGACCCCAAAAAACGTGATGAAACGACAAACTATGAGAATAAAAGGTGTAGGAAGGACAAAAGGGAGGAGGAAAAGTTTCCTTCTGAGATAGTTCCTCATAGTCCAGTTATCAAGATTTCATATAGCACACCACAGGGTACGGGTGAAGTTATGAAAATCCCCTCCAGGGTGCATGGCTCAGTCAAGCCTTTTTGCCCCAAGCAATTGATACAGAATGGGCTGGGCGCTCATGACAAGAGCCCCGAGCAGCTGGAAAGGTCAGGAGCCGGCGTGGCTTCAACTGTTCCGAAAATCAAATTGACGAGACCCCTGCCATCTGAACGGGAAGTTACGTCCCCAAAGATTCGACTGAGACCGAGGGCTGGTGGAGAGGACAGTCTTTCGGTTTACGAGGCAGAGCTGGTGGGCGGGGAGCAGAGGCGGAGTTCCAGAGTTCAGGGTCCTGCTTTGGGACATTCGGAAGACTCTGCAGAGAAGAGCTCATTGGAACTGTCATCAGGGAGTTCAGGGGAAGGTGAGGAGCTGGAGAGGCATGGAGACCTTACCCTTCTAATAAATTTCCGGAAGAGGAAAGCTGACTCCTCCAGCTTGTCAGTCTGTAGCAGTGATAGCTTAGATGAGTCAAAGTCCTTTAGTTCTGATGGAACATCGCCAGAGCTATGCGACTTTGCTCCTGGAGAAGACATTGCTGTCTCATCTTCATCTAGAGATGAGAATAAGACAGTCCCTCCGCTGACGGTGCGACTTCACACTCGTAGTATGACCAAATGTGTAACTGAGGAAGGACACGCTGTTGCCGTGGGTGATGTGGTGTGGGGTAAGATCCACGGCTTCCCGTGGTGGCCTGCACGCATCCTCAGCATCAGCAGCAGTCGCAGGGAGGCGGGCGGCGAACCCAAGACCTCCTGGCCTGAAGCCAAGGTGTCCTGGTTTGGCTCCCCTACCACCTCTCAACTCTCGGTCTCCAAACTCTCCCCATTTCGTGAATTTTTTCGCTCCCGATTTAACCGCAAGAAGAAAGGGATGTATCGCAGGGCTATTGTTGAAGCAGCGAAGGCCGTGGGTCATATGACTCCAGAAATCACTTCTCTCATTTCTCACGGTGAAACGTAAGGTGAGTCTGCTCCACCCCTTTACCATCTCCTGAGTT
The DNA here is from genome assembly GCA_026781145.1 of Hippopotamyrus pictus. Taxonomy (NCBI): domain Eukaryota; kingdom Metazoa; phylum Chordata; class Actinopteri; order Osteoglossiformes; family Mormyridae; genus Hippopotamyrus; species Hippopotamyrus pictus. Next base: position 10,841,152 of record JAODLC010000065.1, read on the forward strand.
GACCAGTTTCAGTATGGGCACTATTACTGTCCTTATCAGCTTATTAATAATAAAAAAGAACTCAAATTTAAACTGATAGTCTACTCCTGAAATGATTCAAATGACTAAATCTAATAGGAACTGAAGAAAAATTGAAATTTTGCCAACTCCTTTTTAATACCCTTAGTGAATACTGATTAGTTTCATTCACATCAGTGTGAATTGGTATGACCTTAGATCATTTTTTTTTTTTTAAAAAAAACGTAACGGTTCTTTATCAATACACCTGCTTTATTCATTTTATCTAAAATGTTTTGGTTCAATTAAACTATATATAAGAACTCGCTTTGGAAGTTAATACTTATATCTTAAATCTTATATTTGTATTGCTTTCAAAATGGATAATGAGAGATGAGTTAATTGATTTTATTTTTATATTGGACTAGAACTTTATATGGAAGCTTCATTGTAGCACATTCAGAATATTGTTTACAACCTACACCTCAATAAGGTAGTTGACTGCTCTTCTTATTTTGCCTGTTTTTCTCACTGCGGTTTTGTTTTCACTAATCTAGAAAGTTTTTATAATTCACTATATTCAATAAATTGCACTGCTACTTTAGATACCTAACTCAAGTAGGATGTCTTCTGTCCATTAAATTGTTTCTGTTTATTATGTCAATAAAAATTAAGAGATGGGCCGATCCACATTTTTTCAGTCACGATCCAATTTCGAGCTCTTTTAGGACACGTATATATATTTCAACTGATATATATATATATATATATAATTACAACTAGTAAATACAGATGAAAAATCCTTTAGGCTACTAAAAACATGCATAACGTACTATTCCACCCCGTTTCTATGTCTTGTTTTAAGCGTTTTTGAGGCATTTTGCAGTTCAATTGGAATATCTTACAATAGAGTATACGAAAGTGGCGAATGCTTAAAATGTCACACAGTTTTTCTCAGAATGGCAACAGCGTCACTTATGCTCCGCTGCGATTGCAGCCCTCGTGTTTCACAATCTGTACCGCAAACAGCCCAAGCTGGCAACTCCCAAATCATCCAGTGCGTTTTTCATATTGCTCACATTGTCTCACACAATTGTGTGCACTATTAATGGCATTTTCCACGCTGTTTTCACCTCTTAAAACTTTTTTTTACAAATATTGCAAATCGCTGTGCTACTAGTTGCCATTCAAAGCGCAAAATGGTCCCAGATCGTCACCCTCTTATGTTCTTACGCTCTCCCTACTGCGAAGGGTATGCGCATGACGTCACAGCTGGCGTAAGTCACTGCACTTACACCCACTGAGAGACAAAAAAACGGAATGGCAGCGTTAATAGCTTGAATGCTGAAAAAACACATCAAAAATGGGAAATAGCTGTCGTGCGATTCATTGTGCAAATAGATTTAACATGCAATAGGAGCCATCTCTTTTTAAAGCTTGTCAAACACTAAATAAAGTATCAGACGTGGATCGTTCACGTATGGCTGCTACCCCAATATCGGATCGGTGCATCTCTAGTAAAATCCAAGCAATATATATATCCAGTTCTTGGTGCACAGTCCAGATAAGCTGAATTATAGGCTCCTCTGTTTAAAAATCATATTTTTTTCTGACTATGACTCGCACTATGCCGTAATTCCTCTGAAAATATCCAGAGATTTTTTTAAAAAGGAGAAATATCCACATAATGGCCATTTTACCTTTCCAGATTGCAAAAGATTAACTCCCATGAGGTTTATAATATATTTATACAAAATGTGTTCAGACTTTTATCAGAGACAAAATGAGGATTGATTTATGCCTTTTTCTTTGTTAGAGCTGTAATTAAATGGAACTGCAGTTTTAGAAACTCCTTTGCTTTGTTTGTATACTGAGCTGTCTAATAGTAATAATATAAGAAAATGTATGCCTTGGTTCTCATGTGGATTAATCCTTTCTTTCCCTCCTTCACTTCAAAAGAAGTTCAAGTTGGACAGCCAGTCATCGTAACACTCAGTTCCTGTGGCGCCGCACCCTGGGAAAGGTGGAGTTCCTGCTGTTGTTACAGAAACACTATGATTGAAGTTTGCAACATGGAGGAAAATGTCCACTCAGGTGAATGTGTGTCCAGGTTTGGGAGCAATGCCTGCAACTCGGCATCTCAAGGACTATTTGGAAACTATTCCTTTTTTTAAAAAAAATTTACATTATTGCAATAGAATGAATAGTGACACTACAGATCAGAATGTATTTATTACATACAACACTTTAGTCAACCTTTTAGGATCCTCTAAGAACTACATACTGCTGCTGTTTTCCCTTGGATTTGAATGACTGTTCACCTCCAGCACCAATGAGTCAGTTGAATTGAGTTATCTATGTGTCATCCTTTTAAAAGACACAACTGTATGTCCACAAATGACTAATTGTCTTATTGTATGGTCGTCACTCTTCCCATTAGAAAAATGAAATGTGAACGATTGTTTTACTGATACCATGCTGTGGGTCTTACCATATGCAGTATTGTTTTATCCAGTTGCAGTCTTCTTAGCCAGTTGTATTCCTCCTTTACATGCAAAATAGGAGTTTGTCACCCTCAGATCAGATTTTGTCCAGATGTTGTAGTAATTGTTTTTTTTTAGTTTGCTTGGTAAGATATCATCAATATCCAATTCTGCTCACTTTAATTATTTAATGACTCAGAAAGAGAAAGCACTTTATCTTTGCCTTGGTGGCCTGCTGTAGACCAATATTTTTTTTTTGTGGCAACACTAACTGGAGAGTCACCATATTGGTAGACAACAGCATTGCATGGAGTACAACTGAACACCGGAACCTTTTTTGGGGTGATTGCCTATAATGTGTTAATGCAGTAATTGAGACTGTCTTGTCTTTCACAAAGTACCACTGGACAAATCAACCAAGTGTTAATGATATCCTATGCATCACATCTTTATTAAAGCTTTAAACGAACCATTGAAAGAACACTGTGAACTCAACACTGGTGTATTCTGAAGGGGGGGTGGTCTAGTGCTCCAGATCTGCCACTCAACAAAGTCCCAAGCAAGTGTACTATGGCAAGGGAAGCAGAAGGTGTGATTGAAATCTTACTGTATACTGTACAGCCCTCGGTGGGCCACTGCATCACTTTCTGTGTATTGCATTTTTTCTTTTTGTTTGTCCCCCTCAATTGTTTTTCTCTCTCCCAGTGAAAAGACAATACTGGGGTTACTCGATTGTCTTCTCCTCCTCTGTCATTTGATGAGGACTTTGCGGACGTCATGAAATTGCTTTTAAGCAACGTGGCAGCTTATTGTGGCTTGCCTCGGTCAACTTAGTGGGCTGTTTTTTATTTACTGTATATAAAATAAAATATACAAGCAATATTCGGTCTGGTGTACTACTGTTTTCTAACCCGATTGTAGCCTTCTACATTCATATTAGTTTTTCCCTGAGACCAACAAAGTAGATGCAACCACACTAAGTGAGATTTCGGCCATCTGATGAAGTACTTGTCCAAGCTGTTACCTAACTGTTTCAATATTTTTACATTTCATTAGATAAACGGAGATGTTCGTCAGTTTGCATACATTGGGAGAATTGGATTGACCCCAGAGAAAGAGAACCATATTTTAACAGGACGTTTTGCATCTGTTGAGCTTTTCCAATCGCACCAGACGTTTCATGTGGTTTAAGATTCCAACTGTTAGGTAATAGTTTTTTGCTGAGCTATAGGCCCCTGCCTTTGCAGACTGATGCTACATGATTAACTAAATCTTACGTCACCATTCATTAACCTGAAACGAACTAGTAGCATACTAACGACATGATGGGCATTTGATGTGTTTACAAGTCATATTCTGGTCAAAGTTCTCAGCTGTTTGTGTCAAACCTAAATCGTCCTCTTGCCCTGATTCTCATATATATATATAAAACTTTTGTTTGTCTGGGAGACTGAACCTCTTTGTGCTGATAGCTTTGGCTTGTGGCATCTGTGGTGACTATGTGCAATAGTCAGAGGAATTCCCGGGATGGAGCCATAAACCTTCATGGACGTACTGTGGTGCAATACATGGGTGTGTACATTACAAGAGAGCAAAGATGCTTTTAAACATTTTTAATCTTCAGTTGGATTATCTCTGTCAAGATAAAGAGGGGGGCTGTGCGTCAGTTACTCTTGCTTTAAGCAGAGATGTTGATTATTGCTTTTGTGTGTCACATTTATAGCCTTTTGTGATTAAACTCATGGTTTGAAAAGCAAACCTGTTTTTTTTTTTTTTTTTTTATTTAAAGATGGGGGTTGGTTGAGCCACAAGCCCAAGAACTCAGCTTGGATCTGACTCAAGAAATAAAAAGTATCTTGCAGCAGATTTAAAAAAAAAAAAAAAAAAATCTGAAATCAGGCTGGCAGGATGAACGTTGCCAAAGGGAGAATCGCTGCGGGGCCGTGCATTGTGAGATACTGTAGGCTGGGCCTCTCGGCACACCCAGGCCGTCTGTTCCCACCAACAACAGAGGAATAATGGCTAATTAAATTAGTCACTAATCAAGATCTCCTGCGCTTACCCTTCCTCCAAAGGCTCAGCTGCTCCTGGGTTTAGAGCATGGAAAATGAGTCCCAGAGCTGTTTCACATACTCAGGAGAGGCACATGCACGCAAGCGTTGGTACGCTGTGCCACAGAGACTGATGCATTGCACCCAAATGTTCATATATGCATTTGGTGAGGACATGGGTGATGGTAGTTTGGATAGAATAGGGATGATTTATAGAATATAAAGGGGAAAACAATTAATTTGTATGCCCTTATTGAGAATGGTATGTCTAATTGCAAAATTTTACTATGATTAACATAGATGAGAATTACACACAAAGAACACCCAAGTGATTAAATAATCCTGAGTTACAGGAATGGTAGGACCAATTTAAACAGCATTGCCTCATTGAGGAAAAATAGACCGTATATGAAATCCCATGCAAACATGCATCGTTTGTGCACTATGGGAAAAAGTCTAAAACCTGACGGTCTCTGTAGACATTTCTTTGGTATTAAGTAAAGTCAGAGTTGTAGTTGAGCAATATTGTTTTCCCCCAGAGGAAGGTCTGTTTTACACAGAATGCAATAATTTTTACAAGGTCATTTATGCTGCTGCCTGCCCAAGGATACATTGTTATTTTTGGGCTCTGACTTTTTTTAATGCTTTTATATCCCCCTTACCTGTTACTATAGGGTTGAAAGCATTATTGCACGTGCTTCTAACACACTCTTGGATAAAAAAAAATCAATAAATAAAATAAAGGGCCAAAGCCAAAACTGCAAAACAGTAACGCTTTTAACAGCAAATAGCTAGAAGGTATTTTGAAAAATTTTGAGCACCAAGGCATGCTAGTTTGAGTTTTATATCAAACACATTTTTTTGATTTTATCTTTGCATACAAGAAGACTATATCATATACGTGAATTTCCCTGTTTCCAGGTTTCTAGCCACCCCCAACAGTTCAGTGCGGCAATGACAAATGGTGGCACAGGTACCGGAAGTGAATTGTTTTTTTTTTTTTTCTTTCATTTTTTGCTAATTATCTGACCAATGATTTGTTGATAAAACCATTAAAAGGCAGTCCACGTTTTTGCTCCCTCTCAAGTTTCTGGCAGAGGGGGGAGGGAGCGACAACGACGACGTGGGCTGTCTGTGGTTCCCCACGGACCGGGTTTGGGAAACACTGCATCAGAGAACAGTATGAACATCTGTTAGCAGGCCTCCATTCTAACGTGATCCCTTCAGTCCTCCTCCTCAGGGGACACACTTTTCGGTTTCGAGTTGAACGACCAGGTTGAATTCACACATAGACAAAAGCTTTTCATTAGATGTGCCTGTGCCTCGCCCGCAGAATTCTGAAGAATGTTATAAAAATTTCTTACGGGCAGCATGTCTGAAATTAAACAAGCAAGCTCCTTTTTTTTTATAGGAGCAAGGAAGTTGAATATGTTCATAGTTAAAGAGATTTGTTTTGCAGGAAATATTCAATACTCAAGGAATGTAGACCTTCAATGGAGAATTTATGTTTAATTAATTGACCATTTATATACATATATACCCATTAGTGTATCATACTAGTATGTGCAACGATTTCAGTGGTTTTTTTGTACAACGTTCCTTGTCCTACCCAGGAGTATCAGACTACAAAGGCTTATTTCATACAATGAAAGTAAAAACACTTGCAGACATGAACAGAACAAATCCTTTTTTTAATTTTTAAATCTGAGATATGTTTAAAATGATTATTTTAGATTCTCTTGAAGACATAAAGCTTCGTAAAGCTATAGATTTTCGTGTGGAGGAGCAGAATTGCAGGCTATCTACAGTAAATTAGAGCTGGGTGGGGGGTGGCAGACAGATTATTCAGCTGGTTACTCATTAACACAGTCTGTCACTCTGCTTGTTCATACACATTACAGCTGAATGAGTCCTATGTGCCTCAGCATTCAGGAAAAGAGGGAGAGACTTAATTTGTCATCGGCCCTCATTCCTATAACTTCAGTAAAGAATACATTTTGAGAAGACTGATATTCTTATCCAGTTTCACAGGTTAAAAGGCTGAAAGTATAATGCACGTATTACGTTGTTTTTGTATCAAGTTTTAAATAAGCAATCTTGTTTTCAATGGTGGAGCGAGTAAATGTAACGCTGCTATGAAAAAAAAACTGCTCAAATCTTTTGTCCAATAAGCTAACAATACACATGTTGGTATATTAATATCAGAAAGTGTAGCTGACTTCCTGCCTCTGAATGAATCCCTTTCATAAACATATTTCTGTCATTGTCCCTATAATTTCAGATAATTTCCATTCCTTGTGCAGATGTCATCTACAACACAAAGAATTAATCCAGTAGGTTTAGGGTAATGAGCGCTCTCTTGATGCGGTGCGATTGTTTATCTTATGTTAATGTGAGCCAGTGACAGCGTGCAAAAACTTCACCCTCCTGATAACAGGGGAGAGGTTAGGCTAACGTGCTGTTAAATGGTATCTACGGCGGAAATACTGGAATGTGGATATGACTGAGATATTGTCATCGTTTCTTTTGAGTATTGTACCCGGTAAATTATGTAGTAGCTAGGGAGCTGGTGGACAGAGATCAACTTACGCGAAGATGCTGCGCACTGTATGAAGCATCGCAAAGCTTAGCGTTACTGATCTCTTGTGCATCGAATTAGTGTGGAGACTTCAGTGCAAGAAGAAAAGTGGTTAATTAAAAGAAACCTAGAATTAATAGAATAATGGGTTGCTTATGTGCTCTGTTTTCAGGTTGATATTTCAATGTGGCTCTGGGGTTTTCAGTGTTGACCTGAAGTGTGAGTGTGTGCATACATTTGTTTGCTTTAGCTGAAAGGGAGGACTTTGCTGTACCACATGCTGGCTTACACCTCGCTTGTGTTTCACATTCCATGCCCTAATAAGGAATGCGGACTTGTACAGGAGGAAACCTGAACACAGTTCCTTACAATCCCTGACTCTTAACTCACCGCTCTTTCGCTCATGTGAAAAATTCCAAAGGCACATTTTGCCATTCTCCAACAAAAACCATATTCCTATAAATGTCTTCACCTCACTTTACATTCCCGTATATCTTTATGCGAGTCAATTATACAACATTTGATCAGATTCAGGTAAGAAAAGGTGTATTACTCAATGGCAGCATTCAAAATCTAGAGCAAGATACTAAATCATTGGTCTGTCAACAACGAAACCTGGGGTATGTGTACTTGACAATTTTTGTGTTTTCACGTACCTGTTTGACATCATCGAAGTACAGTTTCAATGCTCAAAAACAGAAGTATGAAGCATGGTAAACAGCCCTGGTTTTTGGTTTTCCATCCCCAAATATCACAAATGCATTAGTTGCTTCTTGAATCCCAATGAGAACAATCCCAATGCGTCAGTCAATCATTCAAGGGGAATCAAGTTGGCAATACCATTTTTGTAGAACACAAGAACTATTTTTGCATCCTTGGTATTGATGAACACTCCTAATCTGGGTCATGGGATGTCATTAGTCCTTGGATGGGGTGCCAGTCCTTTATAGGATACAACCACAAAGCCAAATGCTATATGCAATTTTAGAGACACCAGTTAACTTAACTGCATGTCTTCAGATTGGAGGTGAGAAGCAGAATCCCAAGAGGGTGCCCATGCAAAATGGTGAAAAAAAATAAAAATAATGCAAACTTCATACACAGAGCCTGGTCTGTTGTTGGAAATTCCTCAACATTTTTCAGACACCCAGCTTTTCAGAATATTCCTAAAACATTTGTGCATTTCCCATACAAAACGTTCATAGCATTATATGCATTCAAAAATAGATGTGGTGATGGTTTAATGTGTTGATGATTCAAAGCCACAAATGTTTTGGCTTATTGATTTGTCAAAAGTGTTTTTGGAACCCTTAATGTTGTACAGTTTTACAATTTAGGGCTCCTTGTTCTTATTCGATGAAGAGAAATAATAATCTTGCATCAGTGAGCATTCATCCTTGACACCCTCAATGTGCTGGGGGTGCCGCGTAGCTCAGCAGACTAAGCCTCTGTGCCTGTGATCAAAAGGTCAACGATTCGTGCTCAGCCTTGGCAGAATAGCCACATATCCAGGGGCCCTTGAGCAAAGCCCTTAACCCGCGGCTGCCCGGGTGCTGCCTATTTGCCGTGACCACAAGGCACGATCTCAACTGTATGTAGAGCAAGGCAGGGCAAAGCGAAAAGACATCTTCCCCATGGGGGTTAATCAAGTATCATTATTGCTATTGTAATCCTTTCTGCATCATTATTCTTGTATAGGTTTATATATTACAAATATATGGGAAGAATATGCATACTCTGTATACAGAGCCGAGGCAGGATTCAAACCCCCATCCCTGGAAGTGTGAGGTGATGGTGCTAAGCAAGCAGTGAGCCGACACGTCACCAAGACAATAACCAGCTATCCATTTTCCATAATCACTTGCCCAGGTCAAGGTCACAGTGCCTGGAGCCCTTTTCAGGAAGTGCATAGCACAAGTGCACAGCAATTTGCTTTATGTCACTGTCCACTTATTCTGCTCTGTTTATTTCTACATAAATTATCCTTGCTTGTATTTGTCCCTTCTGTGATACTGGGCAAAGAAATTTCTCCCCCCACAGGTATTCCAGCTATGGGACATGAAGAAATTGCAAGGGAGTGCAGGTGAATAGAAAAAAAAAAAAAACAGAGGGATGAAGGAGGGGTAGCTGAGATAGGAGTGACCTATTTCAGAACTGCAATCTTCAGAAATATTAAAAAATAATGTAAACATGTTATCTGCCGCTTATCTGGGGCCGGGTCGCGGGGGCAGCAGTCTAAGCAGGGATGCCCAGACCTCCCTCTCGCCAGCCACCTCCTCCAGCTCCTCCAGAGGAATACCAAGGCGTTCCCAGGCCCGCCGAGGGACTCTGCATGTCCTGGGTGTGCCCCGGAGCCTCCTCCCAGGGTGGACATACCCGAAACAACTCCCCAGGGTTTTATATGACAATAAATTAAAAATAATCACATTTTTAATAATTTTACTTAATAATAGTTTATTTGCCATCCGTGTTTGTGTGTGTGTGCGTGGACAGGCCTAACCCCTAAGCTGCGTGAAACATTTCGGAGAGTAGTATTCATGGCCTTACTGTCCATGTATTTTTAAATACAAGACGTAATATATTGTAGCTCTATGCATATGCTTGCTTTGAGGATAATTAGACCACATAAGCTTTTTTCCCCTCTCCCATGAGCAGATGTTGCTTTTGTTATGTAAGATTCCATTTGTTAGAAATGACCCTTTTCTGACAACTCTCTGATCAGTCAATTAACCGCTCAATGCCTTTATTTCAGAAAGATGGTGGTAAATCTATGGCCCTCTCCAATGGTTTTTCGCTCCTATTCTGCACATCACTGTGTGTTTTTCTGCTTCTTATTTGATTGTCTTATGTTGTTATATTAATCCAGCAAAGGTATTCCATGAATATTTGGTAGTATTAACTGGTATTGTACCAAATGAATGGATAATAAATAATACCGTCATTCCTGAATTGGAGCGAAACCCATTGTTATTCCTTTATTGACATTCAGATGTGAAACCGAAATGGACATCTGTGAACATTATGCAGATTCTTCTGACATTTTAGTGACTGGAGCCATATGAATCACATCTGATGCCAAATACATTAACAAGCCTGTCATTCTACTTTAAAACAGCAGAAAACCCAGATGTGTCATATCCACAATTACAGTGTGCGCAGCATTCTGCTTCAGCTTCAGTATCAGTGCTAAATTATTCAGATCATTATCACATATCTATTAATATCAAGTACATATGGTGTGAGCAGTAATTTTTCAGTGTAATCAGGAAGTTTATTAAAATTATTTGGCCGGCACAACCAGGAACTGAGTTAGACAACCTAGTTGTTTATCAGTGCTTGAACTGAAAAATTGTACCTTGATATTTATTAGTAAATTGTAATCAACAGATGCAATAAAAATATGTGTAAATTCATTAATTGAGGTTAGATCAGTAGGAAGTGGTTTTAACCTACTTCCCATTTGTTACCTAAGAACTGGTCAACAGTTTTACCTGGTCAATTTTACCTTTGGACCCTTGAACAAGGCTGTACACACTAAACAGAGAAAGTGAGTAAAAACACATGCAAAGCATAAATCAGTTAATCTGAACACAACATAACTCCCAGTTTGTGGGTAGCTGGAGATGCTTAGGTTGCATCAGCCAACTAAACACCGGCCCTGAAAATATAGCTTTAATACATACATTCATACATAGAGGTAGGTAAATATATTTCCACAACACACCAAGAATAACAAATATTGGTGGCAAAAATATCACACAGTATCTTTATTAAAAAAAAAAAAAAAAAAAAAAAGGATTTCGTTTGGACACCATGAAATTCCAGATGCCAATTAACAGTCTGCTTCAACACCGACTACATTCAGGCAGGGAACGGAAAGCTTGAGATTCAATAAGTCAGAAGAAGGCTACGTCAGAAAGATACTTTGGTGTCATATTTCTCATTCACATAAATCCAGATTAGACTAAATCTAAACAACTTCTAAACTAGGTGTGTGCTTTTTACAAGAGTATGCTACTTGCACTAATGCTGATTTTTATCATATATCACCCTTATTTTTATTCTTTGATCAACATGTACAATACTATGTGTGGTTTTTCACTGTCTTCAATAGTTCAGTTTCTGCCACCTTGTGGATTTTTTTAAAAACTGCAACTTCAGAATTTAGTACTAATTAGTTACACCAACGTTTACAACATAAAGACATACAATTTCACCTACAGCATGTGCCCTGCAACGGTCTGGAATCCCATAAAGGCTGTTGCCCTGCCTTCTACCCTGCGCTTGCTGGAATAGGATCCAGGCAACCTGCTATCCTGTACCAGATAATCGGCCGGGAGATAAAAAAAAACTCTCATTAAAAAAAAATATATATATATTGTATCTTTGTTAATAAAGAGAGACAAAAAAAGACAACTGTAAATAAGAATTTTACATAAGAGTATACTTTTCGACCAGAAAATCTACACCCATACTGCAACTTGCTTCCCTGTGGATCTACTTTATCAGTGCTGGAATAGCTGGATCTAGCAGCAGACGCACAAGAGTTCACTGTGGGAGGACAGCCGGTCACCATAATCTGGTCAGAGGTTTTGCAGGCTTATAATCCAGGCACTGAACTTTGTTACAAACCAGATCCTGTATAAATTGCCTTTATTCATGAATCCCACAATAAGCCGGTGACCTCCTGACATTGATGAGATGTCTTTAGCTCAGGCAGCCGGGACGAACATAAAATTTCTGGCTGTGACTTCTGGCGGGGCACTTTTGATGCTTATTAGAGCTACAGCAGCTGGCAGGCCACCTAAAGTTCCTGGAGAAGCTGTGGCAGTTGGCAGGCCATTTCTGATGCTCTGGAAATTTGTGACAACGTCTCTGAAGCTCATGGCAGCATTTTCTGGCAGGTCATCTTGTGATCTCATTTTCCAGCGTCGTTCTCAAAGCGCCAGTGCTCCCGCTCTCGCCCAACCAGTTATATCTCGTGCACCATAGCAAAAACGCTCCATAGATCTGATGTCATTGGTCCTTCAAATTAGGTTGGCAACCTGCTTCGTTTGGACACACAGAAAATGCTAACATGCTCTTGAACTAAGTTTCTGTAATATCTGTTGCATGTAATTTCCACTACTGCAGGTATCACATATATTTTTGTAGAGATACATCTCAGACCAGACCACGCCCTCTACATCTGAAAATTGGAGACCGTTGTGAATATAGTCTCACTAGATGTTTCTTTACCTGTACTGTGCTACAAAGACAGAACACAATAACTTTGCTGACTCTGAAACTGAACAAAAGCACATTAGCCTTGGTTTTAGTGTGGATTGTGCTGTTACTGTAATTTTAACATTCTGTTTTCTTCTAAATCAAGCATAATTAAACTAAAGTATTTTGCCACAGGATTAAACAGAGCCTACGATACTCAATTTGGGTCATCACTCAATTTTGATAAAATATGCAGTTACAGTATTTTGCTCTTATGTGGCATTCTTCCTATCCACAAAAATAAAAATTATGACTAGTAACAACTGGATTGTAGATATCTGAAATGGGAGTTTTTCCTAGTAAGAATTCAGTTGCAGAATGAACATTCTGGATATCTGAAATATAATTGTAGATATCTGAAATTAAAAGCCCAATAGACATGGATGGCAAAAGTGACGTAATTTCTCCTAGGAAGAATGACGATGTGGATATCTGAAATGACAATTGTGGATAGGTAGAATGCCATTGTGGATATCTGAAATGACAATTGTGGATAGGTAGAATGCCATTGTGGATATCTGAAATGCTCTTTTTGACTAGGAAGAATACAGTTTGACTAGGAGAAAAGCTATTGTGAATATCTAAAATGTAATTACGGATAGGAGTGTGACTTGATTAAATGTTAAAACGGCTTGTCATAGGGGCCAGGGTCTGAGTCTCTGCTATGGCTCCATGTGCATGGAGTTTGCATCTTCTCCCCATTATAACATGTGGTTTGTTCTGGGTTCTCCCAGCGTCCAAAAACATACTAAGGTGAACTGGGATTGTCAGATACAGAGTGCGTTAGGTCGGTGCCCCATCCTGGGCTGTTTCCAGCCTTGTGCTCATAGCTTCTGGGATTGGCTCCAGACCCTTGTGACCCTGCAGAGGACAAATATAGAAAATAGATGAAAATACTGAATTAGGAAATTAAACTCAAACTTATGATGCACCACATTCTGCAACTCAGATCCCTCTACCCTCCCAATACTTAGTCCAGCAGTTTCATATAAGGAGTCACAGTTCATTAAGTGCAAGAAGATCAAGCTGGACACTATTACAATCTCCTTAGTCAAACCAAACCAATACTTATATAATTATGAAAACGAATTTCGGAGGACCAGTATCTATGAGCAGGACAAACTATTGAAATATGAATGGATTTAAATTTGGGATGACATACACTAAATTAGAACATAAAACCCATAAATAAATAAAGCACTTCTTGCAGCTGAAATAGGTTTTTTTGGAGCCATCTTCATCCACCCTCCCGTCGCTTAGTCCAGCTGAGTCACATAAGGGATTCATTCAGTCCAGCAAGAGTAAGCTGGGTATTATTACCAGGAATACATTGGGGTGTAAACCAAGAACCTAAAAGGGAGAGGGTGAAGCCGGAGAAGTGCAGACACAGATGTTATTTTAACTTGACGTCTGCTCCGATGTCCATAATACTGGACACACTAAACAATGTCTCTTATGTCCTCTTCTGCTATACTATGTAACTGTTTAAATTTTCAGGTCTTATTCTTAAAACTGCCTCCCTATATCAGGGTGGTATAATTAAAACAATTAAGAATTTTTTTTTTTAGATATGATAATTCTCTTGGGATGGGGTGGTAGCTTGCTGGTTGGCACTGCTGACGCACACCTCTGGGACCAGGGTTCTCTGCGGTGGCTGTTTGTTCTCCCTGTTGTTGTTGTTGTTGGGGGGGGGGGTTTACTCTGAATCACTGAATGGTGAGTGTACCCTGCAATGTGTTGCTGTCCCATCCTGCGTTGTTTCCTGCTCCATCTCTCACGCCCAGTAATGAAAACCACTAAATGTTTCATTAAGGACAGCAGGGAAATCTAGGAACTCAAACCTAAACTGTTGCCAGGGCAACAAACGACTTTTTTTCATTTTACTTAAAATTGTTATCATTGTTCTATCACAACCAGTTCTTTCACCGTGATGGACTAAATATAATTTTTTGTATTTGTTAGTATCATTTGCACATAACTGTAGAAAAATTATGCAATATTAATGAATGAATGAGCACTGATATTATGGGGGGGACCCTAACGACCGCCCATAGATATAATAGCAGCTACATGGACATGCTTGTATTCCAAGCACCAGCCTGGGATGACAGTAATTGACACAGTGGCTCTTAAAGACTTCTGATGGATCTTGTTGGGTTTATATGATCATAGGGTGGTTTTTTGAGCATTTCTGTATATGTGCATGTTTATAAATATTAATGTTTAATAAGTATTGTAAAGTTTGACATAATTGTTTGTTTTTGTTTGACTTCAATTTAAGTAAAGCAGCACTCCCAAAAGTATCTATCCTAGTCCATCCTGAGCAAGCCATTTGACTCATCGTACATCATTTAACTTCAATATAATATAATTCTGTCTTGTAGTTACAGGAATACAAGCCAATGTGGTTAGCTTGACAGGGGTATAAATAGGGTTTGTATTTATGGAGGTTGTTACTAAGCAACATAATCAATTCTTTAATCATTTTAACTGAAAAACAGCAAAATGTCAGAACTGGAGTCATGCGTAGTTATATTTGGAGCAGAAGTCTCCTTGTTCTATGGAGGAATATCATGTGGGCGTTTGCAAACAATTTTTGAGCTTGTGCTGAAACAAACGAAGCAGGCAAGGAGGTGTACCAGAAAGCTGAATATAATGTTCTTAATCTAAATTTGTGTTGCTTAAGAGGGCGTAATGCTTTAACTGTTAATTCCATGAAAAATATTTCAGCATTGCATTAGTATTATTTTGAAAGCAGAAATATTCCCAGGCTATTTTTATAACGTTTAATTTGGTGGCTTTCCAAATCCTGCACTTGGTGACACTGGGTGTCCTTAAAAGGCCATTTCTGCCATCAAAGCACTAAAACAGGGCTCCTTGTGTTTACTGCAACAGGCCTGCTGCTGGTTCACTGTGGACTTTCCTGGAACTGGGCTTCTGAAATATAATGGTTATGCTTTAATAGACAGTCAAAATAAATGGAAAAATATACAAAGGTTGCATTCTGTCCCCTGTGTTTTAGGAAAATGGGGCACTCTTTGAGGCTGAAGTGGTGACATAAACATAGGCTGTGAATATTTAATTCCCTATTCATTGCCTAAGTTAAACTCATACTGGAATAATTATGTGTATATTTTTTGTTATATATTTGTAGTTCGTCATATCAGTTAAACTTTCAGTTATATAAAATAACTGTTATAACTGTTACTGGATAAGTAACCAACCAACAT
>JAODLC010000065.1:10856838-10895767 GCA_026781145.1 Hippopotamyrus pictus
AGTCCATACAATTATAAATTGTTTAGTGAGTTTAGTAAGGATAAGTGCTGACATATTTAATTGTATTGTATTGTTATTGGTCTTTGTTACCAGAACCTGATGTTCAATAGTTAAAGGTTAAAATAGCAAATAAATAATATAAAAATAATATAAATTATTGTTAATAAGCCTGGGGCACACCCTGGATGGGAGTCTCCAGTCCACAGCAATGATAATATTGAGGGTCACATGGGTTTTTCAAAAGATACTGACTTGGGTGACACTGTAAATCCAAGTTACAATTCTGGCCGATTCATATGTTTTCATGTTTTTTTTTAACAGAAGTTCCAACATTTTTAGTAAATTGACTATGTTTATATGTAGAATTTACATACAATGACCTATATTACTCAATATTATATTCTACAATATGTATTATTATGGTATATATTACAGTAAATGACCATTCACTTAAATCTTGACATTAGATCAACTGAAATGTTTATTGTAGAACTGCAGAACTTTGATGCACAGGATGGGTAAAACACTAGTGTGCTGCACTCCTGTTGTTTGAAGCAGTTGCTTTAAATGTGAGATGAAGGGAAATGTATTCACCTGATTTTCATTCGGCTAGCCTACATTTCTTTATATAATTTGCGATTGCTAGACATACTTACAACCTCTAGGTGGAGCACTATGCAATAGAAATCAAAATTCAACCCATACTAATCTACAAACAACTCACACAGCTTACAATTTAATGTTCAAGATAACAATTTACACCTAACCTTAACACTGAACATATTTGTATAGCACACTGTTTTATTCAAAATTATTTGGACGACTTTCAGTTTTACAAGTTTTACAATAGCAAATGCTAAACTTCGTATCCAGCATGTACTTGGAATTTAGGGCACGAGACACAGAAACATCCTCAGCTGGATTTCAGTCACAGGGCAGAGACACATTCTTGCCCACATGATCACAAACTATGGGCAATTTAACAATGTCAGTGTGCTCTACCACATGTTCTTGAATTGCAGGAGGAGACCGGAACATCCTGTGCGGACCGGTTAAACACAGGGAGGACATGAAAACTCCACACACACAAACCACAGGCCAAATTAAAGACCCCATTCCAAAAGTTGTGAAGTGACTATTTTCCAAACCAGTACAAAACTCGTGCGAAACCAGACGGTTATGTTGCACTTAGTCCATATATGACAAGCTGCCTCTAGAGATTCTGATTTTAAATTATTTGGGCCAAATATATAACATGCTTCCCATCAGGGCATCATGCTCCAAATTAATAGCCTAGCAAACGAAAATTAAAGAAAGATTTTATAGACCACACTAATGGGCTGTCTTTAATAGGCTTAGGTCACAGAGGAATCCACCACTGAGGGGAATACTTGAAATGTGTCAAACATTTTATTAAGGGGCAGTCAAGTAGAATTGTTGACTTTGTGAACTACTCAAATTGAAATGATGTGCAAATTAAATTGTGGCCTCATTGTCACAAATAGATTGAATGCTATTGTCAAATCTGTTTTGTGTTGCAAGGGCAAATGTAGGTGAGACATAAAACACTTTTCCTCCTGCACCTGTTATATTCAGACATAAGATTTTTTCCCATTGAGATATTTATATGCTGACATACATGCAGAGTGAGTAAAGGTCCAATTGAGAAGTTGTGATTTATATCAACAAGTGAAGGTATTAGTTTTGATATGATAAAGATTATGAATCAAATCATTATCTTGGGAAAAGTATTAGATTATAATTTAATCCCCTTATTTTACTTTTCTACATCTCACTAAACAGTACACTGAGTGAACGACAAACTTACAGTATGACCCTAAATCAGTCTGCAATAAATCCTAGCAACACACTCCTGCGTGCTGTGTGTTTTCTATGTTAAGATGAAATTTGGCAGCCTACAGAATAGTGTGATTACAAAGCGGTAGGTGTGTACTTAAGACATGAGTTTTAAAAAGGCATGTCTCTTTTGAGTATGTGGCAGACGCAGGGTGCAGAAACTTGGTAAAATACACAAAAGTTTAACCAAGTATAGTTTGTAAAATACATTAACCTTGTTACGGCACATTACTATATTCTAATAATATATAAGGAGTCTCCACGAAGCAAAAAAATCGTGTCACTGAAATCTTGAAAAGTAAGTTTTTTAAAAGTTTAGTGGTTCCATTGACGGATGGCACGACAGTGCAGTGGTTAGCATAGCTGCCTCACACCTTTAGGGATGGGGTTTGTGTCCCACCTCCCCTGTGTGTGGAGTCTGTATGTTCTTCCTGAATTGTGTTGTGAGTTTCCTTTGGCAGGCCTAATGCATTCAGTTAGACTAAATCTTGTGTCTAATTTGCCATTGTGTGTTGCCCTACATTAGACTGGCAAGCCATCCAGAGTGTGCAGAGCCAAGCAGAGACTTCTTGGGGGGCAGGTGCTCAAAGACCGGTCTTCTCCAGGCACCCAATTTCACTTTGTTTCAGAGATATATATGTCAGCTGACTGGAGAGGGGGAGGCCTGTGACAATGGTGAATAAAGGGAGGGAGGGCATTCCATACCATTAAGGGATTGCACTTTGAATAGTTTGGGGCAAAAAGGGCAGATTCTCAGGCAGCCATTCCCGAACCACATACCTTCAAGTGTATACCTCAGCCTTGGGGTCCCCTTCAGCTTCCCCTGTCACCCTGTCTAGGTGAAGCACTTAGAGGATTTCATTTAAAGGTAGATAATTATCCCATTGTGCTGACGAATAATTGAAACGACATCTTAAACATAGGTGTGTTGCTTGGCTTAGAGTGATATTTTCACAGTTATTTAAAAAAGAAATTTATTATAAAGTGAAGAAACCATTCTTACTCAAATTTGGCTTTCATAATAATCAGTGTAGAATCTCAGAGTGTTTGTTCTTTTTCTCTTTCTCTGCTGATATACTCTGCTGAATAATCCTTATTCATTCTTGGACAGTTCTATTCAGAAAACAGAGTATAGTATTAAGTTGCACTTATGAATTCTCACGTACAAAGAGTAAATGTCAGTTCATTGATGCTATTTTGTCATAATGTGAGTTAAGTCCTTGGTCTTGGACATTCGCTGTGTTAATGACAGGCTTGTTTTCCACCCTTATAAAATCTGGATGTCCCAACATTAGTCAAGCAATGTTGTTTGAAATAACATCTCAAGCCTAAATAATAATCATAATCATAATCATAATCATGAACAAAAGGGTAAAATTTGAAAGTTTTAGAGGTTTTTTTTTTTTAAATCCCAAGGTTTCCTTCTCATTTGATTAAGGATTACACAGAACAGGGGTCAAAGTGTGCATATTTGCTCTCACACTGGAATTCCTACATAATTTTTTCCATTACCCAGACTGCTGAGGGAGGGGCTTTGGGCCAGTCAGAGGCCTTTATCATTAAGTGGTAGGGGACTGAAATACACATGCTCCGTGTTTCCTTTGGGGATACTCCGCGTTAGTGTAAGAAGGGCATTACCTGGCAAAACTATCACAATGTACACAAAGCACATGTGTATTTACAGTTTATTTTTAGCCTGGTTTACTTTAGACTGGTTTCTTAAAGAGAATAGGAAATACAAGCAAACACATTTAACACACTCAGTGAAAGTAAATAAATTAGATAAAGTTTCTTTTTCCCATTGAGTGTAACTTTTAAAACAAACTTCAATATCAGACTACTTAAGCTGGAAATAACCTCTCATCCTCATTAGTATGTAGTATTTATTCGTACTACGTTATTCGTATTAACAATTAAATGACATAAAAACTTGTTAAATATGAAGCAGGGTTATTGCTATATTCATTCTCTGAAGGGTCACACCCTTTATTCGTCTGCAAGGCCCAAGTGCAGTAAAGGTTATCAATGGACATAAATGGGTTATGGGTTATTTTATACTAAATATTATTTTAAATGATCTTTTAAAGGAATAGCTTGTTCCCAACTGTTTAATAGTATAAACAGACCAACTGGAATTAACCTTTTCTTGAATACACTCAGTTAGGTCTGACTGAGTATTTTATGTACATAACTGAATTTCAATAGACTGCTGCTTGTAACGAGCTCTAACAGCATGAGAGTTTACAAAAATGTGAAAAGAGGAAGCAATTGCTGTTCTTCAAGACAAACCTGCAGCCTTCGTGCCAGGCGCAGGTGTGGGCATTTTGAATAGCTTGGTACTTCAATAATCTCCTCTCTCCGCAGACGCTTACCGAGCTGAAAGCCATCTCTTCCCTGGTCTGCACTGTGCAGTCCACCTTTTGTCTGCATCGGCAGTTTTGCAGTGCTCATGGTCTTGTTGCTTAATGGGCAATACCCAGAGGATGACGGTGGCGGACATCCTGTTATGGTTTCTAAAGATCTTTCTGCCAGATTCTAACACTTCTCTACTCTCATTATCCTGACAGTCCCAGCATCATCCCTTGCCCTCTACTGACCGCATCCTGTCTTCAGATGAGACAGCTGCACTGAGTTTATAGATCTTAGTTTACTACAATTAAAATCCATGAATTCCATAGTTATGTGATAGCTCTTCACAACGTGTCCCAGGAAGTCTTCGACTAGCTCACGTCAGATGAATAGGTTGCGAAAAGAAGAGGATTCCTAGATTGAATTACTATGGCACTATTACATAATCTACAGTACCTCTTTCAGTAAGTTTTTTTAGATGTTCATGTGATGGTGGCATCCACCAGAGAAGAAACTGAAAATGAAAGAAATGGTTTTGGTTAATAAGCCAGAAACATATACACTGGAAATGTGAATATCTTTGTGGATGTAATTTTAAATGGAACAGTTACATGTTTAATGATGAATAAAGGAGAATACCCAAACCTATTATATTAACTTTTTTTTTCAATTTCTTCAGCAAATGTAATATTTTACACTGCATGCAGTTTTACAGATCAATTTATACAGCCAGAATTTTACTCTAGAAGCTTAACTTGTATTTATCATAGATCAATGTAGAATAAAAAATGATGATTTGAAACTTTAAATCTTATCACATATTTAAGATCTACTGTTTTACACTGCATACAATTTATAACCTTCGATCCATTTCTAATAATATTAATATTTTGATATTATACAATAATGGTACATTAAACCACAAAACATATTTCACATGAATAGCTTTTTTGGTGGCAGTAATAGTTAAACCACTTTATGTTAATTTTTAAATGAATTCACCTGAAACAAAAGATTTAATATGTTCATTGCAAGTTTATTTATCGAGTAATTCTGCTGACCAAGTCAGTAAAGGAGCCCTATGCTAATATGTCTGTAAGTTCTACTTGATATACTGTTTTGATCCACGAGCCCCATTCCCCCACCTCTTTTTACATATTTTTATTCATATACTTGTAATACCTATACGATTTCTAAATTTAACAATGTATTATGCAACTACACAATGCAGGGTATCACGGTATATGTTCTGTGCTTATTTCTGCACACTCAGCCGCATGATAAACTTAAACGCATCATAAACGTAAAAGCTTTTAGATATTTTATCAACAGATTTGGAAAAGGGCTTTAGATAACAGCTAATAAGAATATCACCAAGATTTGCTATGCAAAAAAGTGGTCGGTCGGACTTGCGTTGCCCTTTTAAGAGCCGAATCTTTCAGTTCGCATTATGACGTCAGCACCGCGAAGGACTCCAGTCCCTCCTTCTAAACAATCGGCAATGGTTCTCCTGGAGCAGTAGATAGTGGGGAGCGAAAGCCAGGGAAACACCCAACACTGAAATGACCCAAAGTCCAGCGTGCACTGTGGATTAAAACGGAAACTTTTTGTGATGGCTGTTATTATGAGAAAGTAACCGAAATATCAACAGGAGACCTTGCGACAGCTACTGATGCACTCGCACAGCTATGACCGAGCCGTTCGGCAGCATACCTGGCTCCAGTCGTAACTCCTCAGTGTTTTAATAGAAACGGCTTTGCGTAGACATTTTAACACGTCCATTCGCTTTTAATTTCAGTCGCTATTAGGCAGCTTCAGTTTCACATCTGAGAATTATGGCAGGGAAGCTGACCGCACAGGGCACTGGTGTATTGCTCGTAACAGCCAACGTTGGATCGCTGTTTGAAGACGTAAGTACCCAACTCCCCCATCGCTCTTTTCCGCCGTTTTAGTTGCTCCGTCGAGGTGCCTATGATAGTACGATTTCTGTGCATTTATCTTTTAACTGGTCTCTATACACGTGGCGATCGTACAACGTTGTTTACCACAACATATCATTCTCTAACCTGATTTTTACAGGGCCTCGTTTGGTCACAAACAAACCAACTCGCATTACGCTGTGCATGCTCCAACGACGGTCCATGTTTGGGGGTCTTCGTCAGTGAGACAATAATGACGGTGGTGAAACTGTGTATATATATTTTTTTTTTCATTTGCAGCTTAGAAGTAACTGACAACACTGCCGAAGGCCTGCTTTCTAATAATTTTGGAATAGCACACCATATATTGCGGCAATGTGTCAATGAACTAGCGAGACCAAGTTTCCCTGGGGCACACGAATATGATTTTCTTTTATTTGTTTTTAATCTGTATATGCTCAATTAATTTGTCATTGACAGTTTAACAGCTTTGCAGGATCGTAGTTTCCAATATGTAGAGATGAAGAATACGTTTCGTTTTTAGTCCTTAAATCCTTCAATTTAATGCAGTGCATTGGATATACTTATCACCAGCTTGTTGGATGCGTAAAACTTGAAGTACTAAAAAAATGCTACTCTTCGAGCACCTTTCCCCCGGTACCGTTTCTGTGTACAGCGATAACAATCTAGAAATCACGAAACACCAGTTGCAGCACTTTGCATATAGTAGGGAGATGCCCATCTAAAGATACTTGTCAAGGTTCCCCATACCTTTCTGTAGAATTATGTGTATGTGTGCGCGTGCGCGCGCGTGTGGAAGTAACGTACCTTAGTATTTTTAAGTATATTTCTTTACTAACCTATTGTATGTAAGATATTACCCAGTTTTTCCTTGAAATATTCAAAGTTTTTTTTAATGTTTTTATGTGAACTCTTGGTAACACATGGCTTTTCTCTGTAGAGACGTATCTGTTGCCATGACTGCAAAATTTTGGACGTATTTGGATGTTTCATCCTGACAGTTAACAGATCTCAAGTTTTAAAAGTGAACTGGAGTATGGTATAGTGTGCTGTATATGTGTGTAATTATATGTGTGTGAAGAAGTACAACAATCCCTGTTAACCAGGGCACCAAAACAGTAGTCAACAGTGTTGAATAAACACAGTGTTAACAGAGCAGTTGTGCTTCAGCAATCCTAAAAGCACCGTTTATATGATATTGCATGGTATACTTTTTATTGGTTCCTCTTAATTCGTAGTCTTTGCATTACTTCATTAACCCTTTCAGGCTCAAATTAAGTTTTTGTTGCTAAGGGATAACCAAGTCCTGCAGTGGTACTTCTGAGCAAAAAAAAAACTCATAAAATATATATCTGGGGTAATAAGGTAGTTAGTTTTTAACTGTTGCAAATTAGCAATGCCTGCCTTGAGAGGGTTAAATAGTAATACATTTAACTAAGTATTTTTTCTTGTTGGTTGTTGAATCAACATGAGATAAACTTGCAATATGGAACTTTATGGCTGTTTTCATCATATCTGTATTTTTCACTTATTTTTTTTCATCACAAATGTACACTTTATGCCTTTGTTCCTGTTAGGTTACAGTATTGAAATACACATACAATGTATTGATGGCTTTAGTTCGCACAGTGGAGACCTTCATTTAGAACTGAAATTAGAGTTGTTAAACAATTCAGACAATATGTGACATTTACATTTACTTGTTTTATCCTAAGCGGCGTACATTTTTTGAAGGCAAGCTCAGGTTGTTCCTGGAGCAATCTGGGTTAAAGGCCTTCCCCAAGGCTCCAATGGTGAAATCATTCTGCTGACCACGGGATTTGACCTGGAGCCCTTCTGATCATTGGTACAGTGGGTAGTTCATGTTTGTTTAATTCTGCACTGCTGGTGGATGGAGCAATAGTCTTTTAAGTTTATACCAATGTTCCTTCTCTTAAAACTTACATCCACTAGCAAAGTCGCGCTCCTACTGATGACTAGGTGCCATATTCATCTTCTTTACGTTTTTGGCACGTTTGTTTGTGTGTTACAGTGATTTTTCTTCTAGATTTGCAGCAACTACTTTGGCTAGGAAATTGGCATTCATTACTGAAAAATAAACCTGATGAGTCTGTCCCCATTATTGTCAAACAGTGATATTTTTGACAGCTGATGGGCTGCTTCACTGTCATTTATAATGTATACCCTGCATCTTTAGACAGCATAATGCTTTATTTATATTGCCATTATAGCCACAGTGAGCTGAATCTCTTCAGTAGTAAACAAGTCTGAAAACCACCTTTCTTGAATGCTGAACACTGACTGATTGCTGGTAATGACCATGGAAGGGTGTTAGCAGAAACTATTCTCAGAAACTGGGTCTTATTGTAGAACTAAATGTAGATTTTAGAGCTTTCTAATCAGATTTTTGAAAAACTCAATTTTCAGCTGATTTCAATTTTCTTCTCATTTTTTTTTTATGGAGACCTTGACACAGGCATCTGCTATTTATAAATGGTACGGTGGAAATATTTTGTGTATGAACCCATTTTAGGAACTTTTTTTCCCATGCATAATTTCTTGGGCACAGGTACAATTATCTAATTTTTAAACTGGTTTACAAATGCAGTGACCCAGTATTGCATTTGTAGCATGCATTAGAAGCATTTTCGATCATTACACATAGTTCATAGAATATAGAATTAATCATTACAGTAAATTTTCCTATGCATAATTTCTTTGCAAAAATCCTCTTGCCTCCAATTAATATTCAGTCATCATGTGTCTGTTACAGATTGTGGGGTAATTTATGTGATCAATGCTCTTTTTATTTTATTTTTTTTAAATCTTGGGACAGGAGACAACTTCAGGAACTGTTTAATGGAGATGGATGCGTTAGTAGTGTTTGCTTAAGCAATTAATTAATTTTGTGAAATGGTGAGTTAATCACTTTTTTATGGCTATTGATGTCTGACTTGGTATTTCCAACACTTAGACCGCATAATGCTGGACATTTTCTGAACCTGTTCATTGTTTTTTATGGGTGAAGCTACTTCATTGCTGTGATTGTTGCTGGTCTGTTTGTGCAGTACTCCAATTCTCCAGATTCTCTAGAATCCTCATTAACTCACACCAGCAAAACCCTTCAAAAACAAACCCCTCCCCTCAGACTTGTCCTTCCAGTAAAGGAGGGTCACAAACTAGAATGTGATACCTTCTGGGTATGTTTTCTCTGACAAAGGTGATTGAGATTAATGTTTTTGATGTGTGAGAGCTAGTAAACAGTGTACAGTAGAGCTCTGTCCATTATGTAGAAAGACACCCTGAAATGCATTCTATTGAAACCACGCTTGAAGATCATGAAGGTTGGCCATGAGAAAACAAGATATCAACAGAGTATCTTTTCTTTCTCTATAAAAGCAATGTTTTGACCTTACTGTGAAGTGGGGTAATTACGTCCATAACTGAAATGGAAAGTTTTCTTGTCAGTGAAGCAATTATATTTTATATATTTTTATATAAACCCCTTACAAGAAGGTTTAAAATGTTTTTGGAGGTTATTGTGGAAGGGAAACCCACCAGATATGTGCTTTGCTTTTGTTTAAAAATGATTTATTCCCTCATGACAAAATATTTCTGGCCATGAAGAACTTTTTTTCCCCTAGTATAGATGTAATTTCTTTTTAATTAGGTTCTCATTTCAGTTTGAATATTTGAGGTTTTAATAGACCAATTATATTGTATAATGCAAAAATCAATGAAAGTGAATTTTATGAGAAGAACATGTGTATAATGTGAATTTTAGTGTTAGTACAATTATATTGATTTCCAAAAAAAAAAAAAACAACACTTTTTTTCAGAATGGTGTAAAATATTAGGGCAGTGTATGTCTTCATCTCCTTCATCAACTAGATACAACTAGAGCAATTCTTCAGTATAGATCCATTCCGATGACACAATTTGGGTCAGCTCTGACTGAGTACGATTTAGGTCAGTTTAACATGTATTGAAGTGTCCTACTTCTCAAAATTGAAAAACAAGTCACTATTTAGTTTGTACTGCCAAAACCATTTGAGACTGGTAACTGAAATTGGTCATATTCAGTAATAGTTACATGACAGGTATATCAATTTGTAATGACTTTATTGGTTTTTAGCTGATTTTCTTCTGAATTTGCTTGGACGGGGTTTTGTATTTCAATCAGATTTTTTTGTGACACTGCATAATTATAGCACACATAAATATATGACCAGTTGTACTTTGAACTGTTGATGGATTTATTTTTTTTGAAGTGGCCAGTGATGGGGTTCATTTTTGAATTGGCCAATGGTGGGGTTCATTTTTGAATTAGCCAATGATTGGTTTCTTTTCTGAATTGGCCAATGATTGCTTTCTTTTTTGAATTGGCCAATGATTGCTTTCTCTTTTGAATTGGCCAATGATTGCTTTCTCTTTTGAATTGGCCAATGACTGGTTTCTTTTTTGAATTGGCCAATGATTGGTTTCTTTTTTGAATTGACCAATGATGGGATTCATTTTTGAATAACTGATGTTTAGCAGTTTAGCATCCAATAACATAACTGCCAATAATGTAATATCTGGGAATAACTTTTTAATACATTAATGGTAGTTATTACGTTATTGGCTGCTACACCAAACAGTAATGTAATAACCAGCCAATAGTGTAATAGCATTTTGTGCATAATGCAATAACATTGCATTTTTGATTCTGAAATTTTCACATTATCGGTAAGTTATTACATTGTCGACTTTTATGACATTAAAAATAAAAAAGATTATTTGCAGTTAATGCATTATTGACTCCTACAGAACATATCTATCCCCCCAGTCAACAAATCATTGTCAGCACCGTCCCCGGTCAACAGTTGGGCCGTAAGCTTAGTGATAAGTGGGTCTTGAACCACTGGTATTGAGAAAAGTTTATCTGTAAACAGAAAGGCCAGGTGCCATCTTGAATACATCCTGACCAATGTAATAAAGAGATGTAGTGAAGCAGTTTTGTAATGGCATGTTGTTGATTTTGCAGATATTGAGTGTAGACATTCTTAAACTGGAACTCTCAAATTCGTACAAGACGTTTGTGGCCATCCCCAGTGATGTGACTGCCCCAAAAGTTTCCCATTCTACTCTTTGCTTACATCAAACTTCAAAAAAGAGTGATTTGCTTTCGTACACCTATTTTACCGACTGCTGTATGGAAACGTAAGCGTGTACAGTGTCTACATAGAGTGTAATTTTGCTAGGTGGTGTGTCACTGGGAATGGAACTAAAGATATATTTTCTTTTTATGACAGTTTGTCCACTTGGCTTTAATCTCCCCAGTGAAATCTGTCTGTTTTAACCACTCAAATCTCAGAGATAATGAATAAAAAGCCATCTTAAAACATTTTGCTTGTGATTGAATTAAAATCATTTACTCAAACGGTAAATGCTTTAGGTGTAAATAAATGTCTCATGGTAGAAGAGTGAACATTGCTGAGGAATATATATTCGTTTGAATGTCCTGGCTTTTGAGGCAGAATGAACCAGGAAATATAAATATGGGAATAATGTCTCCAAATACAATGATTCTAATAAGATATTCCTACTTTGGAAATTGTTACATGTGAAAATGATTTTTCATTTTGTGACACTGCTAGTTTCACATAGCAGTGACACCATAATGACACGTAACCTCCCTGATGGATCAAGTATTGAAAGTACTTGGTTAGTTTTACTTCACTAAAAAGTGGTATGGAGCCAGTGTTTATTAACTTAATTAAATTTAATTTAGTCTGCCCTGATCTCAGGTCCAGTATTATGCTATGTTGCATCCCGCATGTTGTAGCAGAAAGTAGTAAATTCTGAAGGTGTTTTTTAAGCATGCAGTATTTAGTCAGCAGAGAACTTGAGCCTTTTTCCATTAATGTCTCATTTCTGAAATAAACTATCATCTGATTCACAGGCCTTGTAATTGGAAAAGTAAGACAAGATCAGTTTTGTATTTTCACGTATGGTTTGTAATGTGGGATTATTTGGGGGGAAAAACGTAATTCATAAGGAGCTTTTCCATTGGCACCAAGAACCGAGCCGTGCCATGAGCTGTCGGTTTCCAAATAATTTTGTAAATTATTTGAGCTGTACCCGAACTGTACCCGTGCTTGCATGGCCCCACTTACTAGCAGGGATGAAAGTGTGACCAAACCGAGCCGTTTGTGTCACCACCATCTGATTATTAGAAATAATGGTATTTAGTGCTGATACGCATGGATTCTCTGAAGGACAAAATGGCATATTCCATATACTATTCATCAGTAGTATCGCACATTGCAATGTAAATGCGTTATAGACAACTCAGAACTTGAAAATTTCCAGCGTCCTATTAAAAAGGACTGAAGAATAGCTGGATGGAATTTACACAAGCGAATGCTAAATCCGCTAGTATTTCCTGCTAACAAATCTCAGACTTGGTAGTGGAAATAAGCACATAGTAAATCATAATGTACACCGTTTGAACAGTAAATAAGCATCTCTCCGATTCTATGTAGCTTTCACTTAGCAGATCTGGCAATGTCTGTACTGAGCTCATCCTTCTGCAGTAGAAAGCCAGTGAGCTGAAACTGTGCAGTGACTAGTCTCTCTTTGCGGTACGGCTCGGTTCCTGTATGCCAGTGGAAAAGCGCCAATAGACCACTCCGATCCTTTAGCGCTTGTTTTTTCATTTGTACTATGACTGGAACTCATTGTTTTTTTTGACTTGTTATTATTCAGACTCATTGACTACTTAAGTGAATGCAGCCATATACACCTGTTCTTGAACAATTTCCTTTGGGATAATAAAAGTATTATTATTCTTCTGAAATGACTTCTGCTGGCGATAAAACTGTAAAAATTATATGAACCATTTAAATTATTTGTCATTTTGTTTAGGGCTGCAAAAAGCTGTTCTTTTGATAATCGGTTACCTGATCAGGCAGTCAGCTAATTAGTTTGTTGGCCTAAAGCACGAGCAATGAAGAAAAGTGCATATAGGCTTCATTTAAAGAAAATTGTAAAGCAGTACTTTAAGTCAAAGTTGTAATAAAAACTTTACACAGTCTGTAGTGATAAAGTGGCATAGAAACAAAGATTTCTCCTCCATATTTATTTGACTACTGTATATTGATAGTATTTTGGCTTTTTGAAATCTTGGTGTCAAAATTGTGCCTCTGCCACCTGAGAGATTTTATATTATGTTATATGGAAAAAGTCACAGTATGCCGTATTAACTGGTCTGATGGAATACGGAAAAATGTAGTATGTACGTAAGAGTCTAACGTAATGGAACACACAAAAGTGAAGCATGAACTAGACTTAACACACCAACGTTAACATTTATAGGTGGTGTGATGTCATTATACGCAGTTTACGCAGAAACTATCAATATGCAACCAATCAATGACAAAATTCGTCTGCAACTATTTTCTTTTACCAGTTATTTTCAATGTTATGGATTAGTTGTCCTTATGATAGCTGCCCTAATTTTAATTATTTCTAATTCAAGTAATGCAATGACAAGTAAAATCATCTGGCATATGGAACAACTTGTTCAGAAAGACACCATAAACTAGTACACAGAAGTGTGATAACTGCTATTCTACTGCATTAATATTGTCAGAGCCTGGATACTTTTAGTTTGTACTCAGTTTTGCCTGAGTTTATGAACTTCTTTTTGCATCATAGATAAATTAGACACGGTAACAATGAACACTGCACTTTGGCAATAGATAATTTGAGATAAAGTTGGAGGATATTGTTTTGGGTTTGAGTCAGAAGCAGTAATTGTCCCTGTCTGCTCTGAGACAACCACACCCACCTACTTTAGCGCTGTATTCAGCTCTGAGCGCTCAGCTATGCAGCTAGCATAACTGTGGTTATCAGTCTCAACCTTTATTACCTCACTCATTTCAAGTGAAATTTGTAAAATATTACTAAAATTTAATTTACTTAATAGCGGCCTGTTGACTGTAGGATTTTTATAGCATGTATTAGAATCTGGACAGGAATGTCTTCAAGAGTTTCTTTTTGACATAATTTTCATCATTACCAAAGAGAATGTACTGAAGTATTTCTCCTGTAATTCTGCTCTTCATAGTAACATAAGCATGATGACCTGTACATGTGTAATATTTGCACATCAAGGGTAGTATGGGGCTTTTCCTAATCGTCTGTCACAGAAGTATGTTCCCCATAAATAGTCATCACGGTGGACAAAGTAGGACGAAACAACATATGTCAAGAAATGAATTTCATCATCCTGCAGAAGGATGGATTAAGAACGAAAGTCACTGCTTGCATCAAAGACAAAAATAACAGTTTCATGTTTGTCTTAAGATCTTTTGAGAATCTGCACTGGAAGTTTGTGAATCCTCTTTAAACAATGTCCATAACACTGTAATATAACAGTGATGAAGGCATAGCACGCGGTGCGTGTGTCTGAGGAATCCTGGTATTAACTGTTTGTTTGCCGGGTCAGGTACATTTTAAACCTGCCGTTTGCTGATGATTCACCCGATGTATGTTACTGAATTTAGCTACTGGGTTTCTCTTCAGGTTATAGGCCCCGGTCAGTGCTCGAGAATACCAGAATGACTTTTTAATTTTTCTTGGGTGGGGCAGCCACAAAATAGTTCTATTCATCTGTGGTGCCGCTTTCGTGAGGGCGAGAGCAAGCACCTTGAGAGTGGGCTTGGGTGAAATGTAGGCTTCTCTAGCAGAAAAGAAGGCGGTTTGCTGAGTATGTGTAGTGACAAGGGGCATTGCACTGTGCTAACACTCATGCATCCAGGCTGAGCAAAGACAGCTAGCGGTGAGATACCTAGCTGCAACCAAACCGGCTCGCGCTGAAGACACGCGCTGAAGACACGCACTGAAGACACGCACTGAAGACCTGCGGTTACCTCTTTTTTTTTTTTTTTTTTTTTTATTGCCAGCCATTCTTTTTTTTTATATACAAAGCCGCTATAGCAGGCTAATTATTGAAAACGTTAGTTTTTATTTCCGCAGTCGTTATATATCAACAGCACTGCTGATTCTGTGTGAATTGTTTTCTGAGTCTGATGTGATCTGCTGTATTTATAAATTTTGGCAGTGCTTTAACTGAGTCATCACAGCTACTCCAGCCCCATATAAATGGTAGCCATGGTTTCCTTTTTGTTTTCTGTTTTGCTGGTGGGTCGACTCCTCCAACCTGAGACGTGGCCTTCCTCGCTCTTTATTTTTCCTTTCAATTATGTTCACGTCCGTTCATGCCCTGTCCAGGGAATGTAAATAAATCAAGAGGTGTAAAATAATTAAAGGAAAGCTCATTACATATTCTTGCTTTCTATGCAATTTTAAATCGTTCCACTCATATGTAATCGAATCAGTTGCGCTTATGAGATGTTTATCATAGATGGATATTTTTAAAACGTCCATAGGTTGTTAATTCACTGAGTCATGGTTATTATGTTCATGGGTGGTATTACGGTAGTATGGTATACTGTGGTATTTTAACTAAACCTCAGTATTTTGGGAATAGTCCTACTTAAATATTTATCATAGGCGACTCCAATTTGGCAGATTTTAAGGCCAAGATTTCAGAATAGTGTGGATGCTCGTTTTAGTGCTACTGCGTATTAGTAAGGGAGTAATGAGTAAAGAGTGTATGCTCTGACAGGTGGGTAGAAACACCATCTGCAACATTGAGTGTCCATTGAATCACACTCCTACATGCCCTAACGTCTATAATGGGAAAGTGTTTATGGTATTA
Organism: Hippopotamyrus pictus; assembly: GCA_026781145.1. NCBI lineage: Eukaryota > Metazoa > Chordata > Actinopteri > Osteoglossiformes > Mormyridae > Hippopotamyrus > Hippopotamyrus pictus. Next base: position 10,872,754 of record JAODLC010000065.1, read on the forward strand.
TTTCTGGGTCGTAAACACAAATGATGTTTGATTCTTGTGACCAGAACCATCATTGTTAATTTCCCCTGTGTAGATAAACACTAGTACTTGGTAGTGTGCTGCAGTTTGCTGACGTGTATTGCTCCTGGCTTTTTACAGTAGCATGTATTCATATAATGCTTTACAGAAGACAATAAGTGAAACATAGTACATCTGTATTGATTTGTATTAAAAAAGTTAGTCTCTGCAGACTAATTTCTGTAAGTCCTTTAAAAAGTCAATTAGCAAGTCATTACTTGGAAGTTTTGAAAAAATGATTTTGTTCTCCTAGAGAGAGCGAGTGTAATTATGTACTTAAACATATCAGGTATAAAGGATTTTTTTTATTTTCCACGTGGACCAAGTCTGTGAACATCAGAGTAACAGTGAAGCACACTAAAGTACAGTACGGTACTTTTGATATTTAACAATGTGGTCATCCATTCAATCTGTTGAAGCCTAGTTTTGATTAGTCCTGCAGTTTATAGTTTCTTGGATTAACTTGCATTACAGTGCAATTCAGTCTAAAAATGTGCCCTTATGTTTTTATTAATTACACTGTGCTGAATAGTAGCAGTTTAGATAGTTTGCCATACTGAACTTTCTATTGGTAGCTTATGGAAGTTACTGATTAACCAAGATGTCTCCACTTAAAAGAGTGGGTTTTCAGTAGGCGGGGTCCCTGGTGGAGAAGTCCCCAGTCTCCATGACCTGCTGGATATTTCTGTTTGATAATGACAGGGAAGCACTGCTTCTCTGTGACATCCCAAATCATCTTCAGAACTCTACTTCAAAGAGTGCACAGAAGCTCTTGGGCACACGTTGTCCTATTTCCAGCTGTCATCTCAGTGGCCTCATTTAGATGGAGCTAGAATTAACATGCGGATCCGAGTGTACAGCCAGCAGGAGAGGAGTGACCAAACTCATCTCTCTTTCAGTCTCAGCATTCTCCCCACTTCAGTCCCCTTACACATGAGGTCTAGACGCCCCTGTTTGTGTGTAAACTTGCAGTGTTCGGATTGAATGCATCTCTGCTGCGGCCCTTAGAAAATCAGTATTCTCACATGCTGGGTATGTATCTGAACTCCCTTCTGTGTTTACACAGACAACTTTTTAAATGCGTAACACATGCTACGTCTTTCTAGGTCTGCGAGGCACTTAGTCTCTTGTGTTGGCTTTATTGGTATTGTGAATTAGTCCTTACGTAGTTTATCATATCACCACTGGGTCCTCAGCATAGCCCTTAACCCCGTTTTCTCCAGGGGCACTGCATGCATGCCCTCTGAGCCCAGCATTTTTTCACCTGTATAAACACGTACGTCTGTGCCTCTCTGGGGCAGTATTGGGTACAGATAAAATGAAGGAATTCCTGTCCACACACGGAATAGGAAGTATCGTTTTCTCTTTTCTTCATTCATCAAACATTTTGTTGGTTTTTTTTTTTAGATAGCCTTGTGGGTGAAATGTCTGACTAAATAATCACATTCTTGGAAGCACTATAACCAGTTTTTAAATTTGGCTTGAATGTTTAACATAGTATTAGGACCTGACGTTCCTACTGGTCGTGTGACAGTTCGTATTCCTCATGTTTTGGATATGTTTTCTCATGCCTAAGATCTCAGTGGTTTATTGCTTTGTCCATGATTCCCAGCCAGGTTAAAATGCCCTCATGGGAGTTTCTGTTCCTCCTCCTCTAAAGAGAAACACTGAGATGTCAAAGCGCTCCTTATTCTTCCATTTGTCAGATGAAATTTCTCATTTGTGCCGGATACTCTTTTATATAAGGATGCATTTTGATTTGTGTAATTGATGCACTGGGGCCCCCCACCCCCACCCCTTTCCCTTATATATGAAGTGAAGATATTTTTAGGCGTAGTATGAGTGTTCCAGACAGTCTCATACGGGAACTTATCCTGTTCATCTGTGTGAACCAATTACTTGGTAAGGCCTGTATAGATTTTATAAATGATAACGATTACTCTGTAGCGTCAGTGGTTTTCTGACCAAAGAGGTACTTACTACAAAGAGACCGTAACTGAAAGCACTTTAAACCAAAGCATATATTATACGGGAAAAACTCTCTCGGAAATTAATGATTTAGCTACCCTAGTTCTGTATTGTATTGCATTATAGATATACTGTACATTCTTCTTTTTTATAATAAAATGAGTGTGTCCAGCTAAATGTTAACAATGAATATATAACAACATTTATAGGTTACTCTGGCTTATTGTAGCCTTTGTGGCCTGCTCTATATTTAATATCTGACAGAAAGCTTGTATGGCCTTCTACTTGCAGCTATAATGTATTGTACAAACATCTATGCCTAATGGTGTACTGTTTCATTTGATAGTGACACATGGTTGCCACTGCCAGAACTTTATCACTCTCACCAGGAATGTGGTCACCCAAGGCTTATCAGCCTGTGTCTTCACTGTGTACTGTTTACTCGCCAACTGAATTTTCCACTCACGAGGGCACAAACAATGCTTAGCCGCTTGGATGACTTGCCTTCTGCAGCTATTTATAGTTTGTGAAAACATGTCTTTATCCAAGTCCAGGAATCCCGAGGATTGAAGGAAGAAGGACCATTTGATGAGCTTTGCATTGCAGGAGGAGGGAAGGAAAGGGTGTGTACAGAAAAAAAAAATGAATCAGTCACATAGCAGGCTGTTTACCATAGATGTGGTATTGTCATTTAACCATTATTTTACCTTTGTCACATATTTTTAGCTGATAAGGGCATGTCTTCTATATATAAATAATAAATTAATAAAAAATTGGGCAGTCACTAATGACTATTTTTCTGACGATTGAATCTATCAACTATTTTACTGATTGGTTGATTAATCAAAATTAATTTTCCTGCAGAAAATCAAATAATAGACTGTTTAAGTTTGCTGTTGTCAGAATAAAATGATGTTGTTGCAGGGCTTTTCGGCAGTATACGGACATTATTTTCACCCACAATTCGATAAGGAAATTAGTGGTATGACTAAAATATTAACGAGATCTGAATTGTGACGCCCAAAAGTTAGTAATCTGTATAAATTCAGTGTATCCTTATGAATAAAAGATATTAAAAATCTCTCCGTACTGATGAAAATTTAAATAAATTTTATAGTTCAGTTCAAAAAATGGCTCAAAGCATGTAGTGGACTGAAAAAGTACTGCAAATGGTTCATGAAGTCTCGTTTTGGCCATTACAATCAAACAGCATTTCACAAGCCCCCCCCCCCCTCCCCCCATGTGTTGACTTACTGGCCTTTAGTGTTGTTTTTTTTTGCCCTTTATCTGGGCACTTTGCTTTCCTCCTGCAGCCTAAAATCATGCCCTTGAGGTGAACTGGTGTCTCAAAAATGCCCATATTATGTGTTCTGTATTTCTTGAATGTGTGCCCTGTGATTTACTGGCATTCCATGCATCTTGCCCCCCTGTGCTTCTTGCGATTGCCCCCACGCTTGCTGTGACCATGACTGGATAAGTGCTTATGGGACATGGATGGATGGGTGCAATATGATCCATATCGTGCATCTGATAATAGACCTGCCTATTCCTTTAGGCTATAGTCTACCGTTTCGTTATTTGTGGCCATTGTGAAGAACAGCCTTTTTGGTTCATGGTATGGTCACATTTACCTGTAGTGAGCCATTATTCATTGTATTTTTCGCATGTTTTACATCCTGTTGGGGAGGGCACTCTGAATGCATGATCCTCTATTTAAAAAAAAAACAATGACAGATGTGTTACTGAGTCCAGTAAGTGATGATGCGACTATGTGTATGCAAACAGACACTGCCCTCGTGCCTCGCTGTCTGATGTGCTGCTGGCACCATATATTTTCACCCAATTGGGCACCCTGCCAAAATGGCTGGCTTTTTCGAGCCCCGCTTGTCAACGTGTTGACAGAGCAATTGCGTCTTTTAAACGACTGTACATGTGTATTGGGTCATCAGCAACATACTAGCAAAGGCATTGCATTTAGTGCCTGGAACAATCGGGGTTAAGGGCCTTGCTGATGGGCCCAGTGGTGAAATCACTCTGCCAGTCATGGGATTTGAACCAGCGACCTCATTGTCGACACAGAATCTTAACCCACACGGTCACATCGGAATCACCTGGATTGGATATTATTTCAAGTAAACACTTGAAATGGGTAGTGGGTTATGTTGTCTGTCTGTAGGTATGCCAGTTCAGGCCTGTTTTAAGTGCTTCTTGGGTGCTCTTAGTGTCCATTTCCCAGTATCTCACTCATAATTTTGCACAAAATATTTGCTCAGCCATGAGTGCATATTTTATTACAGACAAAATTAGTCTGAGTAACAGGGTTGTACCCCAGAGCCCTCTGTGGCTGTAAAGTTTCTGAAAATATCCAGACGCCCTCCACATCCACAGAAATCTCCCAAAGTCTCCCCAGACACACTCTGCTCACCCTGGACGGCCAGCGGGCTCCCCGCCACGGCCGTCTCACCACGCTGATCCCTCAGTCTGTGTCGAAGAAGTGGCAAAAGGCATCTTATCTGATGAAAGGCCCACTGAATTTAAGTGCCGTTAAAGGGCCCTGGGGCTGATAAAGAGCATCAATCGGCAGGGACCCTGCATCAGTGGGGGTCTGAGTCTATTCTGCTAGTACAGTTACCCCTTCACATTCGTGACGGTTAGGGGCGGAAGACCCCCGCGATTGTAACAGTTCTTGAGTAATACTTGGGTCCATTATTAAAAATGCAAACTTAATGGCATTGAAAAGTTTAAAAGTCGCTACAGGAAACTCAAGATTCTACGGTCACAGAGACAGCTAATGCAGTGAGGCTGGTTGCTGAGACAAACACGCGAGGTTTACCTAAGCCAAGATGCATAGATCCTCTTTATATATATATATAAAAAAAAAACTTTTAATGTTAAAGATACAGTGTGCGCATACACCAACAGATATTAAAAAAACACTGATATTCATATATTATGTAACTTTATGTGGTTCAAATCATTCAAGTTTGTTTATGTATTTTTGGCTTAAGCATCGTCCAGAAATATTCTCCTTTAGTTGTTCACGGCCAGCTTGCAAATAGCTAAAACCGTGAATGTCAAATTCGGAAAATCTGGAGGGGTGACCGTATTTAAACAGAAGTATCAGAAGCAGCTATGTAGGCGGTAAAATCTCCATTTCTAATACTTTGTAGGCTTCAAACGTCTGACTGTGTGATTTGTAATAGATGAATGTATGACCCTTGAGCACCTCAGACAGAAATGTGGTTTCGATGTCTCCCCCTGGGTAAAACACCAGAAACTTTACGAGAATAGTAACTCATATGATGAAACTTCAGCAGCGTAAACATAGCATACAGTTGTTATTTTTAAATGCATAGTGTGATTAAACTGAATTGATCTTCTTTTGTCCAGGCCAGAGTTATTGTGTAATCTGTTGTTTGCATTTAATGTGTACTCTTTCAAATAGTACAACACCACCCATCCATTTTTTCACAGTGCTAACATCATGGGTCACCATGTGCTTGAAATTTGTCAAAAGACCATAACTGGCTTTTAAAATCATTTTAAGTTAATATTATTGGCTAAGCAAGGGGAGAATGATGGATTTAAATGAATGGGCGGTCAATTTATTCTACTCAAAAAAATGCTTTGGAGTTGAGTGGTTCTTGTTTTTCTCCCCAGTTAGTTAAGAATCCGATAGGTTATTGAAGGATGTGGGGCAGAAAGTAGCTCATCCATCTCTCATCCATGTTCCAAACACTTATCTTGACTAAAGCTGCTGCCTATCCCATAGTGCATGAGGCATGGGGTACGCGCTGGATAGGATGAAAGTTCATCATAGGGCGTCCACACATACTACAAGCAGTTTTGAGAAGCCAGTTGGCCTAATTGCAAGACTTTAGGCTACGGAAGGAAACTGGAGCACCCGGAGGAAACCCAGATGATACGGGGAGACTGTCCAAACTGTGCTACCCGCTGTGGCACCATACTGCCCTACAAAAAAAACGGTCATATCGAAAAATACTATATTTGAACACAATAAATGCGGTAATTGTCATTGACTACCTGTTTTCAATGCAGAGAACTTGAGTTGGTGTCACCGTGTCAGCTTTGGTGAAATTGCTGAATGTCTTAAATCCAGTTTAGCTCTTTCTTCCTAAAACGTCAAAGTGCATTTCTGTCTAAGTCACAAATAAACTGTGGTCTATGTTAAATGTGATTTACTTCTGTATTGTTTCCCAGTTAGGTGTATGCTTCTGGAATCTAGAGATTAGAGTGTCCTTTGTCTTTCTGTTCCTGTTTATGATCTTTTCACAATGTTTAGGTGTATATTCCACATCCTTTAGACTTTTCTCTTTTGTTATATCTCTGTGGACAGTGCAGTCTGTGTATGCACATGTGTGTCCTTTTTTTTGTAAAACTGTCAATTAAAGGAAACATGAATGAAAAAAAACTCTCGGGAGTGGTGTCAGTCTACTGAAGTTTGCTATAAGTGATTAGCTCTATTTTTGTGGACTTGAGCAATGTAGTAGCACTTATGGCTTGTTCCTGTGCACGTGACATTTTTTGCAGGATGAGGGGAAGTTTGTCATTGATTCATTTTGTTTCATGACCTTAAATAAAAAAAAAAAAACTTGCATCCCCCCAATGTAATCTGATAATTTACTGTAGCTTTTATAGCAGGAATTATCATTTTTTTGCTGAAAGATTGGAAATTATGTTTGCATAATTATGTTTGCTTTAAATGTGTTACTTAGATACTTTCCAAATAATTTCCGTTTTAATCAGACGTATTTATATTTTGAATGTCAATTGCTTAGAAGTTAAAATTAGCATGAGAACCTGAATTAAATCACATCCGCAACATGAATCTCTGTCACAGCATTAGTAATAGTAAAATGCACATCTTATTCATTTACCCCAAAAACCAACCAACATTTTACTGTGTCATTAATGCCAAAAAGAGGACTACAGCTGAGTCAAGGACCCTGCCTTGGAGTCTGGGGTTCTTTAAAAACAGGAGTTGATGAAAACTATAAAAGGAAATATCCAAGAATAGCTTGGGAGGGGCCAGCGATGGGTCAAGAGGAAGGGGAAAATGTGCTTTGTGACAAGAGCAGGCCTGGGAAATCAGTCACAGACACTGGCAGATGAGGTACAGTGAGCCCTAATCCCCTTTAGAAGCTTCATTTGCATATTTTTGATCAGGAAAAAAAAAGCTTGCAGATGGTAATAAGTTCAGAATGCTGCGCACATTCTCCCATTACATTGTAATATAATAAACCACTCTTTAATTGCACGATTGTGACAACAATTTATTTTCAGTAGAGTTTGTCATTCTTTTCGAGGATACACCTCAGGAAATTTTAGGGTGGTGTAATTTGTGGAATTACATCAGAAATGTTACACTGGCTGTTTGAGATCCCGTGGTCTACATAAGGTGTTATCAGACCATTTAAAGACTAACACTTAGCCACCACTAAAACTGAAAGGTACAAATCGGTGTGTGGCTGCTGGACTAGAGGGTTTCTGTATGACGGTGGCGAAACTGATTGGACTCTTTGAGAGATTCAGTGAAAATAACTATTATTATGGATTGTTTTAACCCGCGCACTTTAAATCTCTGAATGTTTCAATTGTGAGGATCAGTCGCTGCAGAACTGGAATCCCAAAGGACATAGACACAGTGGTACATAATAATGCTGCTACTCTTCTGAAAGTGTTCTGAATTACGGTATTTAGTCGGCTCTCTGTTGCGAACTGGACTGTACTCACTACCCTTTCTGTCCCCTGCAGGAAGGGCCCAATTATAGAGCTATCTGCTAAATGCAGAATATGAGAGAGCCTGTGAAATGTCTTCCGCGTCGCACAGAAACAATATTTGTCTTGCCCCAGTGCAAACAGGATGTTATGTGCAAAGGGGCAGAAAGAGATAATGTCCCTTTGAATAGTGTATCTAGTCCCACTCTAGCAGAAATGGACGCTCCTCTCTACTCTCTCTTTCTTTATCTCCTGTAAAAATCTACTTGCTGGCGTAATAAACACATTGGTTTTTTTTTGCCATTAGACTCTAATGTTTATAAGGATATTTTATTTCTTAAATCAGTGTGATTTATTCATTCACTGGAAGAGTCTAGAAAGAAAAAAAAACAGTTAATTCTTATAATACAGTACAGAAAGTACGTAATGTCACTTTTTGGGGGTGATGGACACCAGATATACAGGTTTTGATAGGTCAGGGCTTCATGCGCTTTCATTACTTACTTATTGTTTTATTTTTATGCCACTTTTTTTGGACTGGTATTTTTCAAGTTCGCTATTTGAGATGCAAGTAATAGATTTGCATTTGCTTATTTGCTTGTTCATTTGTTATTTATTTTTGCTTGGAAAAGATCAGTGCTACTTTTTGTGATATTAAAATCCTCCCTCTCCAGCAGTCAGCTTCCTTTCTGTCTACATGTTACGCTTGATTTTTTTCTCGAATATAACATTGAATGTTTGTTTCCTGTAAGTGAGTTTTTAAAATGGAAAAATGTTTTATACTGATAAAATTGTTTCGGTTTCAGTTTTCATACTCTTTCACTCACTTTTTACTGACAGTATGCTTGAGTTTTTTTTTGGACAGCTCTTGTGTTTTTCTCTTACATTCTCAATATTATTTCACACAGAGAGCAATAATGCAATTTATTAAGTACTTTTAAAAAAAATAAAAAATCATTGTGCTGAAAGTCTTTGCATAGATGCTTAATTTCTCTTCACCATTTGTAGTGTAAATATTGGTACTAAAATAAATCTTTAAGACACATAACCATAAACTTTTCTTAAAGGTGGGTTAAAAAAAGAGCAAAAAAAACACTAAGTTGATAGTTTGTTTAATTAAGTACACCCTTTTTCCATTGTTGGTTTTATGGTTGAATGGTCGATTCCTGCTTTACTATAGTTCACACCTTGTATGGATGAGTGTATTCAATGCTTCACTGCAATTCAAAAGTTTACTTTTAGGGTGTACTCTCTGGTGCATTAGAAATATCTATATATTCTTGAAAATCATACTATTTTGTCCATGACAAAGCATAATATTTAAAATGTAATTCTAGAAAAGTCACAGTTTTTGTTCCTAAGCGATGCAACTTGAAATGCTGTTGAAAATATGTTCCTCTATAGTCTATATGAATGTTAGCAATTTGATGGGTAGCTGATCCTTTTACTGCAAGTTTACAGAGCTACCAGTTTACACAGCTGAGTAAATGAAGTGCGGAATGTCACTTTAATAGCTAACTGGATATACTTTCTCAGAGTATATGGATTTGTGCTTCTTTGTTAAATGTTATATGATAAAATAAAATATAATATAATCTAGGCTCCATATAGCATGAACCTCAAGATGTGTCTTGTTTTTTAGATGATTAGAATATCATAAACAGGAATATGTTTTGAGGCCCTATTCTGGGTTATTGTGCCTGTTGTTTACGGGATAAGCTCTGGACCCCGGTTACCCTGTATAGGACAAGTAGAAGAGAAAATGAATGAATGGTTCATTTTATATGAGAGAGAGCAGAACTATGCTATAGAATAGTGTATTTTGTAGTATTTTACTACAAAGTTGTATCTCAAAATAAACAGACCATTAATTCTGTGGAAAACCGCACTGGTGTATCACATTTGATAACATTATACATGCACAGACTTTTTTATAAAACCACTTTTAAACAGCCAATAAGAATGAAAGCAGCAAATCAGCTTGATGTTCCCTTTGGGTTTCATGCCCTCCCCTCCCCCATCAAAATCAATAAAGCTCTTAAACATGTCGCCGTTTTAGAACTCGTTCTACTCAGTTATACTCAGTTTTAAGATGCAAATGGTTAATATACCCATTTTTCATATTTGTCACTCTTAAATATATGTTACTGATTTATTTAAGACGTCTGACAAAGGGTATTATTTGACTCCAATTATGTGGTGATTTATGGAATGTCAGGACATGTTGAGCACTAAATGTCCTAACTAGAAAATTATACTATTGATCGGACAGGTGACAACACAGGCAATAGTCACATATATGTAATGCAAGAAAGATTTAAAAATCTTTTTAAATTAATAAAGATTTCAACGTTCACAATAATCACAATGTTTAGTGTGCTGCTTCACAACTAAACATAACTTAAAAAATTGATATGATAAAATTATTTTGTTTGATACAGACTACCGTTTGTTAGGTATATGTTTTGAGCAGCAAATTGGCCTCTACTGCATGGATTCATAAAGAAAATAGAACATAATTACGTAAAATAATAATTACATTGAATGAATTAAAGGAAAGCAGTCTTAACTCGTCTCATTTGTTGCATCTATATCATGACAGAAACACATTAAATAGCAAAAAGCACAGTTATGGATGGGTATAGGAAAACCCAAAAATATTACAATTAATATTTTTCCGATATCGTTCAGCCCTAAATAGTTATTTGCAAATTCTGGGGGGTGTCTCTCCCATTCCCCCTATTTTTGATGCCCCTGGGTACATAATTCTAATTTCTGCTGTTTCTGTGAGTACTTGAACCACATAGCACTTGGCCAGATGGAAGAGTGGTAATTATTTAAATAAGGAGTATTTTCTTTTGTATATTATTTTACACATTGTAATACTCAGACCGTATGTCTAGGACCTTCTTCATTTAGCATCTGTGAGTTCCTTTTCAGGTGCACTTCTTCTACTATATTTCTCACTCCTATTCCTGTAGGACCGAGTATTAAAATAAGAGAAGATTCAGTGTTTACCTTATATTAAACTGAGCTTATAGTGTTTGCCTTTGTTAAACTGAAGTAATGTGTCACACTGGATTGCTGCATGTTAGATAAAATGCAAATACATTAAAGTGTGCCGGGTTTAGTGAGCTTGCTACTTAGTTATTTCAAATCATCTAAGTTGATGTAGCCCCTGAGTGTTATAGGCTGTTTAACTTGCCTATACATTCCATTGGTATTTAATGTGATTCATTTTGAAGAGGCTGATATGTCTGTCTATTTTATAACATGTTTAAGATAAAAGTTTAATAATAGTTTTACATTCCATTGCATGCTCTGAGATATATTAAATAACCCACTTTTGTGTTGAAATTAAAAGTACAATATATTTTATCAAAGTTATTATTGGTGTTAGGTCTTTATAGAGTAATTATGTTTTTGAAAGGGGACTCCTTTCCTGAGAAAACTGTTCCTATCAGCTGAAGAGATCTCTGTACCTGTATTTACTGTTGTAACCACAATGTGACGTCTGCTCAACAGTATAAGAAATGTATTTCCCAGCTGTTTATCTTGGCATCCTCCTATGACACAAGACGCTTTGTGGTCTACCCGTTTGCATATGTGAGCTAGTCTTCCTCATCAAGGATTCTACTTCTCTTCCAATAAACGTGTTTTTATAAAGGCCAATTCTGATCAGTCTTTGATTTTTTTGTTTGTTTTATTTCAGTGTCCGTGCCTGTGTTCATAACCTAACTTTGATGGCTGATAATGGTCACCTTGGGGGGGCCTCCTTCAGCTAGCAGAGGTAGACCTCTCTTGCTGTGTTGGACTGAGTTTGCCGAAGCGTGGAACTCGTAAAGACGCTCGACCATCGCTTCCCCCCATGACACCCAGCTCAATCAAAGCCTTTCCTTTTCGCTAGATATTTTTAGATGGCACAATCCCCAGGAAGTGATGCCCTGCTTCTTGGACTTGTATAAATCGTCAGGAGTGCTTTGCTTCTATGAAAGGAGGCCAATCTCTCACACTGGGGGTCAGCAGGGGCCCCTTGGTGTGTGACATTACTGAAATGCCAGTGTGGAGAACATAAGCCTGTTTCTGTTTTGGTTTACTGTGACCCTGCCTGATGTACAGCACAGTACATCTACAAGTGCATGGTAAAAATTCCAAATTTATAGTAGTTCTTTATTAATTTTCAATATTTACCAGCATTTACCTTTTCCTTTGAGAATGTTGATAGATTTTCTCTTGTGATTGTCAGTATTTCTTTTCTATAGTAATATATGCAGTTATTCATTATATGCATATCATAATAATCTGTAATAGTAATATGATCAGTAGTCTTCCAACCTGACAGGCCTATGTAATCATGTGAACATTTTTAAGTATAGGGATGCCATCACATGTAATTTAAAATGACTTCTATTTCTATTCAAATAGATATATATACAAAATGCATTGTTAGGTTATCATGTATTGTACTATGATGAGTTAGAATGTAATGCAAGACAGCTCAGTCGCCCGGAAATGTACAGCACTCAATGCAGGATTCAGAAATTCACTTATTGTTTAACACTTTAACTGAACATTAGAACAGTCTAATCTGTACTTTTTGGTGCCATACTTGGTTGTTCCAAAATCTCAGAAGCAAAAACCTTCCTGAGATTTTCATGCACTTGTGTCTAGAATTTACAGAGAATGGTGTGATGAATGAAAAATGTCCAGTTAGTAACATTGCTGTGGTTGAAAACACCTTGCTAATGAGAGAAGTTGGAGGAAAATTGCCAGACCCGTTAAAGCTAACAAGAAGGTCTCAAGTGGTATAACAACAGTTCAGTACAACAGGAGTGTGCAGAATAGCCTTTCTGAGCACGTAAGTCATCTACTAATAGCAGTTCTGGAAGCAAAAGTGGTTCCTAAAGAATACTGGCTAGGGTGTACCTAATAAAGTGGCCAGTAAGTAGTGTATAAACGGAGCAAAATATGGAAATATTACTTTTTTTTTTTTTTTTTACACTGCAGTGTTTTCTGTGCAATTTATACCGTAGTCAAAGTTAATGAGAAGTAATAAACAGAATATAAATACTGAGACACATGAGCATAATATAACTGACATTTTAAAGCAGGGACATTACGACCTAGACAGAGATACAACTAACCACTCGATTGGTGTGCAAATTTGACTGAGCAAATAAACTGATTTAGACTCAGAGTTATGAGTCCTTTTATTAGACCCAGACTTGGCTGGGAGGAGCCAGACCATTCAGCAGTCGGATAGTCTGTGGAATCCTCAGTGTCCTGACTTTGAGGCTGGAGAACCTCCTGCCAGATGCCAGAGCAGCAAAGGGGCCTGCAATGGGTCCATGATGCCGGTGGCCCTCAGGATACGGTGGCCCTCAGGATACGGTGGCCGGCCATTGTAAACGTCCAGTTAGGGAAGGTAGAGTGGCCCCGGAAACCTTCTCTGCTGTTTTGATGACCCGCTGGAGGAACTGGCGAGGCGCTGTAGGAACCGACCCAGGCCAAGATGCAGTTTGTGGGGATGTTCACTGTCGTGCCTTTGTAGATCTGGACAGGATAGGGGGTGCCAGTCTCGCCAGTTCACTGCTGGGCTTTATTAGTCAGGGAGAATTCATGCTAGCTCCAGGAGAGATGCTCCGTGAGGTGCTCAGCCAGTATGAAGCACATTTGGAATTTTGTTATGAAACCAGAATTGGCCACTTTTTGCTGTACACTGGCTTACATTTTACCACTTACCTCTGAATCTAGACAGATAACACTGAAGGATCAGTTTCTTTAGCCTTAATACCTCGATACCGAGTCCTTAGCTGCATAGCCACACACTCTGCCCAGCAATATAAATTCCCTTGTTCACATGATGTGATGTTCGGTCATTCAGTGGGCTTCGTGACAGATGATATTTACAATGTTAGGCAGTAATAAGGACCCAAGCATACAGCCTGTAGTTTTTTTATCACTTCCAATAGAAATCACTCCCCGGTTGTACGGGGGACTCGTGTGTTAATCATTGTTGTCGATCATGAAAATATATTTTTCCCACCTCCGCTGTGCAACATGATGACTTGGCATGGTATTGTCTCCTCTGTGCCTGTAGGGTTTTAGGGGTTCGCTCGGACACGACATTGTGTGTCATTTACATTTCATCCCAGTAACTGATTCTCTTCGGTCTTTCATAATTGACACGTTGCTGTTCAGTTTTAACCCCGTGGCACTGAGAGAAGACGGAAAAGAACATGGCAAAAAGTTTCCGTTTGTCACAGTCTAAATAGTGTACCAGCAAAATAATATTTTCCCGAGTTTCGTTCATTGCGACTTGATTATGTGGAATGAGAAATACTTTCCTACGCATATGTACTATTTAGAAAAGAACCAACACACACGCTGTGGAATTGTTTTGCAGTGTGGCGTCTGCTTGCCAATGTTTTCTGGTTTCCACGAAATGCACATGTATCCGAGCAACGGCACACTCCTGTTTCTGCACTTTAGGATGACAGATGGAATGGAAGTGATTGTTATGATACTAGGCCTTTGAGTATGCAGGCAGGCATTAACAGTACCTTAATATGTGCGTTTCTCGGTTAAAAAATTGATCTGTAACTTTGTTATTGGCGTGGAAATTTTAGGATGCTTATAGAGGTGGGTGCGGGGCTTAACTTAACTGCTGCTACTGTACACTTTAATGAGTACCAGATTTCTTTTAAGGATCCCCCTGGAAATACTTTCTGTTTTTAGGTGTACCCCATACCGCCACATCAGAGTTTGCATGAACAGAGTTAATGAAGTGCTTGCAAATTGGCCTACTTTAGCTAGAGGCAGTCTCGCCTTTCTGCCATGTGTGCTCTGTGGAGCCCAGTGTAACCTGAGGAAAGTGTCCACATATGTAATCAGTAAAGAAATGGAAGTAGATATGCTTTTTAAACAAACAAAAATCATTCCACATCAGCATTTATGTATTTTCTAAATGAAAGGAAGATTATTGATACTTTGGTTGCATACCTGATCCTTAGTTGGATATGTAGGCCCTATGAATGGTAAAGGTTAATATTTTCCTTCTTCTATAGATGACATATTACTTGCAATGCTTATGTGCTGTTGTATGGCTTGTATTCTTTTTATGTTTAGATTCTTGGGTTTGATGAAGGAGTGTGGTCTAATTCTTAGAAGTTAACTGGAAACAAGTTTAGTGCTTTGAGGAAATCTCTGCTGTGGTAGGAGTCCAGTCGTTAGTATTCAGATTAAAATAAAAACCTGATTGGTGAAAGAGTCAAAATCCTGGATTCTCATTGGTTTTTTGAAAGTAGGTCAAAGTGACAGGTCTGTACAATGCCAAGATGCTATTTTTAACTTTTGTCACTGATGCTCCCTCTTTAATTAAACTGCAAATTAACTTTTGATAAGCTATGGGAGTGAGTGGGGCAGGAGTAATTTTGGAGTTGCTGTGAGTGGGGGTGGGGGGGTTAGTATCCACTGGAGGTGAACATAAAAGGTCACTGAGTGTTGTCACCACCCGACCTTGTTGTTGGATATAAATTTTTCCTTGCCATCTTCTTTGTGGGACTTTGTAACTTGTCATTTTCTGTTTTGTTTATTACAGGCCATCTGCCTGTAATGAGTCTGTACTTTTCTAAAATTCCCAGAGCGCCTGTACCCTTTTTAGTGGCGGGGGCAAGGTCTAGTTAAAAAGGAGGATTAGAGAGCTCATTTAAAGTCGGAAAGTTTCATCAAGTTTTCCATAGGCTTTCAGTTTGAAGCAAAGAAATGTATCTTGGTCATTTCAGAGCATTAAATTGTTTTTTTGGGAATGCAGAAGGCACATTTCATACATGTTTAACATAATGCAGTGTGATATAGTGATTTAGCTGGATAGATTTAGGTTAATCTGGTAAGTAATCTTATGTTTAATAAATAAGATTTATACAAATTGGGAATCACCCTTTTTAGACAAATGAATCAAATGTACCTCAATGCAAGTGAATATGATGGGGTGTGGCTCAGTGGGTTATGACAGCATCCATGATCAGGTCACTGGTTCAAATCCCATGGCTGGTGCAGTGATGTCACTGTAAGGCCCATATGCCACAGTAAGGCCCCTTAGCATCTACTAAGTAAATACTGTCTACTGTATTTTCTCTAAGGCTGTAATGTAATGGTAGCAGGACCAAAGACTGCAATGCAGGTTTATTTGCTCATTTTTTCATCAGTTATATAAGGTGACTTCTCTGTACACACACCAGTTGTCTAAAGTAATTTATTTTTAACACCTCATACAAAAAAGAAAAACTTAAGTGCTAGAAATGCTGAAAGATATTCTTGAGGTAACACTGGGTGACTCAGGTAACAATCCTGTGGGCAGTGGTGGCTTAACGGTTAGTAGGGATGTAACGATACACTCAACTCACGATTCGATACGATTCATGATTCTGAGTTCACGATACGATTTTCTCATGATTTTTTAACAGAGTGAGCTGCAGAGAAATTTATTCAAAAATATTCCTTTATCTTTTTAAACCGTGCAAAACATGTCCTCTTCTTAACAGTGCAACTGAAATTGAATAAAATACATTTTTTAAAAAACCCAAATCAAAATAAAAAAAAACTTCAAATACTGTAAAGAAACGGTAATGCTTTACCTGCACCTTCATAATGCTTTTATACTGCATTCATAAAACGTTCAGTACACCTTCATAATGTATTCATTAAGTATTCATAAAACATTCATAAACATCATGCATGTATACCTTTACATCCTAACATCCCTTAACAGTGTTACCAAATAAACTAAGGTTTGCATGTGCAGCTTTATAGTGTGGTTTGCCCTTTTAATAATCTTCGCTCTGGCGGTGGTGAATTGAGCTCACTGTGGTGCCGGTGGACATGCTGAAGCACGTACGTTGTGCTATTTGTGTATGTTGTCAATCTTTTTACAATGTTTGCACGCAGTTTTTGTCTTGTCTGTGTTTTTCTCGCTGTTTTCGTTTGTGATTATTGGAAAGTTAAATGCAGCCACACCGCCGATTTAAGATCGGGGGGTGTGTCCTCAATTTCGAATTCGCTCGCCACCTCGTGTTCGGTCAAAAGAAAACCAAACACTAACATATGTCGTCGACGCTGAATACGCAGTGACATCTGACGTCGAACTGACGTCGTGAAATCAAAGGTAATATTACACCAGTTTTTCTGTTAAGTAAAGTAACGTGAAGTACTCCTAAAGTAGCGATTAATTTTCCACATCAGCCTGTTTAAATAGTCATACATTTACATCGATTTTTAACCGAGTCGCGAGTCATCGTTACATGCCTAATGGTTAGGGAAGCGCACTTGTGATTGAAAGATTGCTGGTTCAAATCCCTGACCAGCAAGGTACCGCCCCCAAGCACTACTCCCCGGACGCTGAATTGACTGCCCCCTGCTATGTCACAACGTGCAAATGCAGGGATTCATAAACCCGGAGTCAAGTTGTGTAACAAATTTAGCAGTTCTTCAAAGTATGCCGTTTAAATTAGAATATGCAGGAAATAAGCTTATCTGCATATTTACAAATTTGAATAATCAAAAGCAAACCTGATAAAATATGCACTTCAGTAGTGCTTTACATAATAATGCTATTAGGTTAACAAATGAGTTTAGAGTAGTGTTATCCTGTATTTGTCACCTTTTTGTTCTTACATTAATGTAAGTCATAAATATATTCCCATTAAAGTCATTCTTTAACTTTAACAAAAATCCATGTTCTTTATTTCTTTTATTGCAAGGTTTGTCACTCATTCTTCTTTGATGCATTTTGTGTGTGTGTGTGTCCACCAGGGTTGGGGCCATTCTGGAATGCATTCATCAATTCCAGTGCAAATCAGAAAATGAACTGGAGTTGTGACTGGAAAAAACAGTTGGAGTTGAATTTAAATTTCAAGGACTTTATATTCCAACTCCAGTTTCATTTCCTGATTGGAATTGATGAATGCATTCCAGAATGGCCCCAATCATATCCTGGTATATACACTACATGGACATTATATATGCACACACAAATACAGTATATGGATAAGTATTAGTACACACCTCTCACTCGTTGAATTCAGGTGTTTCATCCGGATCCATTGCCGCTGGTGTATAAAATCAAGCATCTAGTTATGCAGTGAGGTTTACAAACATTTGTGAAGGAATGGGTTGTTCTGAAGAGCTCAGTGAATTCAAGCATGGCATAGGATGCCACCTTTGTAACAAGTCAGTTCATGAAATTTCTTCCCTGCTACGTATTCCATGGTCAACTGTAAGTGGTATTATTGCAAAGTGGAAGCGTTTTGGAACAACAGAAACTCAGCCACATGCAGGTGACAGACCAGGTAAAGTAACTGAGCGGGTGTCTGGGTGTGACGGATGTCAGGAGAATGTTACCTGCCTGACTGCACTGTGCCAACTGCAATGTTTGGTGGAGGAGGGTATGGGGTTGTTTTTCTGGGGTTGGGCTAGGCCTTTTAGTTCAAGTGAAGGAAACACAAAGCCATGTCCAAAAAGACATGGTTGGGTGAGTTTGGTGTGGAAGAACTTGACTGGCCTGCACAGAACCCTGACCTCAACCCCATCAAACACCTTTGGGATCAACTAGAACAGAGATTGTGAGCCAGGCCTTCACGTCCATCATCAGTGCCTGACCTCACAAATGCTCATCTGGATGAATGGACAAAAGTCCCACAGACACACTCCAAAATCTTGTGGAAAACCGTCCCAGAATAGTAGAAGCTGCTATAGCTGCAAAGGGGGGGACCAACTCCATATTGATGCCTATGGGTTTAGAATGGGATGTCATAAAAAAGCTACTTTTATATATTGAATGTATTCATTTTCCTAAGAAGGAAACCAGTCAGAAGCTGGGTGCAGTTTAATTGTACACTAGCATTTGTAGCTCTTTGACAATAAATAACATAATGAATGAGCTGCCCAGAATAGCAAGCGCCAATGTTTTTACCATTACTTTGATCTGTAACCCTGTTCATCAGAAATACACACACACACACACACACACACACACACACACACACACACACACACACACACACATATATATAGGACTGCTTTGAAAAAGTTTGAGGCATGTGATGATAAGCTCTACTCCATATATGTTGGAAGTCAGAGCTGGGAATGATGTCACACCCAAGTTAATCACACTCCAGTACAATTGTCTGGATTAGCCATTAGCAGTGCCATTCATTGTTAGCAGTAACCAGGGGCACCGCCAGGGGGGGAAAGGTTAGAACGATTCTAGGGGCCCAGCACTGACCTGGGGCCCTGTTAGGGGCTAATAATATTTGGGGGGGGGGGGCAAAATTCTAATCTTTCATGGGGCCCAAGATTTCTGGCGGGGCCCCTGGCAGTAACAGTTTATAATGTATCACGCTGTATTTTGTGAATACAAACACTGTATCAATGTCCACAGATACTGTGTGTATGACCAGTTTTTTGAGGCACAAATAATATAGAAATGCAGTATGAAGAGTTTTATATACTTTTTATTGTTGATGAAGGGCACAGTAATCTTGAATTCTGAGGTAGGGTTTGCAGAGGTTCCTGCGACTTTCTGAGTCTGAGGTCTGACTGCAGGGGGCGCTATAGTGGAAATTTCCAACCAAGAGTCCAGAAATTCTCACTTCCCTTTTTAAATGAGTCCATCCTCCGTTTCACTTGATTACATTATTCTTGTGTAGTTCTAAAGAAAATGGTAAAGAATGGGTTAGAATTAATTGAATACATGTCTTCCAAGCAAGTGATGTGCAGAAATGGAGGATGTTATAAAGAAAAGGATAAGACGATCTGGTGCGGTCCATCTCTTGTTAATTTTAGAAACATTCTGCTGAATCAGATACCTTTAGGATTCTGGTAAGAGAAGTACGCAAGTATTTATTCTACTTGAGTTTTTGAGGACTTAGTTGAACTCATTTGACCTCCTCTTTCCCTTCTGAGGATAATTACATAACATATTCTAGCCTGTAATGATCAGGTTTGAAAACGCATCAATTGAAAGTATAACTCCAGGAAGAATGCTCGAGGACATCTCTCATTAGCAAGTTAAGATGGTTCATCGACGTGTGGCTAACAGCCTGAGATGGGCTTGTTTCCAGTGTCCTTGTGTATGTAAATGGGGCTGGGATAAAGCTTGTCAGCAGAGGTGTGGAAGGCAGAACTTTGAAAGATCATTTGTTTTGATACTGTGGTGTAGTGTTTCCAGTATCATGTATTGTTTACTAGGTACCAATGCCAAGTTAGGTGTTCCTGATCCAGAAATGTCAGTGTTACATCTTAGTGTTCTGAATCAGTTTTTCTAGTATCCCCGCTGACTGTTTTTTAGTAACAAGAATGAACACAGTTGGATTGTGTTCTTAACCGTATCTGCATTTTTAATCGTATATACAGAAACCATATTTCACATGTGTATTTAACGGTTGTATTTCAAAGTGTCATCTATTCTACAAAGTTCTTCCCCATTTAATAACACCCAGGATCAGCTAAAGATGTGGCCTGTTCAGTTGCCTATTGCAGTGAGGATTTAACACAAGACACACTTGAAAGTAACTCCCCAGTCGAACAATAGCGTTTCATGTGACAGTTGATATAAAGCAATGCATTGAGGATATTGATATTTACATATTTCACTTTAGAATCAGCTTTGATACTGAGTGAAGCTGGACACCGTGCGGTGTGAATAACATTGTCCTTGCGGAGCGGATTTTCCGTGGTGTGGTGTATGGGGGCATGTTATAAACAGGGTGGCATTGGGCAGAGATCATCCCACTGGAAAAGAAACTCAATGGCCAGGCCTGGAGAAACAGCCATGTTTAGTGTAGGTTCTCCTGCCTTCCAGTCTGCATGATGGATGATAGTATTTGGCACTTGTCCTTATATAGCCTTGTAAACAGAGGCCAGGCAGAGCAATGTGGTGGCTCCTACCAGGACCCATACAATAAAGACTGAGGCCTTTATTTGCCCAGAAGGATTGGGGCTTCTGTGGTATAACCTCTTTCAAACATATTTATACCTGTTTATTCACTTGCATGTTTTTCTCATTCTGGAGTGACTCCGGTCGCACCGTTGAGCATCTGATCAAATCCTACGCAGCGCAGACAGCTGTAACCTCTCTGGACAGAATCCCTCACAACACAGAAGCCGAGAGTTGTCCTTAAATGGTAGATCACCTTGCAGGCCGTGTCTCGTTCTATCCACAGCTGAATGCGGTGAACTGCCGTTGCGGCTATGCAAGTGGCATTTATGGATAAAAATAAGACGAGAGACACACTGACTTTTCCAGAGAATGCTATCGGGATATTGGCACTGTATTTACGATAAGGACTTGAACACTTCAAATATTTAGGATATTGATTCAAATTGTACGATTATGTACAATTCTTAATCAGATATTGATTAAGAATTGTACATATTTGTGGCATTAATCAGTATTAATATGATCAGTACTTAATGTAGATTTAAATCATAAGCTTGCAGCTGTTTGGATGATGTTTGTATTGTAAAAGTAATTGTGTTTCAGGGTATGTGATATTCTTAAATAGCAATAAAATATACATCCAATCCAAGCTGTACCCCATCTGGAAAAGCTTCAGGAAGCCGTGCAGCCCTGAGCAGGATAAGATGATGGATGGATGGATGGATGGATGGAATAAAATAATAAAGTTGTGTACCTATGAGCAACCAGCTTCTAAGCTTTGGGGCGGTCAGTCTAATATGACTTTGGGACGATGTGATGATGACTCGGCTTGAAGATCGTTTCTGACTTGAATTAAAAGCTTCTTAAAATCTAATCTTGAAGCACTGATTTTCCGGAAAAATTCAGTCATTCATGCATCTTCTTTCATTTGTTTTTCAGCCAGAAAACCTACAGAAGACATGGCTGCGGGAGTTTTACCAGGTAATTTTGCATGATGTGGTTGAGTACTTTGACTGTCTGCATTCAGTTGCTTAGGCAGCAGTTTTATCCAAATGCTCAAATACTGTAAAGAAACGGTAATGCTTTACATTACCTGCACCTTCATAATGCTTTTATACTGCATTCATAAAACGTTCAGTACACCTTCATAATGTATTCATTAAGTATGCATAAAACATTCATAAACATCATGCATGTATACCTTTACATCCTAACATCCCTTAACAGTGTTACCAAATAAACTAAGGTTTGCATGTGCAGCTTCAAAAATGTTTTACACCTGGCAGTTTCCATTAAGCAGTAGGGCGAAAGCATGCTTAAGTGTACATTTACATTTGGCTATTTAGCAGATGCTTTTATCCAAAGCAGCATACAAGTGAGACAGTACATTACAAGGATATGCCTGTCAAGGAGTCAACTAGGCACAAGTGCAGTTAGGCTGTTTCCCCATTGAATGGTCAAACTAGTGTGAGCAGTACTGGAGCAGGAGCTAATCAGCACCTCTCCAACATAGCAAGAACATAATAAGGCAACTATTCAAATTAACCACGAAGTGCAATATTAAGAGCATTCATGGAACAGAAGAGATCAAGGGTCCCAAGGGTATTATATCAGAGGTCCTTTTTGCCTCGTGGTGACCAGTGAATTTTTAAAAACTTTTCATCCTGGTCACTTTGCTTCTAACATCAATAAGCTTCACCAACACCCACAACATGTCCTTAAGGCCTGTACCACATGACATTGATAAAATGGCTGTTTTGTTCTTACTTCCTTCAGTAATCTCATAACACTGTGTTTTTTTCTTCTTCTTTAAATGACTGTGTGATGGAAAAAAAGTTGATCTCTTACCTTTTATCTTGATGGTAGCATCAAAAAAACCACAGCATTTTCCACTCTGTGATAACATGAATGTACTTCCTCAGCCGTTGCATACCGCTGTAGAGATGTGCTCCGACAAAGCTGCTCTTTCTCTTTTCTGCATTGTAATATGTAGAGATGTCATTGAGAGGCACTACGGCTAAAGAGAAACAGAGAAACTAATTCAGCGTTGCAGTATCCTAGGTATTTGATTGCAAGAAAGTGTTTTATGTGTATGATCAGGGATGCTAATTATAAAATCCAAAGTAATGAAAATGCTTTTGCATCAAAGTGAAAGTAAACTTTTTTTGTACTGATTGTATGATTATATAGTTGTCTTCAAATCCATCATTTAATTTTGGAGCAAAACATGGTATTTTCTGCACTCTCTCTCTCCCTCTCCCCCCCCCGTGTCTCTCTCTCTCTCTCTCTCTCTCTCTCTCTCTCTCTCTCTCT
>JAODLC010000065.1:10895939-10941994 GCA_026781145.1 Hippopotamyrus pictus
CTATATATCCCACATTCACCCTACTCATACCTCACAGTGTCAGCTCCATATCACCACAGCACAAAGTGTTTTCAGAATTATTAGGTATAGGGAGGATCAGAGAGCAGGGTCAGCCAGTCCCTGGATCATTTGGGGTTAATGATTTGAACCAGCAACCTTCCTCTCACACCTAATATAATATATAGCATAATTGCTTGAAATGTTAAACTATTGTTTAAAAATCTAAATTAACTTAGCATTCAGGCATCTAATGAAATAGTTACTTTTTCCAGAGTTCTACTTCCACATATTTGCCAGCGCGAAATGCATGAGCTGTTCATGTTGTGGAAGCACATTAAGTAATTACGTGTTGTGTAGTGCATGGAGTTAAATATGCTTTCTCTTTGGTGTAGGTGATAAAGATGTAAGAAAGCCACATGAAATGGAGAGCTTCACTTTTCACAATACCCAGTCTGTGGGAGACCTACAATAATTAAGTGGTATTTCACCACTTTTAATGTTTTCATTTTGCGGCAAAATCTTATTTATGCACTTTATAAAGTATATTATATATGTATGTATGTATGTATGTATGTATGTATGTATGTATGATATACATACATACACGCACACACATACAGCTGAATGTATAGAAGCCATCCATATTTGTTCTATATACTACAAGATATTTTTATTTAGTCTTGAGCTGAAGTTTTAATGTGCGTAAATGTTTCGTTCTGTTCTGAATTAGGTATCCCATATTCGTCATTTCACCAGTATCATTTCTATTCATTATTTAAGTCACCTGTTCTTCTGTACAGTTGGAATAATCTAATAAAATGTGTAACAAGTGCTTCCTGTGAAGAGAAAAAAAAGTTGTTTGATGGGCTTTTCTGTGGTTTGCAGAAGTATCCTACAGACCTCACTCGCAGTAAGCAATTTTTCTGAGCTTTGTGAATGTAATCACATTTAATTGCTTTAAACTGCTGGTCAACATACTGACTTATCGAACAATCTGTTGAGTTTTGCCTCAGATCGCTGTCGCGGGAAATAGTTATCAGTATTTTAATTTTGAATGCAATACTATATGAAAAAATGCACATGTGAAAGTTTTTGTAGAAATGTCACACGTGTGCAAAACAGAAAGGCAAATATCTCTGTGCTGTTTTTTTTTTTCTTTCCAGGATGTTGGAGTGAATTGTAGCGTGCTGGTGGGAGTAGCATGTTAGCATTAGTATCAGATGCTCAGGCAGAGATCCAGGAAAATGAACGCAGCCTACCTGCAGAGCTGATTCTGGAAACATTGTATCCAAAAAACGTACTAATGCCCACAAACGCCTTACAAAAAATGTATTAACACAGTACAGCCCCTCATCTTGTGTTGTAGATCAGCACTAACACAACATACAGTGTGGTGCAGACAGTCTCCTTAACTGATCATCCTCTGGGTGCCATTTTAGGCAAGGTAAAAACAAAATGAAAATGAAGAATCAAATGTGAATGTATTAGGAATAAATTTGGAATTAATTTAAATTAATAATTTTAAATTTTATATTGATACATCTATGGAATAAGCATGATATCTTTGTTTTCTACTCTATGTGCCATTTTAATGCCCTATTTCAGTATTTCCCAGACCAGTTTCAGGGACTCCCCGACGGTTCACGTTTTTGTTTTCCTAATTCTCTGGGAGTTGGGAGGCAGCAAATATGTGGACTGTCTGGGGTCCCCGAGGACTGCCCTGAGAAACACTGCCCTGTATGGTACTGACAGTTTAATACCAAATTATTTGCCGTGCAGAGGGAAATTTACACCAGGAAACACTTTCAAAGCCTTCATTTTCAGTCTGCTTGTAACAGGAAAAACATTGTGTACCTCCATGGAATTATCTTTTTTTTGTCAGGCTGCATTCTCATACGTACAATAGGGGCATTAATCTTGAAAGGATTTAAATCATGAAAGCATTTTAGGTATGTTTAATTGCCTACATAGAATTAGGTACCAAAAGGTTCCTTTTCAGATCATTTAAATATATCTAGTGGGACTTTATTGGCCATGGGGACTTTTACAAAGAGATTCAATAGGGTCGGAGTACGTGTTGGATTATGTGTGGTCAAACAGTGGCTTACTGGATCTGGATGAGTGAGGAGTATGGTTATTTTTGGCCCTATATTGAGTTTCAGTACCTGGATTGATCCTATAAAGGAAATGCAGTTGCTTAACTATTTAATATTGAAACTTTATACCTTCTGCTGATGGACAAGCATCCCATTCAGGGTGCTCCTTGCCCAGTACTGCCTAGGCCTGGTCCCAGACCTCAGACCCTATCTTTGGGCAAGTGGTTAGGGAAAATAGGTGGATTACCTCCAAGAGAAAAAAATCCCATCCTTTCAGGGTTAATTAACCAAATTATCATTTGCTCATTTAACCGAATGAAAGAGTACATCTCTTTTCTTAATTGTGCGATTAGCAGTGATTGTTCCTCAAAGGTGTCAGGTGTACTTATTTGGTTAATACACCATGTGTCCCTGTCAGACTAGCTGTTACCCATCTTCGGAGTCCTTCAGAAATCGGGTGATTAATCTTTTGTTCCCACTTTGTTTTGCAGCCTATGAAGACGTTTTATTTTGTACAGTGGCTTCAGAAAAAATTCAGGCCTCTATGTTTTCCAGATTTTGTTGTGTTGTGGACATTCAAAATATATTGAATATATTCTTTCGCTAACGCTTTACATTAATTGCACCTTCAAGACGCCTTTATAATGCATTCGTAGAACATTCAGTGCCCCTACATAATGCATTTATAGCATGTAAGTATACCTTAATACCCTAACATACCTTAACAGCCTTAATATACACTAAAAACAAACACTATATAATAATAACAAACTTTATAATCATTTAATCTGATAATGTTTGTTATTAATGTGTATTAAAGCTGTTAAGGTATTTTAGGATGTTAATGTATAGATACATGCTGACTATGAGTGTCTATAAATGCATTATGACTGTATTATGACAGTGCACTGAATGCTCTATTAATGCGTAATGAATGCTTTATGAAGTGCAGTTAATGTAGAGGGTTACCATTATTTCTCATGATTAGTGGACAAACCATACAATTCAGGATATGCGAAATGAAGTAGAAAATAGCAGAATCCAATTTTTTCCCCTGGTTTCCTGTAATGTCCTGAGGCCAGCTAACCTGTTAATCTGTGGCAAGGTGTGCCTCTTGTGTCACAAGGGAGTCAATGAAGCAGATGCTAAGCTACTGCATGATACTACTGCTGGTAAGATGAACACCTTCTCAGTGTTTTTCCTAAAGGCAACAAGGGGATCATAGAGAGCGAGCTTATCCAGCCTCGTGCTGATGTCCTGCACATATCATGGCCCTGGGGAATGCAAAGAATCAAAGTTCCTCCAAGCACCATAAAGACTTTGCTAAAATTGTACGTCATCCTCATCTCACAACCAGGAAAAAACTCATCTGTCAGCCCCATGAGAGGAAAGCGTGAAGGAGGCACTCGAAAGGAGCATAATGAACTGTACGGGACTAATATTCAAGTGTGGGAAGGAGAGCAAAACAGAATACACGCTTTCAGAAGTGGGAAGCTAAGGATTTGCAAGACAATCTGTGAGCAGAGGCCTTCGAGTACTTGACATCACTAGATCAAACGATGCCGTCAGTTACATCTGGCAGCAGAAGAAGCCTCAAGATGGCTCTACATCAGATTTGTTTTGGCATACCACAGAGCCACAGACTTTAACCTAATCATGGTGTCAAACCTTATTAACCTATTAACTAATTTCTCCACGTTGCTTTGAAAGATGCATATAACGACTAATAAATATTTATTAGTGCGGCAATTAAAATATTGATGAAGATGTATGCTGTCAAAAGCATCAGAAGTATTGATTCTATCATGTATAAAACGGGTTTTCATAGTATCGATTCTATAGCCTTCTCTTCCAGTTTGCTTTGACCACTGAGGCTTTTAGACGACCAAAGTGCATGCTCGTTCTGGGTCACGCAGAAAAAATGGCTATCCAAGTGAATGACAGAGATGTCCGATTGCCTGAACAAATCGTTCTTTCGAACTACTGTAGTTCATTTCAGTGAACAGGTGAAACTAGTTTTCAGATCTAAAGGAATCAAAATTTTTGTACATCCATGCATTGCACAGATCATTGTCTTAGATTCTAAAAGAACTAGAAATATTTGAACTTGGCAAGGGTAGCAGTGTGTCTGTATGATAACTCGCATTTGCTTTTTGTACACTGTCTGTAGCCATGTTGCGTTCAGTGCCCAGTCCAGGTACCCAGACATAGTGATCCATTGTTTAGGTCTGAATCTAAGCTGAATATAATGTTTCCATTTAAGCATAAAAAAAACAGATTTATAAACAAATTTAAGAAATATTTTGTTTATGAGGATTGTCAGTAGAGAAACTGAGAAAGCTAAACCTCTGGTGTATTTTAGAGTTTCATTATATAAGTCGGAAGCCTTGCTAAGCTCCATGGCCTGTTTTAGAAACATGTTCTTACATGCGTCTGTGCTAGTGCAAAGTTTTATATAAACAGTGGTCAGGAAGGCATGGTGGAGCAGTCATCTGGACTGCTGCTGAAATGGGGGGGGGGGGGGCTCCGTGGTGTGTTTGCATCATTCGATGAAGGAATGCTCAAAACAAATAAGCGAGGCGATATGAGAGTGGTCAACCATGCTGTGTGCATAGTGACTGCCATTCCCTGGAATCACAGGTGGGATAGGTACAATAAACAAAGTCGTTATAGCTCTTCAGAACCAAAACAGTTCACTGTAACATTCATAATGGCCAGCCTTACAGAAGTGAAAAGTTGTCTTAAATATTTATTGTATTGATAATTTATCATATTTGTCATATTAGATTTTGGGAATATCAGGCAGTAGATATGTCTTACAAACCTCTTTTGCATTTTATTTCCCCCCCGTTGTTTAAGTAGGATCCATTATGCTTGAAATCGAAGAGGGTAATTAAATAGGGGATGGATTTTCGTGTGCTGAAAGGTGAAAAGAAGCTGCTTAGAATGAATAATTGTTTTGCGAAGTCTCACAGTCTGGAATTTAACTACTAGTTTCTAAAAATACAGAAGAAGCCACCACATAATCATCAGGCACTACTTAGATTAAGTAGTTTGCCCTTTAAAGTCCATAAAGCAAATAACTGAACTCAAGTAAAACATACACACCTTTTTTCTTGCGTAAAATAAATATGCGATTTACTGATACCATGATGGAAGAAGGAACTACACACAGACACTTGCTCACCCACTGCTGCGTTAATCAGAGTAACCTCCCAGAATGAGACCTTTTTAGTCCCAAGTGACAGGGTGAGGAATTGTTTAACACTGAAATGTTCTTTTGGCTAGTCTTGGGTCATGCAGCTAAGTGACAAGCCATAGGTTGATGGAAAATCCATAGCGTTATTGCTATACATTAGTTTTATTCGATTTCACCTTTACCGTAAAATAATACGGGCCTGTGTGTAGAGTAGGCCTTCCAGTTCTGGAATTTTCCCCGGCATAACATCGCCCAAGGGGATTACATATCGTCTATGACGGTGATCTATGGCCTTTACCTCTTTCCCCCTCCCCACATCCATTCTGTGACCTGAGTATGCCTGTGAGTGCTGTAATTCACTTCTCTATGGATTTTCTGTTATGAGTTGACACCTTAGAACAGCCTTTGGTCTTCACTTGCAAACAGCCTTAAGTCCAGCAAGGCAGGCAAGGCCGGAGGGGCTGGTCATGTATGCCTTTATATGGGCTCTTTAATGTGGGAGAGATTTCCGAACAGAAGGTGAGCGTGACGCTGAAACGTCACACGCGCATAGTGAAGCAGGCATACCTTAAGAATGACGTGCCAAAAGCAAAGGTTGATGCAGGCTATAAAAACAAAACCACAAAATTAATAGAGACCAGGGCATGTAATTTCATACCTATGCAAATAAAACCTTCAAGTTTATGTAAACTTACGTGAAACACAAATGTTTGCTTAAGACTATTCCAAAATTATAATTATATGGTTATTGTGCAAGAAAGAAATGTTGTGTGTTTGATAGCATTTAAACTGAGTAACACAGACTTTATGTGCAGTTCTGTGTTATCTACGGATGCCCCGTGACTCTGCATGTTAGAATTCTGCGCCTGTAATTGGAAGGTTGCCGGGTCAGCTCATATGGCTGGCAGACTGAGGTCCTTGTTGGGCCCTTGATCGAGACTGTTTACCTAAAGCTATTTCATGGACACTGTCTGTTTCTGATCCTCACTTGTATGTTGCTTTAGACAACAGATGCTGCTAAGTAACAATAAATAAAAATCCTCCATATGTATATTGTAATTTTGATAATATTCTATGTAAACGTCCAGTTCATTTTAGTAAAACATCCCAGCAAACACTATTGAATTGTGTCTTTAATAACTAAAGTATTTAAATTTAGACATTAAGATATTACTCACGAAATGTCTTCAGTTGTGACCCAATAAAATTTGTTCCCTGTTTGTTTTTGAAACCGTATCACCTGCAAGCATTCTGTTTTTAGAATCTTAAGTATCATGTTACCGGTTGCGAACATCACACTGCAATCTCTGCTTGACTAGCTAGGGATGTAGTGTTGTCAACATCATAAGTAGTGTGAGAAAAAATCTTTTAATGATTTTATCTTAGCAGTCCGTCCCAGCTGCCATGACACATACATCTCACTGTGTAGTGTGGATAGAGCCTGTTGTATCATTTTCTGTCATACATTTTCCACGCGTCTCACTTTGCTGTGTAGCCACATAGCAAGAATCTGTCTGCATCCACCACTGTCGACTCATTACACCAGTTTCTTACTTTACTAGAAAAATATTTGAGAAGCGTGATGTGTGGTTTGGGGGCTATACATTATAATGTAGCTCAGTAGATTTGTCTAGCCATACACTTTGCTGATATAGAGCTTTCTGATGAGAAAGTGATAATATTCATTTTAGCTTGCTAGCAAGATGATGTGGATTAAGGACTTCATGAATTAAGCAAGAACTTTTTTTATTAGACTCAAGACCAGCTTTGAATAGATTACTTATTTTTGCTGTTTTCTTCAATCAAGGATATTTCTCTGTTCTAGTCTGATTGTTTGAGCCGCAATGTAAATGACATACTTAAGATACTCAACGTTTTTTTCCGTTTTGCAAGTTACACATGTATGTGTCTCTCTCTACATATGTATTTTTTCTTTTTCAGGCTGTGCATACCTATAAGCCCCATTTCATTGCAATACATTGTCAAGAGGTGGGCGGAAAGAACTATGAAGAGTCCATGACACATGTGGACAACTTTGTCAAGTAAGAGACTTTTCTTTCGTGTGTTGTGGTTTCATTATGCGCAAGGGGGAAAAAATGAGAACGGCGTGTTTCTATACTTTTCGTGGAGGACTGTGTGACCCTTAAATGAGGGAACAGCGCCCTCTGCTGACAGTGACGATCCAGGTTACGTTCGGATAGAAATATGTTCCCATATTAGACTCCGTTTCTGTTTTCTTCCTCACATGGATTTTGGTTATTATTATCAATTTAAAATAATTGTCTTTATGCAGTAATTACATACGGTTCTTTTTGTGATTAATCTTCCCTTGATTTATCCTAACTCGTTACCTAGAAATCCTCTACTGTTTTAAGTAGGAAATTATAATTTCCAGGCCAACACTACAACTGTTTCCCGAAATATAACTAGAAAGAAAAGCGCCCATATAGGTAACATACGATAATTTAAAATGATCAATAAAGCGTAATGAAGGTTTCTTGTACAGATTTGCTAAGTGGAACCTGATGGCTGGTACGTCGTTTTTATGCGTAACATTGGCGGAAACCGTCCCGAAAACTCATTATCACTTTATTTATTTATTCGAACATGTGTTTGTTTGTTTGTAGTATATTCTGCATCTAAAAACGTTAGTTCAAGGTAACCGGTCCGTAAATCGAAATTTTGCCATCAAAAACGGCGCAAAAAAACCTAAACCGTAAATCGAAGGAATAGTGAGGAAAGTCACAGTTAGAATGCACTTACTTTTTTTGTTCTTCAGAGAGCTGCTATCCAGCGATGCCATGAAGGAATACAATAAAGCCCGCATCTACCTCGACGAGAACTACAAATCCCAGGAGCACTTCACGGTAAGAACCAACTGCACATGTGCAGAAGAAATTCCCACTTAGTGCACTTTGTATGTACAAATTCATATAAAACAGATATAGTTGTCTTCGAATTGAGAAGTTATCCTTTGTGCGTGACTTTAGGTCTTTTCCAACTGTCCTTTTCATTTGAAATTAACAGACATAAGAAAACCTCACCTTATGTGAAAGCAGCGACGGAGAAATCGTTTTTAATGCCAGTTAGCAACCTGTCTGTTGATAAAAGATATTTGAGGTTGCTTTCTGTAATTAGATAACTAAACCACTTCTGGTTATAACTAAAAAATAATTTAAAAAGGGAAAAAAACGAACAACTTTTATTTTCAGTACAACTAATCCTAATCCTAAAAATCGCAGATTGTGGTGACATTTAAAATAATCTCTCTAGTACTTATACTGTAAAATTAAGACGTCAACGTTAAGTTATTCTTCATGATTATCCAAAACAGAAAATATTGAATTTACCTGCAATATACTGAATGGCCTCTAGATGGTGGTGAATTCCATAGAATGTAACGGTAAACGGTGTTTCAGTAGGATGTAATATAGAATTTGAGAGGAATTCATATTTTGCTTAAACTGACTTAGCCCCAGCAACTTGTGGTTGGGTGTATGTAAAACTAATTGGGGTATCATTTTTATTTATTTCTCATCATATCCCATAGATATGCTCCAATCTGTGGTTAACAGGAAGGTGGAGGTCTGTGCTATTCTTTGGGGGATTAAAATACTGATATAGCATCAAAAATCAGTAACTGGAGTACTCATGAAATAATATAATTTTATATGCACAGTTTTTGATTTTTAAGTATTGTCTAATACTTCTAATTCTGATAATTCTAATGTTGTTGGATAAAGTGACCAGTAAGTGGTACCATACACATTTTTATTTATTTATTTATTTATTTATTTATTTATTTATTTATTTATTTATTTTAACTTTTATATAATTCACATGTTAAAGTATTTGCTCTTATTTTCCTTCAAATAAAATTCCGAATGAGTGAGTAGGTGAGCAAAGTATATAATAGTTATATACATATTTATTTAAAAAGTCAGTTTATCATAAAGTGAATTATTTCAATTAAGATTTCTATTTTGTCTGGATTCTAGTTTTTTCCTATCAATGTTCTGCAATGATATTTGTGCTCGTTGGTGTTTTTCCCCTTAAGAGTAAATTAAGGTGGGGGGGGGGGGGAGGACTGGAGCATTGAGCTTATAACAAGAAGAGGTAGGAGGCTGTTGGGGAAAATGGGAAGTGTTTATGAAGTCTTTAGCAAATTAGTAATTCAGCGGTGATTGAGCAGCCCTGTCTGTTCTAATTGATGTCTCAGTGTTTTCTGAAAAGGTGTGACATCCTACAAGTTTCTTGTAACAGCTGTGAAGTCAGGTGCTCTGATTATATATCATATAAAATTAGCTGGTTGCCACCATGTTAGTCATTTTTTGTTTGATTTTATGGCATGTAGTTTTTTGCAATAGTGCATGGCTTTTTGTTTTAGTTTTATCAGTGACAGAGAAATGTAATTCATATCTTAAGCTCTTACCTTTAACGTTAAATACAAGCATTATGAACTGCTTTCCATTCAGCTGCTGATTTACTCCAGAAAAAAAGATTCATATCTGTTTGTCATTCTTCGATTTTCTTGGTCCTGGGTAATTATTTGTTGTCTGCTGTTCTTGTCAATTTTCAGATAATACTAGTGGAATACTTTGTGGCTGCCTGAACAATAAAAGCTTTTTTTTTGTGTGATGTGAAGCGGCTAACATCCTGATCATAAAGTGCCATTCATTAATGACATGTTTTTGTCTCTCTATTTTCCCCTTTTTGGTTCTAGTTGGCCTTAAAAATAGTATCATTTGGTTATGTTCTGGACATGGGCGGAATCGGGAATCATTGGGAGTCGCCTTTTCTTTAGGACTGGGATGAGTGGCCGCTCGGCAGCGTCTCTCATCCCGCTCAAACCTAGCAAGAAGCTTCCCCCTGGGCCTCGGCGCTCCCTCTAAAGGGTATTGATTAGGCCATCCTAACCTCCATAGGAACCATGCGTATAATTTAAGCAGCCGCCACTGTGAAGCGGAGAAAAAGCCATCCATTGTGGCTGTCATGTGCAGCATATTAATAGAGAGGGACGCGACGCTAACGTCGCCTGCTGTGTCTTCGGGAAGGGGCTAAATGGGAAAAGAATTGGTATGTCCCTTATTGCCTGGAGTAGTCTTCTGTTTTACAGCACTGTTAAGGTATACAGCAGGTAAAATGTCAATTAGGGAGGCCTGCCCTGATCACTCAACTCTCTATCCACTCATTCCAGGCCATTAATATTTATAATTCAGCAGCAAGGGCCTGGACTGTAATGTGTAATGATGTGAGCTAATATCTCCACTTATTAAAAATCAGACTACAGTATGTACATCCCAAAATGCTTTATTGCATATGGCCAGATGAACAAGCACCTGTTGCTTCTCTTAATACATGCACAGTAGGAGGGAATAATTACAGTGGGTTTATTAAAATGTGGGTTGTATGGTGGATAGGTGGGGACCCCTGTTGCCTCAAGGCCCAGGGCTGGGGGTTCAAATTGTGTCTCTGTACTGTGTGTGGAATTTGCATGTTCTTTCTATATTACCTGGGTTTCCTGTGGGTACTGCTTTCTCACAGTCCAGAGACATGCAGTTAGGCTAAATGCTCACTCTGAACTTCCCCAGGTGCCCTATGCATCCTGGGGTAGGATTTGAGGCTGCCTCCCACTCACCCTGACCAGATAAGATGTTGGAGGATGGATGGATGGATGGATGGATGGATGGATGGATTGATGCTCCGATGTGAGCTTGCTCTCTCATCAGTCCAGCATGCTTATAGAAAAAGTGTGCCGTGATAGAGCTTTCTGTCAATAAACAAAAATTACGTAATGTTAAAGATTCCAGTAGATGCTGTTATAGTACTATTCATCACAGTGTGTAGCCTAAATTTTTAAACCTAAAATCCTTAGCCTCAAAAATGGCTTGGTCTCATAGAAAAGATAAAATTCATAGATACGCACACACAACTGTAGTACGTTGTCAGATATACGAAAAACTGCATTTTTCAGCTCTACTGAAACATTCTGATAAACCTGATAAATCATAAGGTGAAAATGCATTTTAATACAGTACACCAAACCTAGCAAACATCATAGCCTAGCCTAACCTACTTTAAACATGCTTAGAACACTTATATTACCCTACAACTGGGCAAAATATAAAGCCTATTTTATAATAAAATGTTGAATATGTCATGTAATTTATTGTATAGTGTACTGGAAGTGTAAAACATTTACCCTGCGTAAAGTCGAAATATCGTAACACGGACCATCGTAACCCAGGGAGCGTCTGTAAATATCTTCCGGTACTTATGCAGAGACCAGTTCTTCACCAGCTGGCCCAGAAGGCTGAGGTAAATGGGCATTTGAGCTATAAGAGGAATACAATGGTTACCTCTTTATCAAGCCTAATGACACTGCTTTGCTCATGTCTCTCTTTAAGGAGGGCCCTGACAGTGAGAAAGTGTTCCAGCTCCTGGAGACGGTTAAAATCAGGCGCAGTTATCCCCCCGGCACGTTCCGCAGGCTGGGCAGATTAGGGGGATGTCAGGATCTGCCAGCAAACTCGCAGCCTGAGGTTGAACCCTAATTCTTACCCTGGCGCATCTCAGTATTGCAATGACCAAAGCATGCTTAGCTACACAAATTTGTGAACATATACGGTCGGCATGCTGACGGGCACTGTGCTTGTGTGGCCCAACAGCGACCCGCACACCTGCCACTGGCTGCTGTTCTACGTCGTTTCTGTTTGTGGTGGCGATGGCGTCGTCTCGTGCGTCGTTTTTGCCTCAACTTCTGTCGTATACGTAAAACCAGCGTGAGATCGCGCGCGGTGTCGGAGAGGAGGAAGACGTCATGACAGAGTGATTTTCATGACGTCATATAAAGATGAAAGTCAGGATGGCTGTAAATAAAATGTTGTGAAAATAATGAAAGTTGGATCTCAACTCTGATGGCTCTGCAGTGGACTGTGTTGGGTTCCTGGTGGAGTTCTAGTGAAACAGAAAGTAAGCTATCAGAATCTGGACCTGATCTTCATTATTTTGATTGCATCGCGGTGTCTGCGGACCAATGGAATCAGTCATGCTGTCGTGCTTTTACGTATTTTCCTGTGCATTGTAAATAAAAGGTTAAAATACTGGGGTTTGTTTCAACACGGCAGGAACACCGTGACAGATGAGCAGTGCTTCCCAACCCGGTCCTTGGGGACCTGCAGACAGTCCACGGTTTTGCTCCTTCCCAGTTGCCGGTAAAGAGCTGGGAGGAAGTAAAAATGTAGGCCGTCTGGTCGGGGGCTGGGAGGGAGCAAAAAGGTGGACCGTCTGTGGGTCCCCGGGAACTGGGTTGGGAAATGCTTAGCTAGAAGAGTCTACGGTCAAATTTACTTGCCGGCTGCTTTCGCCCTAAGCGACGTGAACTGACAATGCCGGGTCACATGGTGTCCCTGGAGCAATTCAGGTTGAGGACCTTCCTCAATCAATGATCTTCTGATGTGGGCAGTGGTGGCTTAATGGTTAGGGAAGCGCACTTGTGATTGAAAGATTGCTGGTTCGAATCCCTGACCAGCAAGGTACCGCCCCCAAGCACTGCTCCCCGGACGCTGAATTTGCTGCCCCCTGCTATCTCACAATGTCACATATGGGTTAAATGCGGAGGACACATTTCGTTGTTGTGCACTGTGTGCTGTGGTATGTCAACACTGACCACTGATCAGATCAAGATAGACTGGCTTGGAATCTTAACCCAGAGAGCCACACAGAACCTGATAGCATCTACCAAATACCATATACTAACAACCGAGTTATTGATAACTGAACAGTGTCCAATTAGCGTCTCTCCGCTCATCTCCGTACACAAACAGCGCTGCCCCCACACACATACATACAGACATCGGTGCCCTGGAAGAAAATATGTGGGGTGGTAAGTTTACCGGGGGCCAAAGGATCTCGATGGGGAGTAAATCAGTCCGGCCCGGGAGGGGTCGGCAGGAGCAGATAATGATGTGATTCCAGCGCATGGGAGCCCCCCACGCCCCACTCTCTACATTACGATGTGCGACCCACAACCGGCGAGGGGCAGCGTGAAGGTGAAACTGTCATATCGATCTTTTTAGCGCTAAAATATGAGCCACTTTACTCCGCTCCCCAGCGCAGTGATGTGAAAAATAATAACTTGGATCCAAATTAAAAATATTGATCGCTGAGAAGGTGTTGAGAGCAAATAAACACCCGCTGAAGGTCCCCCCCCCCCTTCCCCCCTACTAGCCCGTGGGTGGGGTCAGGGCTACAGTGCACTGGGCAGTAAACATGCCCGCCTGTTTGCGTCCCCACTCTCATCTTGGCTTTCTGCATTGATTTTTTTTCACTGCCATCCATGCTACCACACATGCACAGGGCACCTTCCTCAACCTCTCACTCCAGAACCCAAGCCCCCCCCCCCCCCCATGCCCTGCCTGCACAATCTTTTCTGCCAGATAGTTAGTTCTTAATCTCCGGCTGGATCGTTTCCGACGAGATGCCAATGAGTTGTTGTTAATCCACTCGTCCATTGATCGATCGGCCCCCGACTCAATAAACTTGCATTAGCGGCCTTTTATTTAGGACCCTCCGTCATAATTTTTTGTACATTTAAGCCTGACTTTTTTATTTCCGCCGTAACGGATGAGATGACTGCAGGCCATCAAACGTGTGGGAAAACAATTGCCGCGAGGTTAATTTTATCGCCGGCTCCATGCATTTTTAACTAGGCGGTACATGTTTTGTGCCTGGGTCGTGATAAATGGGCGTCCCTACAAGGCAGGAATGAGAATGAGAGAGGGAGAGGCCATGCAGTGTAAAGATGAAGAGAAGGAGCAGGCAACATGGAAAATTTAAACAGCTTATTTGACATGCTGTTTTTCTTTTTTTTTATTATTGTGTTATGTGCCCCCCCCAGGTTGTCTCGACTGTCTTGTTGATCCTGGAGCCCTTGTCCTGCAGTGTTTACCACTTTATTTGCTATGTGCGGTAATTGCTGAATGTCGTGTCCCCAGGGTGTTCGTGTTTAAACGCAGTGTCAGATACCTGAGGCTCCCCATTCTGTTGTGCCTTCAGAGCCATAAGTGGCTCCTGCGCTCCGGCGTGTCATTGATTGGCTTAAGCGGCAGCAGCTGCTGGCGATCTGTTTGAATAAAATGGAGGACAGCTGCGCGTGAAGTGAGACAGCGCTGATACAGATCTGCCACTGAATGTGAAGACGCTGGCTTCGACAGTCACACATTAAGCTACTTGTTAGACGTAGACTGGACTGAAACTGAAACCATCACGAGTGCAGTTTAGGTCCTACCTGGGTTCCCCTGTTTCTTACTATAAAAAATGCACTGTCCTTGCTTCCTAAGCCTTAATCATGCGGTTTCCATTTACGTATTGATTCCTCCGCCACTTCATTTGCATGTCCCTGCTGACCCTGGCAGACACCAGCCATTATTCTCCCATTAGCTAATCTCTCTGGTTTGATTTCCATAATCCCCCACTATTTAAACTTTGCACAGCCCCTTGTCCCAGAAGAGGGAAAAAAAATCCACACTGTCCCCTAACCTCACACCCACCTCTGTCCAGCTGGACCAAGGCTTTTTCCATCAAACTTTCTGGATGTCCCCAGACCCACCCATATTCTCAGGTTTTATAGGGTTTGCCCCTTGTGCGGGACCCCTTCAAAGTACCCCATCTGTGTTCCATGCATTTCCTCTGGATGCTCAAGTTTCCTGCCATAGTTCAAAAAAACAAGTGAATTGTCTATGATTGTTTGCACCAGCACGTGCCCTGCAATAGACTTCCTGGTTCACTGTAACCCTGCACTGGAGAAACTAATAATAATAAAACCCTATCCATATATTTTCTCTAACACTTACATGTCACAGTGGATAGTAACATAATTAAAAACTTAACCAGCACTTCAGAATAATTCTTCTGCCCATTGAGAAGAAATTTTGCCAGGAACATGTCTATAATTCATTATTTCATTATCCGTGCTCATTGTTAAGGAATCTTTTAATCTGTGCTACAGTACTGCTGTCTAGGCAGCTCCATAATAAACTGCTTTTTAATTATTACATATTATGAGAACCGCAGCCATTATTTTATTTACTTTAATTTACAGTTTATAATAGCACTTCAGAATGAGAGTTTTGATCTTAACTAAAAACAATGGTCTCCTCACGGCATATCATTGTTTGTGTATTTTAGCGCTCACTTTAATGTGTAAGCTCGTTTCCGCTATATTGCGTTTTAAAAGCATTTGATTTTTTTTCAACACTCCTGGCTTGCGACGTCTCAACATTACAGCATATAGATGCACTTCCTGTATGCGTGGATGCCATAAAATTATTGTATCCCCTTAAAAGGTTTTTTTAATTATGTGAAACTGACTTTGCTTACCCTTGATTGGGAAGATTCGTGAGTGCTGGGGTTTCTGGGTAACCGGGCTGCCTCCATCAACATTATTAATGCGTCTAAGAGTGGTTTAATGCACAGCACAACCATTATGCATGCTAGTGGTGGTTTTGTGAGGACTCTGGGGGGGAATTGAACTGTGCTCTGCTCCCTCACCTATTGGTTTTATTGTAGACCCTCCCCCCCACAATCAAGTCACATTATGGGCCTGGCTAGCCTCTTCTCCATCTCACATGCCTCTGAAAGAATTCCGACTGCTCTACCTCGTGTGGGGAAAAAAGTATTGGGTTAGCAGATTCTAATTGATTCCCTTAAAATTCTCACTGACTGCCCCATTGATTGTGGAAGCGAGCCCCGAAACTAGCTGATAATTAATAAGGCGAGCTACACAAACGCAAGTCAACAAGCCCAGTGATGGATCGCGAGCTGGTCGGTCTGGAAAGCACTTCAGCTTTCGCTCTACAGTGCTCAATGTCCATTAACCAGGCCCATTAACAATGCAGAGCAGTGCCCATGCTAATTAAATGCACAAAGGTTGCCTTTGTTTTAAATGCAAAGTGTTTTTATTTATTCATTATTGACAGTAATTTAAAAATTCATTAAGCTGTGGCATTGAGGGCGAAGTACTGCCTTGTCATTGTGTGATGAACGGCTCTTCTGTGGTTCAGGGTGTCCTAGAATAAGGACAAGACGGGCTGTGGTTTTTATTTTTTCTTTTATACAGCAGCAAAGGAAATGCCATCAAGGCCCCTAGTGGCGAAGAGGTGCAATTGCACTGCAGGCAACATTTTTGTGGAAAGGAATTCCTATGTGATTTACTACCAAAGATCATGATTTACTATTTCGAGCTCAATTTTCTGAGCATATGCAGTAAAATAGCAAACTGATTTAGTGTTCTTCAGAATTATTGCTGTTATGATGAACCTTGTGTTTTGCAGTCCAATACTTGCTATAATGATGGTTGGTGTGAAAGGATCTGATTTACCGTATCCCGACTACAGATAACTGCAAATACCAGCGTCGTTTTTAAGCCCACATATATGCCTCCCTATGCTGGTCCCAGTAAGTTTCATATCCTGCTCAGTTTTTTTTTTTTTTTTTTTTGCCTAACTGGACAACCAATTCTTTATTTATGTGTTTATTTCATTTATGGGATGAAAGTAGTCTTTGACCTTACACATCCCTGTCAAAACCCAGCCAATCATGCAATTATATTTGCCTAGAAAGCCAGAGTAGACCTGGTTTTATAGATAACATTTAGTAAGAAGGTTGATAGGACAGGTGGTAGGACTACCCATAAAATTTAGCAGTTCACATATAAGGGAAAATATCCTTATTGCCTCACCCTACTCAATGAGATTAAATACAAGGTCATCTGAGAATATCCTCATAATATCAGAAACATTCTACATGGTATCCTCTTTCTCTTAAAAAAAAAAAAAAATCTCGTCCCTCCTCCTGCTGTGGTTCTTCGTGCGTCGTGGTACTTGATTTTGAAACTTAACCCTTTTGCAATTTATAAAAAATTAAAACTGGATTAAGTTTAATGACAGTGACTCCTGGCTATTCTTTGTTTTTTGAGATTCTGAGAGCCTGAAACCATTAATTCATTAATTAAGTCATTTTGCTTGCGCATGTATTGAACAGTTGAATTGTTCCAATGGTTCTGAAAGATGATCAATTGATGAAATTGATGAAATTCATTCCTAATGCAATAATGCAACATGCAAATTGAAATTCTCTTCATGAGGATAGCATTGCATAGTTGCTCAGCCCATTAATCTGTTGGTCATCTGATCTCAGGTCTGACGCTAAATTACCGAAGGACTCGTAACACTGTCAGCATGTTTACAGGAAGCTATGCCAGTTTGCCATGTTTTCCCATGATGCTTAGCGATTTTAATGGACTCATTATTTATAGATTTATTAATGAGATTAAACGATGTAATGATTTCATTTGGGTCTAGGCTTACACGTACTGTACAGGAGAGTGAACTTCTGCGGCCTCATCATGATTTAGACTTCCT
The DNA here is from genome assembly GCA_026781145.1 of Hippopotamyrus pictus. Lineage (NCBI taxonomy): Eukaryota > Metazoa > Chordata > Actinopteri > Osteoglossiformes > Mormyridae > Hippopotamyrus > Hippopotamyrus pictus. The sequence goes on from JAODLC010000065.1 coordinate 10,913,657, forward strand.
TAAGCAGCCTGCAGGAGAAGGTTAGGGCTACACTGATTTATTTAATGCTAACCATCACAATTACTTTAAGGGCTTTTCAAAAACCAGGAAGAAACGGAGCAAAAAAATAATCAAATAACACAATTACTGCTGGATTTCATTCGAGAGTTAAGTGCATTTTTATTGTCCAACTTTTTTTTTCCTTATTCCCTCCATTTTTCCTCTTCTTTAGCAAGCATTCCCTCCCTGCCAGTTTTCATCTAATATCGTAGTAATTGAGTTTGCTGCAACAAATCAAATTTCTTCAATTGGGTTATCCTCTTCTGAAATTGGAGAGCAATCCTGGCAGTCAGGGGCTGGGAGTTAATCTGCTTTTGTTAAGCCCCCAGTGGCAGTGACTGCAACAGGATTGCACCAGTTAAAACATTCTGCTGTCACCGTGGACATGGTGTAATTTCTCCCCGATCCCTTGTGCAAATAATGACATTTGAATCGAGCATTAACAGGCTTAATTACTTTAAAATTGTCATTTTAATTTACACTGATATAGTATTGATCATACAAGCAGAGATGAAGCTGCTCAGTGGAGCGGATGATGTGGAATTAAGCAGTAAAGGGTCCTCTTGGGGCCGGAGCTCGTCCTGCTTCAGCCAGAAGAGGAATGATATTTCTCTGTAATGAACTGGCAGCATGCAGAGACATGAATCTTTGGCCTGCTGGAAAAGAAGAGAAATAATGGGGTTTGGGAAACCGTCGCAGGATATTCATTCACTGCCATGCACCAATTCTCCTGTGATTCATCTGGCCCACCGCAGCGTATTTACCCGGCAGATTCGGCTGCTCTGACCTTTTCCGGCTAAGTGTATATATATCCACGTCCGGTGGGAGTGCCCCGGGCAGGTGGCATGCGGGCGAGGGGAAGATAGCTATTTTCTTTATGAGCCAAATTTCACTTGAGGGAGCCATCAGCCAGTAATCCAAACATCCCCAACAGCAAACGTGTGTGTCTGTGATTTCCCTTCCTCTTCATTGATGAATTCAGCAAAAAAAGATACTTCAGCTGAGATATATTTATCTTTTACAACGCAACAGTGTGATTTAGCAGTACTAAATTCGAATGAAAAACTTTACTGCTGCCACTTTCTCATATTAAAAATAAACAAACAGTTCAGGCAAACAAGGTGCCCACATATCCCCCCCCCCCTGCAACTCTATCATGGCTTCAGCTCAAGCAGTAAGTTATCAATGAAAGGCAGTTTCTAACTAATGGACCTTGCATATAAATCAATGGGTGTCGGAACATTCCACTTGAAAACATTTTTATTTGATCTGTGGGTTGAGTATTCTTTATGTTTGATGCCTGGAAAGGCAGGTCAGAGGAGCAGCCCACACTTGTTGGTTTCTGGTATGAGTAGGATGATAAATGTGTCACGCGTGGACCCTGGTTGCGCTGCGCGTTTAGTGTGCCATTGTTTATTTATGCAAAAGTTTTATAGTCACTTGTTAAGTGACTGTATTCAGTTCACACCAGGGTTTAAAATTTGTCTTAATGCCAGTTTGGCTGTTTAAGATTGTGCATCAGATTCCATTCCTCGAAGGTATCCTGTGACCTCACAAACGCTACCGTCACACACGGCAGCGAATACGGCGCCGTGCTGAAGTCGATGCAGATGGGAACAATGCATCATGCGGTGCTGTTAACCCGTTGAGTGTTTACCAAAGGTGACTGTCATCGTTTAATTTTACTCCTGCATTTAGACTAAAGGGAACATCATGAAATCAGGCATTTGAGCAAAGTAAACTAGGACTGTCAAGATGGAAGTCAAGAAAATATATAGTTGAATAACTACATTAATTAACTATATGGTCAGCTCCATTTTTGTCTACTTTAATGGGATTGAAATATGGTACAGGAACATGAGGTGGGCAGCCATCTGTTTTACCACATTTCTTCTACTTCAGTGTCAAGAAGCAGAACCTTTTTAAGCAGAACCTTTTTAAGCAGAACCTCAGTATTGCTTAATATCTGGAAGGAGAACTTTCTAATGTTAAGCCCTGAAATGCTGTTGATGCTCTAATATGCATAATGGTTTATAGGATGTTCCTGCTCAGGTTCCCTTAGGTCACCATCTCCCTCCATCATCTAGTCACCTTTCTGTGTTCTTTGCAGTCTGGTTGTTCTTTTTCATCGTCCCATATCTACAAAGCAACTATATTAAAAAGAATAACAGATACTGTGAAAAATCTTTCTTTTCATTGCATTCTTGTTTGATTTCATAGTATATCCACGCTCAGTTTGTGGCCTGGTTACTCAGACAGGACTTTATTGTGAGTAGCGTCTTTCCTATCTCTGCATCTGGTACGCTGTGTGTCTTTAAATTCTTACTGTCATTAGATTTAATATATTTGAAATAATCTGCGGTAAGAGAATATCTTTGTAGGACTAATTTGATTTAGAGAGCATATCGCAACATGTTTTACGTCTGTTTGGCAGGATATAAATGAATAAGAAATTAAATGTCCACATGCTTGGAATTTGTAGTCATACGCCAAACATTCTTGGTGAATGATTTCTGTATTTCAACCTTTGAGGACTCCTGACACTTCAGTGCTATATATTAGTGTCATGTGCTGTTTCCCATGTGATTATTCAAGATAAATGCACTTCAAATCACCAAAATTGTTTTAGCTTTTCATTTTCTAACAATATTAAGTATGCATAGGGCAATTGATTTCAAGTGGCTCCTAAAGGCTTTTCCAGATGAACCATCCCTTTGTCTCACCTCCGTCTCTTTTGGCCCAAGAAAGGCCGTGGATCTCCAATTATGGCTGGCTCCAAGGTCTCCCATAATGAGGTCTTTCTTTCCAATCCTGGAGCCTCTTAAGTCAATATTTTTTGGAAAAACTAATACTGCTTCTCAGAGTTAGCAGGTCAGATGACAACCATCAACTGTACAGTTGGATGGTAACTGTGTGAAACTGTGTACTGCTGTCACCTTGCAGTTCTGCTAACATAGATTTTTTGGCAGTGTGTTGTATGCATTTTCTATTATTTTTCTCTTAATGTCTTACTATTGTTACCATATTATAATCTGACTGCCATCTGATAAACTTAAGTGAAAAAATTAATGTAGTGAGACTAGTATTTATTGGTACCCTTTGACCACATTATGGGTTATTCTGGTTCTTGGAATTCTAAAGGGTATAAGGTAAACAGCAGTATTTCAGTGGTTCTGTTTTTTATAAGTCGATTTAAACGCCTTACACCTGATTCTATAATAGGCCGAAGCACAAGTTCATGGACAATATTGTCTGTCGTACATTTGCCAAGAAATTAACTAGAGATTCATGTAATTCGATGGGTACTATTTTCTTTCAGTTAGATTCTGTTTCTTAGCTAAAATATTTACTTGTAGGAAGACAGGACATTTGCCACTTATTGTAACTATTTGATACATTTACACCATATGTTAATGTACAATGAATAATTCATTCTTAGTTTTGAAAGACTAAAATTAATGAACTGAGGGAGATTGGGGATTTTGGGGTACTTTGGTAAAATTATTTATTATTCATTATTTATTATAAATTATTTATAATTCATTATTATTATCCTCATTATTATTATTTTTTAATTTTTTTTTTTTTTTTTTTAAAAAAGGAGAGCAAATTTTAAATGTAATCTCTCATTATGTCAGATGAAAGACCCGTGACACATTGCATCTGTCACAGGTTAATGGTTTAGGTGTAATTGACTATTATGTTTATACAGTACTTTTTCTAAATTGACTTTTAAATACTCACCAAATAACTGATTACGATTATCAAATTAATACCTTGTGCATTTGTGTTCCAGTTTACTAATTATGTTGTTTTGGGCAGCGTCTGCGAAAAAGAAAGGAGAATCATCAAGATTAAATATAATAATGGTGGAAATTAGTCCTGTGGCTGATAATAGAGAACCTGAAATACATATAGGAACACAAGGGAAATGTATGTTTGTATTTTCATTAAAACTGCTGTAGCCTGAGTTCTAAAGTTACAGTTTAGCTGGGGCACCCTATGGCACAGAAAGACACAAATAATTTTTTTTTGTTTTGTTTTGTGGGAACCTTTCATTGACTGTGGGAATCAATTGATAATTCCTTAACCTAATTCCTAAAAAAGTCCCTCCTTTTTTTTGGGGGGGGGGGGGATTTTCTTAAAATTACATACACACACACTCGCTTTCTCTCTATGCAGTTTTTCTTTCGTAACGCAAGCCTGTAAAGGAAAAATAGTGGAAAAGAGGAGCATGTAGCAGAGCGTGGAAGCGGGGTACCGCTGAGCGTTCAGCTCCTCCTCCGGACTCGGCCCTCGAGGAGCTTTTTCAATTGCCATATTCCGATTGTGTTAATAGACTGAAAGGCATCTGCAAAAAGCTCTGCTCGCTCTTCATTTCAAAGGCCAGTGTTTTTTTTTTTATTTTTTCAAACCTTGACATAATTTCTGTTATCTAAGAGGCTGGAGTCGCATTTACATGAACTTTTCATGCATTAGGTTTATGCAGGGTCAGACCGCTCTCCACGATGCAGTGAAGTATAACTAAGCTAGCATGGTGGATATCCACCATTTAAATCAGCCTAAGAACTTTACATAACACATCATTGGCAGGCATGCATTTTTACATAAAGACAAAAGCACCTCAGAGACAGAGCAGATCGAGTTTTAGAAGAGATGACGACCTCGCATTGCGCTCTTCTGTTTCCTGCGGTTTCACGGTGCTGTGGTTACTGTTTGTTTCCAAAGGACACGTCGGGGATATTGGGCTGGAAAAGCTGCCCCTTTTTTTGGGATGTGGAAAAAAGGTTGATTTTTGCACCACAAAGCAGATATTTGAAAAACTCCATTCAAGTCCTGCCTGGGTAAAAGCCTCAGCCTACCAAAGCAGCGATGGTTATTAAAATTCCCCTTTGATGAATGCTTTATGGGGATTTTCTCCTGGAAGCATGTTGTGTATGTGTGGGAAGTGTTGTAGCTACATACAAAGATGCGTGGAGATCAGAACTGGGAAATGGGACTCCTTAAATATAGTCTTTGACGCAATAACTGATGGATCTTACAGAATCACCCCATAAATATGCACCTCGCAGTGTGAATTGGGGCAGCAACTGCATCTCCCTGGATGGGCCGAATTCTGCTGGTTTTTCTCCAGCAATGCAAGGCTGCAGTCGCATGAACAAGCCTGCCAGGAAGGACCCACAGGCCTGCAGTAATAGGTCGCATCCTAAACAGACATTTCCACGATGACAGCAATCCCAGTATCCCCAGCAGGGAGGACTGTAATAGACCTTTGGCTTGGATAAATATATTGCACTGAATGAGAGTTAATTTCTGAAGAATTCACTGAAACATATTCCCTTTTAATATCCTAAAATGTTTAAATCATGTAGAAAAATATAGAAATTAAGATCATAATTTCATATAAACTACTAGTGAAAAGTTTTTATACACCACAGGTTTTTACCACTTTTCCTTGTACTTTATAAACTGCAGATTTTTTTTATTCTTGTTAATCATTGGAAAGTTGAGTGTATAACTATAAATGAAAATTTAAGTCAAATAATGTAAGTTTCCTTTATAACATGGAAAGATTATGTAAGAGTGCATGTCTGACATCTTATTAACTGGTTGTGTGGTGATGGCACAGTCAAATTCTAGGCTGTCCTTTAACTTTAAATGCTTTTTATGTCCTTTAACCATTTCATCCTTGAAAGCAGGGCAGTGTTTAATGTACCTCATTGAAAGAATGCCTCGGATTCTCTCTGCTGTTATAACTGCTAGAGGAGGTTACTTTGATGAATCAAAGATTTACTTTTTTTTTGCATTTGGTGTAAATGCATTTGTTAGCAAAGAATATTGAGTATATTTTTAGTAAATGTTAAGTGACATGCAAATGTAGAAAATCTGTGGAAAATCTTTTGACTTGTAGTGTACATTCTTTGCATTAATGCCCTCTGCATCTGTGCGCTCTCAGGCATAAGTAGAGGGTAAAAATACTAATAATAATACTTGTTTGTTATTGTGACTAATATAAATTTCTTAGCCGTTTACTAATCTTGGTATTAATTTGAGTTATTTGAGCGCATATATAAGAGAATAAAACATTATCTGGGTAGTACCATCAGCCTCTAAACCGCAACTGCTCCTATTACACACATCAACTCTCCAACAGTAAAGTTGTTTTATTGTGTAACTGAGGTCGCTTCTGAGGAGACGTAACCTAGGAGCACAGCCTTGCTGTTTCCTTTGTTTTATATACCCATCCGCTTCCAGTGACTTTTTTCTCCAGAAATAGAGGTGAGCTGGATCTTGTACTGAAAAGGGAGAGTGCACGGGTCTCAGGGCTGTCGTCAGGTCAAAGGTCATTCACATATGCCAAGGGAATGTTATCGGCACCGGTCTATCAGAACAGCATGTGTTTAAATCCCGGGTGAATCCCGCAAACCCGCAGATCTTTGCAATAAGCGTATGAACAACATTTAGGGGCTGATGCTGGATTCAGTCCTGTAACTAAGTGTGATTTAAAACTGACACTCATTGAGCCACTCTGTGTGTGTGTGTGTGTGTGTGTGTGTGTGTGTGTGTAAAAATAAAACACATTATGTTACATACAGTGCACACAGAAAGCCTAGGAATGCTTGCTTAATTAAAAATTGCATTAAAATTAAAGTTTATTGCAGAGCACTGTATATACATGTAAGCGTTCTGAAGCATCGAAAGTCAGTACATAAAGGAAATTGTTATTCGCTCAAAAATGTTTCATCAGCCATATAAAAGACGGATCATGCCAATAAAAGGAACACCTGCAACCTAGATATAATATCACGATTATTAAGGGGAATAAATGTTGGTAATTCTTTCTATAGACTCAAATCCAATTAAATAAGTAAAAAAATGAGCAATTGAAACAGGATATTAAATCATGATCATCTAGATTGATGAATGTTCTTTGTTAAGTGCTTTGGGGGGCAACTATGTTAGAAAAGGCGCTATGTAAAATGAATTGAATGGAATTGAACATTAACAATGTCTTGAGATGAAAAATCAATTGGATCTTAATTTTATAATTTGCATAAATATCATTTGCTAATGGAAGTTCTTTTTCGAAAACAAGTTGAAATTTTCTTTGTAATTATTGGACATCCATAGCAAAATATGATTTCCATTAATGAGCATAAGTGTATTAAATGCATTTTATCCATGGTATTCAAAAAAAAATTTAATAAATAATGACCTGGCAGCTGTGTATGGCTACAACAGATAGAATGGAGGTACTGTCAGTGTACAGTAATTACTAATGGATGCTCCAGTTGTTCTGCATTTGATTTTTCAAAAATAATTGAATAAAATATATGATATTCATCATCTATGTATCCTTTTAAAAGATGATCTGATTAGCTTCTTCAGTATAACTACTCAGAGAAAGTGGTCATTCACCACACTGGCCTTTAAATCACTGGTTTATTTGAAGATTACAAGGGGTGATGGCATTTTCCCCCAGAGTCCTTCCTGGTGGCCCATCGTGTTTGTCCTGTAATTTTTTTTGCCAGGATATTTGGATGGCTCTCGGTGACTTTAGGAAATCGCTGGTCTGTAGTCTGGAGGATAGCGTAACTCCCGCTGTTGTCCCTATGGACAGATTCTCTCTTGCAATCCCCTACAAAGAATCAGTTTATAAACGTCTGTTAATAGTGTTTTGCTGCCGGGATGGATTTGAATTTCAACGGGTGTTTAGTAACTTGTAGCTGTGGTGTTCAACAGGTACAAGCAATGTAAAAATCTGTATTCAGTCATGTAGTACAGAACTATTGTGGCTATAGGTTACCCTTAGCAGAGGAGTAGGTATTAATGGAGATGGCTGTAGTGCAATGTTGTGTTAGCTCAGCAGATACGGAGAGTAAAGAAGATGACGTCATCTTCGTGTAACTACTGGGATAGTGGCTGTCATCTCTTTCTGTGATGTAGTTAATGTTTTTGCTGCTTATGAGAGGTGTCAGGTTAAAGAATAAAGCACAGTGCTCCTGTGATAAATCAATCACACGGTCAAGTTGCATTTCATGGAATATTCTGTTTTTCTACTGAAGTGCCTTGTCATCATAAAATGTTATAGTTTTATAGTGTAAGCCCCCTTGCCCGCCTTGCAAAATGCCCTTAAAATGTCTGGAAAAACTGATAGCCAGATTACAAAGATATGTAAGCATACGCAAATCTAATTCAGTGAACAGAGGTTTAAAACTTTGTTTCAAAAGATCAAGATTGTTGGCTTTTATAGCATCCTAAAATGGTAATAAACATGTTTTACCATATTTATATGGATTATGTATAATGGGATTTTTTGGTGAAGTTTAAAAAAAAAAAATAGAATGTCTAAAGTAAAATTACTGAATTGAATAAAACACAAAAGGACATAATCCTACTTTCAGACAGATTCCTGGTACTGGAGGCTAGGCACTAGAGGTCTTTTATGCTGTGTGGATCATGCATGCTATTTATTCACTTCTGCATTAGTATTCATATTAAAAACACCGCTGAAGCACGCTAAGATTCCTACAGGTTACCCTCTATTCTTTACAGCAGTGATTATTAATGCTACATTTTGGAAGCTGGTCTCCTCAGCTCCCTTTACACACCACCTTTACAGCACAGAATAAAGCAATAATATTTCTTAAATAGGTTCTTTAAAAGTCTGACCCGTTTCATTTATAAACAGATTCATTCTTTGTACACTCTTATTTTTGTGATGGTTTTATTGCTTTAGATCCCAGAACCTTGCAGATTAAGGATTTTACTGCAGGAATGAGGAGCGTGGCAGAATATTGGCAGATGGGAGCATCCATTTCTCCGCTAATTACGGAGTCCGCAAGCTCGAGCCCTGACACAGTTCAACTGGGCAATGTAGTGCCTGCCAACTCCTATCCTGTTCGCTTTATAAAATGCTCTTTAATTCTGCGGCACAATATCATTAACTTTGTAAGTGGATGAACACAATGGACAAGCAATTTAATTAACTTCTGCCATTGGATAGCTAAATGAAATTAATGCACAATATTTCCCGTGGAAGCGGCCAACCTTGGGAGCGCAGCAGATTGTTGGCAGGTCAGGCCCTTCTGTTGGTTTGTCCAATTACTCCTAGTTTAGACCCATCCATAATATTTTAATGAAAAAAAAATAAAATCAGTGATTTGTAGATCAATCATGCACATCTGTCACTGTAGTTTAAGAGGTTTGTAAAGCGAGCAGTGAGCCTCATTCAGAATTACCCCGTAGCCTTTGCCACATCACAAAACAGTCAGAATCTGTTGGTGAATACCCTCAACAAAAAGCAAACCAATAACCTTTGTTGTTCTTTGGACCAGATTCAGCACCCTACATTGTCCCCAAGAAGAATATTACTCTGTTCCATGGTGGCGTTTTACAGTATGTTAAGTAACGTTGGTCCGGACATTCCTTTTTCTCTTATGCCAATACCGATATTTTACAAAGTAGCTATTTGAAACGCATGTCTCCCAGTTGCAAACTTCCTGATATTCTGTACTGTCATAAAGTTCAGATGAAAAACTGCTTATTAATTTGTGGTTTTGTCGTCTACTTCAGAACAGAAAGATGTAAAAAGGGCAGATATATTAAATTAAGTTATAGATGTTTGATTTGAATTTAACTGGCTATTTTTGATGTATACGTTGTCATATGTGATTTATTTTTTGTTTACCATTTGGTCATTCTAATTTTGTTACAGTTTAATAGAACAGCAGGCCTACGTTTTCTTGCCCGCCGTTGAGGCGTCTTGGAAACGGGCTCGTCGTCGACGTTACAATAAGCGAAGTAAATATTGTTTTTAGTGTTAACACGGAGCCACCCAGTTAGCCATTTGTTCTACTCCCCGCATGCTGGTATGGAAGTGCCAAGTAGAGAGGGGCGCGTGTGAATCTACGCCGCTGAACGGTGTTTTTACTCAGATAACAGCTCTTTCAGGAAATGATGGGTAGTCCAACAACTAGCTTGTTTGCAAACAGGAAAAGTGACAGAATAACTTTTAATGAGTTTTTTTTGTGCGTCCAGTCAGCTCCTCCACCATCCAATGAATAATAGACACTGTAGCTCAATACTCTGAATACTCAATCAATTGAGCTGTGAGCGAAGGTTGGCAAACACATACGGGCAAAGCTGTTAAGCTGCCCAATCGGTATTTCAGTGCTGAAATGCTCCCTGGCTCTGTTGACGCTCTTTTTTTCCCCTCCCCTCTTTTTTCTTTTCTTTTTTTTTTTTGGATGTTGTCATTGCAGAGAATGACAAACATCCTGTTTGTGCAGTATTGGAGATTTTCTTCTCAGAAGGCACTGTGTAAGTTTGGTTCTTGAATAACAAGTGACGCTCCATAGACGCCTTGTTCCGCTCGAGCCAGTAGCTGCTTTTGTTTGATCATTCACTCAATTGAGATCGACGTCAGTTGTAGTTCTTTTTACTTGGTGGACTTTTCCTTTCCTTACTTCAAGGCCTTGAAATATGACTGAAGAATTAAAACTGAATGCATTTGCCAAAGCTGTTTGTCTCAATAGCAGTAGAATTCAACTGTGTAAAAATAACAGAACGGAGATGGAGACAATGGAGATTAGAGCAGTCTGGTGTTTTCTTTCTTAGCTATCATTAATTAGGTGATAAAGAGCAGATTGCATAATATGGTGAAACACAAACAACAGCAGTAAAATAAAATATGGATCGAGGCTGCAGCCACCGTAGGGAATGGCGTCATCGGCCAGGCAGATCGACCCCTTCCATCAGAAAGGCTCAGCTACAGTTCTGGCATTTGTAAGTGATTTAACCGAGAGATGCTGTGATGAATGGACAAACGTTGTCATGAGGAGATTCAGCTGGGCACTTTGATGCTGCCTACAGCCCGGTGATGAGTTAAGCTCATGGACAGTTCTGAATTGACATTTTAATGCTCAGATGTAATTGTTTGATTGTGGAAACGATTCATTTTCTTTCTTTTTTTTTTGTGCTGTCATCTAACGCCGCAGCGGATCGAGATAATAGTAATAGTGTCAGTGTTACTATAAGGTCCTTTACTGCATATCCATTGCTGCGGCAAACTACTCATTCAACCCAGCGATGGAGTGAAGTAAGCCACGTTGCAAATTGAGAAAGTGTCCCTTCTTTCTGCTGTATTGGCTTCAGCAAAACCAGCTAAGAGCCTTGTCTTGCATTTTAGGGAGGCACGTATGAAGTGGAATTAGCATGGTGAATGTGGGTAGGCATGCAAATCCTCTGTCTCCCTCTATAGTATTGAGATGGTTTTGTCTTTAGATGCCTCTTTCGGCAGTTGAAAATGGGGGAAGCCTTCCAGATAACCTTTTTAATTTCCTTCCTTATTTATTTTGCGTCCAGTGCTCACTTTTAAATGGTGCACGATGCGTTCCACTACACTTGACTTGTTTTTGGCATGTTTAGGATTATGGTGCACAGCACTCTGAATCCTTTTGGGATTCTTCAGATACTAGCTGACACGTCCCTCCCCGCGAATAAGTATTTCTGCAATGGAAGCACATACTCATCTGTAAGCTGTACCTTAAACGGCCATGTGCAATGCACCCTCTGCCCGAATCGTACGGTTCTCTAAGTGCAGCTCAAACGGGAGAGTGTTGCTGGAGGCAGAAGGACTTCGGTGGTTTTGCCCCTGAGACCTGTACTGCTGGGCATTGCAAGGTAGGCGAGAGGGTCAGGAGGCTGCAGTAAAATGATCACTTTTATGTTTGGTTTATGGTTCATTTTTCAAATTAAATGCAGAAAATCCATTTAGAGGTCAGAGAGGTATCTGTGCTACTTTTCACAGTGTGAGTGTACTTGGAGCAGGAGAACTCTGAGTATGTAGGCCTACTAGATATGTTTGTGGGAAGTGTTTGCCTCACACTCCGTTCAACACTTTTACATGGTCCATGGGTATTTATGTTGAAATCTAAAATGAATTGGTCAAAGAAAATATGCTTTATTGGTCAAAAGAGTGAAGTAGACTGTTTTTTGTCTCTGCCCCCTGAAAAATTATCCAGATCCGTTTAACAATTTTCCTGTATTTTCATACGCTTTTTGTACAAATTTAAGTAACCCTACTGGAGGTCAAATCCTAGATATCTCTTGAGGTACAGAGATCAATTATGTTATTTCAGCACATATTTTTGATACATTTGTTTGTCAATTTTTAAAATGTTTTTTTTTTTCTTTTCATAACAGCATTTACTTCTCATTCTTAACAAAAGCTTGCTGTAATGGTAGGTGTAACCTTTGTGGTGTTTGGTGAATCTGCCGTCTGGTATATACAGCTCAGGCAGGAGAGCTTAGCCAGAATCACCCATAAAACCCAGCCTTTTTTGGCATGCTTATTGTCTTTCTGTCTACAATTACACTGATTAGTCATTCCTTACGTCTTCCTGGCTCGAGTGCTGAACTTAATAGAGTGCATTTTACTAATGGAAAATTAAGTAGGACTTGTGACAGTTTGGTTTATAAATATGTAAAATATACTTTTAATTATTTCAAGCGAATCTGGCAAGTAATCAATAATGTGAGACGTGACAAACATACGCTTGACATTGGCTATTGTGTGGGGGCTGGTAAAAGATAAGCACTTCCTGTCATCGGAGACCTAGTCTAATTAATATTTTGAACCTGTCGTGTCTAATGATAAATGGATTAATTGCACCCTGCTAATATAATAGGCTCTTCATGCTGAAGGTTGTGGGAGGAGAGGAAAAAAATGAGCCAGTCTGTTTGAACTCTGATGTTAAATATTTATTAGAGGTTAAGTATAGATTTTTATGATTGCGTCTAAGTGGCTATCTTTGCTATTGTTTGTCATTTATTTGAAACTCGATTAATTGCAGTTTGTTTAAAGTAATCATGTAAATCCCATTTGCAGTAATTGCATTTGTTGAGGTAATGGGGTAATAAGTCATCAACGTCCAAAGAACAGGGTATTGGAGATGTATATTTTATTAATTTTCTTTTATTCCCTTATCCCCATAGAATCAGTTAGACTCTGTTTGCTACTGCAACGCACCTGTTGCTATGAGCCACAAGTCATGCTCATTAATTGCCTCAAACTTTTTATAGTGCTTTATCATATCACAGTGCAAACGGTTTAAGGTTACTTGTTGTGAGCTTGTCGGTGGATAATTTGTGTGTGACAGCATTATTCACTTACTTCATTTGGAATTAATTACAGGGGGTAATATAGGCTCAGATGCTGTCAGATCAACACAGGTGATGATTGAAACACTGAAAACCATTCAGGCATGCAATTATAAGTATAAATAAACTTATACGTATAAAAAATATCCTAAATTTGTTTAGCTATATATGTTGTATTATACATAAAGTATAAAATCTGCGTTGCTGGATTTTAACTATAGCATATATCATAAAGCAGGATGATAAATTCTGCATTGGGTATAGGTGCAAAGTGGATTGGAGGTGATAATTAAATGAAAATAGGAACAGAACTAAGCGTGACTAGTAGATGCCCTTCTTGTCGAAGTTAACCTTGAGCTTCTTAGCAGTTTCTGTAGCTCAGATTTTACACCTTTGAAAGAGAGGGAAAATAAGCAACGATGTGCTGTGTTGGGGCTGTGAGGAGCCGTTCTCATCAATTAAATGCATGACATTGTTTTTTGTTGGATGAACTTATATGTCAAGGAGATGGGCAGGACCTCATGTTTACACTTTTGACAAATCAGCAAATGTTTAATCTCAAGATGTGCTCCGTCTCATAAATAATGCAGCGCGTGCTGAGCCAAAACTCTGACTGCCAAGAGGCCGTCTCCGCCACAAAGGAAAATGACAAAATGGGACCAGGTCCTTTCCTACTGAAATCTGCCTCTTTTCTCTGACTTTCTTTCTCACTTTTCCTCATCTACACATCTTGTGTTATTGGGTTTATTATCTTCCCTGCCTGTGTTTGTCTGGTAAAGTACTTGTGATGAATGAGCATTACTAAGAGAAATAATGTAGTGACCGGGGTGGGGGGGGGGGGGGATACGGCAGCCACGCCACTGCTTTTCCAGACTGGTTCAAAGGTCAAATTAATGTACAAATGTAAAGGCGGCTTTGAACACTTGGAAAATACATGCCTCTTTTCCTTATGGGAAAATCAATGTGCATACTGAGTTGCTTTTAGCCCTCTGGCTGTTGGTTGAATACCAACTTTTGGGATACACCGTAATAATTATTGTCTTACATATGCACTTTACTTACAATTTATCCTCAGTCTGTTTGTTTGTTTATTAACCTGTTCTTCCATTTCTTTGTTTGCTTGTTTATTTACTTACATTCTTTTAAACTCACACACAGATTTTGGGCTCTGTATTTTGGTATTCCGGTTTACCCGCTGATCTTGGTAATTTTCTAGTCTAAGAGAAGTAACAAAAATTTTACCTTTGAAAAATCAGTCATCAATCACCAAAATGCAAAAATATGACTTGCTTTACCTGTATCTTTTTACGTGCCGTCTTGGCTACAGGTTTCTTTTTCCCTCCTATCTGAGAAGGTGTGTCTTACATGTTACTGGCTTTGTGTACTTTGATAACAATCTGAGTTTCTCTTTTTTTCCCCCCCCCCATAGGCACTTGGAAATTGCTATTTTATTCACGAAACCTTGAAAAACGTCCAGCAATTTGATTTTAAAGGTAAAGTTTGTTTTATTTCCTAGGAATAAATTCCACTATTACCGATCTTACACAGGACAATCCTTACTAGGGTTTAAAAAACTAAAGTACACATACTAGCGTTAGAGTCTCATTCGCAAGATTTCCCCCATAATAATTGAACTTGGAAGTTATTGAACAGTTAAGCTTGACTCATCACTGGCTGGTGTCAGAGGGGCAGCATCCCTGAGGCCACACTAATTAAAGCTGGGATATAGATATGAGGGAAAGTGTCTCATTATAGTGGAGTCAGCATTAACACGGGTCATCCCAGTGAAGGACAGGGCCCCCATGGACACCCCCCGCCCCCCTCCTTTCAGATCCCAGGCTGACTTATTAAATTACATGGATTTGTGTAGTAGCCTATTGAGAAAGTTGGCTACACGCATTTACAGGTCTGCTTCAGAATCTTCTGGAATGGTTCGCAGGTAACTTACGTATCGCCTTGATTTGCATCGTATGGTACCGGCTGGGTCATTCTTCTCGTACTCTCCCATAAACAGAGTAGGATTCTACAGGTTCTCTGAAACTACAAGTCAATGACTGTTGAATAGTTGAGTAAAACAGAACATGTCTGTAATTTAATCGATGCAGTTAATTTTTAAATTCATCTGCAAGATCATTTCTGATGTGATGGAACAATCAGACATTATCTGAAGCTGGACTCTCTTGTTCGTCTTGTCTCACAAAAGGAGTATACTACAACTAGCCAGTAGATGGAGTAGTTGCAAGAATGGCTTGTTACTAAGTAGCTGTAGCCTCAAAATCCATAATCGACTACCTGGCTAATAGGTTTATTATACTACTAACATGCCACAAGTGATAACACTTAAATGTTACATATCAATAATCTCTGTTCACCTTTGTGCCTTTTTTTAGCTAAGAAATACAAGAAAGTGATTGGGAAAGAGATCTACTCAGACACACTAGAAAGTACTTCAATGGTGGAAAAAGAAAAATTCCCACAGGAATATTTCCCAGAGGTAGGTTTTCTGAATTTATTAAATAAACTGTCAGTCTTTGTTTTTTTTTCCCCTCGTCTGGCAAATACCAGCTGAATGGTTTGCTTGTGAAACAGAAGAGAACGGAATTTGTTTACAATTACCTGTCTGATATGAAATCAGATCAGGTCTTAAATGTATGGATTTTAGTTTTTCCTAATTAAAAATATTTACAAGTTTTTTTTTTTAGCACTTTGAGTCTGTCTGTTTCGGGTTTTTGCTGTCCTCTCAGCTATCCCTCCATTTCTCCTTTTATTTATTTAACAAAAAGAAAAACTTTCACTTTTCTTATTCTTTTGGGTTATTTTTTTTAACCGATTACATTGCAATAAAAAAAAAAATATTAATATTTTTATGATTTTGTGTGTTTTTGCTTAATATTACTTGATAATTAATATGGCATTATAATTTATACTTAATAATTTTTGAGTATGGCAATACACAAAGCACTCTGTGTACAGTGACAAAAATATCCCTGTTACGTTTATCGGTTATCATATCATGGTATTTTGTAATTTGCTTTGCCTGCCTTGTATTTCAAATATAAGTATGCAGTGTAGTGGGGTTGGGCAATGTCTCCCTAACTGACGTATGATGCATTGTGGGCTTGTGTTGTCTTGAAAAGGTAAACTATATTTTTTTATATAGTTTTTGCACTTTTTAATAACTATACTTTTGCAGCCCACGCTCCCCTCCTTCCTTTTCATTTGTACAGCCTGCTGCGAGTCTCCAATCGCGTACTTCACTACTTAAACTTATTATTTTGAGTACACAAGTGAAGAGCTTGATTGGAGATTCATGGCTATGTTTACTAATCATATTGATGTAGTAATGGCGTCAACAGACCTGGTTTCTAAAAAAGATAACGTAGCCTATAAAATGTGCTGCTCTTCTGTTTTTTTTTTTGTTTATTTACATTTTTTTTTATGGCAATTATTAACTAATCAGAAAAAGTAATTAATTATTTGAAGTCACCGAAGTCTGGCTAGGTGATTAGCCTAAACTAGGGCTGCTCAAAAGCACTGTGGAAAATTAGGGTTATAACAGTCAGGATGTGACAGTAAATCAGCAAGAGTTTCCTCTAGTGATTACAAAATTATTAATTAATTAATTATATTTTTCCTACTCATGAAATATTCTCAGTTGTACGTGCAGGGCGAGAAATGGAGAAAAGGGTTAAGGTTTAAGACAGGTGTAGCAGAGAATGGGAAAGTTCGCTCTGTAAGTAAGTTTTAATTCTCAGTTATTTATAATGACTTATAAAATAAGTACTTGCCCACATATTTATTGAGGCTGGTGCAAACTGGGTGAATGGGGGAATCACAATGCTGGCTGCACGTCGTGATGTGTCTGGTGATGTCGGTGATCAGCCCAGCCCTACGGTATATTATGGTATTATATCACGGGGGGAGTGACTAAGGCCATGGACTCAACCTGAAGGGTACTAGTTCAAGTCTCATAAGGTTATTTTAAATGATTATACGATAATAGTAAAATAATAATAAAACTTCAGTATAGTAAATGCATAAACCATGCATAATTATTATCATTATTAAGTATTATAAACTTATGGGACCAGGGTCTAATATGCAATTCATCGTTAACAGAAATGTCGTTATGTGGCGCACTCACATAAAAACAGGACAAAATCAAAGCATGAAAGCCTGCATTGAAGTGATTTGATTTAATTTGTAGCAGAAAAGAAAGAAAATGAAAAGCTGTCTGTGCATAATGTGAATTGTATACCATCATTCTAAAAAGAAGCTCTTTTATTATGTTATTTTAATTTGTTTTATCTTATCTTAAATAAGCATTACTTCATTGCTTTGTGCTTGCTTCTGTTTATTTTCCTTGATATAATGTATCGAAGGAAGGAAAATCTGAACATGGCACATTGTGAGTGGTGACATTTTTGGCTTTGACCTTTGACCGTGGTATTTTTTACTTATTCTTCTAAAATCGATCTAAATCCTTGAAATGCTTTTCAGGAGCTCAGAAACATGTCAAAACTCTTTGGTCGACGTCAACATTTCTGTGGCCCCTTAGCCTGGTGCCTTAGTATGCCACGGTCATTTTGGCCTGTGATGGGTGTGGCTTCGTCAGCCGGCCCAGGGGCTGGCCTTGCTGAAAGCACGCCCCCCCCCCCCCTCCCCCCCATGCACAATCCAATCGTCATGATTTTACAAGCTCTTTTGATAAAGTAATAAAGACCATTTCCAGTGTGACTGCACCAGTGTCAGCTCCATTTTTCACCTCATCCGTTACCCATGCTCCAGCAGGCAGCATACAAATATATGCAAAAGAGATGAACGTGGCCTTTAAAAATATCCCTGTTTGTTTTTCCCCTGTCCTATAACCCGTTTCATTTTCCTGTATCCATTTTAAGATGATCTAGAACTAATTACATTGACTGAGGTGTGATGCAATTTAAAATAATTACCGCCCCGACTTAGTCTGTCAAGGAAAATAAACAAAAAAAAAAAGGGCAAACAGGGAAATGACAAAAGTTTCCGTGTGATTTATGAGTCCCCCTGGGCAGGGTTATGAATCTCAGATGATCCTCATGGGAGCAGCACTTTAGATAATGTTGGCCCATTTAAAAGGAACAGATTTGTGTAGTCTATCAGGGCCGAGTTTTTTTTTAAGCCTGTAGTGAGAAATTGGTTGTTATCATAGATCACAGATACTGCTCAAACCTCTTATGAAAGATGAATTAATTTCACTAATGCTTTAATGCAAAGCTCTCATGAGGCAGGAAGGCGAGCGATAACCCCTGTGCCGTCTCTGCTTTCTCAATGCTGATTTATGTTGTCTTTTAGTAGATGAAACCACCTATATTTGCAATCCATCTGCAGCCTAAAGGAACCCTATTAACGGAGGATCTGGGACAAGATGGAAGGCTGTGGATTTTGTACCCTATGTTTAGAGTAAAAGCCAGGCGCGTGAAGAGCTGTAATAGGACGTGCGGCATGACAGGTGACACGGAGATGCTGTTAGATCAAAGGGGGCAAAAACACGAAGAAAGTCAGTGGAATCGAGCCCTCCTTTTATGGGAAGCTTTTCATTTTTGTGTAAAAATACATTTTTTGATAGAACAACATGTTATCAATATAATGTACATTAATGAACAATAATCTTGTACAACAATGGGTTTTAAAGAAATTAAATATAAAAGTAATTCAATATAAAATAAAAACACAATAATCTGCCAATAATGTAACCAATAAATTTTAAATTTATTGTACCTTTTTCCATGGATGTATTAGAACATTAGTTGTTTGTTGTAAACCCCGTTAATAAGGTGCAGTTCGGTAAAGCTGGTCCTTTGTGTGTGTGTGTGTGTGTGTGTGTGTGTGTGTGTGTGTGTGTGTGTGTGTGTGTGTGTGTGTGTGTGTGTGTGTGTCTGTGTCTGTCTGTCTGTGTGTGTGTGTGTGTGTGTGAGTGTGTGTGTGTGTGAGCAGACTTACAGCAGTGATTGCCGCTCTCCCCTGACCCCACCCCTGGTTGGTTATCCTGGGTGGAGGTTATGCGCTGCCCAAAAGCAGCCCCTCCCCATATGCAGAACACATGACAGTAAACACACCCCTCGGAGAGTTATGGCTCTGAGCTGGGTGGGGCAGGGGGGGGACTTTAATTGGAAAGCTGAATAAGAAGGAACTGGACAAAACAGAGGCTGCGTTTCCTTTGAAAGGTGGGCATGACGGATTTGCTCAGCTGTCATTTCTTGTTGATTTGTAATGTCTTTAGCAGCCGGCTGCTTTTCTTTCTACTGCCGCCACATTTCCTGCATTGCATCAAGGTGACATATTGTAAATGCTTTTTTAACCGTTTCCGTAACTCTCATTGTGTTTTATCTCCATGCTGTAAAATCCCAGGTTTGGGCCAATTACATTACATTTTGGGCAAATATGTGATTGGCTATGAAGATGTAAGGCTTGACTTTTTGACATCTATAAACACCCAATTCTGAGAGCAGATTGGAGTGTAGGGTGGTAATGGGATTAGTGAAGAAGTTATTGATTAGGGCAGAATGTATGCCATCTCTTCTGGTAGCTGAATCAAAAATGCTGGCAGTAGAAGGATTAGACCAGGGACCATATTCATCCAGATGACTCCCAGACCTGTCTCCAGCCAAGTGTGTCCTCTTCTACATCATCATTGGCCTCTAACAGAAGTGATGGGATCCTCCAGTCAAAAAACACCATCACTCTTGGTCACTGTTAAACCCCGCCTCCTGAGTCATTCTCTAATTTGTACCCTCCCTTTCTTGAATGACACTGTACAGATAAATGGGGGCCTGCATTGGACTGTATTAATCAGGGTTTGTCTGTATAACTTTATGCTCACAGGGCCTCTCTGACACTAGACCCGTGTCACATCTCGTTCTCCTGGTGCCGACTGTCCCCTTGCCTGCCAGCCTTGTTATTTATAGAGATGTGGTTTTCGCTTTTAGATGGAAAAAGGTCAGTGAGTAAAACAGAGAAATATATCTCCACCCGTGCAACGTTTGAGAGATTTTATATAAGGAAAACTTTCAATAGATGCAAGTGGACAGTTTATGGACTACTGTGCTAGCAATCTTTAATGAAAAATCCATTTGACGGAAGCCCCTCCCCCCACATCTTCATCTCCATCACTTTAGAGCTTACAGGATGGAGGCCTGTGGCAAGTCTGTTTCTTGTTCATCACTGTCAGTGCCTGAGACCCAGTGTTCCTTGTCAAAGGTCAGTCAATGTCACCTACAGTGTCTGACCTTTAGCAGTGACCTGACCCAACACTCATGGGACAAGGAGGGTGACACTAATTCACAGGGGCATGCTAGGTAGACCTTTGTGTTCCTCTGGTTGAATGTATTTTATGTGGTCATATTTTGTATAATGCATCTTTGTCTTTTTTCAGTTGTGTATTAACAAAAAAATTAATGGTATTATTTTTTACATAAAATTTTTAATTGTCTATTTTAATGTGATATCTGGTTTTCTGGTTTTAGGTATATTTCTGGAAATCTCATCTAATATGAGTTTCTATATATTTGGTATAAAGAATTTGTGATACAAAAATTAGGGAGAAAGTGATGATTTATGAGTTTCAGTGCTCTGCATTGAATGCTAGTAGAAAGTATGAACATTGCTGAAGACTTGTAAATACCACTGGATATTTAATAGAAATTAGAAATCTATATGGAGTAGCGGGGTGTGAACACATATGGGTAACTGATATGTCATTAGCATCAGACAGGAGAGGCTGGCATTTGATAGGAAATGGAGGGTGACAATCAGATGATCAGTCGTAAAGGAGTTTAGGTTGGCAGGATTTTAGGTGCCAGGGAGGTGATGGTAAAGGCTTGTCCTGGGGTAGGTGTTTGTGCAGTGGGGAAGTCAGTTATGCTGAAAGACAGGCTGGGGCACCCGAATTCATGCCTGGCTGGACTGGACTGGACTGTGGAAGAATGGATGGAGTGTTTAAAAGGGGGAACGAGGGCAGCCCGGTTTCAGGGTCGTCGTTTTCCCAGTCTTTAGGGTCAGGCAGGCTCCTGAAATGTTTCGCTAGCCCAAGTGGACGCACACACTTTCCGAGGACGCCGTTTTAATCCGCAGCCCCCTCTCTCTGTGCTGGGGCATCCTGCTTCCATCTGCCCTTGATTAGGGGCGGAGCCTGGATCCAGCTGTCTGCCACCTTGGTGCTGAATCCTGACAGGTGGCTGCTGGCTGTGGCCCTGCGACTCGGGCTGGACCACCTGTCAGGCGGCGGGAGCAGCAGATCAGCAGCAGTCCCAGCGGTGCCACCATGACAGTGGTCTGTGTGTACTTTCCATTTTTGAATGGAAGCTGATTGTATTTGAAGAAAATCCATTACACATCCAATGAACACAATTTGTCGTGTGAAGCCATTGGGGATCTATTACATTCAGTGTCAGGAAGGTGATAAATTTTGTTGGTTGTAGTTAATGGGTCTATAAATTGAATGTAGATAATGTTTTCCCCGGGTGTACTTATCTAAGGTATTATTTCTGAAAATTGTCTTTAAATGCTGGAATTTAAAGATTAAAATATATGGTAAGAAGGATTATTATGTTGTAAGACTTGACAAACCTCTTTCTGATTTCATGAATATTTGAAGTATTGATATTACCTAGTGTAGTATGCCATGTTGTAATTTTACCATATACACTATAATAGCTTGACTGTTAAAATGTATGGCATTAAAACAGAATTTTGAATGACCGTATGTTCTGAATATACAGAAAATCTACTCTATGCCTGTATCCTGTGTATAGTGCTCACATTGTGTGTGAAAAGTATAGAGTTTTGTTAAATTACAAACTCAAAAGGTTGTCATTTCAGAACTTTTGTGGTTTCCCCCTATAAAAGGACCTTGAATAACATGCTGTGAGAACAGCATGATTGTAACTACTTTGTTACTTGAAAATTGCATGTTACATCACAAATTAAACTAAAAAATCACTCCGATGTTGGACAAAAAAAAAAAAAAATCTGAGGTAAGCATTTGGTCATGTGTCCAGCTAATCATGAGCATCAAGAAATGGTTTGAATGTTTTTTTGTTTCTTTATAATATACATCTTTGTAAAGAAGAACATTATAGTCTGATTAGCAATTTCATATACATTTTGATGTAGCTGTATTTACCTTTTATACCTATAGATGAAAAGACAATTTCAGTGCACAAATTTTTTCTATACAAGTTTGTGGTTTCTTTCCCCTTGGATGGTACACATTGAAGTCTCAGAATTATGGTGAACTATAATTAGGACTGTATGTTCATTGAGGCGGTATAGATTAATTCAAGTATGCTAATGTGATTCAATTTGATGCAGTTAATCTTGTACTAATTCAGATTGAACGATATGAGATGTAATCAAATACCTCTCAAGCTTTTATGCGCATATGAATTTTTAAATAAAATTAGTCAATTTGTAATTATGTGACCTATGTCTTAATTAGTTTATTCAACATTGCAGCTTATCCCTCATTAGGAATATTCTAGAGTTTTATTTTTTATTTAATCTAACTGATGAGAACAGCACCATTTTTCATGTGCGCTCCGGAGCAAATGTCATACATGGGCAGGTTCAAGTCGCAGGTTCGAGTTCCCAGCATTAAACCGCATAAATGGATAATTTGCGATATGTGAACAGTGAAAGTGATTCAGGACCGTTTGCTGAGAGATTAGGTCATGTGGGTTCATTGACACAATAAACACAATAATAATGCTGACATAATAATCTTTTTAATTAAAATAAATGTATTATGTATCAGGTATGTTTATGTATGTATGTGTGTGTGTGTGCATATAATATAAGCATGTGTTTATATTTTTTAGTTTTTTTTTTTTATGTATTCCTTTTTTTTTTACTGTGTTTTTTACTGTGTATTTTTTACTGTTTATTTTTCTTTATTGTTTTTACATAAATTAAATATAGTGTGATAATGACGGTAGTCTTGTTGTCTCGCAGTGCAAGTGGTCCAGGAAAGGTTTCATCAGGACCAGATGGGCTCTGGCTGAATGGTAGGTTTGCATCTCTGCCTGCCCTGTATCTGCCGCTCTCCCTAACCTTTCTCTGCAGGCCTCATTTGCCATGAGGGGCCTCTTGGAGGGAATGAAGGGAGTTGGGTCCACTCCTGTCGCCGTGCAAGGAATCTGGTCAATTGGATTAGACGTAATCACGTTAATCATAGAGTTGCCTATGACAGATGACAGAAATCATTACATGCAATTGAACCTGCGCCGGATGGATATCAACATCCACTCCTGCGGGGTGGGCTCTAATCTAATAGAAGGAAGACACGAGAAGAAAAGGACGATATTGTAACGGAGGGATGACATGGGGTGAAAGGGATGAAAATGTTGCAGAGGTATTCCAGATTGCAAGCAGGGAGATGAGACAAGGCAGCTGTCGTTTTGCTGGGGATGGGAGGGGGGGGGGGTCATGAATCTTGTTAAGGGTATAGAGTGAGCACAGTCATTTATGCCTTATATAATACACAACACACACACCTCCTCTCTGTGTTTGGTCACAGCCTAATGCATGTTTTCATTATTACACTATAGCCCTTTATACTGCGGGGTCATTATAAACATACAAAGTGTCCCTGATTTACAACCCATGCAACTTGCGACTCGGATGTGCAACCGAAAGTAAATTAGGTAAATGTATGTAAAAATAATACATTATATAAATGTGAAGATAATTTTTAGGTGGCAGTATGCCCAGCAGCGCTATGCTACCTAGAGTATGCTTTGCGCAGTATGAAAGTTATTGTGGGAAAGTACTGTATTCTATGGCAGCGTAACCATCCGAGACCCATACGCATCTCCTGGTCTATTCCGGTGCGAATGTCTTATTTCAACATACATCCATTTCGACATATGGGCTGTCCGTTGAAATGGAACCCAGTCGTAAGTCAGGGACAGTGTGTAATCAGAATCAGAAAAACTTTATTGATCCCAAAGGGGAAAAGGCATACTTTCCCAAGAACCATTTCCCCATAGCTGTGTTTCTGTACGCCTGCCCGGTTGTTTTTCTGTGCAGCCGTATGTGCTTATGGTTTTCAGCCAAACGGACAAAAATGGTGTATAACAGAGCTTAAACCAAAGAGGGGTCTCATGGCACTAACGCATGACCACATAAATAACTAAGAACTACGTACTGGAGGGGGGCAGTCTTAAATAATTTTCGCTCAGAAACTCGGATGATAATTAATGACTTTTTTTTTTTCAATTTACGCTATGTCTGTGTAAGCTCTCTGCAAGAGCTCTGCAGACCTCCAGTTGAAAGCCCATGTGCTACAGCATTAGGAGGTGATCACAGTAAGCAGTAAAGTGGAAAGGTTAACACGCAACTGCTAACAACACCGTATGTTGGGACAACCATTTTTACGTATGTATGTATGTGGAATCTGATCTACACATTTTTTTTTTTTTATTTCCACCAGCACTTTCGACCTGGTGAACATTCATCTTTTCCATGATGCTTCCAACCTTGTGGCTTGGGAGAAGAGTCCGTCGGTGTATTCCGGAACACGACAGAAGGCCCTTGGCTATGTTCTTGACAGGTGAGGGCCTTTGCCTCTGCTCCCAATGGTGCATTAACCATGTAAAGGTCTCTCCATGAAGCTGAAATGTAGAACATTGTGGAATTTGATTTATGGTTATAGCTTTTGACTTTCTACTAGTGAGATCAAATAATACGATGACAAATCTATGATTTGATAACATATTCCTGGCTGGGAAAAGTAAGTTGGAGAAAAATGTTTATCAAGTTTGGAACAATGTTTGATGGCATGCCAAAATAATTATTGGTGTTTTTATTTTATTTAAAATAAATTAATAGGTTGGTCGGCTGTTGATGAACATCTAGTACAAAAGGGATGTTTTTTTTTTTCCATATTCACCATCTTTCCTCTCAAAAGAATTAACTACAGGGAGAATACAACTAGCTTATCAGTCTTGTCTTGTACTTGCACTGTATTTATGAATAAACAGCTTCCATTTATGTCTCATACAGTTAAGCCACTTGATAGAATGCCTTTTTAACATTGACTGCAATTTTTTTCCCCCCAGACGTGGTACTCTTACTTAATGTGGCCATCACTCTAAAATGTCGTATGAAATCGAAAGCCTTCCTCACAGCCCCTTGATGTGATTTAATTTATTTATATTGTGTATATATATATATTTTTTTTTTTGTATGACTATTGAAAACTGCCTTTTCACATGGTAAGCAATATAACTAACAACAAAAGGTTTTAGGTTGCATGTTTGAACCAAATTTTGTTAAAACATCTAGCAGTTAATACGGGTGAACCTGTGAAACTGTATGCAATTTCACAAAATGAAAGTACTTGCAAAATAAAGTACTCTCAGCCTTGTCGTTCAGTTAACAGAAGAACACTCCTATCATACCATACTTATTTGCAAACGACACAAGTCCTTCTAGAAGTAGCACAAGAACATTCCATGTGTCACTCCGTACCTGGTTATCCATTCCTCACAGAATCACGAGGAATTTTAACATTTAATATTCTTCCAATATTCTGTTCTAGCACTTTCAGTTATGTTCAACCTCCATTCAGAATCTGAATTTATAATGCGGCGTGACTTTTACCAACATTCATGTGTGTTTTCAGTCACTGTGTTCATAGGGGCAGCATATATTTCTCAAGGCTTTGACACGCGTGAAATACGAGTTGCTTTTTAAATTTCAAAGACCATATTTTTTCCTTCTCTCTTTTTTTCCCTGCTTCATTTTTCATTTGATAAGAGAATGGATTTAATGGACAGGGAAGTTGGAGTGTTTTAAGTATATGGCACCCTTTACATTTTTTTTTTTATTCAGCTGTAAGTTAAATAGATTTATGGGCATAATGAAGTTTAAAAGGGCCTTCCCTGTTGCTTACATTGAAGATTTTCCATCATATTTTCCTCTGCTTTCATCATATTGCAGAAACTGATTTATTTTTAAAAGTTCCCCCATAAATATGTCCCAATTGTGAGTTTATGCATAAAGCAAAACCATATTATGCTTGCATTTTTTACGACCTGCTTCTTTCCCTACTGTTTTTTGAAAGTAGTAGCGCTCTTTTTGGTGTCCAATTAAAAGGCGGCAAGGTTTTTTTTTTTTTTTTTTTGCTTTTTGGGGTGGATGAAGGGAGAGGCCTCTACAGAGGTGAATGCAGGGCCTGGGTCTCGCACGAGAAGGGCGCATCGCGGCTGAATTGCTCACTTTCTGGGTGCAGCGGGCCACAGATCCGGACCGCTAGCGTAAATACAGCAGGCCCGGCCACACAAAGGACCCAGGCTCTGTAGCAGCAGTGAATAACGGACGAGCCCCTTTCAGTGGAGCTGCTAACCTTTTGGCAGCCACCAGCGAACTCCATTCTCATCTGCCAATCTGGGAGGACAATACAGCGAGGCTCCCTTTAAATGAAGTGCTTACCACCAACAGTGTTCCATTCAGCGAGGCTTTGGGAACCATCTTTACACATTGTCTGGTTCCCGACTCCCTCCAGGAGAAAAAGCAGGAAAGGGAAAGTGAGAATATCTATAGTGTGTAAACCCCCCCCCCCCCCACACACACACACACACTTCTTGCTCACCCCCCCGGAACTTTAATCTCTTTCTGGAGGTGGAGCTGGCAGTGGGGGGCGGGGGGACTGGTGTTTCTGGACACCTCCAGCTCAGCTGGACCAGCTCCTGGTGCTGGATGGTGACGGTAGGGGGCAGCTCCTGCATCAGGCTCCCCATCTCTCTTATCTGCCTCGAGCTAATAATACAGCTTACAGCCTATTGAAAGCAGATCTGATAAGTCTTTTCCTCCCTGGCCTTTTAACTGCTAAACACTGTTTATCACCAAGGCGTTTCAAGATCCCAGGAACAATGCTGAGAAGGAACGCCGTTTAGCCAGCTGAACCCCCACCGAATCACATCAAAAACACTTTTCTTTTTCTACTCTGTTTTACTTGGTTTTTAGGCAGTATTGAGGTCGATCTTAAAATGCATTACGCTCATTTTTTTCCCACTTTCCCATTTTTCTCTAACAAAGACCGTTTTTTAATTTTTAATTTTTTTTTTTTTTGTTTTTTTTTTTTTTTTTTGTTGTTTTTGTTTTATAAAGTCACATTTACTCCTTTTGGATGTTGATGAAGTTCAGTTTCTTTTTAAAAATGCGTGTAGGAGATGCCGTCCTCCGTTTCGCTAGTTGAGGTTCTGAATGGTTTTAATTGAATGTTGTTGTCCGGGTTCGTATATTTGTCTTGAAGAAATGCCTTGAAATCTTGGAAAAAAGAGAACAGCAGCAGCAAGCTGAGCTCTGGTTTGTAAAAGGCTCCTAATTTGCTTAGGCTGGAGTTCTGACCGCGTCCATGATGCGCTGTGTTGATTCAGGACTTTCTAACAGTGCCTGCCAAAATGTGAGACTTCCTCTGATTGTTAAGCACTGCAAACAGCCTACGGAAATGGATAAAATACTCAAAAAATATACAAGCAATTAACAGTTTATGTATATAGAAAAATATTTTATTCTTTTTTCTGTTTTTGTGGTGGATGGTCCAGATTAGCAGAAACACTTTTACATTACAACTGTGAAATTCAAGCATAAAGACCTCCTTTGTTCCTCTCCATTATTTTCTCACAAATATAGTCCATTGTCACATAGCTGAAGTTAATTTGATCAACATTGGGACATTTAACTTTTATGTTTAGTCAAAAGGCTTGTTTCATGCTCATTTTCGGGCATTGAAAAGCCATGATTGGCAGAAAAATAATGTTGCCATTAACAATTCAGAGCAATTAGTTTCCCAGGGGAAGCGATGGGTAGCACTGGCTACCACACAACAATTCTTTGTCATTTTATGGACGGTCATCAGTCAACTGTCAGTGTGTCTCAAAGACCCCCCCAATCTAAATGTTTCCCTTTCGACTTTTCCCAGAACAAGCAGCTGAAAGCAAAGAGAAAGGCGACTCAGTTTCTAGGCAATAGACATCTTCAGCGGGAAGGGGGATGGAGGAATTATTGGGAGGACCTCCACAAAAGCTATAGGAATCTATTAGGTTTTTGTGTGTTTGTGTGTGCGGTGTGCAATGTTGCTGCATATTCCTCCCC
>JAODLC010000065.1:10959953-10972481 GCA_026781145.1 Hippopotamyrus pictus
GGGGGTGGGGGGAATGGCATACAAGACTCAGAAGCATCATTGGGGAACCCCGGAATGCAAATTCAGCTGCTGCATTGTAAACTTAAAGTATGAGCTCATGTGCTTCTGCTTTGAGAAGCAGTAAAAGTGGTAAAAGCCCCAGAGGGAATGGAGAGGGGGGGTGTCCATCAACAGTGACAAGTAACTGTGACCCCCACCGTCCAGCTACCAAGCAACATTTGGCAGGGGTTTCAGCCACTGGATTATAAGAATAATTTTAACATGAATAGAGAAACCATTTCTGTACCCTAAAACTATAGTATTTCATTTAAATAAGCTGTGTATTTGGCACTCAGACCCGGACTGAATTAGCAAGAGATTTCTGGTTGGCTGATTTTTGGATTTGTGATTCTGACAGGAGAGATTCTGAAAAGAATTTATAAAAAAGACAAATGCCCATAAAAGTTGGTAATTTGAAAGATTAATTTGAATAATATGCCTTTTCCCATTCTCTGCAACATTGTCGAAGATGTGGACTGTAACCTGCTTTGCTTTGCAGCAAAATGGCTATTGCTGCTAGCTAGCCTTCACTGTTACGTATTTTACAATAGAAAAATGAATTTCCTGAATCGCTGTCTCTACCGGGTGGCAACAATGACATTTTGACAGGAAAAGTAACTCTGCCTTGCCCTTTTTTAGCTCCTTCTTTGGCCTATTCATCGCAGAAAGCTGCTTAAACGCACTTAAGCGCATTTGCATTTGGATGCCCGGGAACCATATTGACCCTGCGTTTGGAGGGTCTAAACGAGTGAAAGATGGAGCGATTTGTTAGGTCTTTAGAAACCAGCTCAAGAGACTGGGAGGCTTGTTCCACTTTAAGTTTCTCTGGGTGTTTGTTCTAATCTGGTGTGCCGTTTCGGGAAAGCAGCACTGATTTGTGACATTTTAGTCTAAAGACCTTTTTCCTGTTATATTGGCTTGACCTGATTAACTAATCTGTGCTTTGAATTTAAATCAGCCGGTATACCCGCAGCATGGTATGGGAACCACTGGCTGGCGGATTATCTCATTCAACTGTCTTCAAACACAGATGGTCAAATGTTTAACTAATTGTTAAAAGAGTCTACAAAAGGGAATTTAACCATGCACATGGTTCTTAAGGTCAAGACATATTGCAAAATGTGGGGAGTGAAACGAAAGGGATGTTTTTGTGGTTTGTCCGAACGATTAAAATGTATATGCATCAATGTAGAAACAAATGTGTTTATGTTTGTTTGGAGTGATGGGTAACATGGAGAAACATGCCCCCTCCCTTAACTCCGCCCTCGTCTGAAGCTGGCTGACTGACATCATATGGGTTAAGGTCGGAATGTGAATGTGGTTGTGGCACAGAACAGTATTTGTTGGGTGCAAGTGACTGTGTGTATGTCCCTATTTTACAGATGTGTCTGTCTTACGGGGGGCTTGTCCATCAACCCTTTTTTTGGAATTGTATGAAGACAAAGATTTTGCCTTACGAAACTTCAACGTCATAACTTTTTATCAGAGTTAATCATTTGTCGCTATTATGCTAAATCAGCTGTCATTAATTGGCAAACGTAAATGGTTTAGTGCTACGGCTGTTGATCACTTATTATTTGCTGATATGTTACTCTGATCTCCCTCAGAGGTTATGCTCCTCAGCCACGATGCAGACTGTCAGAGCTGCTGACACCAATGAAGTAGACAAGTTAATATTCAGAGAGGTGGACAATGATCGAAAGGTAAACTGCATGTGTTTTACTTTGTCTCCAACAAACACACACATATAAATATGCAATATGGGTTAAGGTCATATATATATATATATATATATATATATATATATATATCATATCTTTGGGAGGACCGTCTGTGGGAAAAACCCTAATCCAAACACTGACAACCTTAACCCCTACCCAGCCCTAACCTTAACGACAAGTAACCAAACAAAATACAAGACTTTTGGCACTTTTAGGTGTTTACTCGCAGTCTCGGATTTTTAGAAAACTGAGTTTTCACACAGTGTAATATACAGCCACTCCTCACTTAATAACCTACCTGTTTAACGACCACACGGACCAGCTGTCCGACCAGTCGGTATTATACACGGTGCGAGAACTTTGGTCCTCAGTGTCAAGCATTTCATTTCTCATCACCTTTTTTCAGCCTGTTACCTTGCCACAGTCACTCAGTATTCACTACACTGGCATTCGCAATCTCCAAGACTACATATTTCATCTATAAATTTGTACTTTACTGTGTACCCCATAGTAGAAGATGTCAGGAATAAATAAATAAAAATGATTACCTGCTACCTGTAAACATTTATAAATATACAAAAAAAATGTATAAATCGTGCAAATGTGACATTAAAACAATATCTAAAAATTGTTGACAGAAGCCCACTACCAGTACAGTCTACTTGAAATATCGGTAACGGGCGGCTCGTCGCTTATCGACCAAATACAGAAGAAATGTGTTACACTGGGAATGGAAATACTTTAATCTAACAGTAATCCAGCTCATTAGACCAAAATGATAAGTGAGATTTGCGGTACACCTGACATAACTATCCAGACTAAGGAGATTCTGATATGTTACTAATGCCAGCAAACGTAGAGGCACAAATCCATTGTAGGGGAAAAAACGAACCTTACAAGGAGCTATAATGTTTTATTAAATTACTACTAATAATTTTATTAAATACAGCAGAAAGATCCTTTGTTAACGATCAAAAAGATTAAACGCCGTGTGGCTAAAAGATTCTGTAATTGATAACCCCATATTTTCTTTCTTCCTATTCAGGTTGTACTTCAACTCGAAAAGAAGCTTTTTAATTATATTAATCAAGATGTTTTCCGGGAAAACAATGGAACACAGGTAAGATCAGCTAGCTTCTTAAATCTGATATATTTATATGAAATATATATATTTATTTAAAATTATTTTTCCTAAAACTGGTTTAAATAATTAAATTTTTCGCCATTTAACATACAGATATTCTTCTGTCTTTTGAATGTTTTACACCATACAAACGAGCCTGACATGTATGGATTTTTTTTTCCAAGGGACGTAAACATTTTGCACCTTTCATTGTGAGTGAATGGGATGTTCAGCAAACTTGAGCTTTCCTAGCAACAACCTGTCACAACCATTAAAGAGGTCACCTGTCTCTCCGCTGCTCCCAAATAGCCAGTGGCAAAATCTCAGATTAGATTATCCGGACTGTCTATAATGAAACACATCTTTATATACTCCCAGTTGCAGCTCTAGCTCTGCACTTCTGTAGCTGCAAATTGACTCCACCTCGGGGGGGTAAAAAAAAAAAAACAAACAGAAGCTGGTCTATTAACGATTGCAGTGTACGCAGTTTTAACTGTGTAGACAATGCAAATGTACCTAAACATCCATGATCTTCTGGCCACTTTGGTCTCTCCCGCTAGGATCCTCATGATTTTACTTCACGGGCAGCCTGGAGGAGAAGGTGTTCTTCCAGATTGACTGTGCACAGAAAGATAGATGGTATAATGAGGCATCAGAGATAATCTAATCGTCATGGTCTAGTTAAACACACAGTGTTGTGATCCTTATGAAACAAACTACCTTTCTAAGAGGATAAATGTCCCTCTTCACCCAGCTCAAAAAAAGAAAAAAATGATTCCTTGGCATCCTTCATCAAGTAGTAGACTGGTACCAGCTTGACAGAAATTTAATTCCAGCTAGCTCTCGAAAATAATTATTGTACTTTGAGAGGAGTAATCATTGGTCGGGACATGATTGAATGTGTCCATGCCTATTGACTTTTCTTATGATTTATAGGTTTGTTTAGTCGATATTCCCATCGAAATTGTATAATTAATTATCCGCGCGGCTGTCAGGCCGGGAGGATGGAGAGCCCTGATGAGTATTTGGGAAGATTAAATTTCCCTGGCCGCGGCGTCGCGGACGAGCCGCGAGCAATGGGGCCTGCAGGGGTCCGCCAGCACACGGGCCCGGCGACCAGCCGCCGCCCAGCCTCCCACCTGTCTTCTTCGCTACGATTGATTTTCTTACAGTATCTCTTTATTTTAACTTTATCTGTGTGGTGTCTGCATCGGCGTGAGCCGGGCTTGCCTGCCGCGGAGTGATGAACCTTCCTGTCACCGTAACTTCTCTTAGTCATGCTCAGAACGTACATCCGAGACCACTCAAGCGGCCAGAGCGAGGGGGGGAAAAATAGCTCGGCTTCGTCGATATTTTACCTGTCAAAGATCTTAAGTGGAAATACAGCGGCAATCTAAATAAAATCTGACCTTACTGAGAAATATACAACAACGCTATCGTGTAGTAAGTGTAATGGTACGGCATACAACTTTGTAACGCTGCAGTAATCTTGTTTATCTTGTAAGAGTATTGATTAGCATCTTAAATAACAGCTATACTCCTAGTAGGTATCTGACAGGGCTTTGATCTTATCCATCTGTATATTGGCTTGTGACTTTTTTTTTTTTTTGCACATGGATTGAGCCCTATAATGGAATGAAATTGGTATGTAGGTAAAAATTTAAGCAGAGTGTTTCAACTTTTAAAATCATTCAGTAACTGATAGCGGCATTCAGAGGAGAAAGTCTCCTTTGAGTCTTTTGGAAGGAATGTTTGTTTGGATTGAACCTGTCACCCTTCAGCCAATTGCAGCCAAAACTGCCCTGTACCACTGCACAAAATAATGAACATCTCATAAAAGAAGGAAAATATGACTTTGCAATGAAAGGAAAGAGTGAAGTCAAAAATAAAATTAAACGACCTTTCAACTCTGTCCTTATTGATGGCTTTTAATGCCAGCAGATGACATCAGGAGGGTATTTGACAAGTTATAAATCAAAGCACAATTATGGCTGTAGACAGCTTGGCAGGCCAGGTCAGGGAGACAGTCAGCAATGAAGCTTTTTATACCTTTTACCCTCAACAAATTCCCTTTATCCACAATCCAACCTGCTTTGATTTAGGACTCCCTGTTTATTGAAGTGTAGTGGGAATTTTGACCAAATACTAATTTTCACTGCATTTAAAAGTGTTTTTTTTTTCCCTGTTCACCCTTGTCCGTGCTTCTCCCAGAGTTTCGACCACTCCAGTAGGGAACTTCAAGGTCATTTCCAGCTGATAAACTACCACCACTTTATGCTGCAATGAGCCCTTGAACCCATATAAGCAGTGATTTTACTGCTGACCTATCAGACCAGCAAATCATTATGCTTAATTGACCCAAGATGAAATGTAGTGTGAAATTTCAGCCCCTGGGTTTTCCAGTCACCCTAAATGAATTACTCAACATTCACTTAAGATGGAAACACATCACAGGAACACAAATAGTGTTGGCACTGTTGTTTGTTGTTTTTATTATTTTTTTTTTGTTTCTTTTTTAATTGCCAGCTGGCTTTTAATTTAGGATGCGTACAGGGTAAGGTATTTACACTCATGCACATATGTTGTGTTCTGGGCCATAAATGGTAGCCGTGGACATTTGGGGGGGGGGGGGGGGGGGGCGGCACATATCTGTGCACGCCCATGCTGTGCAGCGTCCCTTATCCCCATTTCTCATTCACGGCCTGCAAAGTCTCCCGTGACCCCAGCAGCCTGAGTTTGATGAATGCTGTAGATCTGCCCTCTTGAACCTCAAACCTCTGTCTGTAAACTGCAGCTCCTCCAGACTGGCTGATCATGACTGTGCTCCCTCTGCCAGCACACGGTTAATCCCTCCGCCAGCACACGGTTAGGGATGTGCTCTTCACCTCCCACGCACGTGCACACAAGCGCGTGCTTTCAGGGATACCAGTTTGCTGGTACGTGTAATATATGCGTAGCTGCACAGCGTATCCACATTTGACCCCGGACAGAGACGTTGAGACTTTTGATGGATGGAGTTCGTTCATCATAAGCTGGGGTGTCGTACTTCTCATTTTTGGTTAGCGGGGATGGTTGGTTTCGTTAGTGGTGATGATGATGTCATTGTTAACCCGTGTAATATACTGTGTGGGTAGGACAGGTTAATTATTCCTTTATTCAAATTACCTCTATAAACAACAATAAATTATTGAGAATAATTTACTATGACATCAGTATATTTCGAGGAAATACTTTATGCTTAAAGTAACACAACAAATTTTACGCAAAGCTCAAATTGGTTTTATACCAAGTCACAGACAGATGCTATAACACAAACCAGAGCATGGATGCCCTGGCAGATTCAGGGGGCCCTACACTTTTCAGGGGCCCTTAAATATGTGACAGTGGACAGGGGCCCCAAGGTGACATTTTGTCAGGGAATTTCTAGCTCCTCCCCTGCAAGTAACATTTTATTAACATAAATTGAATCTAAAGTGTTTGCGAAAAATAAAGAACCGGTCAAAGATACATGTTATATTATGTGGTTCTGGTTAATGCCTATTCCGAGAAAAGCTCGTGGTACCTTCTGAGCGTCTAAGCTGTACGTCGCTTTGAGTTTTTAACTTGACATCCTGTCATGAGTCACATTGTCTTCTACACTATATTTCATGTCACAGAGAGAGTTAGATAAAGAATGTGTGTAATTAATAGTGCCCGTGCCTTCATCAGGTATCTCCTGTATTTGCATTGATTTATTAATGATTTGGCTGCCCAGCCGGTGGCCAGCGTGGACAGACTCATCTTGCGTGTCCCCTGATACTCGCTGGTCTTGTGGGAATGCAGTGATCCAGGTGTTTCACTTACCTGTGCTTCTTATAGGTAATTAATGTGTACAAGAAGCTGCTAATTGCACTTTTCACTAATGATTTATGAGGTTTGTGAAGCTGTGGGGGGGGGTGGCTATGAGAGACAGCGAGAGAGAGAGGCGTCCGTCATCTTATACCTGAACACTTGCCATTACTGCAGTCGGAAATCTACACAGCTGGGAGATGAGACATGATTGATGAAAAGTGGGAAAACAGTCTCAGTCTCAGTGATGAGGGTTAGGGAAGGCCCATCCCCCGACTTCCTCACTTGGCATGAGACTGTAGCAGACCTTCACGTCGCCAACACACACAAACGCACATTTACATGTATGAGAACCTTTCACACCACAAATAACAACCCATATCATACTATGGGACAGCTTACAGTTATACCTTCTTTTTGCCTCTTTTGCAGCTTTTAGAGTTTGACAAAGAGCTGTCTGTGTACAAGGAAAGGCTGCACGAACTGGAGATCTCATTTCCTCCAAGGTATGGAACCAAGTACAAATGTTTCAATGATATTAATCCAGTGTACATGTGTGTCTGTAACTCAAATACTGCGCATCATACTAGCAGTCATTATTACATAGGTTTATATAAATTTCGTAAAAATTTAAATAGTCATATTTGTGTATATTTTGTAATTATTTATGTGTGAATTGATTACACATTGCCATATCTTTTTCCACTTTTTGCTCATGAGAGCAAAATGTCTTTTTGTCTCCAAAATACACTTTGAGTGCCATTGTGAAATTAGTAGGCTCAGAGATTTAAACCGATGTTCATAATTATCAAAATGCTAATGGAAATTTAGAAAAGCGTCAACAGAAATATTCAAAAGCTGTATTTTTCCAATAAGAATCTGAAAGTGGTATTTGCACGTTTCTAAAAACTGACGAATTTTCCAGTTTCCATTAACCTCCTGTTGTTCAGGCTCTGATGTCCGTCTGCAACTTCGAGGCTAACTGAACTTAACAATTCATACGTGGTGGAAAATTACACCGCTGCCTACAGAGGAGAGAATTCT
The DNA here is from genome assembly GCA_026781145.1 of Hippopotamyrus pictus. Taxonomy (NCBI): domain Eukaryota; kingdom Metazoa; phylum Chordata; class Actinopteri; order Osteoglossiformes; family Mormyridae; genus Hippopotamyrus; species Hippopotamyrus pictus. Next base: position 10,967,709 of record JAODLC010000065.1, read on the forward strand.
GCTTTCTCCTACTCCTCAAACAAATGAATTTGCAATTAGCCCTTTCAAAAATCGACTGCAAACAAATGATTACGTGGAATATGTTTTGGAGCTGGTGTGATAATGACAGTTGACCTTTGGCGCCAGTAGTGACTCAATCACTGCAGATAATGAAAAGCTGTAATCAAACAATAATCGCTTGATAAACTGCAGTCGTGGCGAAGTGTGTTTGTGTGGGGGGTGGGATGTGGCGGGTCAAGGTTCTGGCAGCGTGCAGTGTTTTTAAATAGCTTCTTGTCTTAATCACAGCACTGATTTACATCGCTTTACGTAAATGACATTTGGATTCATTTTCATTTTACATCTGCCCCCCACAGGCACAGAACAGTAATATATTAACCTATTTATTAATAGCTTTGCAGAACATGGAGTAACATAATCCAGCTGTATTAATGAAATCTTAATTAGGTAGTAGAGAACACATCATGTATAATCGGTGTACTCCGTGAGAAGTCCGTGACCATACGTAGTTCACACAAAATCGCGTTTTTATGAGGAGAGATCCCTCCGCTGTACACCGCAATTTGTGCGTTTCTCAAAGACCAAAACTTCCCTTTCTTACGTTTAATAAACACCCATGCTTAAAAGTCTTATCAAATATACTGGCTTTTCCACATCTCTCGGGCCTATAACGCATTTAAACTACTTGTGGAATATTGACATATTATCCCGACATAGTTAGTGACCCATATTGGCTTTTCTTGACTGCATCGGTACATACATGACTATCATGTGTTTTGTCATTTTCTCCACATTACAACTGATTTAAGGGAGAAAGCAGACAAAATTATAGTATGCCAGATTTGATCGACATATCTCTGTCTGTCATCGTAATCTTTTCTAAATTATATGGTTCTGTCTTCACTGAATAAAAGCCCTTTTTTCTGGTTGACCTACTCAGGAAGCTTCTCATAAGTCATATGACCTTTGTTGTTGAGTCGAGATTAAGATGGCTGTAATTATTTTGCATCACTCCTGGGCCAGCACAGTGGCATGGCTGTTAGGGTGCGACATTTCCGTGCGCGGCGTTCGCCTTTAAAGTACGTGCTACAAATTGTAAATTCATATTGTGCGCCGCAGAGAGGTCGTGTGTCAGGGTGAGCCCTGACAGCTCTACACCTACACACCAGCGTGTGGAATCTGCCCTTCTGGTGTGAGCTGTGTCTCTGGAGCCAGCCTGCCGCGCCAGAGTGGCAGGACACTGATCGACTGTGGCGTGTCGGGAGAGGGCATAGGATGCCCGGTTTGTTTTCGGTAAGATCGACGGCTATACGAAGCCGACACTGCGGTGACTTAGAAAGCGAGGCGTTAGTGTGGACTAATATGGTACTCCCGATGAGCATGTTGAGAAAGGGAACTCGTAGCTGTAGGGCGTCAGAGAGCCCTGTGCCTGCATTTCTTATCTTCAAGACCAAGTTAACCTGAAGTAGGAAGGAGTGAAAGCAGGGAGACAGTCCAGTAGAATGAGTGACTCCATTCCCGCGTCTCTCTGTTTGCCAAGTCTGGACAGGCAGAGGGGGGTTGGAAAAGGATTGATATATAGTTGTCTCTTCACCGTTTGCTGAAGCTGCCAGAGAGCAACTGGGGTTCTTTGACATATATTTTCTAAACTACATGAGCCTATGATGATGGTCCAAATACCACTGTGGAAAGAAAACATCCACTCTGGGCAGGTTGGTTTGTAACCTTGTTTCCAAAAGTCAAGCCCAAGGATTGCGCCCTCTAGTGGGCCCCAACTTAAGTCCATTAGTGTTCCTTTGATCTGTTAAGCAAATACATAATTTTGTAATGTTTTGCATCACGGACTGAGAAGTGACTTCAGCAGCTTTCCAGTATCTTGAAAATGAAAGTGAGGCATTAAATTATGGTTCTTTGGATCGATGGACGGATGGACAGACGAATGGACAGATGGATGGATTTGGAGCAGTATTATGAAAACGGATATGCAGCATGACAGGCTTGTGTCTCTAAGATGTTCAGTTCGGTCTATCCAAAAAACATACCTGATCGTTCGCTTGAGTGTAGAATACTTCAGCTGTTATCTCCTTACGACCGTCAATGTTATGAGAGCATCAGTAAGTACAGGCACTTGGTATAAGTTATAAAGAAGGATAAATTATTGTCACATGCAGACAGCAGCAAGGGCTGACAGATTACTATGCATATGTGTCTTGTCACCTTATCCTGATTTTTAGTGAATGGGACCCTCTGTGTGATTTAAATGCATAATAGGGACCTTTTTAGAAACATTTCATTCAGTGCAAATCTTTTCTCAGGGAGTGCTATTTCTACGCGCCTTTTAAGATTCAATGCTAGGGTCTTATAAACACGCTTAACAAACAAGGTTAATAAAACACATAATGTAATACAAATTTAGTTATAATCTGAATGTATGTAAAATGGCAGCAAATCTGATTATTGGATGTTGTGATGTAAACGTGCATGTCATATGTCACAAACTGTTTGGCTTATTTATAACTGTTAAAGGCCACTGCAAATGGCAGGATTGGCAGAAGGGAACATGCTTTGATGAGGGCATTGATTTGAGCTGAAGGATTCGGATTGACTTTATACCAGTTCACCCAACTGGGAGTCATGTGAGCTTAGCCTGTCGCTGCCCCACCTTAGCCCTCACCTCGCCGGCTTCACACAGTATCTCCTATCTCTGCTCCTTCCCCTTGTATTCACAAGTTTATATTGCCCTCATTAAATAGAGTATTTCTCAATGGAACACTGTTTGACTTGTCACTTATTTGTCATTATATAGTACAAGATAAGACTGCTTAACTGTTAGATAATGAATGTTGACCAGGGACTTGGCTTGAGTCATTTTCCCCTGGGCTGTTAGTTTGCTAGGGACAAAGTGCTATGCCAGGTTGACTTCCTGTGTTGGCTGGGGAAACAATCACACATGGCTATCTGGAGATTTTGCTAAACCGCCCAGATATTTAAACAAGCACATCCAATAAAGGTTATTACAACTTTATTATGGTGTTTAGTAGACATCCTGCTAACATGCCCTGCAATAGTTAGCTTTACTCATTTATTTCATTGGGTGTGTATCTACAAGCAAGTTAGGCCGATTTCTCAAAGGCGTAACAATTGCACTCTAAACTTGTACCAAACTATTTATTTGTCTGTGAACTATTTCAGCTGGTATGTTACCTTTTAACATACTGGTTGTACATTCTTTAAAAGTAGTATGATTTTGCCTTCTATGTAAAGGGGCCGGCATGATTGAAGACAAACTAATTATAGCTCCTAAATATAAGTGTGTTAATTCGTAGCTCCTTGTGTTCTGGTTAAAAAAAAAACTCATTCTGTGACTGAAATGATACATTGTAGCCATTTGAGAAGCTGCCCATTGTGTTACCCTAGTGACAGCGCTTGGTGGTGAATCACACCATATATGCATGGAAGTATTTTCAGAAACACAGAGCCCTGATGTACAGGTGGGCAATTGTTGTGTTTATCAGCTCTACCCATTAATTACTGTAATTACTCTTGCTTCAGGTAATATGAGCCCGATAGGAACTGACGGCTTTCAGACTTCACACCCACCTTCTAAGTTTGCTCTCAGATAAGTTTGTGAGCGCACTAATCAGCCGCATTAATCATGTTGCTGAAAGCGCCACTCTATTGTTTGTCGTTGCATTAAGGCTGTCATGTAATCTAGCGTGATGTCGTCAGGGGAAATGCGACTGCCTGCACATCTGCGCTGTCCTCTGTCCCTCTGGTCACCAAGTGAAGAGGGGCTAGAGTATCATGGCTGTAGGCAAAGTACATCCCATGTCTTAAAAAAAAAGAATTTAGTTTTGTTTTGGATTTTAGTTGTTACTGTTCCAGTGCATCTCCCAATCCCACCATGGTTTTCCCACTGAGGAGCACATGGCTCCTGGGCTTTCTTAAAGCCTCTTACATTTTTCCTTGTCATTGGCAGCATGAGCTGGTTCACAGATAATACTAGATGTTTCTTGGTCAAATAATTATTTAAAGAATCTTTTCTGTATTCACCATACTGCTAGAATGGTTTCTGTTCTATACGCTGCTCATAAATGTCTGGTTTAGCTTAATTGCCAAAAAATGCAGAACATGGGCATCAATTTAAAAATCCCATTATGATTCCATTATTAAATCCTTAATTTTTCCCTGTTCAATTGCTGATTTTAAATCACAGCTTGAATTTATTTGCATGGTTAGTTATTCCATTTGCTTAGTTTTCATACACTGTTTTGTTATTGTAACTGATGGAACTTTCATTATTAAGTTCTGTCATATTAAGTCCGTCACTGTTATTGCCTGCAAATCACTTACCCATTCTGATGAATCATTCCTGAATCTGTTGTAATGCTGATGTGATGGTTGTTTCTCTCTTCCTGTGCAGGTTATTGTTTCACAATCAACTTTGTGCGTTGAACTCTCCCAAGTTTTTTACAACAGTATTGTTATTTTTTTTAATAGCACTATACAAAATACAAATTAGTTTAAAGGTGGCCATTTTGCACTTAAGTGTTTTGAGCCGAACTGGCAAACTGCAGTTACTGGGCAGTGCCGATGTAGCCTGGTCAGGTCCTTCTCCCTGTTACGGTTCAGTAGGCAGGGAAGCCCTGTTACCGCGTGTGCTGTTTTGTGGAACGTCCGGCACACACGGTGCATAGGAATAATTTTCAGCACAGGATCAGTGGGGAAAACAGTAATTATACTGTTGTCTTTAGTGAACCTCCCCCCCCCCCC
>JAODLC010000065.1:10972581-10991284 GCA_026781145.1 Hippopotamyrus pictus
AATGTATTAGAGACACTGCATGACACTTGCATCGGCCGCATGAATCACGACTCGCCTTTGAAAAAGCATGGTGATTGGAATTTCTTAACAGCTATTGATAATAGATGGTTTATCATGTTCAAAAACCTAGATGTTTATATTGATATCTTTGCATATTTTGTCAAATTCTGTCATAAAATATATTTTCAGAGCAATTCAGATGTTTCCAGTTGTCCAGTTATCAATGCAACACATTTCCTACATACATCTCTCTCAGTCTTATTGATTGATTCTTTTCCTAATTGAAGCACGAGTCTTTAAAGTTACATCACAGACCAGTTTTGCATCATGTCTGAAATTCAATCAATACTTTTCATCATGCATGGGTTCATCGAATTCTCTTCAGAGGTGTAGCAATATTATGTCATTAAAGTCTTCGAAAACCTTTGAGAGGCTCAGCCTCATGAAGAACGTAGCGCCTTGATGAGGATGTTCTTCCATTTTCTGTCCCTCTTCACTCCCTCTTGTCTCTGTTGTACTGTATCTCCTCCTTTTCTCCCGCATCTGCCTCTGTCCCACTCTACCATTTGCTCTATTCTTCTCTTTTGCTTTCATCTCGAGGATCAGTCTAACCCCTCTTTACAAGTAGCAGCTTTTCCAGATGCTGGAAGTGCAGTTAATACTACTGTAATTGGAACTGCTAGTTTTGTAAGTCAGCCTCCCCGGTCCCTGTGCACTCACCTGTGGGGGGCTGTGTGCTGGCATATCGGAGCCTCCTTCCATCCTTGGAAACCATTCGCCGACCCTTATGTAGACCCTTCACCTCAGTGTGATCATGGTCACTATGGCACAACTGTAACATTTTCTACGGAGCAGCTGTTAAGCAAGTTGAAGCTTAACTACATCGTTTGCCAGTCAGTTCACCTCACTGATTGGGGACTAGACGGCCTCTATCCCCATCAGTGATGCATGAATATCTGATTACGGATGATTGCTGTGGCAGGCGTTTATAGGAGTGTTAATGCGTGAACTAATTAGCTCCTGCTTTTTTAAAAGGATCTCGGAAAAACCTGTTGGATCTGACACTTTTGCGTAGCTGTCGCCTCACACCGCCTGGGTGTGGGTTTGAATCCTGCCTCTACTTTCTGTTTGGAGTTTGCAGGCTCCCCATATTTTTGTCTATTTTTTGTCTAGGGGTATAACAATTCATCGATTCTAATGGAAATATTGATTGCTAAGGCCACTAGACGATTTAATGAACTCAACAAATATCAATTCATATCATTAAATGGTGTCCGAAATGCTGCCAAACGAAACAGGTGAACAAAATCTCTCGCACGAAGCAATCTCAATATTCACTTTGGTAGAAAGTAGAGACCAATACATTACAGTACATTGTGTGTAGTTTAGTGCATTTGTGTTCTTATGTTTTCAGAGAGAAAGTTATACATATCCAGACATAGGTTTTTGTTGTTCAAATAAAAATATAAAACAGAATGTTTCCTGTGCAGGCGTTGTTTCTGTTTTTGAGACATGTATGTTGTTTCAACATATTCTATTGTTAAAATGAAAGATTAAACATTTTTTGTCTTTTTGATTTTACATAAATTCCACTAAAATCAGCTTGTTTCCCAGCATTGAAAATATTGATCATGAATTACTGAATTTAATCATGTCGTATCGCAGTAACATTTTAGATATCACCAGATACCGACTCACTAACCCCAAATTTTGTCCAGGTACAGCAGTTTTTTTTCCTGCAGCCCAAAGAAATGCAGTTAGTCTAGTTGGGGTCTCTAAATCGCCCGTAGTGTATGTGCCCTGTGATGCACTGGCATCCCGCCCCGGTCCTGCCCTGCCTTGGGCAGCCTGAGATCGACTTTAAGCTTCTCCTGCAACCCTGATCAGGATAAGTGGTTGGAAGATGGATGTATGGATAGATGGATGTATTTTTGAACACTTTATTCCTTATCTGTGTCTCCTAACACACATATTTAACAAACAAGCATTTATACAGTTATTCAGACAGTGTGAAACACCCTAATCTGCTGAAGCACTGGAGTAGTTAATTTGATTGTCGTCATTCAGATCTATTTTAGCTCGATGAGATAGAGTTATGAATTGGATTTTCAATAATGTAAATCCGTTTTGGCTTCGGTAGGTGTAGAAAGAACTTAAATCACTGAATTGTTCCTCCCATTTCCAATACAGCCTCTCTTGGATATTTGCCATAGCCCTAATCTCTTTTTGATAGCAGCGAATCCTGCATGCTGGCTTAACACAGCTGCATCTCCCACCTCTGCTTTCTGCATGGTGTTATGGAGCCAGCACACCCTCACATGCCCTCCTTTATCATTGTTTTTTTATTTTATTTATTTATTTATTTATTTATTTATTTATTTATTTATATATATACTGACTCTGGTTTCTTCAATAATGGTTATGATTTGCTTTTAGACTGGTCCTATTCAATATTTCTTTACTTGTCTTTGCGAATGCCTGTTTTTAAAAAAAATATATATTGTGGTCGTATAGAAATGTTGTTGTTTCGTAACCAGTTACCCATACAGTGAAGATACCAGTCAGGGGAAGCAGTACATGAACACTCGCTGTCCTGCCTGGTGTGACCGGATCCTGATGTCCGCCTCAGCCAAGGATCTGGTTTTAAAGGTAAGTTACCCCCTGGCCTTACCAGAGATGTGCTTCTGAACCTGGCACAGACATTTCCTTTAGATGTCAGTTCGAGCCCCACTTCAGCCACCAGGAATGCTTTTTTCCTGCCAGTATGAGCTGAGATTTTCATATCAAGTTTGATTAGAAATGTTAAAAAGTTGCTTTTATTGCACAAACCAGCATTTGGTTTTTTTTGTTAATTAAAGAGAAGATTTTAATGTTATCCTCCCAGGTCCCTAAAATGACTCATCATAGCACTTAATATGTGGTTTACATGGTTCGGTGTAACGCATATTGTAACTTTTTTAAAAGCATTGAAAGGTCATTTCATTTATTGTTCTTAATAGTTTCTTATGTAATTATTCTTAATTATACCCATCGAACAATGACTAATAAAATAATAAATGTTAATGTTGTCCATTATTAACTGCTGGTGTGCAGAGCTACTGCAATATCACTCTGATGTGGATCTTAGTTTTTATTTGGTTTCGGCATGAATTGGAAGGAAAATGGTCTACGGTGGGCAGAAAGATCTTGATTCTGAAAAATAGGCTACAACTAGTCTACTCAAATAAATCAATAAATACATACATACATACATACATACGTACATAAATAAAATGCCAACCGTCAACCTGACTTCATTGCTGGATTCAGTTGAAGGTGTCTTTCTGAGATGGTGGCCTGGTGGAGTCGTTTAATTTTAAACCTCTTTAAACTGAAGTGAAAGTTATTGTCTTATACCAGTTCTAACAGTTTTTAGACTTTGTACATAAAGTAGTAGGTTTCTTAGATATTTGTTTTCAGTTGTGTATCTTGTGCAATTTCACCCACTGGGTGTATCGGTCCCATGTTTGGAAGATCACTGTAAGTTGCGTACACTGTAAGTTGCGTACACTGTAAGTTGCGTACGCTGTAAGTTGCGTACAGGATCTCCCCTTTTTTTAGCTTCACTTCAGAGTATGTCAGATATTGGCTTATGTAAGGTTTGCATATATATATATATTTGGTAAATAAAATTTCATTCAAAATGAAATACAATATATTTCATGCTTGCATTTGGCTTCTTGCAGTTATTTGTTTCTTGTCCTTGTGTTCTCCATTATAAATTCCCTGAGTTTCCGCTAGGAAGATATTTTTAACAACAGTGATGAGAAATGCTTTTTTGGCTGGACCTGGTGAAGCTTGCAGTGAGTTTGTCTCCCTAAATTTCCATCCATACTTACACGAATTTCACCGGCCTCTAATCCACTTTAGTTTGTTGAATTTGCCTCTGTAGGTAATTTGGTTTTTACACTGTCAGTGACGCTCTCCAAACTGTAGTGGATGTTGAGTCTCTCGATCGCTCAATACCCGTCTGTCCCTCCCTCTCCCTCCTCCTCCTCCTTTTCTATCTTTGTCCATCCATCTTATTCTCTCTCAGCTCCGCCAGTCCCACAGATGGAGATACGGCATCTGTGAATATTCATATACGGAGATGAGCTGAGTCCACACAGGCAGGCAGCACACATCCAGGATCTCATTGAGTGCCAGTTGCGTGTATGAGCACCGTGGCCCAGGAGAACTCTGATTTCTTCAGCTCTAGAAACTACTCCCCCCCCCCCGTTTCCTATTACTGAAAGTCAACAACGTCACAGATCCAAACTGGCATTGTACACTCAGACAAATCTTTCTACCCCAGATCCATCCAACATGCATACAGATCTGCAACCTTGTTTAAAGGCCCAGCATTATAAACACATGAAAGTCGTGCTTGATTCTGTTGGATGGTTGTGTTGTTTTTGCATTTTGGACTCTATTTCTGTGTTTTCTTTAACAAACTCAAGAATGACCTTGGAATGTGATTCTTGTAGAATTTAAAAAAATGAATTCTGCTCACTAAGAAAACCACAGGAAGTTCGGGAGATCAATCTGTTGCTTAGGAATTTAACATTTTGTTTTTTATACACATAAAATAAACAAACCTGATGATGATGAAATATAAGTTGTTCACCATTTTAGCGATGAATTTATAATGCAGCAATGTGTACAGTTTAGCCAGCACAAATTAGGCGGTAATAAGATTAGTTATCAGTAACTATAATAAATATTACATTCGGAGCTTCTGATATAACACTCTGACACTTTATTGCATATACTTTTGACTATTATGAGTATTTTTAATTAAGTTTAAATTGTGGCATTTTTGAATCTGTTTCTGGGTTATTTTTGAATTATGACATAATTGTTGCATATAACAACATTATGCAGTATAGCATTCCAGTTGACCATGGTACATTACTTGAAATTGTCAGGTAAAGTTAAATGATGTTAAAGCTAGCTGTTAGGCTAACAGTAGAAGAACTGATTTATGATATGTTGATATATATAAAAATAAATTACAGCTCAGTATTAATGTTACTAAACTGGAAGCTAAATAACCTGTTATCTGATCATTTAATTTTTTCATTGCAAACATTTAGCAAATAGTTTGACCTCAGTGGCAATTGGAATATTCTTAAAGCAGTAGTACATAGTGACATTTTTTTAAGCGTAAATATCTTGTATATATTGATCCTGTTCATATGTAAATGAATTACCAGCTCACTGAGTATTTTCATTATCTTCCTATTAGTGTTAACTATATCCGGTAAAACTTGAATATTAAATCGTCAGTAAGCAACTTTAAACAAAAAAAAAGGATGATTTCAAAAATTGAGTTACACGCATATATTACTTGACTCGGTAATATCTGTTTTTGGCTGTTAATTGTTGATAATAGAGGGTCCAGTCTGAGCTGTTTTTTTTTTTTTTTTTTTTTTTTTTTTAAATCCCCTAATGTGTGAATCTCCACAGATGAGCTTACGGGGCACTGAGCGTCGACGTAGACACAAGGCGCCACAGATTGTAGAGACATGGGGCTGTAAACAGCCTTCATGCAGCATCATCTATCATGGCACGGTCCGTTAACTTGCCATCATGTTATTTTCTGCTTTCCGAGCCCTAACACACCAAAGGTTGCCCGCTGCCTGGGCGGCCCGTCGGCAGCGCAGAGCACGCGGTAATGAATGCTCACCCGAGTGTGTGCTTGTTTCTGCCGGAAAGCCCTGGTAATTTGTTTATCTGTCTAAAGATTATGCAGCCCGAAAATCCACAATTTTATGCTGCCTTTGTAAATGATCAAGTCCTGTTTGATGAATGTATCCCGGCTCTCAGAGTCAGTGGCACGATGCTCCCCAAACATATTGGAAAGTGCTGATGCATGCCTTACGAAGAGGTAATATCTGTGTTCTAGCCCTACCATTGGTGCGCTGCTGTGATGGTGACCTTAGACTCTGTTATTGGTTTGAAGTTAATTCAAATTTAAGTTTATGGTTCATTTTTTACTTTTTTGTCCTTAAGCACATCTCACCTAGTCATGCTTGGTTGCATCCAGCTTAGAGACTTTAAAATGAAGAGTGTTTAAAAAGTCTTTAGTTCAAGCACAAAAAAAACATGTATCTTTTCTACATCTTTTGAATATTATTCTATAGGAAAATATTTAGAATAAAACGTTTTTTATAAAGATCTTTTTATTATTTGTGGGTTAATTGTTCTTTTATAATTTCCTTTTTCTCTTAACATTTTCTGCAGTTTTCTTTAAGCTTGTTTGTTTCTTCAGCATTTGTGGTTTGTTTTTATTGAATGCATTTTTCTTAGTTATGAAGGCATTTAACTGAATTTTTGTTTGTTTTTTATTTGTTTGTTTGTTTTAACCTTTAGCCTGAAAATGAGGACAAAGCTGTGATCTATGATAATATAGGGCCTAACGTCTGTATGGGGGACCATAAGGTAACAGCATTATTGATCTCTCTCTGTCAGCTGTCTAGTTTTCTTTAATTCATTAAGTCTGTCGTTTGAGTGTGCCGTATAGTTTTTCGCCAGTTTTTGCATTTTCATTTTGAACCTTTCATTTTGCTTCACTCTCTTCGATCAGTATAATATAAACAGTAATAGGTTTCTCGGATGTCTTGCACTCTGTCATGAGCTCTTACTGTGTAATTTCACAGGAGATGCCACTTCCAGCTAATTTGCACTAGCTTGAAAATACTTGCGGGATTGTTTACATATTTATTTGTTGAACAGATGACTGCTCTCCTGCCCTTTTATACACTTCATACCCAGCCCATGAAACAATCACGCTGTACTCTTGCTGATCCCCCAATGCTATATGTGTATTGCTTTTGTATCTTCTTCTTTTATATCACTCGCATATGGACACCATCCAATCAACATTGTTGTTGTGAGTGCAAGTAGACAAACGGTGCACTTATTTAAGAGAGTAAAGCTTGGTTACTTTTTCTGCTGCTTTCTTAATTTTCAGAGCTGTTACTGCTCACAACTTTCCTGTCTTCAGTAACTGTATTGTCATATTAATTGAAAATAATGCTGAAATAAGCCATAAGCCTGGTTAGATGAATTAAGAGTTTTGTCATTTATTAGTGGAAGAGAAAAAAATCATTCAAACTAATGATTAATGAAAAGCTGTAATTTTCAGTATCACAGTGAAAAATTGTTAGCAGAAACTGTTTTACACAGCTAAAATCTCATATTATTAGTAAACACATTACGCCAAGAACACGGACACTTATGTGATGTGTTCGCTTATCAGTTTCAAGTTGTTTTTTAAGTATGTGCTTCAAAATCAGGAAAAATAGCTTATACTTTTCCATGTCTCAGAATTAGACCAAGTCTGATGCAATTACAAACACGTCTGTATCTGTTTCTTTTGCAGCCTGTCTTCCTGTCATTTCGAATAACAGCAGGGGCAGGTAAACCTAATGCAAATAAGCACAAGTGTTGTGTCGTGCAGTGATGTTGTGGTAAATATTATTTTATTATTATTACTATTACTGCTACTACTACTGATACTACTACGATTATTATTATTATTATTATTATTATTATTATTATTATTATTATTATTATTATTATTATTATTATTTCACTTTCATTATTTTTGCACTCTAAAATTGGAAAAGTTATTTATCTACTACTTTTCATTTTTAGCGTGCTTTCAATTTTGCAGGTAAGCGGTGCCAAAGGGTCGAGAAGATTTTTCAAGAGACCGACCTCTAAGAACAATATCAATATAAAAAACAGAAAAATTTGTATAGACTTTGCTGCCGAGTCCTTAAATCCACATCCATAGACTGCAATTGGTTCACAGAGCTTCAGACATCTGGACCGTGCTCAAGAATCACTTAAAACATTGGACTGTGTTCAAGAAATGCTTAAAATATTGGACTGTGCTCAAGAAAATCCCTCACTTACCTCACCCGTCATCATCTTCCCCGTAACGGACCCCGAAATATGGACAATTATTTTACACATCACAGGTTTGTTGCCAAAACTCTAATTGAAAATACTACATATTTTAGATACCATATTTACATTTTATAGAAATGCCTCTACATAGAAGATACTTCCATACAGTATGTAAGATGTTAAAAAAGTAAAGTGCAATGCAAAAAACTTGTATATCTATATTGGTAGATTTATTTGTACATTGAATTGTATATGTAGATGTATTGATGGTTTTAATGCCTTTTTTTTACCACGACTTTGTGGTCTCATTCTTAGAATAGATAGTTATTTTCATTTCATTGATTTTGTTATCGCTGATTTGGGTGGATATTACACACAGCCATGCCTCACAGCCATCAGCTACTTTTCGTTTTCTATACTTAAATTAAGGATAATTTTAAATTCGTATCAACATTCAATGTTGAAATAGGGATATCTTAAAATTTTTCGGGTTGGATCTTGTTTCAGATGCCCCATCAGGCATTTAAGACCTTTAAATCTAGCAGTTTTAGATTATTCAGCGAACCTGATTTATATAGCCTGTAAAAGGTATTTTAAGCAATGCCATAGATCATTCAAGTATATAAGATGTTGTTTATCACATATAGTAGTCTCACTTTATTCTTATTCTAACTTATTTCTACATAATATTATGGCTCTGAATGTGATGTTTTTAGATAGGCTTGGGTATCTTAAACTGTAAATTTTTTTTTTTTTTTTTTCCTGTTTTTGTTACTGCATTTCGGTGCCAAGTATTGTATACTTAAATAAGAACATTGTGAAAGACAACTTAAAACAGTTTAATCCAACAGTAGCTAAAGATGTGCAGTTATAAATTGTATATATTCTAATTGCAGAAAAAATTGCTTTTTAATTCTGTATGTAGCCATCTGCAACATTCAAAGCTATGTTGCAACTAATTACTCTCATAGCTCATTACAGCATTAAACTGCGATTAAGAAGTTTATTGATGAAACATAAACGTTTAGTTTATTGATTTAATTTAGTACACTACAGAGTTCACAAATTGTGTGAAACCGTCATTGATTCTTCATCAAAATGACTACAAGTGGAAATAATTTTCTGCCTGCCTCAGAATTGATGTCGTCTTGACAGTGTGATTTGGTTCTAGACAAAACTGCTTGTAAACGTTTTTTGCAGGTCACGTGATAGCGTGGAAATGGCCGCGTTATAATCGCATTTTTTTTTCCTTCAAGCAAATAGAGATTCTACCCCGTAGACTACATGGCCTTTAGAGTTGGTTATGTGGCTCTGAAGCAATAAAATTATTAGAATTCAAACTGTGTGATTTATTTTCGTCAAATGCATTTAATCATTGGCTGCCTTTCGCATAAATCGTTGCCTTTATCTTCACTTCATTGTCAAGTTTTTTTTTGCCTTTTTAATATCCGTGTACTGTAACTGAAGATTGTACTTAAATTATGTTCTTATCCCGTACTATATAACTAATCCCCAATAATTTTTAATTTCGTTTTTCGGTTGTCTGTTTAATAGGAAAGTGCAATTTTCCCAGTCTTTTTTTCCCACATAAGCTGCTATAGCTGCGATAATTATGCGTTATTAAAATATACTACTAGGTCATCGTTAGAATCAACCAGGAATCCCCGACAAAACATTCGTCCATAATAAGACCATACACCTTGCATCAAAATCACTTAAAAGTTTTTTTCCCCTCTTTTTTTAAAAATACCATATTGCTAAAAAAAACTATCGAAAATTCATGTGATATGAAAATTGCAGATTTTTAAAAATCGTGAAGGGAAATCATTACATGAGCTTTTGTTTTTAACTTGTTTCTCCGTTGTGAGAAATAAGGAAAATTATATCCAAGTAAAAGTAAAACGAGTAGTTTTCTAAGTAGCTGTAACATTACGGATGCGTGTGCGCGCGCCAGTATATTGAACTGTGTACTATGTAGCGGTTAAATTGGTGTGAAACGGTACAAGAAGGGACGTATCGATCTTAATTTAAGTTGATCTTAGTATTTCATGAATTGTTCGTCTAAATTACATGGATCTTATGTTTAACTCTTAAGTACGTTAATGTTGTGCGTCTCCTATCACATGTAGTTCAAGCAATAAAATAGTGACTTGTTTATACCCGAGGGTTATATTTTGGTGGCATTGTTGCATTCTCTTTCTTAAATGGGTAATATTACAGTATCAGTTCATTTGATACTAAACTATGAGCCACATATGTTTACAAATTGTAAACGTCACAGATCTAGAATATAACGGAAGTTTAGTAGCAAAAGGCGCATCCAAAGCGCCCCACGTTAGTTTACCATTAACAGGTTGTAGTGCAAATAATATTGCACAATCGGACTCGTTTCATGTTGTCCCGATGTTGGAACAATAATCTGTAATGTGTATACTGCATCCTGTTAAAATACTACAGGATATATAAAACAATATCTTGTTAAATAATTTATTGATAATACAAAGATTTTCTTCCTACATTTTGTGGAAGTAATAATACTCTCTTAATTCAACATAAACAGTAATCGAGTTTTTTTGGTAAAATAAAAACATAAATTCCTTAAAATGTAACAAAAAAACTGTCTAAATGGAAAATGTGAACAAAACTTTTTACATCATAATTTACAACATTTTACATTATGTACCTGCGCAGTCTTTTAAACTTTTAAAACAGGGAATTGCTTGTTAAGTGACACTTGACAACAAAATTAAGCTAGTATTAACGCAAGAAAAATGTTTGTTTTTTTGGGAGAAAAAAAGTTGCTTCCCTGTACTGGGTGTCTTCATCACATAACTTATTCAGTAAAAAATATATACATCTCACTTACATTATCGTCTGTACAACATATATCTCATATTTCCAATTACCGCCCTCTCCTCAATCTTTGAACGGTATATACCCTGGTTATTTTAGCTTTTGGAGTATCGAACAGCAGAGTCCTCCGCTCGCGTTAAGTTATCACAAGGCGTCCGAGCTGTTACTGCAGGGACTGATCAAGGACATATTCGTCGCTTTGTGCTTCTTCAGCAGTCTCGTTATTTTTTCGTCGTCTGAATTTGGATCCAGTGGTTTATTGTACTCGTCGTCGTCCTCATTGTCCGAACTTTCCTTCATTTTCTCCGTTTCCGAGTCGTGTTTCTTCTTGGCTGTGGCCATTTCAGCTGCGTGTCGCTTCCGCCATTTGGTTCTTCTGTTTTGAAACCAAACCTGTTGATTAAAAATGGGAAGAGTTACGCAAAATATCACTTGGGGTGGCAGCTGATTATATTCACTCCATGGGCTTCAAATAAATTCAATACATCCCTAATATAAGCAGTATTGTTAATGTTTATTAGGTAGGAATATATGACGGGGGTGTAATTGAAAAATATAAGATACAAAAAAAAAAAAAGAATCGGTTACAGTGTTTCACTTCTACTGCTAACAACCGCAATAACAATAGATTCTCGGTTTGAAACTGTCATATTTAATCATGGGAAGGGAGCATCGTTACCTTCACTTGGCTTTCGGTCATCCCTAAAGAATATGCGAGACGTGCTCTTTCGGGACCCGCCAGGTACTTTGTCTGCTCAAAAGTTTTCTCCAAAGCGAAAATTTGTTGTCCTGAAAATGTAGGTCTGGAATGCTTCTTCTTGCCGTCCTTGTCAAGCATCATGTTCGCCTGGGCTAAGGAGATAAACCTCAGTGTCAGTAAAAACGTACAGATGCATAAAATGCTGGTAATCAGTTTCAACACCACTTACATGATCTCATACCACACCAAACTGTTTATTTTCCTTTATTACACCGATTCTGTATTGTTTACTGAAAACAGCTAATTACGGTTTAATTTTTAAATGATACTTCTCAAATATTCTACAAAAATAAACTTAAGTAACACCGCAACAATTTAATATAATGAATACTTTATTTTAATATTTGTGTTATTGTTGTCGTTGTTATTGTCGATGCATAACGGGACATTTTAGCAATAAGGTCCACTGAAACATTCCAGCTCGTTCATTAAGTTAAAGATTATAACAGGCGTCCATGACTTCTAGTATCGTTTTCAAGCACCCAAGCATTGTATTGCAAACTTAACACTTACCGGGACAAGGCACCCGTGGGTCTCGCCACGGAGAACTCTGCATTACACCAGGCCAAAATATGGGAGCTCTGCCAGGCAGTTCAGTCAAGGGCTTCGGGTACCGAGAAACGGCAGCCGGGTTAAAGTACATCCCCGCGGAGGTGGCCAGCCCATTTATCCTGGGAAATCCCGAGAGCAGTTGTCCAGCTGTTGTAATCGGTCTGCCCAAGATGTCGCTTATTCCATGCGGCGTTCCCAGAGAGAGCTGCGAGTTCAGGTTTGTGAGCGAAGGTGCCTTGAAGCCCGAGGGATTTTGCAAAGTGTAAGGGAATAAAGACGTCTTCATCTCGGTCATATTGTGTAAAGCTGCCAGCGGTGTACTGCCTAGGACGAAAGCACTCTGCCGATTAGTATCCATCTGCCCAACTGCTAACATTTGTGAGCATGAACCACTGAATGCGCGACGGTAAAAATAAAAACCAAATAAAAAAAAGAAAAAGAAAATAAAAAAAAGAAAACGGTCAGAATTCAGACACAACTACCAGCCTTGTGGAGCTGATCCCGAAAGCTGCAACAGTTAAAAGTTCAATGCAAAAATCTTACTTTTTCTAAAGCGCAGTTTTCTAACTTGTTCGTTCAAAAAAGCTTGACTTCAGACAGTCTCTTGTGTATTTGCCGTGTGCGTCCACAATGGGTATCCACTCGGAAGTAGAAAGAACAGATGATGTGTTTTAGTGGTTTGGATGTAGTACGGAGTAAGGTCGACTTTCTAAATTGACTCGGGCTGTGATGTGAGCGCAGCGGGATGCGCTGATAACCGCGCAGCCACCTGCGTGCGCATTTTTCCCATTGGATAACATTAAGCGAGTCTGCACTCTGATTGGACAACGCGGACTTTTGTACTTTGCATGCGCCTCACTTTGACAAAGCTTCACTCTATCAAGATCTTATTGTGCTGCTATTAATGACGCATCGTACTGTAGAAATCATTGTTTCAAGATTTGACAAAAAGATATATTTACTTTGTAATCAATTACCGCTGACAAAGTAAGTACATTAACCTCAATACAAGTATGCTGTACTATGATTTTCAGTGTTGGGAATTCAGAAGGACTATAGACCGGATAAGAGCCTTAAAAGAAATCTTGATTTTATTGCGTAATGTAAATACAACTGGCTAAAATGAACATATTTCAGACAATCAGAACGTAATTCATAAAATGTTTATTACCTTTATTGTACCCAACAAAAAATGTGAATAGTAATTATTTTATAATAAATAATAACATGTACAAAGTTTTAGCATATACAACTATAAAACACAAGAAGCATTTATAATCACTAAGATAAGCAAAAATAAACTTTGATTTTTCTCAAGTATTATAACTGACTAGAAGTTGAATTTAGGCCTGTTGTAAAGTCAAATTTATTTGCGTGCAATGTTCGGGTAAGAGTTTTGTATGAAAATCTTTAGCATTGCTTTAAAATAAGTGGAATCTCTGAAGAAAAAAATATTGCATATTTTATTAGGCTCTCCTTGTGTTTTTGTGATAAGTCCTATAATGTCTTTGTTTTCATTATGACAAGTCTTTTTGCTTTCGATTTGCTTTATAGTCTAGTACGGCTAAAAAAGCGCAAACCCTTCACCGTCATCACACTGAGTGGTGCACTTAGCCTCTGCGTATTTTTTATGGATATGTGATTTTTATCTTCGTGACATATAGCCTATTCAAGTAGGAATTAAAACACGCAGCACAAGCTTTAGTAAGTATAGAAAACTTTTATATTACTGAGAAGCATAATTATTTTAAGTGTATCACAAGACAACATTTATTATATTAAACAACATAAGCGAGTAGGGAAAATGGTACGTATTTTACCGTTTGTTATGTCTTGTGTTATTAATTTTACTTAGTTATTATTATTATTAGTCCTATTATTATTATAGGCCTATGTATTCCAGTTCTAGTAAACTTTTTGGTACCGGTTTTGTTTCGCGGATTATATAGTTCCTAATAACGGGGAAGGTTAACCGGTCCAAAAATAACAGGTGACCTGTATCGATAGTTCTTAGTCCTTCGTATCCACTTAAAAAGTTACTATGTAAATTGATAGCCTACATTTGGGTAAAGTTTTAAAAATAATTGTATTTTGCATGGCATGGCCTATAATTACATTGTCTTTGCGAAATCTTTGTATAATACTGCACTTCATAAATACATCACGCTTAAAGCATTTAGTAAATATTTCGTCATTTTGGCAATTACAATTCCTCTATTTATTACTTGACTTACTTGAGGGGATGAGAATCTGCAAAAAAACTATCATTTGAGCACATTGAATTTTAAGTTCTTGGTAGTAATTGTTCGTTTTAATTCTGCCCTTTAACACTACAAACTTTAAATAATATCGATTTTTAAAATAATGGAACTTAGAATGACTAATTTGAAATAGATTTTATTTTGAAATACGTTTGTACGGCGGCAGTTTTGGGCTATTCTAAATATTTTATTCGTGCATAAATGTTTTAACGTCAAAACGGTGTGTTGCCCCTTATACAAGTTAAGTCCGAAACTGCTATCTAAAAGCTTCCAAATCCCGCTCTTAGAAAAACATAATTGACCGATAATGATTTGTAAATTTAATCATGTATTAGGACAAGAATGTTGTATTTCTGTGACAGTTTTGTGGGAACGATATTGTTACAAAATTGGCAGAAATACGCCCAATTTGATCAATTAAACTACTCCACTCAAACTGATTTTACGTGCATACTTGAAAAACACTCCAAGCAGGCCTATTTGACGATTGAACTGAAGCACTTATATAGTTTATTGTTTTCAGCCGCAATTACAAATGTTAGCTATATAAATATCGTTTACCGCTCAGTAACGTAAATATGACAATTATAACCAAAACTAACAGCAACGTCAAGATATTTGACTCAGAGGAGGGACTTGATGTAATACTTGGAACACATGACATGGATTTTATGCGCCATCTGGTGGTCATTGTTGGACGTGCATGTAGCCGTTCAGTTTGCGCAATGACAGTCTGTTGGGGGAACTAATGCATTAAACTTTCGATTAAAAATATACTCTGTGGAATGTCATATGGTGAATACTTATTTTTTTATTTTATTTATACTGAATACCTTTATCTACCTATCTCTCTATCCGTCTATCTTTCATCTAATCAGTTTGTCCATCTGTTCATTCTTCATCACTTGCATACAGTTTGCAATTTCTACAATATCCATGGAACTGGGGTGGAGTTCATGTTTCCGGAAGGAGTTTATGGACTGATATTTTAACAGTGACTTCCATCATCATCGTCATCATCATCGTCATCATCACCATCGTCATCGTCGTCATCGTCGTCATCATCATCGTCATCATCATCGTCATCGTCGTCCATTCCTCCTCCAGCGGCTATCCATAAAATGAGTGGCAGGACTAAGGGAGAAAAACCGAACTGTTAGTGAGACAATTGGAGTACCTTGGAAAATGCGACCTTTATTAGTAACCGTTTTTTTTTTTTTTATGGTGGCACAGGGGCGACTTTGTTGCTTCATACCTCCTGTAGGGGGATTTTAATGCCACTTCTCCCCATGTGGAGGGGGGGGGGTCCTCCCAGTTTCTCTAATGGCATGCAGAATTCCTCATGGTGTATATTCTGTAGGAGTGTGCGTGACATTCCATGGACTGGTATCCTGTCCAGATTGCTCCCCTACTGCTCCCTCACAGCGCTGATCAGGATAAATGGTTGGAGGATGGTAAGGATGGATGCATTGGTGGTCTTTATTGGACAGTCTACATGTTAAATGTCTAATGTTGTTTAATCCACTTCATTGGGTTTAATTTAAACACATTTTTTAAGTTACTAACATCCATCCATCCATCCATTTTCTAACCCGCTTTATCCTTATTGGGTCGCGGGGGGGGTCCGGAGCCTATCCCGGAAGCAACGGGCACGAGGCAGGGAAGAACCCTGGGCGGGGGGCCAGCCCATCGCAGAGTTACAAACACGTGTTTGTGATTTTGCTTGACATTCACAGAGCAAGTATTGGACCACCCTCAAGCAGGGAATTGATTGGGAATCCACTTTTATCCAAGATTTCTCACACAATTATTGCTAATTCTTTTCTATACTGTGTATAGTTTGACACCTTGAACGTTTGTGCACTCAAATTTCAGCCTAGCTATGCAAGGTTGTTGTTCCCCTGGAGACAGTTGGGAAATGTAGTAGTTGTGCCTTCATTGCCTGATGGATTGTTCGTACAGACCCTTAAAGTCCTATCAGACTTTAACAAATGTCACAAATGTAGCAGCAATAGCAGCAGTAATAATTGTATTTTTAAGAGCCAACTAAATAATAATCAGAAAGCAAGTTACACAGTCCTATCATCATGCCACATGAATTACACAACAGGTAAACTGAATATAATAGTTACATATTAATTCCCAAAGGATAATAGGAAAGTAGTTGGCTTCTCAAATATTATAATTATCTTTACCTCGAAAAATATGGATATTTAAATTAAAAATT
This sequence comes from Hippopotamyrus pictus, assembly GCA_026781145.1. Taxonomy (NCBI): domain Eukaryota; kingdom Metazoa; phylum Chordata; class Actinopteri; order Osteoglossiformes; family Mormyridae; genus Hippopotamyrus; species Hippopotamyrus pictus. The sequence goes on from JAODLC010000065.1 coordinate 10,989,173, forward strand.
CTATTAAGAGCACATATAACATAGTCTTCTGGTGGTTATCAATGAATGACTCGAAAGATATTTATAGACAAAGCCCCATAATAAGGAAAGATGCATTCAGAAGATCTGTGAATTCAAATATTTCACACATCGTAATTATATTAATGGTTTTCTTTTCTCAGCTTGTCCACCAGATTCTAGATTTATAGCTGTCTTTAAAACTGCTGAATAGATCATTTATATATTTAGAAAGACTGAACCTGAAAACCGTTACTTCCTGTGGAAATTCAAGTGGAAACCAGTCATTCATAACCACTAAAGACATAATGACCACCAGATGGCAGCAACTATTAATGGAATGTCATTAACATCAACATTTATGCTGAATGTCAAAAAATGTAATAAGTATAATAAAACCACGTGTTGCTATGAATATAGGTACTTATATCTATTTATCTGTTATCTTATGTCTATATCTATCTTATATCTATTGATCTATGGGAGACAAGATCAAAAGCTATTTTACATATTCTTTTTTGTCTTCATAATGGTTGAAATACTTTAATTTGTTCATTCATCAATTCATGTCCAGTCCATTTATGTTGGACGAGGTTAAGAGGCACGCTTTAACCCCTCTGTTGACAAGAGAAATATAGTGTTTCCCAATATTCAAAAATAGTAAGATCAGAAATTTAATGGCAACATCCATGTACAAATCTAAATGACTGCAAAGAGTTTAAAGAGTTGACCTTATTGAAAGTGGTTAGCTGTTTCTTCAAGAATAAAGTATGAGCTAAATTGTACTCTAAATCAAATCTAGGATTGTGAAAATTGTGACATTGCCATCCATCAGTTTAAAGGGTCAGTCGTTACAGGAATAAATAAATAAATAAATAAATATATAATTGTAATATATATGTATATTATTTACTTACATATCACTTTAAAATTTTGTTTTGAATTACATGTGTTCCACAGAAGGTCAGCATTTAGCCCTCATTCACATTGCAGAATACCTGCCGTGGAAACCTTGGGGGAAGACAAGATGTTTATGTTGTTATGTTTCACTCAAAGTGTCACTCCAAGGAGAGCATCTGAAGCAGGTCGTTTTATACATAATGATACTTACATGCAGGGCCATAGGAACACCATTGGGGGGAGCAAAAGGACATGTACCTTACAATATTTAATATGCCACCCCCCCCCCCCAACCATGCCCAGGATAAGGGAAAGATGGGTGGATATATTTTCAAATGTAAACCATCATTGTAATGCGATTCTCCATGACATTTGAAACAGCTTATTAGTTGCTTATTATTACATGTGGCACATAAATGTAACTATGTAACGAAACTGATATTGATAATATTCTGAAGTAAGTAGCCTCACAGACAATGAAGTCTTATTTTAATTATAGCATCATAAATTAGTAGGGCAGTCCAAATTGACCTTATCTGTTTGTGCAAGTAAGAAAAATCAAAAGCCAACTCTTTCATTTTGGTTGCATTTGGAAATGTCGTTCTATTTTTGCATAGTATAAAATGATCACCATTGATTCCAAAAGACCACAAAGCCAGTCAGTATTGCATGGTCCTCATTGTAATAATACACAATTATACAATTTCTTTAGAATGTTATTGACAATCCTGACACTTTCAAGGACATTTGATATCTTCTGACATATGTATCAGGGGATGTATTTCAGGTTTTAGAGATAACGGCATGACACTTTTCAAATATGTCATGTTCCTAATGTTAAAAATGAAATATTTTAGTAACAAACTTGACTCAGATTTTGAAACACATGGTATCAAAATCTGGTAAAAAATGAACTATTCATGCACATATAAAAACAATGACCGAAAACTGAAAATGTAAAACCAAATGTTTATGACATTAAACCCAAAAGCTACATTTTATGTGCAACTAATGTTACATGTTTCCAAATTGAAATTGTAAGAAGAGTAGTGTTACACGTTTTCTGATCATCATATAATCCAAAGGAGGAAATCAGCCTGTTAAGGTCAAGAAATGTCTGTGTCTTACTGTCACGCCTGGCTCCGTTCGATCCTCATGTGTGCCACGCCCCCTCATTACCTCGTGTCAATTCCTGATCGTGATCACCTGTGTCCT
>JAODLC010000065.1:11003234-11020870 GCA_026781145.1 Hippopotamyrus pictus
TCCCTTCGTGTACACATGCAAGCGCCCTTGTACCATGTATTGTGGTCACTAAAGACATGAACCGCCATTAAATATCAAACGATTTTTTTTCCTCTGGATGTCAGCTGCCATACGGTAATTGCACACTATTGCATGCCTTACCTCGTCTAAGTCGATCGTCGGCATTTTAATATCCGAGAGCTGCGCGCCGGCATATCCGCGTCTCCAAGCGCACTGAGGGCGCAGATTATCGCGCGCTGGCTGCCTGCGCGCGTCGCCCCCGGCGGTCACGCTGGCGTCACCTATAGCTCTATAAAGAAGCCAGTGACAACTTCACGCGCTATCCGTCAAGAAAATCGCCTATTAACTTCTATGAAACGTATGCTCAGTGTTTTCCGCGCAAAATTAACATATTCCCTAGTTTATCATCTTTTAATGAATTTCCCCGTAAAGTAAACAAATACTCGTCTTTATAGTGTTGTTGTTGTTATACATGAATGTCATCTGACACACTTATTTTTTCGTTACACGTAGTGCTCATTCTCACAAGAATAATAGCTGTGTTTGGTTTTCGTTGCGTTTAACCTATCGTACATGTATTACTTACATATTAAACTGTAAATTTCGATTTGGAGGAAAACTTCCCTTTGTAGAGATAATTTTTGACCTCTACCTAATGTAGTTCAATTGATGACTTCACTGCAAATAAACATTTACAAGACAGGGTCAAAACTGTCAAGTAATTTGATGTTAAACTGTTTAACAGTGTGAAGTTTGAGACTAAATCATTTAAGTGCTCGAGCTGCAATGCTGGGCTTTCAGTTTTATTTGCATCCAAAAGTTCAACATGGCTCGAGATAATTAAATAAATGCGAAATGAAGCCCCATGCAGAAAATAAAAAAATCAAAGCCAGACCCTAGCGTGACCTACTTTTTTGTAACCAGATAAGATCAGATAAGAACCAATTCTCTCCTTGGATGAATTCACAAACGGAGTTTATACGCGCTTTATAGACTGGAGAGCAGGCAGTGTGTGCGGCTGTTGTAGAAGGGCATAGCCTCACCTCAGTATTTCTGCACATGGTGAAAGCAGCCAACATGATATATCACTGAGCCTTACGGTCCTTGTTACCAGCAAACCAGGCAGCGACACTGAGTACAAGAAGCACCACAGGCTGTGTTCAGTGCAAACAGGCTAAATAGCTATACTCACCCATTCATCTTTCCTACTGCAACTGTACTGGTGAGACTGGCGCTGATCCCAGAGATAACAGGGCACAAGACAGGGGTCACCGATGATGAGATGCTAGTTCATTGCACGTTACACACTAAAACTTGCCATCAAATGCTATAAGTGATTTAGAGATTTCATCTAAAATATTTTTGGAAGCTACAGGCTCCGCACAGACTCAGATCAGGAGTGTGGAATCAACCCATTTTGCATCTAAAAAAGTGATCTGAAGGTATCTCGTACACATCTATCCATCCATAACAGCTTATCCAGTAGTGGATCATGGTGATGCTGGAGCCCATCACAAGAATCACGAGACTTAAGGTTGGACATGCCCTGGATGAGAAGCCGGTCTATCTCAGGGCACCCATTGGCATATATAATCTCACACTCTGGGCTACTAGATGTTGCCAAGGCATAGCGGCCTAGGCAGTCTTCGCTGAAGTCAACTGTTGGTTCACATCAACATCCTCAGACAAGGTACCTTTAAAAGTTTCAGCTACAGCCAGAGCCAACGAGAGCAGACGTTAAGACAACCGCGAAACGCGTTGACGAGACTCCACAGGACGATTTCGACGGAGCGTGTACGGTTGTTTCGGCTTTCTCCAAAGTGGAAGCTTCATTACGGTTCAGTCCCTTTGAACTGTCTGGAAACAAAATGTAAATCTGAAAATAAAATCTGACATGTTTTGGTTCAATCTGATCCAGTTCATTGAGAAACTGCCCTTTGCGCACAGGGGAGAACGTGTTCGAGCTTTAGAAAAGAGCATCCACATATTAAATATAAACAAATTCCTGGACTCCTAGTTTAAAATGCACATATTTAGTCTAAAATTCAACAGCAAACCATGAATATTTCCGACAGTTATATTTTGAGGCACGTGAATTTGTATTTTGCATATTTAATGCCTGCAAGTCACATATCCAATGTCAATCTGAATATTTTGAAAGTATGATCACAGGCAAATTCTGAACAAATGTATCATTACTTATTTAACGTCATGCTTTTGAATTCCGACACCGTACTGACTCTCGATAAGCGCGCGGATTTCTATTTTTAATACAAGGTGGTCGGTGGGCCGCTCCGTAACGACACAGAGTGTAATCAAGCTAAACATTCAACCTCGTGACTCAGTCCTCAGTTAAGCGTGATTCGAGCGCACACTGATAAGGGCACCAGCTTCCTTCTAGATGAAATATACGCTTAAAAAAAGGTCTGGGTTTTTCAGAGACCCATACGAGAGCAGAGAATGGCAGCGAGGGATACCGGTAGCTTCAAAGCCTGAGTGGCTGTTTGATGCTCAGGGCGACGCGTGAGAAAAGGTCTCTGTTCCACGTTCTGCAGGGTCACTGGCATTTCTGTCCAGCTCTGTTCACAGGACACGGGCAGCAGTGACCGACTCGTTACGGAACATTGGCAGCGCTAAAGGGGACAGATGGCTTCCGCCCTGTGTCACCACCCTCGCTCATCCTCTGCCCCCACTTAATGGTCACTCGCTTCCTTCAGAAATATCATCGCATCAATGTCATCATCACGGCATTCTTGTAGAGTCGTTTTGAGGGTCTTTAATTGCCTTTAAGAGTACAGCTCATTAGCGCAGACTCCTATTGAAGAATTTGACCTGGTGTCTGACAGGGGACTGATGGTACTGGGAAATAGGGGAGGGGGGCAGGCTCAGGAAGGAGAGTCAACTGACCATTAGTTTCGAGTCACGCCTACCCTTTCACGATTTCCTAGCAAATCTGGTGTGTTCTGATCCTTTTTATCAAGTCAAGTGGAGTCAAGTGAGCTTTATTGTCATACCATCCATATACAGGTATACAGTGGCACAGACCCCTAGAACTATGGTGCATTGCTGGGGGGTGGGGGGGGTTTACAGCGCTTAAAGTACAAAAATACAGGTCAGGGTTCATAGACATAAAGCAATGTGAAAGCATCACATTCCCTCCCCACCTTCAGGAAACCCTTCAAGACCCATGAATTCAAATGTCTTCAAGTTCCTTGAATGTTGCATTTCTGGTCCTTAGGTTATTAGAAGTTGTTGTGTAGCTCCTGCTCCAATCCTGCTTACACTTGTACCTGGGCATTCAGGGGGCAGCTCGGCCTAGCTGACCTTATGCCTAATGCTGACTCCTCAACAGCACATCTGTCTGTAATGTGCTATTTGCCTCAACTGAATGTCACTTTGGACAAAAACATCCTGTATATGTGTAAAAGTAACAGTAAGACAGCAGCAGCATAAAAGGGGAGGATAAATATACTGGTTAAAAACTAGCAATAAATAGATAAATAATAATTTTAAAGTGACCAGTGCCAGTTGAACATCAAGTCAACGGTTGGCATTTGAAAATACGCTTGTTATGAACAATGCACACCTGCGGGGGCCCGAGAGAGACAATAAGAGAGACAGGAAGTGATGTCGCAGTCATGCCGCATGCGAGCCAAAGCAGACACATGAGAGGAATTTCAATAAATAAATCATTTCAATAAAAAAGGACATGAAAGTGGATGACCGGACTCTGAGCTGCTCTCCTTGCCACTCGGTCTTCAAAGAGAAGGAAGACCGTGAAGGAAAGCATGAATTCATCTCTGTCACCACTATGACGTTACATGGCACCAAAGGGCGGGGAAGCGGTGGGGGGGGGGTGGCGACTTCTCAGACGGTGAATAATTCAGAGCAGAATAACGACCCGAAAAGCTTAATTCGATCTTTACAGCGGAGACACATTTTAATGAACTACTTCAGGTGAAAGTATATATGAAGGAAAAAGTTGGCTGAGAAAATATTAAAATAAAAAGATAATTGGCTGCTCCAAGGTGCCTATTAAAAAGTTTCTGTGTGATTTTCTCCGATCGGAGCGCTATTAAGAAGAGCCAGTGTCAGGGATACTTTTGACATTTTGAGCAGGTGAACTGGCCCAGCCAAGTCAGTGACAAGTGAGAAGGGGGCCCTGTGGATCAGGCTTGTCCAGGCTGGGGGGGGCACAGAGTTTCAGGCTCCCTTCCAGTGTGCTGTGTGGCTCAGTGGGTTAGGATGTTGCTCTGGTAATCAGAAGGATGCTGGTTCACATCCCAGAGTTGGCAGAATGATGTCACTGCATGTTCTTGAACCCTCATTGTTTCAGGGAGTATAGAACCCTGCTTTCTCCAAAAAATACATGTCGCTTTGGATAAAAGCACCGGCTAAATAGATTTAAGTTATTGTGGTGTGATTCAATAAGTATAAATAACATAATGATACTGTACCTTTATGAAAGTTTGAGTGAAGGGTAAGTGTCCTATAGGACCAGAGATCACAGCCGTCACCTAAAGAGGGTTCTGGACTGGAGGGGGCCAGAATATACCGGTCTACTGAGGGAGAATCCCTCCTACCCAGGTCAGCAGAATGAACCGAGGAGACCAATGGTGACATTTTGTCCGGAATCCCAGAACTTCTTGCCAGAGATTCACCCAAAACTTACTGACCGATCAAAGCCACGAAGGAGTATTCGACATTCAGATCAGCAGCTCAATCATGCTCCACCCTCCCCAGAAAGAAGACACACCCAGAACCTGATGCTGACCATGCCCTCAGTTTCAGTGTTTTCTCTCACATCCCCCACCCCCCCCCCCAACACTCCCATCCCCAAAAATAACTCCCATCCCCTCCTCCCACCCGGTGTCACATGACTCTGTTTGCTGTCCAGCTCAGAACATGAGTTTGCTGGGTCACATTTATCCACTAATCCTAATTATATGTATATATTTCATTCGTTTTAAACTAATTATACCTATTGTAATTACACAGTCTCGAAAAAAACAAATATTTGGGACCTGAAAACTATAGAATGTGGAGGGTACAGATTATGTCCCATGAAACAAATACATTTCAGCAGGAGAGTGCAATTGAAAATAAATATTATCGCGTCTGTGCAGCCATTAAGCGACTGTCAATCCGGAGATATTTGTCCGATGTCTGGGGAAGCCGGGCTCATTTGCATTCAAATGACACTTTGTTAGTGAAATCAGGCCTGGCGAGTCAGATCCGGGGAACCATTCAGTGCTGGGTCTGGTGGCAGCACAATGCTGGAGGCTGCAGCCTTCATCCCGCTTGGGGAACGACCGGCCGTTACACGCGGAGAGGCAGGGATGAACCACACGGGACACGGAACACGGGAACGCACTTCTGCCAAACATCTGTCGATCTCGCTAATGGGAAGAAAACGGCATTAGGAATCTGCGGGATTGTGCATCTCCTGCTACTCTGGGATTCCCATCCAGATCATAAGAAGCAGCAACAATCCACGGGAACAGAGAAGTGGCAGAAAACAGCCTCAAGACCAGTGTTGGGGGTAACGCGTTACAAGTAACGTGCGTTACGTAATAATATTACTTTTCTTAAGTAAATAACACATTACTTTATAAATTTACATATTAATATTTGAGTTACTTTTTTTAAAAAAGTAGCGCGAGTTACTTTTTTATTTTAATTTATTTGCTTAAAAAATATTTAATTACCGCAATTTCCGGACTATAAGCCGTTACTTTTTCACTTGCTTTGGGCCCTGTGGCTTATACAACGGTGCAGCTTATCTATGGATTTTTACAGCTAATGGTCACCAGGGGCGCACTATCAAGGAAGCGCAACGGCGAGACAGACAGTTCGCGCCAAGGAGGTGTTCGTGCACACAACCTCATTATGGAAAATAAACGGAGAAGACGATGACACGAGGATTAATGACTGACTTTTCTGGTATAGTAGGCTGGTTATTTTGATACAGTAAACGGCCATGTTACTGCACCTTTACTGCTGTGTTACAGGCAAGCACTTTTAAAAACAAATTAAATTTAGCCATTTAACGTTATTGCCTCGTCAAGCGCTGTAAGCTTTGTTTTTTGTTATACTGCACTACTACGATACTATGACTGCAGGACGTGCGCTCGGAACGTATTCCCCCAAATTTAGCTGGTGTGGCTTATACTTATAGTCTGGAAATTACGGTATGTGTTTTTAAAAGAAAATGAAGGTGAGGGTTATAAAGGCTGTTGTAGAATGCTGAATTTCTTAGTAAAAAAAAACACGTCTAAGGCCTGAACAAGATAAAGCTTTAGCCAGGTAAGAAATAAGTAACGCAAAAGTAATATAACGCATTACTTTCCATAAAAAGTAACTAAGTAATGCAATTAGTTACTTTTTGGGGGGAGTAACTCAGTATTGTAATATATTACATTTAAAAGTAACTTTCCCCAACACTGTTCATTGTCAACTATGCACCCTTTTTCCCCTGCCCCCAGTGTATAGTGGTCTCTCATTGTATGATTATTTATAATACTGCACAAATGAGGCATTAAAGCAGGACGACCACGCCATCCTAAATCAACTCTCCTGCATTCTGCCTCTCCAGAACACTGGAGTTACCTGTTCCTAATTAGTCACCACATATACAGTATACAGTGCATTCAGAAAGTATTCAGACCCCTTTCAATTTGCAACCATTTGTCATGTTGTAGCTTCATGCTAAAATAATGTAAATTCATTTTTGTTCCTCATGAATCTGCACTCAGTACCCCATAATGACAACACAAACATGGAATCATAGAATATTTAGCAAATTTATTAAAAATGAAAAACTGAAATATCACATGGATATAAGTGTTCAGACCCTTTGCTTAGTACTTAGAAGCACAGTTTTGAGCTAATACAGCCATGAGTCTAGGGAATGATGCAACAAGTTCTTCACACCTGGATTTGGGGATTTTCTGCCACTCTTCTGTGCAAATCCTCTGCAGCTCTGTCAGGTTTGATGTGGAACGTTGGTATACAGCCATTTTCAGGTCTCTCCAGAGATGTTCAGTTGGTTTTAAGTCAGGGCTCTGGTTGGGCCATTGAAGGACATTCACAGAGCTGTTCCTAAGCCACTCCTGTGTTGTTTTGGCTGTGTGTTTAGGGTCATTTTCATGTTGGAAGGTGAACCTTCAGCCTGGTCTGAGGTCCTGAGCACTCTGGACTAGGTTTTCATTCAGGATATCTCTGTACTTCACCACGTTTGTCTTTCCTTCAACTACGACCAGTCGCCCAGTCCCTGCAGCTGAAAAACACCCCCACAGCATGATGCTGCCACCTCCATAATTCACTGTGGGGATGGTATTGGGCAGGTGATGAGCAGTGCCTGGTTTCCTCCACACATACCACTTAGAATTAAAGCCAAAGAGTTAAGTCTTGGTTTCATCAGACCAGAGGCTTCCGTCGGGCGACTCTCCCATAAAGCCCAGATTGGTGAAGGGCTGCAGTGATGGTTGTCCTCCTGGAACTTTCTCCCATTTCCACAAAGAAGCTCAGCCAGAGTGATCTTTGGGTTCTTGGTTATCTCTCGCACCAAGGCTCTTCTCCCCCAATTGCTCAGGTTGGCCAGGCAGCCAGCTTGAGGAGGAGTCCTGGTTGTCCCAAACTTCTTCCATTTGATGATTATGGAGGCCACTGTGCTCTTGGGAACATTAACAGCAGCAGAAATTTTTCTATAGCCTTGTCCAGATCTGTGCCTTGTTACAATCCTGTCTCTGAGCTCTTCGGGCAGTTTGTTTGACCTCATGGCTGAGTTTGTGCTCTGATATGCACTGTGAGCTGTGAGGTCTTTTATAAATATGTGTGCCTTTCCAAATCATGTCCAATCAGTTTCATTTAACACAGCTGGACTCCAATCAAAGTGTAACACCATCTCAAAGATGATCAAGAGAAATGGACGGCACCTGAGTTAAATATGTCAGTGCCACAGCAAAGGTCTGAATACTTACGTCCATTTGATATTTCAGTTTTTCTTTTTTTAATAAATCTGCAAAAAATTCAATCATTCCGTGTTTGTGCTGTCATTATGGGGTACTGAGTGTAGATTTATGAATTTACATAATTTTAGCATGACACTACAACATGACAAATGGTTGAAAATTGAAAGGGGTCTGAATACTTTCTGAATACACTGTATATCCTCTTCCTCCCTTAGAACATTTTGCATCGTATTGTGTCACTGTTGCCATTACACTGCCTGTCTTTCATTCCTTGATTGCCTGTTCACAAACTGTTTGTTGATTCTGATTTAAGGCTTCATTTAGAACCAGTTTGGATTATGATTTACACGCTGGATTTTGGCGATGATTGTAGATTGTAGATATATCGTTAAAGACGCCTTGATCTGCCCTTGGATCCAGGCTCCTCATCATTGCACTGAAACAACATTCATTATTGGCAGTGCTTTTCTAGGAAAATAAAATGTGGCGGCCAGAGGTGGTTCTCCAGATTTGTAACTAGAGATGACCACAGTGTGTTAATGTGCGCGCTGTCAGGATCGGCCCCTGTCCTGCTCCCTTCAGTTGGTCGGGATTCCTGTTTAGCCAGTTGGGGTCGCTGGTCATCCCATTCTGTGTATCCCCCTAGCCTTATGTGCTTCATAGTCCATGGTCCATAGATCATAGTGTGTGTTTTGCTTCCTGGACCTCCATATGGCTCAATGGGCTCAGTGGGTGGCAATTAAACACACCCCCCTTTATTGTTGTGGGTTTGAGGCTTTCCAGAAGCAAGCTATTATTTAACATGTTATTCTGGGTTTTCTTGGTTTATCATGAGTTAGTGTATTTTACTTACAGTTCCTTGTTTTTGCTTCTTGTTCCCTGTGTGTAGTATGTTCAGTTTCAGATTACAAAAGTTATCTTGAGATCACATTGAGCTGTTAAAGAATTCTATTTCACCTATTCTGAAGTTTCAGCTTTTGTCAACTCTGACGTTTTCCTATAATACATAGGTATGCCTTTTGGAGTGAGAAATGCACCTGATACCTTCCAAAGGTTTATGAATCATGCATTCACCAGTGAGTGATTGTGAAGCTAATTTATACGATGTTTTATTCTCCTGACTGGGAAGAACACTTATCAGCCTTGGTAATGATACTGTATTTGATTAGATAGATGAAGCATCATTATCCTTGAATTTAACCATGTGTCTTCCGGAGGGCTGCTGTCACTTAGGAAAACAGGTTATCCAAGGTCTAGCACATCAAAAGTGACCAGTATTACTGGGGTGCAGGACAGATTTTGGAAGGGAGGGGGACTAAGCAATGAGCAAAACGTCTCAACTTTTAAGGTTACCTAGCCATACTTGATGAGGCATTTGGCATGATTTGGGCTAATGGTTTAATACACTCAACATTATGATTGACACTAGTTGACATGCATACATTGTTGCTTTGTTGTCTGTTATCGAGTTGCCAATCACCCATAAGCTGACTATTGGACAACAGTTTACATAACAGATAGCCTTCTCTATAAGATATGGCAAGTTTAAATTGACTGAGCCATAGTATTCTGTAATGTTACACATTATGTGAGGACACATTTATAAATTTATTGCTTTATTGTGACAGACATAATTTCACATTAGGTCAAACTTGAAGTTTTTAGCTTTGCTGCAGTAACAAATTGGCCTATTTTAAATATTGGAAAAATTATATTGACAATTACATTTGACATAGGCTTGGTGTAGGCTATAAAGAACGTTTGCAATTTGGAAGAATGTTGTGATAGATCTTTGTTTTTTTTTCTCTATAGCATCCCGCACAACTTAGGCAGCTCAGTTGTCAACTTGTTCAGGACCTAAAACCCACAAAGGTGGAACACAAACAATGCATGGAGTCAACACAAAAATACGGCAAGTGTAGAAGTTTTTGACATTTTAGAGTATTTATTCTTCATTAAATCGGTAGGCCATCATGGAAGTGAAGATTGTTAAAGCTTTGTGTAGGCACTTCTGCCAACAAATGGAGGGAAAAGGAGACCTTGGGAATGTGTGTGCACAGATGCATGTGTGTGAAAGTGGACTCCTACCTGCAGCAACCACATGCTGTGTGGAGTTTGTGATGGTCAACAGTTTGAGTTCAAACATTTAGATATCCAACTTATTTTTTTTCCTCTCTCAAATGTGGGGGGAAGAATCAGGGTCCCTACATAATTGGGGGCTCCCCCTGCTGTCTGCACCCCTGACTATTACTGAATTCCCAGTGACTACTACTAAGAGCAAGTGTGGAAGTAAAATTGGACATTGGTAGGCCTGGGAGGGGAGGCATATTGGGTCTGCTATGTCTTAGGCCTTAGGCAAGAAGAGATTGTTTTGAATACTGTGTGACCTCGCTTCGTGATAGCTGCCTGTGGTTAGTTCCACAGACCCTGAAGAGAGATCGGACCTTGGAGAGACAGACAGTGGAGCGGGGGGGGAGGGACTGTCTGCAGGAAGGGACTGGTGCACAAAGAATTATAGTTATAAAATAGTCGCAGTAGACAATATACAATATTTTACGCGGTAGTGAAAATGTATAAGTAATTGTTACATTATTCATACTAATCATATGTTAACCATGTATTTGCAGTGATTCGATGACAATACATCAATGTGTTAATCATTAATCAATGGAACACCCAAACATTAACAGTGAGACAATGTCATATACTCCATATCTATATACATATCTCAAGTAGAGTCTAGAAGTCGAGAAAAATTCAAGTAAATTGAGCAAAATGGGTGGATTTTACCTTGCTACAAAGGTCAACCAATAGAGCAGGAGCATTGTGTTTGTTATACGTTTGAGCTTGGTTTATTGGTGCTTTGTGACCAGTCAGGACTTATAGGGAATTGGGAGTTATGGTTTATCAACTGGTTGCTCTTTGTGCTTGAGGCTACTTGGTACTGAGTGCCAGAGTGTGACAGGAGCGCTTTGTTGGATTGCTCGGATAAAAGAGATTACTTTACTCACCAACTGAGAGGTCCGGAGTCTTATTCTAAGTGGCTCAACTAGAGTTATCAGAGAGGTTGATTTATAATATTTCTACCACACAAACTATGGTAATGCCTTGTATAACAGGTTGCTGTCAAAATATTCCAGACAGATCAACACATTTGCTCAGGACTCAAACGTGGACACTTGAATGTTGAATGTCAGTTTGTGTTTGATTCTGTGAAGTTCTGTGTGTTCCTCTCTGGTACTTATTACCTTAATTTTGAGTTACCATTCAAGTTAGAGATGGATGCTAGTCTTATGGTTTTTGTGGCTATTTTAATCTTGGGGGATAAGGCTGGGATTGTTCATCCTGTTTACTCATTTTCAAAGAAATTTTATAAGGATCAACAAAATGATCATTGAGGTTGATATTGAATCAAGCTCCTTGCCAGTGACAGCATATACTGACCATGATCCTTCATTGTTCCAGTATTACATGCATGCCACCAACCATGAATTGGTGATTCAATGAATGATGCTCTACGGCCCGTTCTCTAAATCGCGACCTAGAAATATGGCACAAGAAAAGTACCCAGTGTCATAGTGGATGCCTTGTACATACTTATGACATTAAGGCCCTTGAAATGTTATTGAAGCCCTAAACTGGCAAAGTAAGGCCGCTAAACTGCGAGTCCCTTTGTCCCTGTAAAATTTGCTTTGTACTAATTGTACTAATAACTGACAACATTGGTTTCACTGGTTATTTTCATGTGTGGTATCTCAGCATCTCAGTAGATAAGCTTTTCATCCATTTAAGCCATTTACAGTAAGTCTGTGATTGGATTTGTTTGTTGCATTTTGGGGATGAAGATAATTATGTGAAAAATCAATAATCTAAAGGAATGGTATAATGTAACACAGCTTTTTAGAAGGGACTATTGCTGTGAAAGCTAGTATTCAAAACAATAGCTTCAGTATAGACTGTCTGTGTCCAAAACATGTTTTTCATGGAATTATTAAGGCATGTATGTGGAAATTTTAAAATCAAATGTCCAACCAAATGCATTATGCATTATGTTACATTAAATATTATAATTTACATTTTGTCTCATATTTATGTACAATTTAGCAAAGCTATGCAATGGCGCTGCTCTAAAATGAGCTATTTTCTGACATTGACAATTTAAAACTTTAAAAGGTTACACTACACACCTGTAAACAAGCTACAGACAGCCATAGACCAAGCAGAGGCAATGAATCTTCATTTTTTTTTAACTCTACAAAGGCAAGATAAGCCAACTGGCACACATTGTAATACAAGTATTACAAAAAATGTCTATAGCTGCATAAATCATTGACAACAACTGAAAGAATAAACACAATATCGTACCAAGATGGACTAACAGAACATGGCAGAAACATTTATTCCATTTATTACAACCATTATGCATAAAAAATTAACAGTGAAAGTGAGACTACTCAGTTTCAGATTTGTGTGGTAAGCACCATTTCACTTGTTTACAGGAGGAAGCTGGGATTTAAGTAGAATATTGGCTAAAATGAAATGTATACACGTGCAAGCTGATATAATGAGCCAGTAAATGTTTAGGACTAATACCTTGAGTGCAACCACTGGGCAGCCGTAATGTACAGCTAAATGCAACATTACACAGTACATGTAAGGCTTCTGTATTAAACACCAACAACAGCAACAATTATTATAATCATGATGATAATAATACCTTAATAGATTATTTTAACACTTAGTATTAAGCTATTACTTATGTATTAATTAACCACAAACAAAACTTTAGTTATGTTTACGCAACTTTGTCATGATAAATCTTTGTCAGCTACTGAAGGAACTACCAAGGACCTGCTGAATGAAGAAGTAATGAATTACACAAGTGGTGTACTGATGTAGTTTCATTAATCATTTTTTATCTCAGGTACCTGCTATATTTGTTCATGGCTTGTACTTAAACTGAGTTACTACTAAGTGTTTATGCCCCTCAGTTAAAGTGTTACCAGATTATTAAATGTGTTTCCACAGCAGATGTTTTAGATATTCTTATAAATAATGTAATTTAATAGATAGGATCCCTGGAGTTCACTTAAGTGTAAAATACGTACCCCGAGACGGTTCATTGGTCCTTCATGGCTGACAGATGCGGGATACCTTGAGTTATTGGGCAACTGATCGGTGACTGGCTATATAAAGCACCTCACATATAAAGCAATTTTTATAGGTCGATGGCAGCCGCTGGCTCATGCTTATGCTAATATTCAATACAGGATTTGTTCACGGTTTCTCCGTCGCAAAGAGTTTTTAAACGCTTTCACCCCAACGAAAAAAATACAGCTTTAGTATATATCCTCATTGGTTTATGCACACAATGGATATGTTTATTTTCCCTTTTTTCTAAGTTACCACGCCAATTAATTATTAGATTCCAAGTAAATGAATTTCCTTGAGATCTGAAAATTGGGAAGTGTATCTGAGCAATAACATTTTGCTGAAGAGTAATTTTACTATTTATTCGATACAGCAATTACTAGTAATAACTTCGGCTATTAAGTCTAAGCCAATTTTAACTTTCTGTCGCAAATCCCGGCACTTCTCTACTAATGGATACATTTACCATTGCGGTGAATGGTGTCTCGCACGCGGAGGATGGAGTAACACCGCATGATCCCTTTGCTGCTCCACTTAAATCCATCGCTCCTTGGAACTTCAAATTATTGGCAGCGCTGATGTTTATTGTCACGTCTTTATCTTTGTCTGAAAATTTCACTGTAATGCTGGTTACCTTTAAGTTCAAACAATTAAGACAGCCTGTGAATTACATCATTGTTAATCTGTCTGTCGCGGATTTTCTGGTGTCCCTTATCGGTGGGACCTTAAGTTTTCTTACCAACGCGAATGGCTATTTCTTCTTGGGAAAATCAGCTTGCGTCGTGGAAGGATTCGCGGTCACGTTTTTCGGTAAGAAACGTTTCATTGTTTTGCATTTGATATCAGTTCGACTAGGACGACTTTTAGTTCGCAGATTTACGCTATTTCGCTTGGTGTAATATGAGTATTACGTGCTTTTATACCCCTCTGAGGAACTTTTGTGGAAGATACAGGCGTCATCTCCGCAAAAATATTTTTTCTGGGGAAAATGTGCTTTGTACATTTAAGAGGTCATTATTACATTAATATAGTTGACAAAGTATTTAGGACAATACAACCAAGATGAATACAAACTAAAATAAAAATCAGTGGGACAGCATGAAGTGCTAGATCAACATGATAACGTAAAACATGTCGCTTAGTTGTATATCAAGCTGTGAAGATATCGACTATGCGGTTATGATAACTTGAATTAATTTATTAAAAATGTATTAAAAAGCATTTATTTATTTATGGCAATTTTCAACTTTTCCAACGCCCTTGTGCTAATTAGTAGTTGTTTATGATGTCAAATGTCAGAAAATATTTTTGTCCGTTATTTGACTTTGAAAAATGAATGATTTATTTATTGGATACTGAAGTGTATGGCTTATATAATTTATAACTAAAGCTCCGCTGACCCAGCGTGAGTATAGGAACTAAACCATATTGGGAGAGAGAGAAAAAAAACAATTATTTCAAAATATCGATGTATCTGCCACATTAAATATGCGGGAAAATAACACAATTAGATTTTCTGTGTAGGATGGATGCTCTGATCTGTGCACAAAATACCATTATGGTGACTATCCCATTGTTAAATTTTGTATTTTGCACAAGTTAACAAGAATGAGTATGATCTTACCTAGTAACGGTAAGTAAAGTTAGTAAAGTAAGACAGGTGTTTGATAGCAGCATGATTCTATGTAATGATGTCTTCGCTCTATGCTCTGTGATACATTCTCTTCCTCAACAGGAATAGTGGCTTTGTGGTCCCTGGCTGTACTGGCCTTTGAACGGTTCTTTGTAATCTGCCGTCCACTGGGGAATGTTCGCCTGAGAGGGAGACACGCCACACTGGGTCTCTTATTTGTCTGGACGTTCTCTTTCATCTGGACCATTCCCCCTGTACTTGGCTGGAGCAGCTACACTGTTAGCAAAATTGGTACAACCTGTGAACCCAACTGGTGAGCCTTAGAACAGCTTATAGACCCTATTTATGATGAACCTTTTGGTCTTATGTTAATTATTCAAAGCTTTCCCTGCTGGTGTTGCTTCAATTTTCTTGCATGAAGAGAAATTATAAGCAGTGATGTACACAACTACAATATATTTAGCCATCTAATGTCAATTTTAGATTAAAATAAGTTCTGTATAAACTTTATTCCATTAACCAATTTCCTTTGAAACACCTGAAACAAAATCTAATTCAGCTTCACTGTTACTCACCTTTCTGTCATACAGTTTCTCTAAATGGAAATGTCACCATTCTTTAATGGTACAATAAGAAACATAGAAAAGACTATAATGCAAATTCCTATTCTACACATACATTGACTAAATAATATGTTCATTTCAAAGACACGTTTACCACTATTAGCACTATTATTGGCTATTATTGGCTTTACTTTTCAGAGAGCAATTTCTGTTTGACATACTAATGACTGTATATCAGAG
This sequence comes from Hippopotamyrus pictus, assembly GCA_026781145.1. NCBI lineage: Eukaryota > Metazoa > Chordata > Actinopteri > Osteoglossiformes > Mormyridae > Hippopotamyrus > Hippopotamyrus pictus. The sequence goes on from JAODLC010000065.1 coordinate 11,018,795, forward strand.
GCTGAAATGCACATGCATGCATGCACACTATCTCCTGCTTCTGTCATAGGGGCAGGTTTGTGCCATGACTCGAAAATTCCATAAATGATTCAATTTAAATAATCATTAGGTAGATGTTTCATATCATTGTGGGAATTCTCCATTCACTTCTATGGGCATAACCCTTATCTTGACAATTATGACAACCCTAACCCTTACCCAGCCCTAACCTTAACCATAAGTGACCAAACAAAATGCAAGATTTTGGACAATTTATAGTTTTTTGATAGAAGTCACACATTTGTGTACAACTGAAGTTCATATAGTGTATGAAACTGAGAAATGTCCCCACAATCCTCCCCCCCCCCCCCACACACACACCATGAGTGAATTCGAGATATCAGTTCACATATGCATGCTGCGTGTTGTGGACTGTAGGGCCTGGAGAAACCACCTGTAACACAGGAAGAACATGCCCATTATATGATTGCATGTATGTGTCCTGTGTCTGCACTACCTGGTAGCCTGCGTTGCCTGGTATAGGATCCACACTCCCCCTTGGCCCTGACCAGGATAAGTGGTTGGAAGATGGATGGATAAATGAACACTTTCCATTCAAATTTACATTCTAAGGAGATTTTTTCCATGATTCATTATTACTGTATATCAATCTGACTCCAGCACATTGATGATCACATTGATGACACATGCCGAGCTGGGAGGGAGAAGATTCATTTAATATAAAGATACACTTTAGGTCCATAAAGACACAAAGTCATTCCTGCATTCATCAATATACTTTTAGAAAAAAAAATAGAAACAGACTCTTTCATGTTTTAATGTCTGTCTGCATTAGTTACATTTTGGTAGGCAGATGCTTTATTCAAAGATGAAAAACTGAAAAAGATGAAAAGTCAGATACTGTAAGAAATATTTAGTTCCTCTGTTTGCTTTATTCTTCTAGGTATTCTGGAGATTATTCAGATCACACCTACATTATTGCTTTCTTCACAACATGTTTCATCATGCCTCTTGGAGTGATCTTTGTCTCCTACGGGAAGCTAATGAGAAAACTGAGGAAGGTAAGTTCTAAATAAAGACATAAAAATTAAGTTCACAAGCTTCATTGTCATGATATAATGAAAACTATAACAGTAAATGAAAATAAAACAGCAAGACGTTGCATAGAATGGTCATGCAAAATCTCAACAATGATTTACATTTACATGTATTGCTTCAGTAAACCATAGACTGGCAGTGTATATTAGGGTGGCAAAGAAAGCATGGCAAAGTCTATGATCTGCTAAGTTGTGGACTAAATCGTGATGTTAGAAGCCTCATTTGACATCCACATGTCACAACCTGTCGAGTTTCATTGGCACCATTTCTGTAGGTAACTCATATCTCATTTTGAAGGTGTCTAATGCTCATGGCAGACTGGGCAATGCAAGGAAGCCAGATCAGCAGGTGACACGCATGGTTGTGGTGATGATCGTAGCCTTCATGGTCGGCTGGACACCTTATGCCGCCTTCTCGATCGTGGTTACGGCCTGTCCCACCCTCCATCTCGACCCCCGTCTTGCTGCAGTTCCTGCATTCTTTGCCAAAACAGCCGCTGTCTATAACCCAGTCATCTACATCTTTATGAACAAACAGGTGACCTCCTTTTCTTTGTCGTGTCGTTCTTCTGGGTGTTATTCTGGCTTTGTGAACATCGTGTGCTTACGTACCCCAGCGTCATCACCCAGTTTTAATACACTGCATTTTCTTTAAGGACACACTTTTTAGTGATTGTTCATGAAATTGCAGATGGTGACTTTTTCTCAGCCATTTATACAGCTGTTTATTTTACTGGAAAATGTATGTCTTGCTAAATGGGTATAGGCTATTAATGCATGGTCCTGTCAGGGCATGAACACCTTAAATACTATTAGGATAACATTGATAAAGTTATTTTTAAAAATAATAAGAATCTTTCTGAGAATGTAACTGATGACAGGTACATGACCTTGGTAGGATGTAGAGCCCGACCGATTTATCGGCAGGCCGATATTATCGGCCGATATCAGGCATTTTCCAAACTATCGGTATCGGCAT
>JAODLC010000065.1:11020970-11076566 GCA_026781145.1 Hippopotamyrus pictus
ATTTGTATCGGTATCGGCCTTCAAAATCCTTTATCGGTCGGGCTCTAGTAGGATGTATGGTATATACATGTGTGTTTATATATAATTAAATCCTCTAAGAATGAATATTTCATAATCTACCCGCTCTGAGCCAGCATTGTTTTCGGTTCTGAAAAAAATAGTACTTTTACATTGATATCCAAACAGTGTCTTTCTGGACACCCAGCCCCTTTCAATACATTTGTCTTTATTTCAGAACTAAATGTCTTACATGCTTTGCAATTACCCAGAGCCCATAATGGAACACAAATGTATTCACCAAGGTACCAAGGTTGTAGTAAAATCCATCAATATTAAAGCACCACGTGAATCAGAGGTCTGCTGAGTTACACTGACTGATGAAAACACAGCTGCTAAGAACTTAAAATTATAATGATTTTATATTGCTGAATGAAAATTTATCTGCTGGATTAAAGATTTAATGATCACTGACTTTTGCAACTGTAGTGTAAGAACAAGCTATTAAACTATGTCAATATTTCTCAATACAATACTAGTTATTGTATGAAAATTAGATAAATATAAGTGAACAATAAAATTATATTTTAAATAGAGTTCATTCACATTGTACACATATAATTATCTATTTGATCTGTTTATCAATGCAAGTTAAATACATGGAACACTTTCTAATTTTGTGTCATGGTGTGAAAGGAACGACTTCTGGAAAGATAGTTCCGACAACAGAATAACAAGACAAGGGGCAATATTATGACATTTTGGAGCTTGTTATTTCCTGAAAGTCATAACCAGGTGCACAACGCTGAACATTTATATCCCAGTGCAGAGAAACAATGTATGTGTATTTGAGAACAAAGACAGCAGGTGGACATAATTTCATTAGTAATTTTATACCTGAGAAAATGTGCTATGTTTCATTCATGTTTTAAAGATCAACATTGTTTCCATGTTTTTTCATGTTAGACCAAATTTTGACAGAGGAAGGTAATATGGTAAATTAGCAAAGTGTAGGCATTTAATTTGAATACGCATCTTAAATGGTTGATGCACAAGTTGGACAATCTAACGGTGAGAGGAATAAGAAACATGAAAGCAATCCTTATTTTTTTCTCTTTTCTGGTTATAAATTGTCTCTCAATATTCTCTAATATTCTGCTAGCAAGATAACAACTATTACCTTGTCTTTGAATGTCCAGGCTTTCTAAAAACTTCTGTCTGCTATAGTGTGAACTTTTAGGTTCAGTTTTCAGTGGCAATGGTCAAAATCAATGCTTATTTCTGATATTGAAAGTAGTCTATCTTCAGCTGTAAATGACATTTGAGTGCAAGCAGGATTCAACTGCATTTAGAGAAATGATCATCCACAGGTGACGTGAACAAATACAAGTCATTCATTTTTTCTGACTTTTGAGCAAAGCAAGAGTCTTAAAAACCAATAGTAATATTATGCTGTTCATCTACCAGAAGAAGGGGTGTAGCTGTTTATACAGTACGGTACTCTGTAAAAGTCATAGAATCCCAAAGAAAAATTGTGTTTTAATTAAGTTTGTGCAAAAAACCATAAAACACCTGAAATTGTTCTCGGTGGCCACTTTATTAGGCACAACCCAGTTTTTGTGTTTTTAGCTGTAGAACCTCCCTTTACTGGATGTTTTTCTTTCCTTTAATTCTAGGAGGGTTGTTGTTAAAATACTTAGCCAGTCCTCTTGACCCTGTGTTTAGTGCTGTATGTATTCATTTGTGGCTACACAAATCACTGTTTGTAGGAGCAGACTGCCTGTATTAGCGAACAGGCAAGCCAAATAAAATGGCCAATTAGTATGTTATGAGCTAATTCTTATAAATTTTAACTACATTTAGTTATAGATTCAGTATGCTGGTAATGAGTAGAAATTTTTAAGTGAAGTATTTTTGTTGCAGATTTGTATGTTTCATTTGTGTTTATGCGTGTGTCTGTTAATGTAATGCATGTTCTTGCTTACTGGTATGTTCAAACTCTTAATATTTACTGTTTGCAGGAAACACCATAATTAATGCTCATGGTATCTTTGTCAATACTGCGCTGCATATCTACAGTGTTACTCTATGATTTATGGTTCTCCATGTTTGGTGCTTTCAATACAGTTGTTGTTGTTGACCAACCTGCAGTGGTCTGTATCCTCCACAGTTCCGGACGTGTCTTCTTCAGCTGTTTAAATGCAATGCGGACACCTTGGAGCCGAACCCTAACCAAACTGTGGACAGAGGGGGCGAGACTGCTGAGAACAATACAGGAGAGATATCCGCCATCGCAGCCCGGATCCCCATGGCAGAGGACAGGAAGTCCAGTGACTGTGGCTCTTTTGTTCAGCTTCCCGTACCTGAGAACAAAGTCTGCCCAATGTAGTGGTAACCATACCATGTTCACCAGCCAGCTCCCTCGTCTGTGCGGACAGCACCATGCTTTCTCCCAGTCCAAGGGTATCCAATTAAAAGTTTCTGAATTTCTGAACATTCCAGCTACAAACTAGGAGAAGTAAGTGGGCAAAATAAAGTTTGGACCTTTAATTGCTGGTCAGACTAAAACGAGCAAAGGGTAGCGCTCAGAATGGGGCATCAAACATCCAGAAACTTCTTGTGTACCATATTAAAATAACTAATTCTGAAACCACAGCTGTAATTAAATGACCATTTTAACTTTAGAAAAAAAAAATGTACAGGGAGTTCTTGCTTAATCCCCAAATGTAACTCTGCCCCCACAATGATCATCTTGGACAATAACGGAGATGGCTTTGAAGTTTAACTGCAGCAATAAGAAATGGTGTAAAGTTTTTTTCCCCCGTCTCACTCCTTTTCCTTTTGAAGAAACCATTAATTTTCACAGCATTAGAATGTTTTTGGTTCCTAGTCCAGACTGAATGTAGGAGTTAAATCCTGGACATGCGTAAAATGGGTGGGAGAGGCAATTGGAATGCATCGAGGAAATTCCACAACCACATGGGGAGAACACACAAACTTGGTAGAGGCTCAAACCCTGGTCTCAGAGGTGTGAGACACCAGCGCTAACTACAACACCACCCCAGTCATTTTGCATGCAGTATTAAAAATTTCTGTCAGTTGCGCTACAGTAGCCTTTCTGTCACTCTGTACCAGACGGGACAGCCTCTGTTGCCCTCACAGAGTAATGCAACAGTCCGCCCGACAGTCTGTCGCCAGTTTGTGGTTTTTCCTTCCTCCGACCAATTTCAGTAGGTACTCACCACCACTAACCAGGAGCACCACACAAACCTTATCGTCTGGCCATGACAATTTGTCCCTCGTCCATGTCACTCTGATCTTTATGCATGCCCATTTGTCCTGTATCCATCTCATTGCCTAATATATCCCTGATATTGACTAGCTCAGTTGTTCAGATAACTGTCCTTCACGTCACCTGTGGATGATCATAGTGTTTTTACTCTTCGTGGTAAATATTTGTGCATGTGTCTTTAAGGGAGCACAATATGTAATGTGGGAAAAGAAGCATGCCAATGAACGTGTACCTATGCAAATAGCAAATAACGGACCATTTCATTTACATGTCTGTATCTTGAATGGAGAGCAAGACGGGACATGTGAAATCCAATAGAGATGAATAAAAGTGCTACTACTGTATTCTCCAACAGGTCCACTTATTAAATTGAAGTTTGGCCAGGGAATTACTCTTTATGCTTCTGGCACGTGTAATGAATTCTTAAATATCTTATGAATCATAATTTATTGCACATGGTCAGGCACAGAATTCATCACTCCATCATGTTTAGGACTTTACCTTCATTATACCGCGGTCAGCTTCATTATCACGCCAACCAAGCCCAAGCTGGTTATGCTTCTTATTGCAGCCTTCAATAAAAAAAAATGTCAAATTGGGACACTTTAGTAAGTACTTTTCATCAAATATTAATAAATTAATCAGTCTGAGCCAGCCCTTGGCAAGTGGACATATTATTCCATCACCAGAAGCCAAGTTTCTGAAGAGGAAATCGTCTACCAATTAGGAATCCTTTGATTAAAAGTCAGGCAAATATAACAGCAAGCATTTCAACATGGAGGATTAACAGCTTATGCATAATTACATTTTTATGCATGTTCTCAAATTTCAAAATTAGAGCGAGTCATTCACTGTTTTTAATTACGCAAACCAGTTTGTTTTTGTCAATACCAAGTGAAGACATGTTATAGTTGTAAAAGATAATCCATTATCACTTGAACTACTACCTCAATGTAAATATAGGCATAGAAATTCAGGAGACATAAATGTATTGTTGCACTGAAGTTTATCTTATGTGTCCATGTACAGTATGTGTGTATACATACAGTCAATAACCACTGTATTTGGTACACCCAGCTAGTACAGGTAGGACCGACTGTTTTAGGTAGACCTAGGTAGTACAGGTAAGACCCACTATATTAGGTACACCTAGGTAGTACAGGTGGGACCCACTGTATTTGGTACACCCAGCTAGTACAGGTAGGACCCACTGTATTAGGTACACCTACAGTAGGACCCACTGTATTAGGTACACCTAGGTGGTACAGGTAGGACCCACTGTATTACGTACACCTAGGTGGTACAGGTAAGACCCACTTTATTACGTACACCTAGGTAGTACAGGTAGGACCCACCGTATTAGGTACACCTAGGTAATACAGGCAGGACCCACTTTTGCCTCCAGCGCAACTTCATTCTGTGTACTTCTTTATATTTCTACAAGCTTCAATGAGTTTAGCCATTCTCCTCTGATCTCATTAAGAAAGTTTTTTCAGTAACAACTGCATTGTATTTTTGTGTACTGCACAAGACTTATGTTAACCTAGCCCAGGAGTCGGCAACCTGAGGCTCTTTGACCACGTGACTGCGGCTCTTCTCAGCACGATAGCCGCATTCACATTTTCATGCCTTAACATAATTATGATAATACTTTCGTAAAGATTATTTATTTATGGGTTAATATTATTATTTTTAATGAGGCAGTCCATCGCGCGCTTCTGTGATGTTTTAACGGCATCATTTACATCTTCCTCAAAGTCATTCTCTATGACGAGCGTACGTCTCTGGTCAAATGATATATATGCTTTCCGGACTTTTCTTTAGTACCTGAGATTGGATGTACGCTTCAACATTTATTGGGATTCCTAACTCTTTCATATACTTTTTGTAGTAAAGCGTCACCACGCGCCTTCCCATGTCTTCGTAAAATTATTATATTTCCTCCGGTTTAGATATTATAGCCAGCTGAGTTGTGACTACATTTGCACTGCTCGTCAGTACAGCAGTAGTGAAGAGGAGAGTGAAGGGCAGACGACTGCAGAGCCGAACAAAAGAAGGGCTGAGGGTGAAGACTATCGCTACAGAACTGAACGATATTATAATATTAGTCACCTTTGTGCCGTTACGCGTATGAGTGATTTAAAACTGAGATGCCCACCGAAATTGGTTTTCTTTATTTTTTGCAAGTACTTGAACTTCTTTTCTTGTGTTAAATGCATATGTGCCCATATCAGTTAAAGAAATCGTATCTCAAACCCCCTTCTCTATCCATTGCGGCTCATTGTAAATCTTGGTTCAGATATGGTTCAGAAAAAATGGCTCTTTGCATTAAAAAGGTTGCTGACCCCTGACCTAGCCACATACTAAAATAACAGGTTTGAAGCCCCCTAAATGTGTTAGCTACAGATGAGGCACAAAACCAGTTACCGCTTTGACCCTGTACATTTAGTGTAATGCAATGTGTATGCAGTTGCAGCATGATTCACTGCTTGGTGTTAACATGCAGATTTATCAAATAAATTGGACACATAATATATGTGTAATTAATGTAGCACATGATTATTTTTTGCAGTTTATTTCCATGCTACAAGAGCCGTAACTTTCATATAAGATTCACATCAAAAATGCCTGGAGACAAGAAAAGCACTTGTGTCTTACAAAATAAGCACTGCCTGGGTACTTAACAGCTAATTAAATTTCTGCTTATATCCAATTTAAATTAATCTATTGGCAAATTATACTCAAGGGCACCTTTTTATGGTTTTATCTGAAACATTCTCACAGGAGGTCATATTCTGGACCTTGGGACAAAATTTGAAATTTTAGCATAATTTTGTAATCTTGCATTACACTTGCTGTGTCACAGAACAGTTGCATAGGGAGCAAGTATGAACTGACAAGGCAGGTATAAAAATATATGTATGGAGGGATGGATGTTGATATGCACAAACAGAAACACATGCAGTAAGAGGTAAAAATTACATTTCATAATCATTTTTTTTTATATATTTCATTTGCCAAACATGTTCACAGCCATTGGATTACTTTAAGGTGTTTGTCAGAACAGAGCTGTAAAATGCTCAGTTTGAAACATAGATGTTGGATCGAGTGTGACTTCTGATTGCCAGTTGACATCTGTATACATTAGTCATTTTTTTCTGTTTAAATAACACAGGTAACTGGTCAGTGCTGAAACATCTATATTAAATGCAGGTTACCTCATTGAGATGAATATTGAAATTGTGAAATAACATAGAAGCACAATATTTTTGAATATGATAAATAATTAGAGTGAATTAGAAAAGGTTACAATTTATGTGTGTAAATGTACTAAATGTATGATAAAGATAAAAAGTGTGTCATGTTACCACTAAATTTGGTAGCCCATAGATGACATAGTTGAAAGCCCAGGGAGAAACAGAGACATTATTCTGAGCTTTGGAGTTGGAACTACCCTCCTTACACATCTCAGGAAGCTCAAACGACATGGCAGCTGCAAGACAAGCAAACAATCAAGAATTATTTTCATTATAATCAACCAGATTTAATAACAGAACCTGAACTTTGGGCAACATAGAAACATTTTTTATATCCATTCGCACATTGTAAGCAAAAAAAAAATCATCAGAACTAATATAATGAAAGAAACAGAAGGTCCAGGAAGGTGTAAGAAACTTGGGAATTATTTTAACCTGTGTCTCTCAAGGAATATGTTCATGCGAAATCCAGAGATTCAATTTGAACAAAAGAACATTCTGTTCATGTTCTCTACCTCTGTGATCTGTAGGTTCTGTAGGTACCATACTTCCATCAGTGGAAAAATTTTGGGCTTCATGTCTTCGAAGATCATGGACTGTCTGGCCTGAAGTCATTCCATTCTTCAAAAGGTCTACACCAAAAATAGAGCATGCATGCACACACACGCACACGCACACGCACACACACACACACACACACACACACACACACACACACACACACACACACACACACACAGATTTCTAATTATATCTTTGTGAGGACTCTCCATTCATTTCTATATATGGGGAAAATTCATATCACAACATGACGACCTTAACCCTATCCAGCCGTAACCTTAACCATAAGGAACCAAACAAAATACGAGACTTGGCATTTTTACTTTTATGGTTGCATTCACAGATCTTTGTGGGGTGCATTAAACAATCCTTGCTTGGTACTGTTGTGTGGTATTCATCAGTTTTATTAGCCAGTTTCACATGAAGATTACACAGTCAATGAATGTTTTGAATACTTACTCTCCAGAATAATATCCATGTTGTGCACATTCCTCTGAATGGTGGTGTGCCACTGATTGAGCATAATGCAGTGAACCCCACTGAGACTGAGGAGCACTGCTGTCTCTACGGGGCTTTCCAGTGTCAGCTGCCTCGCACTGTAAAAAAAATCACAAGTGCTATTATGTGCACAAAACAGTATGATGTCAAATTTCATAATGGACAATACAATTTATCTGCCACAAAAACTAAAAACAAATACATCATGGATAATTTTGTCCAAAACACCAAGCGCTATACATATTGCCATAAGGTGCAGGGTAATATATATACATTATACTCATACATATAAATTTGATTAGCTTCTTTTGCATCGATTTCTGATTTCTGGATTTACAAACAAATGTAGTACATGAAAAAGTGCATTTACCTCTTTTGAGAATCTATCTTGGACTGTCTGAGTCTGCTCACAGAGCTGTTCGCTAGATCAAGGAGGATGGCCATCTTGCACTCTGGAAGAAAAATGGTACTTGTGTTTAACAGCATACACAAGCCCTCACATATAACAGGTTTTTATTTTTACCTTTATTAAGGTATCCAGCCCCTGGCTTATTTCTCTTCTCTATCATCAGGTCTTATAAAATATGTTTGATTATAACACACAATGCTGCACCGATATTAGTTAGCAGTGGAAAGGAAATTTCTAATTTTCTCATTACAAATACTGCTTCTCCTACCAGTGTAGCACATCTTCACACTACAATGTGCCAAAATAGTTATTATACTAGTTATAGGCTATTATTGTGTAATAACATATCCATGATTTATACACAATATCGTCTGTTTCGGATTGTGTTTCATCTTCATTCAATTATGCAATATCCATTCTGTCAATGACTTAATGCAATTCAACCGGACAATATGAAATAACATTACACAACTGAAAATGTTAGTTCACATTTACAGCTTTTATGTATGTACTTTTTAAGCCCTCTAACAGTGCTCTGACCACATTTTGATCTGGGAATATAAAGATTTTTTTGTATGTACTTTAACTTTTAAAGATAGGAACAAAAGAAGAATTTTCTAACACAGAAACGCATGGCTATATGGTCTCCTTCAATAACGCAAAAGACACTGACACTTTGACATGTCTGCTTTTGAATTATGAATTATGATGACTATTTTGACCTTGTCAATTCAGGCAGCAATTGGAGAATTATCAGATCAAGGACAGACAGACGCCTGTTCATGCAATGTTGCATGCATTTCCTCCTGCAGACGTGCCCTACAATGGACCCCAACCTTGGGTCCTGTGCAGTATGGGATAGGATCCAGGCCCCCAAACTATACTGACCAGAATAAATGGTTGGAGGATGGATGGATTATTATGCATATAAAATGTATATACATTACTAGTAACAAGGAATACAAGAATATATACATGAACAAGTTCAGCCATATCACATCAAAAAGAGCTGTAGCATTATCTTTTAACATACCTGAAATATTGAGGGCAACAAGCTTGGAAGGTGGAATATAGGATAGAAAATTCTCCATTCCATTGAAGATGAAAGCACTACAGTTAATCAGACACTGCTCAAATTCAGCAAGACTGCCAAAACAATGAAACATGACACATGTGTTACATTACAGTATAGCTCAGGAAATCTGTCAATACCCAGATGACCAGTCCAACAATGGATGCAATGCAGGTCAACAATCAAATACCTGTTGCATGAAAAAAAGAAAAGAAAAAAGTTTTCTGGAATGTTCAGCTCTTGACCTGACCTTACTTGAAGATACATGTAAGTTTGCGTCACTCTGACCTTAGTGTGTGATGTGAACCAGTGAGCCCCTGCCAGAGGGAGGTATACTGGTGGTTGTGCTTCTCCAGTATCTGCCTCATTCTCTCCACTGGGCTACTACACCCTAAGAAGAAAACAAAGACGGCAAAATGAGGACAGGACACACAGAAACTTCACCAGTGAAATTCACTCTGAAATATATCCTCAGGAAAATGAAATCTTCAAAAATCTACAGATTTTAACAAACAAAAGAGACCAGTTAGATATGCCACTAACTGACAGATATATACTAAGGTCATATCACTTTTTATTTCTGTTGTACTGTTTGGCTGGTTAAGCTCTCCCAACCTGTTCCTGGTTTTATAATTTAAGCATATGGGTGGTTTGCCCTTTGATTATTTTGGCACTGAGCTGAAACAGAACCAGAAATTAACCTTCAGGAAAGGAAGGAAATAAGAATATGTTTATAGTTAATTTGGCTCCTAAAGCCTCATTGAGATTTTAAAAAAAACATAAATACAAAATAAAAGTTCACCCAAATATCCAGCTTCATTGTTGGGATCTACAACATCTACAGAAGGGTGTCAAGGGAAATGTTATCATTGCAAAATTGTAATATCATTGGTCCTCATGTTCAAAAAGAAAAGGGGTTATGTCTTATTATAGCTATACAGGAGGTGGCAACGGGAACTGCCCACAATCTCTACAATAAGGCAATGCAGCTTTAACATCTTGCAAATTTAACCTTTTCTTTTGAATCCAGTTCAACTTAAACATTCTTTATTTGGAATGAAATAAAACATAATGAATGACCCACAGCTGAATATTACCATGAACATGTTGGTAACATCAAAGACCCTTTGTTTAATAAATTACTTCAATTTTCTAAGCATGGACAGAGGTTTAATTTTTAAATTATAATAAAACACCTAAATTAAACACTGTTTCTTCTGTTTTGAAGCTTCAAAATATACATTTTTAATTAATTTGAGACAAAAGGATACATTTAATGTTGTGAGTGTCTACAGGAATGGCGTCTGGTGGCAAAACTCGATTTACAGGCACCTTTGTAATATAATAAAGGAAGAAAATTGACAGATAAACAATGCATTATTTAATAAAATACGGACATTTAACTACAGAAAAATAAGAAATATAATGAATAAGAAGCGAAGGATACAGAGAGGCAAACGAAAGTAATATAACTTGAAATACAAAGGATCCTTATTATTGTAAATAACATATTTGTAAACGGTAGGTAGCACTTTGAAACAATGAGAATAGAAGGTAAATTACAAACTCAGTTTAAAGGCATACTGTAAACTTCTATATACATCAACTATCTATTACTGTCAGGCTCCTTTACTCAGCTCACCGCTCTGATGGCTTTGCCTTGATCCCCTGTCCCTTTCACTGCCTTCCCACCTTTGACTTCCTTTTTTCCAGCACTTTCAACTGTAACAGATGCAGAATTATCAGCGTAACTGAAGGCTGGGCATTTCAATGACAGCTGGATATAGAATGTAGAACAGAATGTGTATAGAATGTACTCCTCAGCCAATAGTTATGGAGAAATTTCCCCCAGAAAGACAAAATAAAATAATTATTTGATTAATGACCAGTAACATACTGCAGAAACAACAATACAATATTAAAATGGGCAGCACTGTAACCATATATGTTTAAGATTAGGGGTTGGAATCTCTGTTCTGTGCGTGGAGATCGCATATTATCCTTGTTCTGTATGTTTTTTCTCCAGGTAATTCAGTAATGCAGTCCAAAGAGATGCAGTTAGACTAATTGGTGTCTCTAAATTGCCCATTGAATATGACTGTGCGTGTTAAAGTGTGTGTATGTGCTCCTGTTCGGGGTGTGTCAACCTTGTACCCCAAGGTCACTCCCACTATTCTGACCAGGATAAGCAGTTTGCAACATGGATTTGATTGAGAAATTTTAGTCTGTATTTGCATTTGGGCACATGGAAGCTTTGACCTATAATAAGCTTATAAGGATATTTGTACTTTTCTCTGCAATTTATTATTATTTTTTTTAATAGTTAAATATGGAACAAAAAGGAAAAATATGTGATGTTATATTTTTATTCTTAATACTTATATTTCATTTAAATTAGTGCTGTCAGTGGTTACAACGGGGGTACAGACTAGATTTAAGCAAATTATGAACAGAATTAGACCTGGATATTATTTCCATGCAGAAAGAAGCAAATTACAATAAATTAAATTTATTTAAGAGGCATTCATTTTATAAAAAGGCAGTTTGGCTGTTTGAATTTTAAAGAGGAGGTTTAAACAAAATAAATAAATAAAGTCTCTCAATTTCATGGGGTGAATATAAAACCACAAATATTCAACTTTACACAAGTTTAACTGTAATTTCACTAGAGGGAAAAATGCATCGGCAACCATGCAACAAAGCAGCTTTTAATCTCTATTAAAATGTGACATGATGACTGAGTTAAAATCTAGGTTTTAAAGTTGAAATTCTTATGCTCTGGGCAATATTTCATCTTTTAAAGGGTCTTAGTCTAGTTGGCAGAAGCACTGACAATACTATTTAGTCAAAATATCTTAAAATAGTTAACAAAACTATCATATAAGTTCAACATTTTACAAAATGTGTATTAAATGTGGCTATGAGGCAGTCCATGACAGCATTGACAGAAAACCAGGCCAAGTACAATCATTCCAAGGCACAAGGACAGCAAGAACAAAAGGAAAGAATTAATTTTAATTACAGTGATCACCTTGTCAGAAGGGTGAGAAACACTAGATAGGCTCATGCCTCACATTCATACCACCCTGAGCTCCTTAAACTAGCTGCTTTGTGTGCGGCCAGAAGCTAATTTCCATCCTTTTAGGTGATTCCAGCTACAGGCATGAGGCTGTTAGGTATTATGACAATATTAGCAACTATATGCACTTAAGGGCAGCCACAGTATGCTGTCAACTTGCATGGTAGATAGTAAATCATCTCATTGCTGGGACATCAAGGCTCTGCCATAAATTTTTCTTAAAAAGGCCCCTTAACCTCCTACTGTAAATACCTGGTCTCACCTGTGTCTGAATCTTGGCTGAGGGTGCCCATCTAATTTTCCACATGAGGGCTTAAAACCAAAGAAAGGGCGAATGTGCGGTGCCTATAAAAAGCATTCATCCCACTCTGCTCACAGTGTTGGGATGCTTGTCTGTAAAAATGTTGCAAATATATTGGTTTCATAACAAAAGTCCATTGACAAGAAATGTTAAACATATCTGAACATATCTTACACTCAGACATTTTCTTTATATTGTCATAATTTGTTTGACTGACTCATTCAGTTCTGTTCTCGCCATTCTATTAATTGCAATTGTAGTGTTTGGCTCCCAAAATGATACTAAACACAAATGTCTGGTTTTTACGAGTATTGCAAAGGTGATACTAATTAAAAAGCACCCAGAGAGATTGCTGCCAACTTTTTAACTAAGAATAGCAGTTTTAGAACTATAATTTGGCTTTCAGTTTACTACTACTTGAAATAAATGTTTCAGTTAGAGCTACTGGTTGTTTCTAATATGATACACATTTATAAACCCAATTTGCAATATTTTTTACTGAATTAAGCAAGCATCCCAAGACTTTCTGTGAGCACTGTGTGTGTGTGTGTGTGTATATATATATATATATATTTATTTACTGGAGGTCATGCCAGAGTTTCAAGAGCAAGAGATTGTTAACTATGGTGATTGTGAGGCAGAACGCTGCACCTGACGTCTGCTTGGCTGTTATATATATATATATATATAAAATACAAATAAAATACAGCATTATTTTATAAACTGTCTTCTATTTACCAGTCTGATGATTCTGCAGACGGCTATGGAACAGCTGCAGGGAGAAATCCCGGCTAATGGAGCGGATCCCACGCTTCTGCAGGACCCTGAGCGCCTCTAAGGGAAGCTCCATCAGCTGCCTGTCTGCCAGCAGAATCACACACTCCCCACATTCTGCCGGAGAGCCTGATGTATACAAACACTCACTGATAACACCAGACGTTTACATTCAGCTGCTTAACCGATTTTGTATCTTTATCCATTTACACAGGTACCTTACATACGGGTTCTACAGAAAGTCTCTTCCTTGGGACCACCATAAACGCATGGGTTCTAATACTATTGCCCTTTGAATACTATTCCCACAAGCACTTGGCAAGACATTTTAAAATAGTTCAATCTCACTAGTAAATTCTGAAAATTGTTTAATTTCACTAGCAAATTCTAAAAAATACAACTTTTGACCCTTAAAGCCTATGGCATGACATTAATTTAAACACCAACAAAATCAGTACGTGTACCAGCTGCTGCAAAAAGGCATAAAGGAAAAAAGATTGGAGATGCCAATCTTGATAAATATTATCTTTATTCTATTTTTGTAAACGGAAAACTAAATGCAGAGTGATCAGTGCTGAAGTGGAGGCTGCTGTATGTACTGGTGCATACACTTAAGCAAAGGCAAGTTAGTGTAAACGGAACATTAGTGTGAAGCTCTGAAAAAACATCCGTAAAAATACAAGAAGTTATGATCAATCCATTCTGATCAATACATTGATCACTTCTTGCTCAATAAAACCAGAAAACACAGGATGACCAGAATGGTACAAACCAGAAGGGTCTTTATCTGATAGTGATTTCTCCTCTTTGCCTCTGGTCTTGGCAGAATCCACAATGGGATTATGAACAGTACCATGCCTTGTTCTAAAAGAGAAAGAACAGAATCAGCAAACATCTGTCAGCTTTCTAAAGTAAATTATTGGAAATTGTGTCAATTACAGAAAATTAAAAAACAATGAGAGAACGAAATGGATGCACAAGTATTACTGGCACCCAAGCTTTGTCTGTGATTCATGTCATGAAAGTGACAGTCTTGGTTTAAGATAGGCTCACAAATGTATCCAAAAACAGACAGTGTCCTCTCACACTGACAACGCAAGAATAGGAACAACCCACTTCCTACAGCCAAAAAGTTGCACCAGTTAAGTATGGAAGAGTTACTCCCCTCAAAACACTATTCAGTCAGCAGTATTAACTACACACCAGGACAAAGTCCAATGACTCACAAATTGTCACTATAGTCTTATATGTAATGCTTCTAATTCATAAATTGACAATGAAATTAAACTTACTCACAAACTGTGATGGAAAAAAGTAACTTAAGGTATGTTTACTAACAGTGAAAGACATCAATTCAAAAATCATGGAACCAATAACAAGTTGTAAATCATTTGTCACTGACTTACCCAAAACATGAATCAAACTGAGAGACAATGGGATGCAAGTAATTCTCCATCGCTTGCACAATATAATTGAAATTAAAAGCATTTTTTTCCATATTGATCTTTGCACAGACAAAGAACGAAAAAGAAAACATTAGAAATATTGACATAGCATTTAATAACACATAAGCCTTTTAGATTGACTTAATCTGAAAACCTATAATTGGTTTGGAATTAACTTTTTCATGGAACAAACATAATACTGGCTTCCTAAATTGCAATATGACTTTTTCATTTCTATCTCTCTTTCTTCACCTTCAATATTTACTTAATTGTATACACCATATGCGTAAAACAGCATGGAAAAAATAAGGCCCATTGAAAAGCTTCTTTTCACAATTTCAGCCATTCTAATCATGTACCTGTACTCTTGTTCCAATCAATGGTTATTCCATTTGTGTTTCATTACTGCTTTGGATAACTTAGACCTCTAGTTAGTAACTCCTATTGATTTTTGCAGTACGAAATATTGATAAGAATAAAGAGAACTCCATTCAAGACATTTAACAGCTGTGTAAAAATCTGAGCAATTAGTACATCTTGAGTTCGCATCACGATCAGTCATTTGCTAAGCCAAGACAAATAGATAAATAAAAAATTAAGGATAAAGTTTTTGGGCACCGTGTGCAGATTTTTGTCCTTCAGCAGATTCTGCATATTCTCCTGTTTGAAGGAGCTGGCATTTTCCAAGATCCTGGAGAACTCCTCTGGGGCAACATTGGCCTTTGCCACCTTTGTGCATACCAGTGTACCTGTAATGAGTGCAAACAGCTGTGATAGATCCTAAAGCCCCTTCTCCCACTGCATATTCTCTTTGTCCATCTCATCATTCATTCTCATAAAAAAAGCTCACTTCATTTGGCCTGATCTATTGAGCCAAAAAGATTAGTGAATTTGCCACAGGGAAAACTCTTTAAAGGACAAATACAAGTCCTGAAAACTTTCTGAGATGGTGTCATCAAACAGACACATCTGTTAAACTTTTATTCTTCTTCATTGCGACAGTATGACTACATTTACTTTAATAGCTATTTTAGTTTTATATTTTAAAAATTCCTTAAGGGATTTCGCTGTGCAGTTGGGATGTTTTTAATTGAATTAATTAGTTTCAATATTACTTATTGACGCCTTTTTGTCGATAGGCAGCAATGCACTAATTTGAAAATCTGATCAAATAAAAATGTCAATGTAAATGTGAATTAAAACTAACACAACTCATACTAATGTTTATATTTATTACAACACCGAACTCATTCTGTTTACAATTAACAAAAATCCTACCAAATACTTACCTGAGAGATGAGTCCCCTTTTGTCTCTGACTTGTTGCCATTGCTTTATCAAACAAAGCTCCATAAAGCACTAATCTGTGGTGACGGTTAACATAGTTTCAGATTTATCACCGTACAACATTAGGTCAACACCACACTAGCAAACAAATCTAAGAAAAACAAATTCAGTGAAGGACGGCAGGTTGCAAATAGTTATGAAATCAGATTAGTATGGCAGAACTGGTGAATACATCAAAAACAACAATACTTTCTATAAAATACTTTTATATTCCATTTCAAACAGATAAATGTTAAAATTTTTGGTACAATGCTATACAAAATATCACAAAGCAACCCCTTTTTCTTAATACATTAATCTACCCTATGAAACTGAAAGAAATGCTGATAATGTATGAAAACTGAGTATACTACAGTGACATTTCTTTAAGCACCAAATGCATATAATTCCTGCATTTTATTTAGCACTAACTGGCTTGCTTATAATAATTATAAATAAAAACAGTTTAGGCCCACCTATCTTCTGTGTGCTGGAGCAGCAGGATCTTACAATTAGATGGCAGCTCTTTCAAGATAGAAAAAAATGCAGGGCTGACACTCAGGTCTCTGTAAACCTGTACAAGAAATATGTTTGTTTAATGCTGCATGGTTAATGAGTTGAGGTTTAAAACCTGGAACCTCAGATGAAGTCCCAATGCGCTACCTTTGACAGTTCTTGTAAGATCTCTTCAGTACTTCTCAGCAAGTTACTCGGCCCTTCTTCCTTTGTTGCTAGCAGATTACGCTGCACGTTAAGCACGGCAGCAAGCTGGGAGGCGTCTACATCAGCACAGGCTGCTCTCAGCGCATCATTCATCGTAGATGAAGAGCGGCAGCTCTGAAGAAAAGTAGGTAAAGGGCTGCTGAAGATGCAAATACATGAATCTATAATGGTGTTTCTCAACCCGCTCCTCCGTGACCCCCAGATGGTCCATGCTTTGGACCTAGCAGGAGCTGGGAGGCAGCAAAAATGTGGACCGTCTTGGGATCCGCGAGCACTGGGTTGAGAAACTCTGATCTTGAAGAACACACATGCATAGGAAAGACATACATACTCATTGAAGACATGGATCTGGAAGAACAGACATACATCGACTTGGAAAACACATCCACACTCACCCACAACTAGCATACACACCACTGTCCTACCTGATATAGAGCCAGGTATTGACCAGCTAGGTTTGAGTCGAACTGTCCATAACATTCAAGCATATTAAGGCTGGCATCTTGCAGGATGTGGGTAAACTTATGCTGGAGTGACAAACCGATGGCCTGGGCAAGAGTTTCATTCGCTTGGGCCAACAGTTTCTGGGCAGCATTGTGCCTTTGCTGAAAGACACAATGAATCCTTACAGTGATCGTCTCACTTGGGCATAAAGGAACTCCCAGATAATTGTTTCACACTTCACAACAAATTCCATATATTAAGTAATCTCTTTTTTTTTTTCCAAATAAAAATTTCAAGTGTTTTGTTTACATACACTACAATATATTGAGAAAGGCATGCACACATTAAATAACAGAAAGTCATTATAAATATGTGGTATTAAAAACCTGCAGCTCAGCAGCCTTGGGTGAGTAATGTCTCTGCTTCATATTAATTGGCCTCATGGCATTTCTTTGTAGATCCTCCATTTGTTCTTCTTCATCATGTTCTTGTTTCATGTCCATTCTGTTTTTCTCCTACTCACATTTGAATACAGGATGGCCGTAGAGAATTTTGGTATTCAGTTGTATATACAGTAATGGACATGTTGTTTAATACAAAAAAAGTCCACATTAAAAATAAAACATAAAATATAAGGCATAAATATACATATATGTACGGAGCTCCTAAAGGGACCTGTGCAAAAAAATTAAATACTCTTACTTCTGCTAATGCACGTGAACGTATCTCATGTGCACGCGATAGTAAGATCATTTAAATTTTTTACACAGGTCCCTTCAGAGGCTGTGGTAAATGCTGAGGCTGTAGTTTTGTGGTGTTAAGCAACGATCCTGTTAAGTGTTCATCTGTGTGAATGAGGTTCAATTTGTGACCACTGCTGCTCTGTGGCAATGTAATTTGTTTTTTGGTATAAGTTGGTATGATTTTTGACATTCAATATACACACTAAGTAATGTTGCATGTTTTGTGACTGATGCACCTGCAATTTGAGCGCTGACTCTTTAGTGTCTTTGAAATTGTTCGTTGCCTCATACTGCTTTGAAAACTCACATATCAAAGTGCTGACTGTCAGACCTCTTTCATAGCTGTCACATACTGCTAACTGGTATTAAACCAGATATGACTCACCTTTGCAGTAGTGTTTATAATTCAGATATATTTCAAAGTCCCTTTTCATGTTTTCACATCTCATGTTATTGGTCCGTTCCCTGTATATGTTTTGTATATAACCAT
This sequence comes from Hippopotamyrus pictus, assembly GCA_026781145.1. NCBI lineage: Eukaryota > Metazoa > Chordata > Actinopteri > Osteoglossiformes > Mormyridae > Hippopotamyrus > Hippopotamyrus pictus. The sequence continues at coordinate 11,039,381 of JAODLC010000065.1, forward strand.
ATAACTGTAACCATATAACCGATTAGCAGGCTTTTCATTTAATTTACCCTTTCATTACTGCACTGGCTTTAGGTAAAAAATATTTATATAATACTGCATAATGAATTCTATAAACCTAATGACATGTACTGAAGATAAGCACAATAAATCAGAAGATAGACATTTGTAAGAAGTGTTTCGATAGGTGATATTTCAAAGCTTTTTGAAAAGGAAATTCAATTTCTGCTCTCCCAGTTCATTACATCAAAGTCTTAAAGGTTGGCCTGTTTCAAATGTAATTATAGTCACTAAACATCAAATGAAATGCAGGAGGCTAATTTCAAATGTTTGTAGGTTAACTAGAATATTGGACTGACTGAGACCTGACTAGATTTAAAGTTGCAATGTCTTAAGTACTGTTTCAAACTTTGACAGGTAATATTTCCTTCAATAGCAAAAAAGGAAGTACTCTGTACTTACATACACAATTCTCATATAATTCTCATATATACTACAGACAGTCTGTGGTTTAAGAAAGTCCGACATATGTCAACTTGTATTTACGAATGACTACCATAAAGCCTCTTATATTAAAAATTCAGAGCAAGTACAATGATTTGCAATAATGAACTCACACATTACTTTGTGATGCTTGTGAAAACATTGCACAGCTCCAACGATTTATCAGCTCAAGGTACAGTAGTGCCATATATGTTACTTTTATTGTTGCTGACTCACCTACAAATTCAACTTAAAGACATAGTTAGGGAACGGATCTTGTTTGAACTCTAGGGACTGTCTGTATTCAACTTGACACATTCCGAATTAACTATTTATGACGAAAGATAATCAATAAACTTAACATAGTCAATATTATTTGACGTATTGGCTCCTCTCACTTTAAGAAGCTACAAATCCTTATCATTGTGCCTCAATTTAAATTAGCCAATGTTTTTACCACTAATTCGATGTTCCACCGGGTAGCAAGGTACAGGGGGTCCCTCTGGACGGCCAGCAGCCTCAGACAGCTTCCCAGCATGCACAGGGCCCTGGTTTTAGTTTCCACACTGTCTGTACAACTGCTTGTTACAGCTTCCAGCTGCATCAGGACCACCTGTCCTAGACTCTTGCTTGTGTTGAGCCATTCCTACAGGAAGGAGAATACAGATCAATCTAAGGTCACAGAAATTGCAGATGTCACATATAGCAGAGCTTACTTTATTTATTGTTGATAATTCAGCTTTTACATGTGGTACCATGCCGGACATAAAATTAATACACTTACTTAACAAATAAAACAAACTATTTTAGGTTATATTGGGTACACATTGACAATTCCATATGGAAAAAAGGTTCTGTTTATGTATCAACACCACCACACACAACTGCTTTGATCTACCACCGCATGTTGTACTATTACCCTGCATGAAACTTCACCTGCTGCACAGCTGTTAAGTCTGGGCTCATCCGTACAAATTCCTCCACAGTCCTCTCAATGGAGCCTTTCCTTTCCCAAAAACGGGCTTGTTTCATCTCTTCTGTGCAGACCTGTTCCAGCATTTCCAGAGCCAAGTTCGCCAGGGCCAGCCTGTAGCGAGTCAGTCTTCTGGCGACAGGTAGGCTCACGGCTTGAGTCTGACAAGAAATACAGAACAGAAAGCATTGCTTCTTTCTATATTTGCTTACATTAATGAGTTTTTCTTAAGCTAAATTGATATTTTAATGGATTTTTAAACCCTATTGTCATAATTTCGTTCTTTAATTATCTATTAATTATTTCTGTTTAATGCAAAGTCAAGGAAATTAACCAGGAATATATGGTACTCTTACAAGGCCTGTATTAGAGATAATGCTGTTTTTGTTTAAATGGTGTATATTTATTGTCTTTTAGAATAACAGAGTAAAACTGGAGAAAAAAAAATACACAATAATTTTATAAATTAAAATGGAACAAAAAACTACAATGACTAAAATATATATAATATAATAGAATGGAGACTCTTAATTTAAAGTACATTAAATTTACATTTACCTTATTAATTTACATTTACACTTATTTCTCAAACAATATTTAACTGTATTGTTCAGATTTAAAAAAAAAAGTATCTACAGCAATATAATGTGACATGAGTGCCACCAGTTGCCAGGTCTAGGCTATTACACTTGAAGCAGGTATATTTTTTATTCTGAGAAACAGTTTCCGTAATAAATGGATAAAGAAAGAATTCTGAATCAGTAAAACTCTGTTAGTATCAATGCCTAATAATGATTTTTGAAATTATATTATTTGTAAAAATATTTGTTAATACCTTACATATAAAACTGTAGTTGTTCATAACAAAATTTAAACATTAATATGGGTATTAACAACGGTCATTGATATGATGCACAATGTAAAATCTGTAAGATCTTAAAATGATTTTCCTATGTATAAACGATACATGTGGTTTACAACTAATATGAACAATTGTAAACATACAAAATGCAATTAATGTGTTCCATGATGATTGTTTAGGGTTTATCTTAATAAAAGAATGTACTACACCTCTTCAGGTGTAAGAATATGTTGAACATCCAAGACCACATCGAGCTGCACTCCAATGGCTTTTTGCATCAGAAAGTAGGAGTCCAGTAGCTGTCCCTGTTTCAGCTCCATGTCGTCAGTGTGTTTGGCAAGGATTCTTTGGAAACATTTAAAACATAAACACAAACAATGAAGAACATCAAGAACACGTGGGAATGTTTAAATAATGCTTAACCAGAAAAATTTAGACGGATAAGACAAATAAGATTTCTTTCATTATCATGCTAGATATCCACAAGTTTTTTGTTAGTATTTCATGATAAAATTAAACCTGCCATATTTAAATGAATATTATGAGAAAAAAATTCAATCAAATAAATATTTCTTTAAGAAATATAATACTTAGATGATAGACAGTTTTCCAAGTAGGGCTCCAACAAATATTTCAATTATCAGATGCCCATGACTGGCAGAGCCATCCCTTAAACAAGACCCTTAACCACATTGCTTCTAAGGGCACTCTCTGTCCCCGCTTTGATCCTCACTGGTACACTCCTCAGGACAAACGTGTCCACTAAATAAATGTTTGAAAAAACATGCAATCAAATAATCTATAATGGTTGAGTAAGGATACTTCTGCAAATGGGGTGAATTACAGAACTTTACATTTTCAGTTTGTATTCTTAACACACACGACATTTAGCGGCATTTCGATTAAAACCCAGAGAAAAAATGGCAGAGAGAAGGCAAGAATATCAAGCCAGGCGTCGATGGCCTAAACGGCCCTGGCATTTTTCACACAAGTGAGTGACGGTTACGGGCAGTGTGAATTATGCAGAAGTTAATTTTCACAAATTCACAACGTGCATGAAAGAGTTTTAGAAATGGAAACAGAAATGGTGAGTTCAAATAGGTAACTTCATTCAAAAATAAAAATTGGCAATAGTTATTTTAAGCAAGAACTTTTCATTAAACATTGAGTAAAGCATGGGATTGAATTATTTTTATGATTACCTCAGAATATCCTAAAGAATAAAAGAAAAATTCTAAGATCAAATATCAAAATATCTGATAGTTTGGTGTTTAACAGAAACATGTTTGTCATTAAGAATTTTTTTCATCACAAAATCTTGGTTTTAGAGTAGTGAACGATACAGTTAATCAATCCATCTTATAATACCATCTTGGGGGGGTTGGACCTTATACTCCAGTACAGGGGACAAGGTATAGGACGCCCTAGATCCACTGCAGGACATAGTCAAACACATATATTCATACACCCTGAGCAATATAGTGATGCCGATTCAAATAAGTGCATGACTTTGGACTTCTGGAGAAAACCCAGAGGAATCCTGCATAGCTATGCAGAGAAAATGCAAACCCCATGCAAAGATGCAGGGCAGGGACAGGAATGGAAGGCTTCCCTGGAGGTGTGAGGCTGCTTCCCAAATCACCACAACAAACCTATCACTTCCACTCATTTTCAGAACGATATGCTGTCAAAATTACAAAAAGAACAGGATGGGCATTTTAACACATATTATGTAGAAACAATGACTGAAAATGGTGAATTAATGAAGAATGCTTATTTAGGCAAACTGCTGTTGAAATTTACTTTGCTGCCACGAGCAACATAAAATTTGCATAATGCATCCTTCAGATGTTACCTGGAACAAAAGTGAGCATAGACAGTGGGTTCTGAAGTACACGACCAGAAATCCCTGGATATAAAAATGCCCTGGATCCCAGAATATAAAAAATGCTTACCTCAGGGTTTCTGCATGCTGCAAAGCAGTCTCTGCCCCTTGTTCTCGATGTCCCAGCATAAGAAATTCATTAGTGGTGTCTCTCAGTGCATCACAGCTTGTCATTAATGTCTTCACAGAGTCAGGATGGAAACTGACCTCAGGGTGAGACTGAATCTGAAAAAGTGCTTTCCTACAAGAAAAGTACTGATTTTATATCATCATCATCATCATCTTCATCATCATCATCGTCATCACATCATCGTCAGCATCATCATCATCATCGTCAGCATCATCATCATCAACATCATCGTCAGCATCATCATCATCATCATCTTCATCGTCAGCATCTTCATCATCATCATCGTCAGCATCATCATCATCTTCATCATCAGCGTCGGTATCTTCATCATCATCATCATCGTCAGCATCATCATCATCATCGCCATCATCATCATCATCATCTTCATCATCAGCATCTTCCCATCACTTTTCCTGGTGAGGGTTGTAGTGGCAGCAGGTCAGACCAGACGTCTTTTCCCACGGCAGCAGACTCTTGCACATCCTGAGGGACTCCTAGATGTTTTCAAGCCAGCTGGGTGATATAATCCATCCAGCGTATTCATCTGTTCCTTCAGCCTGCAGTTTCTTTGCAGCCACTGTAGTGACTGAGGTCTGGTATAATCAGACATAATATCCCCAACCTCACAGGTTTTACGGAGGTGTGAGTTGAATTCATCTCACACAGAAGTGTTGCCTTGGTCCATTGGACCTCCGGTCTATGTACCCAATCCAACTCACCACCAGGCATCGATCATTTGATAGCTCTGCTCCTCTCTTTACCTCAGTGTCCAATATATGTGGATTCCAGTCAGACGATATAACCACAGAGGGGGTCACTGACTTATGGCCTAGGGTGCCTTGATATGTTGTACACTTGCAAAGAGCCTTGTTTTCGAGCACAATCTTTCTTATGAACAATCCATAGCTTGCATAGAATAACAATTCTTCACTTGGGTTTAGATCTGTCAGGCCTTTCAATAACACCCTTTAAGGTATCTCCATGTGAGCACTGATGCCTCCCAGTGGGTCAGTACATGACTGTACACCAGCTTTCACTTGGAAGATTATTTGGAGCAGAGGCAACAGTTGGGATTTTCTTCTCTGCGGCTCACAGCCACTTAGGGACAACTCCCTATTTTTTTCCATGAAAGAGAACTGAAGAAGTTCAGATGTACGGCCCTCTGCCTGGAACGTGTGAGTATCCCTGCACCCACCCAACATTGTTCACCTGGGGGAATCTCACAGTAGGAGGGTCTCCACTCTTGAATAACAAGTCTGCTTCCACAGCCCACACGGTGCCTGGAGGTAAAGCTGCCTAGATCTAGCTGGTAACTTCTAACCTACAGCAGAAGCTCAGGCACCTCAAGCCAGTGTCCTTCCTGATCATGCCTGCCTCCCCAGTGGCACTGCACCTAACCTTCACGTTTCATCTCGGAGACGGTGAGCCCCAAAGATAATGATAATTGTCCGCAGTAAAGAATCTGAATTGCAGAGCCTACTGTGAAGTACAATAATGATGCATCAAAGTCTGACTTAACAGGGGGCAAGATTTTGATCACTAAATACACAGTAAACTCACCTAGCTTCCATCGATGCAATCTGGAACTTTAAAACAGGATTTCTGTTGAGCCTCTTGTCCAAAACAGATTTGAGGACACTGATAGCACGCTCTAGTATCAAACATGCCTGCTTGAGATTAAAATAATAAAATATAATTCAAAATGAACGTTATTAATTTGTAATTATACAAGGTTGACATTTCCTATTCATATTAATCAGTACTATTTGGAGTTTACCTGTAATTTTTTCTCATGACCTTCCCCCTCTGCCAGAGTTTCTGCAAGACTCATGGTCACGCTGTACCAGAAGTCCTCGTCACCACCAATTTTTTGGGCTGCTTCCAACAGGGCCAGAGCCTGACCATGGTTTTGCTCAAGTCGGGCCAGGTTAGCGAGGAAGAGTAAGCTCTTTGCTTCTGCAGCCCTATCACTGAGCTCCTGGCTCATAAGAAAAGAAAAACCATCAATTTTATTGGTATATTTGTTTTAAATTAACATTTTTATCCTTCCGCGAAACGGTATAGTACCACGTGACTACCGGCTGCCTGTACATTATCCCTTACAAGTAGTACCGGCTATGCGTTATTACTTTGGAGCGGTTATTATTTGAAAAGAATGAACCTGCAAATGTTTCAACTGACCAATCAGAATCAAGCATTCCAGAGAGCCGTGTAATAAGTTACTAGTAAATGCTTGTCAACAGATGTAACTATATAGACAAATGTATATAAGAGGTATCTCCAGTTTTACTAACCTTTGCAATAATGTTAGCCTCTCCTAGAAGAAGTCTGGCTGGCTGATATAAACCCACACTGAGACATAATTCAGCTTTGTCAATCCAAATATGGTGAGCAGAAGATCCACTTGATCTTCCCCAACTGAAGGTGATCTGTTCAGATAAAGCTTATCAGCATCATTGTATTTACAGAGAAGCCCAGTTCAATATAAATAAATATAAAGCCAGAAACACATTAATCACATGTCAGGGGCTGATTTCCTGTGAATGTTTTTGGAGACCCCCCATGGTCTAATTTATTACCAATAAATTAATAAGAATAAATACCATAAATTAATAGTGAAAATCTGTTTGTATTGTTTTCATTGAATGAAAGTAAGCAAATATCAAATGATACCCAATAAGCCTGAAGTTGTTGCAGAAAATAAACATCTAACCTTACTTACATCAGCGTCAGAAACAGTCTGAAGCCCATAATTCTTCCACTGATAAACAGCCTTCCGACAACTTCAATTTTGTTTCACCATAAAATATCACAACAGAGAGACAAGGTCAATTTGAATTGTTAGGTAATACGCAGAATGGATTAAAAGCAGGAAAAATGAGACAACATCATGAGGTGATACAAATCTCCTGTTATTATACTGTCATGTCTTTATGTTTATTAAATATCAACAGACTTAATCTTGCAATTTTGATATTTTATGAAATAACAAAATAATTCTTTCTTTCCATGCATGTGTAACATTCCGTCTCTCGTAAAAAAAATACCAATGAACACCTCATCAAAGAATACAGATGGATACACATACGCAATTTGTTCCTCTTCATATATGAACTTTGAGCCGACACACATTTCCTGGTATGCTGCAGATGTGGTGAAACCTAAAGCTGAGCAGCTCTTTGCGATTCTGAAAAAACATGAATGTGAAGTGAAGGAGATGAAGCAGTAATTGTTTGGATTTCTCATTTCTCTATGAAAAGCTCCAAAAAATGTCATATTATCTTCATTTAAATTATAAAAATAAAAATACCGTTATGTTAAACATTACACACATTTCACGTTGCTATATCTTTATTAAACAAATGGTTTAAATAATCAAGGTCATTAGTGGAAAGGTATCTGAACCTATGTATTTACTAACTTTATTAAGTAATTTTGAATGAACTGACAGTTGATGACGCATAGCCAGTTACCTGAGCCGGTACAGATCAGAGAGACTTTTGTTGTCCATTAGGTCATGTGCAATGAGCTCTGCAAGGTGAAGTACTGGCAGAGTAAGGTGTGTCAAAGCTGCAGAATGCAATTCCTTTGCCAGCAGATCCAGAAAGTACAGGGTTTGGGTCTAATGACCAGACAAAACAGCAACACAGATAGAATCTGAACACATTTCAGGGTCTTCAGTGCCCGAAAAACACAAGTTAACAGGAATACGGCATCAAGTTGACTCACCTGCTTGCTGATGCTCTCCCGGTTGACAGAATGCATGCTTGTGTCAAACCTAATGGCCAGTCTTGCTTCCTTAGGACAGTCGTACTGAGCCCACTCCTCTGAGGTAGAAGGCAAACACACCGCAAATACGTCCTGTTTGGGCTTATCCTCAGCGGCAAGAAGCAGTGGGGGCTGTGGTGGATCGAATGGAAATATTGAATGATTTAAAGAAATAAGACTGAAGAATAAGTAATAATTCCAGAAATATAAAAGGATCAAAATAGCTCATATTACTGAGGCGTACAATTACAAATAGTTTTGTCTGTCTTGTGACTCACATGGATATTAGTTGCTGTGAGTAACTGCATGCTTACGTGTGTAACCACCCCACAATAAACTAGTGCCCTGTTTATTATTTGTAACAGCCTACATTTCTTTGAGTGAGCACTAGATGACTGCACCCTGGCTGGGATTACCGATGGATAAAGTTAAGCACTGAGTTATTTGAAACAAAGACCTCTCTCGACTTTTTCCCCTTGTCCTTCCTCACTGTGGGTGATGGTGATGACTTTGAGGGAGGAACGGGATTCTTGGCCGTTTCTCCGATAACTTCACTTGCAGTTGCCAAAGATAACTATCATCACAGGAATGTAAAAAAAAACAACAACTTACAATGAAGATCTCAAGAATCTTGTCAGACATGTCAAACGCGCAAAAACCCAAATCGTTAAATATTAGAATGTTCTGTAGTAGATTGACACCTCTCATATAATTAAAGCGGGTCTACAACAAGATGTAGAATCATATATATTTGCAGCACCATAGATGTACCCCATAGCTATAGACCATTTATACAGTGTGTACCAATATGTACCTGGTAGAGAAAAGACAGTGTGTAGTATTTGGCATGATTTCCTGACCCTCCCAAAAGGCTTTAAAATGTACCCAAAGGACAAAACAATGCTGACAAATAGTTTGGTGACTTAAAATTACATAGAACATGCAGCCATTAAAATGACTGTGGAATAATTAGTTTTAAAGCTAGGCTGTGCTCTCCCATGGTTCCGGGTGTACCCAGATGTGCACCTGCCAGATGCGCAGAATATAGGAACAGGCCAGGAGACAATGCTGCAGATGCTGGTGAGAAGCCCTGCCCAGCATGGTGGACAGAAGCGTGTGGGCTCTGACCAGCCCAGCCAACTGCTTCACGTCTCTCAGGTCACACAATGATGGACTGGAAGACGGCCCCTCCGCTGCCATCTGAGGTTGACGTCTCACAGAATCCGGCCCCGCGTCTTCGTTTACATCTGTCACCGGGAACGGAACACAGAGCTCACAGAACTCAGCAGCAGCGTGGAGCGTGGAAACACATTAGATGGTAGAACAATCACAAAAAGGAGATACAAACATTCTGCAGGAGTTTTATATTGTATTACTGATAATTTGTAAGAGAATAAAATACATTTTTACATGCACAGGCCTTCATTCAGCATACTTTAGTCAAAGCAATGATGCTACAGATAAGCCATTGTGCATATATAAAAGTGTTATGTTGATTCACAGGTGGTAAAAAAGGTTGTGCTACAGATTTTTTTTAAACTTATGAAAAAATGGTTAACAAAATTGAAATTTATCTTTTTTTTTTATTTGTTCTCAACATTGTGATACTTGATCTCAATGTTTCTATTTTTTTTTTTTTTTTTTAAATACAAAATACAGTGAGAAGAGTACTAAGGAAAAAAACACATCACTGCTTTACCATGGCTGGCCTTTTCATCAGCTTTGAGACTTAGGAGGAGGTCGATGGCCAGTTGTATCTGGTTCACGGCATCATTGAGGGGGAAATGACTGCAGTATAGCCATTCCCCGAACTCCAACAGGTATTCAGTCTTCAGCCACCGAGAGTCAGCACTCTGTGAGTATGTGGGGTAAAGCGCAGGCTCCATTAAAGTTTAAGATACCACGAGACTAAAGTGCCCAAAGTTCTATGTTCAGTGTCTTTGCCACATACTGTAAAATCAAAGCAGACTGAAATTCTTTACTGACCTGGTGTTACCTTTTTAGAAGGAACAAGTTGCAACAGAGGAGAATTTCTTCTATCAATACTAAGCTGATATCAGGACAAACTGTATACTGGACACAGATACTGCACTAAATTTTAACTTACCCACAAATGCCCAAATTTTTGGGCCATTGTTCTCCATACATACATCACCACTTGTTACAGATTCATTTAAATAGTTCATATATGTAATACAGAAGGAAGCAGTTTCGAAATTAATTATAAGAAAAATACCTCCTCAGAAATATGTGCTAATGCTATGGGGGTCTGGGGGCCTGGAGCCTATCCTAGGCAGCACAGTGCATGAAGCTGGGGGACACCCTGGATAAACATGACAGATGGAAAATAGGCCAACTGAATACCCAGAGTGGGATTCAAACCCACAACCCAGAGGTGTCAGGCAACAGCAACATGACGAGCCACCCAGCACAGATCTTTAGCTACTGGACTGGCATCCTGTCAAGGATTTACCTCTCTACCTTGTGTAGTGAGCTGAATGCCGCCCCCCCCCCACTGCCACTCCCACCCTGATAAGTGGATGCATATTCCTAACAGAACTTCTATACATACAACAGTAGCATTCCTTAAATAAGAGAACCTTAAAAAAATAAAGTTCCATAAAGTTCATGAGATGACTTACAAAAGACCTCTATTCTATACAGCAAAAATGTAACAATTAGAAAGTTTTGAGTATGTGACTGTGAAAATGTCTCTTAGTTTTAATTGATTCATTTATGTAGTTGGTTTCCTACATTTTATTTTCTATTTCGTCCATTCAGGGCAGGTTGAGGGGGAATTAAAATGTCAAAAAGTTCTGTACAAGGGCAACTTGATAAGTTGGAAGTAGTTCCAAATTGGAAGAAGCAGATCTATCCCAAGTGTGCAAAAAAATAAAAAATAAAAATAAACCTTTTTATCATTGGTAGACTCAAATTCTTTGAGGTGAAATTAATGAAACATTTTCAGGGTCTATGGTACAGATTTCATGTTTTATTTATAAAGTAAGATTAAAAGGCATCTTATCAAACTTAAATCTAAAACAGTGCTCATCTCATACTTAACATTAATCACGGGATCTTGATGACTTAATGAGACACTGGATGATGATTCTGTATGATTTTGGATGTTTCTGCCAAGACATTTGCAACAATTATGCATTAGTGACTGTCCCGGGATGCACACCCACCTGCAAGGACATAACGGCATTCTGATAGCAGAGCAGCTTCTGGGGGGCGTCTCCACAGCATCGGGCCGCACGGAGCCACATACAGGACATGTGCTCCTCACCCTCCTCGCAGAACCTCTGGATGTCCATCGCTACGCTCTGACCCAGCCTCGCTTTTGCCAAAACACGGTGTTCAAAGATGATCCTGCCAATCAGGGACAAACTATGCCTATCAGGTGTTGTGTGACTCAGTGGTTTAGCTCACTATGCAAGCTCGCTGATTCAAATCCCAACCACCTATCCACCGGGCCCTCCAGCAAGGCCCTTAACCCCTTGTACTACTCCAGGGACGCTTGATAGACGGCTGACCCTTCGCTCGGACTCCAAGCTTCACTCTTAACTATGTGTCTGTCTCGAAGAAGGGAAAGATGGGATATGTAAAAAAAAAAAAAAGTATTCTAATATACATTTATAACCAGAGGGTCTTTGGAAGAAATGATCCAATCTGAATATCTCCTGCAAAATATCCAGAAATTTAATATTAAGTTCCATAACAGACATTAAAATAGACACAGACTGTGGCCCTTTACCTACCGCATGTGTTGTGTGTGTGGCAGCCCCTGTACAGCCTGGTCCAGGATCTGCAGCCCTGCCTTCCAGTCAGCTCGGTCGGCATGGATACGGAAGAGGAGGCTGTACATGGCTACGCTCAGGGCCACGTCATCATCTGCCATTTCAAGGGCTGCAAAATGCAAGAATGTTACAGCAGATGCCTGAAAACGAACAGAAAGTTTGACAAGGACTTGCACTTTTACAATTACTCCATGATATTAAAAAGCAACGTTAAACTGCAAGCAAGGTGTCCTTCTTTGGGATGTGATCCATCAAGACTCACTCTGCGAGCTTCTTTTGAATCCTGAAGGCTGCTCATGGAATAATTTTGTCTGTGTGGCTAATATTTTTCTTTCTTCCTGAAGGAAAAAAGAGGGAAATCACGTCTTTTTAAATTATACTGTTATCACCCAGGCTTAATTGGACTGAACTGAACAGCATTAACAGTGGTGGCCAAACCCTTTTCCCTCCAGTGCTGGTTCTGGTGCTGGCCATGGCTCTGAGGATTTCTTCCATAGGAGCTTTAAGCTCTTGTCTCTGCAGCGGTGTGTCCATCAGCCGTAGGCATGCATTCCAGTAGTGCTTTGCAGCCACCACACACATGCTGTAGCTTCCAGCTTGTTCTGCAAAGCTTCAATTTTAAACCAAAATCAATTACATAATTCACAAAATTAACAAGACATCTGTATAGCAAAACATATTAGAGGAATTTGTGATTATTAATAGGTGCCTCAGTGATTAGTGCCATTTCCTTACACCTCCAGTCCTGGGGTTTTGAATCCCACCTTTACTCTGTTTGTGTGAGCGTGTGTTTGCATGTTTTCCTCATGTTGCATGCATTTCTGGGTGATCCTGTCTCCTCCTGCAGTCCACAGGCATGCGTGTAGGTAGGATAACTGGTTTCCCTCAGTTGTGTGAGTATAAATACATTAAGCAAATATATATATTTGATTATACATGTATAATTTGCTAATTATTATCCAAAACAAAACAAATGTATGTCACTGTCACGACGTGGGGAATGACGGAGCAGGAAGGCGAATATCCACAAATACAGGGGTTTATTTCCACAACACGGGGCAGGCGGCGACCAGACATCAATGACAGAACTCGGGAATACTGACTCAGACATGGACTAAATACAACAGACAGGTTGAACTTAACAAGCCACAGGTGATCACAAGCGGGGAATCACACGAGGTAACGAGGTGGGCGTGGCACACACGAGGATCGGACGGAGCTGGGCGTGACAATCACATTATTTGTTTAATTAAATTTTTACCTTGGCGCTTATGGTTGACAGAGCTCACCTGACAGCGGCCTGCAGAATCTTCAAGGCATCCCTGTATTTGAGAGGATTCCCGTTTGATTTCTCTACAGCACTCAGACCCCTTATACATGCCACATTGCTTAGCATGTCCTGGATTGCCCTACTGCTGCATCTTTAAAGACAGCAAATATCAATTAACTCAGAGCTCCATGCGTTGCGATTTCCCCCTACAATCATTACATCATCAGATAAAACAGCATCGGGGTTGGTTAATCCTACAGACGGCATGGGCGGCCACCTAGAGCGCCAGCAAATGAATTTCACTTTGCCTTGGATGAGGGAGCGCCAGCGGTGAAGCTCGGACCAGTACTGAACAACATACATTTTAACATTTTTTTAAATCAATGTGTTAACCTTGGATCAACACTAGATGGCATTTGTACTCTCTGTACTAAATGTAACATCAAAAGCTGTAAGCCCAATTTCTTATTAATAAAACAATGCACACAGAAAGAGAATGTAAAAAAGTGGTGCAATATTTTGGAAAGCTTTTAAATAATTGATCAGTATATTGCATAATTCACCAAAAAAAGGATTCAATGTGCAATGCTTCTTTGGAATGTCAAGGGATTTTCTGAACTTGCGTAATTTAAAGCAGAGTGTAAATATAAAGTCAAGAAGCAGAACAGGTTGAGTGAAACTAGAATTAATTTAATTGGTTGTCGCTGTGTGATTTTATTGTGGTATTTTGTGCTGTCTTGTAAAATGAACGGTTGGATTTTGTAAAATATTTATATAACTGGTATTTGTCCTATGATTCCAAGGTTACCTATGGATTAAATTCCAAGAAAGCAGTATGGTATGGTATGTTATGTTATGTTATGGTATGGTATGGCATGGCATGGCATGGCATGGCATGGTATGGTATGGTATGGTATGTTATGATATGGCATGGTATGGTATGGTATAGTATGGTATGGTATGGCGTGACATAGCATGGTATGATATGGTATGGTATGGTATGGCATGATATGCTATGGAATGGCATGGTATCGTATCGTATGGCACTGTATGGTGTGGTATGGTAAGGCATGGGATGGTATGGTAAGGCATGGTATGGCAGGATATGGTGTGGTATGATATGGTATGGTATGGCAGGATATGGTATGGTATGGTATGGTACAAGGAGTTTAATATGGTTCCTGTTTGAGTGAAACCATGTTGCGTGTCTCCATGGAAACAAACTCACAGGACGCATGCTGAGGTTTTCACCCACTTTACAGCATCAGCTTCCAGCTGCAGTGCATTGTGAGAGCAGCTCATGATCAACTCGTGATCCTGGGCCAGGTGAGCAAAATGCAACAGGTGGGTCCACACCTGCAGCTCAACCACAGGGTCTGTCCACCTGCAGTCCGATGCCATTTTTACGAGCTGAAAGGCAAAGAGGAAAGTTGAGCCAAGGTCACCTGAGATCAGAAATAATTACTCTTTACCAAGATTACATTTTAATCACTATATTTTTCAACCATTCCAGTAAGAAATACAGATAATTTGCATTAAGATAGAAACTGCTGTGAATATTAAAAAAAATATTAATTCTTAAAAATGATTTTAGTAAAGGAAATGGGCTAAGAATTTAAATCACATATTAATAACTTACCACAGACAGACTGGGAAGTGAAAATTCCATCATTGCCGAGTTAGTATTACAAAGTAGCATTTCAATTCCAACCAGTACACGTGTCATACTAATCACGGTTTCATTGTTACTCTGAAAACATAAATAAATAAATTTTGAAGTGTCACCACACAAACGCTATGACAACTTAAAAAAATACGTCATTTTTCCTCTATATACTTACAGGATATAGAGAATCAAATGCCAGAAATCTTAAGTCTAGCATAGGCAAATTGACTGTTGGATACGCTGCATAAAATTTCATAGGAAAAAAATAGACTACAGGTCAAGTGGATAATTAAGCTAATAGAACCACTGGAGCAATTAAACGGCAATAATTAACCAAAATAAGAGTTAAGCAATGAATGAAGAACGCTCTCCAGTGCAGGGAGGTGGTGGCACCAGTATCAGAAATGTAGTAGAGAGAAGGTTTCACCTCATCTTCAACGTCCAGCTTTTGCTCAGTCTGTCGCTGGAGCATCTGCTTGATCCGCACCCATGTGGCAATAACCTCCTTCCTTGCAGCAATAAGCAGAGTTTCTCCAGGGTCGTTGCCATTGGTCAGGTGCAAGGCATAGTCGCATAACTGCACGAGGATAATTTTGCACACTTTACACTGAGGAGCAGTGACGTTTATGTAGAACAGTGGTACTTGTCCCTATAATAGCACATTAATTGTAATTCCAAGCTTGAAAAGACAAAAATATTAGCCTATAATTTTTTTTATACATTCAACTGTGATGACAATAACTACCAGTTAAATAATACTGTAATTTAACATTGTAAAACCACTAATAAAATGCTTAATATTAAAGCATTTACACAAAAAATGTGCAAACTATATAACACACCTCATACCACCATTTTGACATTGTAAAACAGATAACGTCACCAAGAGGAACTGACTGAAAAACAGTCCCACACAACTGAGGGAATAGCCGACTTGTATGGCTTAAGCCCTCTAGGAATATGCTGTAGTCTGCCACTGGCAATTTGGCTTCAAAGACATCTGAAAAAAACCTGTATGTGCAGATATGCTTATGTGTGCATCTGTGCACCAAAGCAACATAAGTAAAACTCTTGAGACAAGCCCCAAAAAACTCTGCAGACTTCAAGACAACTCCAAAACATCAGGCTGGCAACTGGAGAAAAAAAAAACCCATTAGCTAACCTTTACTCTGCTTCTGGTGGACAGGACCATGTTAGAGTCTGAAGACTAAGGCTATGTTCACAATGGGGGCAGATCTAAGGGGCCACCGGTTCACAATTTAACAGCATCATTCAGCACTGTCTCACTTCTTACCAAAAGCAGAAGCTGCTGTTGGATATTTTTTAGTGCTCCGAGTAAAAATTATGCAAATTGATTATAACTACAACAAATTTGGGTCAGAGTAGCTTCAGACTGAAATGCACATTATTCGATCTTCCCATTCAAATACTTTATCTCCAATCATTCAGTATGAAGTCATTTTTAAAAATGACATTTCTAAACATGCCTAGCTCATATTTTGAGTGAAGGGCAATTCATTTAAAGTTGTAATCCATTCAAGAATCTCTATTTAAAATCTTCTTCTCAAGGCATGTTATTATGTGAGACAGCTCACAGGAAGACACAGTGTTTGCACCATAGTGTGCACCTGCTTCAGTGAAACGGCTTCATATTCCTCGCCAATTACACATATATATGAAATTGCCAAGTAATCACCCAGCCAAACAGCTTCCATAAGATGGCTTCCAATACTATTACACGGCTACTATGACTTCCATAGTTCTCTTCTGTCTTTCAGAAGATGTGGTGTTGAATGTCTTTTGATTACTTATTAATGATACAGCAACAAGCAGTCCAGCCAGTTCAAGCGTACCTCCAGAGCTATCTTGATGTCCTGGAGTGCACTGGGGTCCGGGAGGATGCTGGGAATGCTGCCAGACTTTCTGCTGGCTTTCCCTGCTCCTTTTTTAGCCCTGTTAGCTTCCTGGCCCCTTTCATCGTCCCGCTTTTCCTGAGTAGTACTGACACGCAGACTCAGAGACTCAATCAAGCCTTTGGCTGCCACATTGCACAGCAAAACCAGCAGCACTGTCTCCCTGAAAAGCGTTTACCATTATATGTTAGTGCCATAATGCACATTTGTTCTTTTCACATTTAATGTAGATTAAATTACATAAGAAATAAAAATATTATAAAGAAATATACAAATATCATCAGTATAAATTCAAAGTATTCATTTTTTTCCACAAAAACAAAAATAGCGTGTTTCTAACTCTAATATACACTGCCCAGCCAAAAAAAAAAGTTGTCATTCAAATATTTCATTGAACCAACTTTAGCACTGATTATAGCACACTTTGTCAATGCATTATTTCCTCAAGCTTATGCAACATCTCAACATTTATTTTTATCCACGTTTCAATTCTCACTGATATCTTGCATTGACAAGTGAGTTGAACCCCTCTGTAATGTCTTCTTCAGCACAGCCCAAAGACTCATAATAAGGTTAAGGTCAAGACCCTGTGGTGGCCAAATCTTGTGTGAATATGATTCCTCATGCTCCTGAACCACTCTTTGACATTCGAGCCTGATAGATCTTGGCATTATTTTCCTGAAATATGCCCATGTCTTTAGCAAAGAAAAAATCCATTGATGGGACAACCAGACCATTCAGTAGATTCACATAGCTAAACTCACTGTATTCCAGCATAACATAGCTGAGCTGTCATAATAATCAAGTCATTGGCTTTTAAGTGTTTGCTTAATTTAAATTCAAATTACACCTTTTTTTTTACCTGGGCAGTGTGTATTTCTAATAGTTATAATTCTAATATACTGTATAATGTATGAAGTACAGGAAAAAACTCAGGCCTACTTGGTTTCTCCCATCAGTTTCATTGCATCTATTAGTCTGCGAAAAGTGGCTTGCAGCTGGCAGTGGCCCCCTGAAGCCAGGACATGGTTATTGTGGTTCCACAGATAAACGGCTGCGTTTGAGACAATCCACGCCTCCCCAAGGGCAGCCCCCAGCTCTGCAGCCCGCAGGAAGCTGGCTGTGACGCATGCAGACAGCCCCCGGAGCCATTCCCTAAGTGGACAGGGGTTTTGCGTGTCAACACCAGTCTCCATATACATCCTTGTAAATACTAATTGGGACATTTTGGAATGACATGCTCAGCACATAGATAATCAGGGAAGCATGATAATAAGTAGTAGAAATATAATTAACTGTTGTCTGAATTCTGTTTTAAATTTCTGCTTCATATCTCATCACCTGTAAAACCACGTCTACAATTGGAGTGTGTTTCTTTACCTATATGCTGCCCATTGTGGAGTTTCCTCTAATCCTTGACAAATGTCTCCCGTTGGCTCTCTCCGTGCGCCCTTTGGTGGCAATGGCTCCTGGTTGAAATCCACACCCTCTGAATGCA
Organism: Hippopotamyrus pictus; assembly: GCA_026781145.1. Lineage (NCBI taxonomy): Eukaryota > Metazoa > Chordata > Actinopteri > Osteoglossiformes > Mormyridae > Hippopotamyrus > Hippopotamyrus pictus. Next base: position 11,057,626 of record JAODLC010000065.1, read on the forward strand.
GTTTTTGTATAGTGGCCTAATGAACAATCCAAAGAGACAAATATTTATGAATGAATGGGATAAATGCTTTAATAAAATAAACTGCTTATCCAGTAGAGGGTTACAGTGTTAGCCTGGAACTTATCCCAAGAAGGTAGGGGAGCACCGTTCCACTGCAGAGCATAAATTTATTTTGTATTTAAAAATTTCCTTTTCATTTGCATGCGTAAAAAACGTTTTATTTCTACATATCATGTTTCTTTTTTTCTGAGCTTTGGCAATTTGCGGTTTTCCTTTCAGCAAAAGCAAACGCCTGACAGCAGTAACAATAAAATCACAATTGTACAACTCTATCCCGTTGCGTGTTTCATTTGAAATACAGCTTCAGAGTTTTGCTGAGGACAGCTTGAACCCTGCAAGGCTCTGTTCTGGAACAGTAGAGCCTTTCCATATTGATTAATTTAAACATTCTGCTAGAGCAACGTTGATGCTGCAGAAGGGGATATGCGGCAGGGAAGATGAAAGGAGGCTGTAACTCTTGCCACAAAACTGCCAGTTAAAACCACTCTCTGCAAAAAAGGTGAAAGGACCATTTCTGATAGAATGAGCCTGCATGCCACAGATACTGTTTTCCCAAAATCTATTTTAAAAGAGATTCTGGTTCTTTTTCAAAGAGATTAAAATGAATTTACAGTTTGTTAACCATAGCACAGCTAGCCATGTGTCCGCAGAGCAGCAATCAGCAGTTCTGTGCCTGGGGCTTACATAATGAGCGCTGAAAGGAGATGGATTTAGTGGGAGGATCTAGAATTAGAGCTATTGTCCGCAACTGGAATCAGAATAGGGACAGAAGAATGAGAAAGGGCAAGCAGAGATAGCTTTAATAAATGTGACTGGCTGAAAAAAAAGGACAGCTGTAAAGGAACAAGTGAAATAAAGGGAAGTAAATGGTAAAGAGTGACAGAGGGCAGCGGCGGCGGCTGAAAGCAAAGAATTATCTGTGCGGGACCTTAAAAGAAGGGAGGAACTTGTGCAGTCAACACGCTGTGGATGGACAGATCAGCACGAGGATACAGATTAAAAGAAGCAAAGAGAGCGATTTTAAATTGAATGAACTACTTTTACTGATACCCACACAGCTTGCACTTCCTACAGTTTGAAGCATCTGTACAGCAACAAGGCCAGTTCAAGGGACTGTGTGGGTCAGAAGCCAGGATCTGTGTCCTCTGTGGCACCTACTGCCCATTCCAGTACTTTACAGTAAATTAGAAGGTAAAATATGGAAGAGACTGACCTCTCCATTAATGAAGTGAACCTCGGCAAGCAGTCGAAGCAAGTCTCTCTCTGCAGAGAGAGAAAATTGCCCTTCTTCACGGAAACCTGGGCTTTCATCTTTCATACATTCACCTGAGAATCAGAGGCACACGTACCAGTACTGGTATAAGAATGCCTACATCGTAGGAGAAAACTGCCATAAATGCAAACAAATGACTCAGAGACAAGTACTTGGATTTCTTAAAAAATATGTTTGTCACAGCTAAATTAGTGGAACAACCTGTTCCCCCCCAGAGGAAGTGTTTGATAACAGCTGAAGATTTACGGAGACAGAAGCACTGGAAATATACTGGCTTCCTGATGTTTTACCATTTCCAGGGGGTCAACTATTTTATGATCTGTATCAAATACTTAAAAAAATTCATTCAAAGCTGTCATAGACCTGATGAAAAGCAACCATTTAAAATCATTTATGCAATGCCAATAATCCAATAATCCATATGAGCAATGTGCATATACAAATATGCTTGCGTTAAATACTTATGTCATACTACACAAGCCAAGTACCACAACTGTCATTTTTTGTGTAAACATATGCATATAGCTCTTGTGGTTTCGTTTACTTACTGTCATTTCTGGCCGTCTTCCAGCGTCCATCATCGTACAGCAGGCAGAACCTGCAGGCTGCTCGGCAAACATCCCAGACCTCCTGCTTCCTAGCTGTTTTAGCCAGTGCTGCCCAGAGCCTCACTCTGGGAAAACAGTCCCTCAGTACTCCATTTCCCTTGTGCAATACCCACACTCAAGCAATATCCCAAAAATAAAAGAATTCCTTTGTGATCAACAATTCATAAGTGTATTACAACTGTGCTACTGTCTAACAGATATATTTACTATAAAATGTTTCAGTAACACTTAAAGCAATCATCATAATGCATTATAATGGTCAGTATAAGAATGAAGGATGCTTTGTACTGTGTTATGAAGGTATTTATAGAACATTTTAGATGAGAGCTTCATAGAGCATTCATAATGCATAACAAACATGGCTGTAATGTTTAATTACTTTTTATAAATTGTTTTTGCTATGTTAATAATATTTTATGAATGCACTATAATGCATTACAAAGGTATCTATAATGCATTATATGCGACTGCTTTAGGTAAAGTGTTACGTTACCAGTGTTTCTTCACCTGGTAAAATCATCTTCTATAATTCATATGCATATAATATACTAAAATATTGGACAAAAATTTACAATACAACAGGTTTGTATTGTAAAAACTATTTGCCAGTATTGTGGGAAATAGTGGGAATTGTGGGAAAGCAAACAGAGTAGGCAAAAATGTATGCACACAAACACACACCTCTGTCTGTCGTTTTTGTTTCCTTGTTTCTTTAGGTGCCCACTTGCCTCATGAACACATGCGGTGTGATGTTTTGCTTTGGCAGAGAGCTGATCAATCTGGCTTTGTCCATCTTTGTCTGAGGACAGTGGATGTGTAAATAAAACAATGAAACAAATAAAACATTGATGGATTAAGGCCAACTTAGAGACAGGCAAACTGTACAAATACAGAGGAAAGGGTACGATTTAAACCAGCAGTCCTGAAGGCGTGAGGCTACAGTGCGGGGCCACCAAGCCACCCATTAAATCATCACAATATCATTAGATCAAACAAAAATGCACATTATTCTTCTTCAGCTGGCCTTTTCTGACCCTGCCCAAAAGTTTGGAAGCACCCGCTGCCATAACAGATCTACCACACAGGCAATCAACATGGCAGTATTCAATATGTGCCTTTTTTTCTAGGCGTATAACAACAATGCCACACATCTATAGAACATATATGATTCTACAGCTGAAAGAAAATGGGTATCAGCCAACATCCACTAGGATTCAGTATAATACAGTCACAATATGTCAGCTGAATTTCCTCTGCTTAGTTTTCCCTGCAACCAGAGTTGTCATGGAGATTTCACAAGGCATGTTTCTGCAGTCCCAAAAGGGTCCCACCCATCCCCCAGCTCCCGCCAGGGCGTATCTGTTACCCTGGTAACAGTATGGAGATGAGTTATTGTGTTAAGTGGCTCTGATCTAGCAGTGACATTGGTAACACTTCAGAAGAATTTGAGTTTACCTTCCACTTCGGCGTTTGCATCAAGGACCACTGGAAATGTGCCAGGGGCCAAAGCTATACCAGCCTTCACCAGCAAAGACCGATTCTTTTTCATGGCATTCTTTGACCTTGCTCTTTCTGCCTTTAATAAAGGAGCACACAATGTTTTTAAAAGTAAAAATTTTAAATATACACAAGGCCTTGTAAAAATATTCACATGTGCAATACTTTCACTTGTTTGCCACTTTTTATTTTGTGATACTTTTATGATACTTATTAAAATGTGTGTGTATATACAGTACCTACCTTATTCATATCCAAACAAATATGAGTGAATAAGTGAATAGATTATTAAAGTTTGAAAAAAATTATGTCATGTTATTTGTATAAATACCTGTGTCATGGGAGCTTAATTTCACACAAGTGAATTTTCACAAAAACGACAAGCTTTGAGTTGGCTGTCATTTTCTATATAAATAGCCCTGTTTTGTTTAGGGATCAAAGTGATCACACGTTGAACTGGTAAGAAAATGTTCTTAAAAGAATAATTAAGAGCATTTCACAGAATTTAGAGATAATGTAATGCAAAGGCATACAATAGTAAAATGGTAACAAAATATTTCAAAGTCTTTGTACTTTCCAGTGAGAAAAACTAGATCAATAGTGTAAGTTACATCACAAGGAGGCAGCCAAGGAGATGCCAGTGATATTAGGAGAGCTACAGAATTCAGAGGCTGAGAGTGGGAATAACGTGCATGAGTCAACAATATCAACAGCTTTGGATAAGATGGGCCTTTATGAGAGGGTAAGAGAGGGATTTGTGATGTGAACCTTGTCAATGTCGGTATGTGTTGGAGATACTTTTATCGACAAGGAAAGCAAATATTTAGTAGTATTAAGTATTAGGAATACAGAAAAATACAGACATTTTTTTAGGTCTTCTGAAAAACAAGCTTGTAAATAAGTTTAGATTTAGTCAATGATCTCAAGCATGTGTTCAAAGCAACAAAAGACTAACCCAAGAATAAAAAAGTCAGTGAACTCATCCATCCATCTTCAAACTGCTTATTTTGGTCAGGGACACGGGGGTGGCAGGGTCAGACTGACCATCTGGCATACCGGTTACTGGATAATGGGTATGTGGACCAGCAAAATTTATTGTGCAAAAATGACCGAGGGGCACCCCAAAGTCCATGGCCTAATTTCAATCGCAGTCTAGTCCTGCAGGGTGGACTACCTGGGCCTACCTACAGTCTATCCTGGGTTGAAAATGACATAAGGCTGGGGTACACCCTGGATGAGATGCAGGTCCATTACAGGGCACACTCATATACTACAGGCAATTCAGCTTCAACGATTTTGTGGAAATACAGGGAGAACATGTAAACTAAGACCAGTGGGCAGAGGTGGGATTTGAACCCCCAACTTTGAAGGTCTGAAGTAACATTACTACCTACCGAGTCTCGTTCCAGCTCTATATATTCTCTAGTGGCTCAGCTGAAATCCTTATTTGAGTCACACTGAAAATTTGTGGCCCTATATGAAAATTGTACACAAGTGCCATCCAGCCAATTTGAACTACCTGTCAAGAGCTGAGGGGCATCACTGAAAATCTTTGTGAAAATCTCATTCCTACAACTAAAGCAAGCAAAAAGGACAGTCTATCAAATGTCATTTTTCAAAGATGCATAATATTTCTCTCTTTAAATGTTGTATTTTGCACAAAACTGTTGAAAAGATAATACCAAAAAATAAAAAACAGAAAAATAGCTTCTACTTTGTGAGGTCTTCAATGTGTCGCAGCGAACAAAATAACAACAGAAGTTTTATATTTAAATCAAATAAAGTTCGTGTTAATCAGCCACACTAGTAAGGTTATATTAATGCACATGTCTACACACCTGGTCAATAAGCAAAGCGGCCTGATCTTCCTCCTTCTCTGGGGTCTTATACATCATGCTTTGTATCTGCAGCTGATGCAGGGCTGTGGATAGGCGCTCCTGGTACAGGCCTCTCTCATCCACGCAACGCAAGGCCTTCTGCAGGTGTTCTAGCGCAGATTCCAAGCGGTCCTCTTCTGCATCTGCTTCACCTACTTCACTGTGAATCTGACAGCGCAACTCCAACAGTGGACTGCAAGATTCACACAAAGGCAAATACACATAAAATGGATTAAAGCTGTGACATTATCTATATGTACAGTGCTATGTAAATAACTAGTTATCAAAATTGCATAGGACTCAAAAACAAGTCAAATAATCCATATTGCTTGCACAATTTAAAAATAAAAAAGGCAGAAGGCAGTCTCTCCATTACAATTCAAAACTTCAGTAAACTGATTTTAAAAAGGGACTTTCCTGTGAAGAAGTATAATGTAATCTAACAATAAATGTCAGTAAAATAACATTATATTATTAAATGCTGCTCAGCTCCCGCTAAAGGGGAACAGTGATCCAACGGGAAGCAGTGTGGGCTCACACCTAAACAGTACAGTAGGTTTCATTCCCGCTCTGCCCGTGAAGTTGCCTGTTCCCTGGTTTCCTCACACAGGAATTATTGGAGTTTCTAAATTTCCCTAGTATGTGCGTGGCCTGCTAAAGCACACAGGCAACACACCAGTGTTTTTCCAATAGAAAAAGAAATATTTCCTATTGACTAAATACATTTTACTGAATATTGGAGCAATCTAGCAATTGTTATTCAAAACCAGCAGAGTTACAGTGTTGGGCTCAGTTTCAATGGGGCTCGATTTCAATGGTTTTTCTTTGCCCTGGTGATTGATCACTGCACTAATGCCAGGAGACATTCCCAGGTAACGAAATCCAGCTGGTTCTCACTGGAACACATTTTTCAAGTGGGATCAGCTGGGACCAAAAAAGAACAAAAATGAATTGAGAGAAGCTAGGGGTAACCCTTCATAACACAGTGTTACCTCCTGCTTTCCTGTTTCCTGAATTATTTGCTTTGGTCGTTCAAGATATTTTACTTTGCAACTTTTCATTCTGTGCTGATTTTCATTTAAAAGCTTTCATTTAAAAGATTAATTTCTAGTTTTTGTTATAATATAAGATTTTGCTTTGTTCTAACCATGCTCTTTTATCCCAGAATATAATTGCATTCCCCGACCGTGGGGAATCCATAAGGTTTCAGCACAGGTCCCCCTCTGCAGACATTTTGTTATGCAAGACAATAACTCATATTTTTCAAACTATGCACAGGCATTTTAATGGTGAGCTACTAAACTGGATTAAATTTTGCATGTGATCGGAAGGTCGCTGGTTCGAGCCTGGCCCTGGCACATCTGCGGGTCCTTGAGCGAGGCCCTTAACCTCTAGCTCCCTGGGTGTTGCTATGGGTGGCTGCCCTTTTTCAGCCAGCTTGGTCTCACCTACAGAGAGCAAGTTGGAGGAAACGTAAAGAGAATTTCCCCACGGGGATCAATAAAGTATCAATTATTGTTATTATTATTATTATTATTTTGAGACAGATCACAACAAAACCAAAGCAATGCTGTATAGTGAAAGCCAAAAGGGCAGTTTTGACACTTGAGCCCATTAAGACAATAACTCAATAACAGTTTGATGGATTTTTTTCAAACTCTGCAGAGGCATTGGTGGGGGGGGGGGGCAGAATGGAACAGACTGCCCCAAAACTGAAGCAACACTACTTAGTGGTAGCAAAAGGAAGGTTTAAAGCAGACGACATTTGATCATTTAATCAAAAATTATTGGATGAATATTACTGCTTAGTTATCTTATTGTTCTATCTGTAGCAGTGCAGTAGCTGGTGTTAAAACAAGAGCCATTATACATGTTTAACCATTCTAAAAGTGAGTTCTTTCTAAGTGGAAGTCCAACAGTTAAAAATACTTTGATTTGCAAATCCTGCCATTGTTAATTATGGCTGTAGTCCCTTGTATAAGAAGATTAATATTTTTGTTTTTAAATTGTGCAATCACCCCATATACAAAAGCAAATGCTAAAGGATGATTTAGTACTTTTTCAACAGTTTTTCGGTCTATGTATAACTGCATACATATTTATTAGATTAGTAAATGAATTTCTAGAAGATTTTTAAGTATTAGAGGCTAAACACGCATATTTAAAAAAATGATTAACATGATGAAAACATTTTCCCAAGGATATTAATCACCTGTGGATGTCCTCCAGCGTTTGGGCCAATCGGACGAGTTGGCCTCTTATTCTCTTCCTGAGTTTGTGCTGAAGGAGAGGTAGGCAAACGTTCCATAGTGTAGCACACACTGCCTGTATGACAGCACCGTCACCTTCTCCCACCGCATTTTGCAGGCACTGATCCAGTCTCCTTACTATCCTCAAATGGCCCTAAATTATATATATTAGCATCATCTGGGGTGCTCTCTCCCCCCCCAGCGTGGAATAAGACATTTCATTGCATCATCACAAAACTCTGATCACCATCAAGAATTATGAAAATGAATTCTATTACAAACATTACAATTAATTTATATGTTTTTCCATTTCACATTTAAAGCCTATCAATTCCACAAATATGGTCCTGCTTACCTCCACATCATTTTTGGAGTACTCTTCTATTTTTGCTCTCCTTCTGTGAACATCCAGTTCACTTCTCAAGCATTCCAGCTTAATGAGCCACTTAGTGTCCTTGCACAGAAATAATGGGTTTAACTATTTTGGTTGAAAATAATGACTTCCATTTTTTACTTTCAGATCACATAATAATTATGTCAGAATTTTTTTTTGTTTATTTAAATATAATAATTATCTATCTACTGACAGATAAACCAGATTCTGGAAGTGAAAAGCACGTTATTGTTCATACACATGTACTTACAGAGACATCACCCATTTCAAGTTCTCTCAAACAGTCAGCGGCCAAATCAGGATATTTCAATTGCAGGGACAGATAAGCCAGCTCCAGAAAAAATACACTTCTGAAACAAATGAAATTTGAAAAGCTGAAATACAAAAATACTAGCCTAGTTTAACCTGAAATACAAAACAAGTCCAAAATATTTATGTTATATTCCTGCAATCACTCTAAAAATGATGCTGGTTATCTGATTGTGATGAAAATTTTACAAAAACATTTAAAACACTGACCTAGCATTTAGTCTTAATTTAAAACAAGGAACCTTAGCCTTTAACCAGTCTTGTCCATTTTTATATTGTTATTTTATATGACCTGTTTGCAGTATCTTTTTACCGCTACCTGCTTATTTTGTATAGCTGCTTTGTTTTTTTCTTTCTTGATTTTTATCCTATAAGTAAAGCACTTTGACCTGCATTTCATGTATTACAAGGGCATATAAATAAAGTTTATTATTATTATTGTAGTCGTTGTTGTTATTATTGTTGTTGTTATTATTAACCTTTGAGGTATTTTGGCCTCTTTGGCATGTTTTGGATGATCTTGCTCACATTATGCAGCAACATTTTCTCTTGGGTAGGGTCGACTTCGTTTTGCCCGTTCCCAATTGTGACATTTCTTTTCAGCTATTTCATTTACTTTCATTTATTTATCAGCGCCGCGCTATGAGCTTAATGCCATCGACAGAAATTAACATTCTCCTAAAGGATTTGCAAGAAATCTTAACGTAATTGTTCCCTAACCACTGCATGCAGCCCTGAAGCTATGCTTCATGCTGCAAGAGCTATCAGAGTCACCCAGATGGTCACTGGCAAACTTGAGAGAGGCAGCGATGTTCTTTTTTGAGTTTGGCAGTTCATTCCTTTGTGTCCTCCACTGCATACTACTCATCCTGCTCTCGATGTTTTTGGACCGTTATCAGCCAATGCAGAAAAGACCTGCAAACTTCTAAACCACTCTAGATATTCTATATTATTGGCATTATTATCAATACTGACATTGGTACACGTTATTTTATTATCTCCTGAGAAGCATATATCTTGCTCTTATCCTAAAAGAAAAAAAAGGTTTCAATTTGCTCCATTTGTATACTGTCTACCTACCACAGACTGATGCGGGTTGAGTGTATAGAAATGGTGCTGTAATATTTTCTACCCAAAGGAACATTAACTTGTTTTTATAAGCTCCTTGGAAATCTCATGTTCACAAACAAGAAATGTGTTCTGAGATGTCAGCAATAAAAGCATCAAAGCTGATTTTGGAAACACAGTTAATGGAAAGTACAATCATGACATCTTCTGATTTTCACCCAAAATGATAATAGTAAAATCTCCAAAACATTTCCTTACCACTGCGATAGTATAAAACACACAAACTCAATCACTATTGGAAATATTAAAACCAATAGAATACTTTAAAAAGAATGTTTTACTTGCTTGATAATTTATTTATTTAAATTATCAGCACAGTAGGAAAACACCAAGGAACAAAGATAAATATAGGGGTTCCTTCCATGGTTCCTTCCTTCCATTGTATCTCATATCTGTGTGATTTTCAGCTTCATACGTACCTCTCTTCTGGAGTGATAGCTAAGATGCTCCCTTCAAGGCCCGACTCTGAATCTTTGGTCTTTCCCTTTGGGTGAACTGTTGTTGAGGGCAGTAGAAGCAAGAAGACTTCTTTCAGCTTTGCGGGATAATCTTTACGGATTCCTGGGCAATCTGCTTCACTGTAGTTACACAAAAAAAAACATTAACAAACAAACGTTCAATGGCTACTTTATCAGGTGGGCATAGCTTGTACCGGGTATGTAACAACACATTGTTTAATAACACCGCATTGTGTAATAACTTGATAAAATGTCAATGAAGACATCTATTTTGGTTGTTTATTACATAATGCAAAGTATAAATTATGTAATAACCACCACAATATGTAAAAATTAATTATAAAATGTAGGGACATTTATTACATATTGCTTTCAAGCTATCAATTACAATATGTAACAGATTGTTACAAAATATGAGTGCTACTACATAATGAAGTAAACACATTCCATTTTGTCAAGTTATTACATACTGTGGTATTCTTACATAATGCGCTGTTACAGGGTAGGACCCAGAACTGCTTCAAGTCATGTAAACAAGTCATTTACAGAGAAAAACCATTCTAAAAAAAACACTGTTGTACTGAGCGATTACTTTTGCACTTTTTGTTTTAGGCCACAGATATGTCATCAACTGGATGTTTTATGCTTTTGTTCATCACATCATTGTCAGTAAACCATGGGCACTATAGTGCGTGAAAATTAGTTTCTGAGATGCTGGAACCAGCATATATGGCAACAACAATCACACCATGTTCAAAATCACTTAGATCAGCAATCATAACCATAATAATGTTTAGTTGAATAGTAAATTAACATCTTTACCACCTCTTTACCGTGCCTGTGTGTTTTATATATTTGGTGCAGGCTCATGGTCTACAGTTTGAATAAAAAGCTGCGTGCATAGACAAGTATCCATATTTCATAAACTAGCCACTAATTTAGTGGCTTAAACTTAAACAATATTCAACAACTAATACACATCTGCAGCAAGCAGCAAGGACAATCAGCCGTGTGCTTTTTCTTACATGCCAAACACCCACAAATACAAGCCTCCAAACCACCACTGCGACGGCATACATTTTTATCATGAAATACAAGAAGCACCCATCATCCATTTTTGCAAGTTGAGAACCCCAAGAATTCAATTCATTATTCAGAGAGAGACAGGATTTCACAGGATCCTGAGTAATATGTAAAAATAATCACTTACCATTTGAGTTTCTGAATTTTATAAATAATTGCTAATGTCAAGCTTGTCTCAGTTTTCTTGAAGGCTTTGGACATTTCTAAAAGTTTGTGTCGTACCTGTAAGGGATAGAAATGTAGAATCGAATACTTTGAAAATTGCATCCACCCATCAATCTTCAAATCTATTTATATTTTACATAGTACACAGCCCTACTGAATACACAGACCTACATACTACTGAAAGGTTTATTTTTGTGGGGTGAAGTTTGTGCATAACCCGAAAGCCTGTTTAGCAGGCTTTGATATAAACTTGTACTTCTGTGGGAAGTAAATGAGTATGCATTTGTATGTTGAAACCGGATTAAAAAATGTAATCATCTCAAATTCCAAATTAAGAAAAATGGACTGTTCACCAAACAAATGACATTTCACCTGTAATGAGAAAATCTTTGGATAGAGATCAGGTGCATTTGTTTCAATAAAGTCTGAAGTATGTTTGGCAAAGCCGGCAGCTTCTTTTGATTTTCCGGCTTCCACCAGGCACTCTACCAAGTGTCTGCAGAAAACAGGTAAATATATTCATATTTATAGTGAAATACTTCAAATGCGTTTCTTGCAGGATGTCTCACAGATCATTCTGACAATACGTGAGTCATTTTCAAGAATGTGTATTGAAAAAAATGATTAAATATATGCATTTAATATGTAAACGAATAAGATATAAGCACAAGATCCACTTATTAAAGGACAGTTCTCTGTGAGCAAGGAACAAAAAAACTGTTGTAGCAAAATGTTCAGTGAAATAGAATATACAGTAGCAAGTACATTTTGAATTTGATCAAATGCACAATATAATTCAGACTGGAAAGCATTCTGCATCATCCCCTGCCTTGTTTCTTCTTTTTTATTTATTATATGCATGGAGAAACATAACAGGATCAAAACAGCTCTGCTAGCTGCAGCTATGGCCACTAACAACATGAGCTGGGCCCTCCATCTGTGGTCGGCCTCTCCGATCTCCTCCAGGGCCTTCACAACCTGTGCCAGACTTGAGACAAGGTGCTGGCGGAAGCCGGGTCTCAGCAACGGCTGGATCATTTGAAAGTAGAGCACGGAGGCATTGAATACCAAAAAGTGGTATCTGCCCAAAGAAAGATCAGAAAAACACATTTATTATGTTTGCAGTGTTACTTCTTCTTCTTGTTTTGCAAATCTCAAATTAAAGAATAATGCATCTCGTAATTACAGAGCAGGCCAGTACTTAAGTTTTGCAGTCAAAAACAGCAGCTATTAGTCTTTAAGTGCACAACCAAAGAAAAATAAAAAGTTTTTTCGTTTGGTTCTTAATTTTCCCACCAGAGTGTTATCAGCAGGAGAGGCCAGATTTGAAAAGGCCAAGGCAACTGTGTCAGCCCTTTGTTGAATCCATGCCTTGAATACTGTCAGGCTGTAGATAAAACAGGGTTCAACCTATACTAACCTATACCAAATAAACGCTGAATATAAGTTCTCTTTAGTCTTAATTGACATTTTTTTTTAATGCTAAGATTATATGCATTAGCTGAGATTTGTTGATGATATTCCTGAAATTGTGTTGACATCTAATGGTTTCAGAGTAGGCTGCTTACAGATTCTACTCCACCTACTGATCGTAATGCCTTTTGCGTTTATGGCTTGCTTGCAATACCTGTGGTGCCTTTCTTGTACTAAAATAAGCATAAATAGAATTTTAAAACAGGGCAGCACATACAAGGTCCATGTCATTTTAGTGGCAAAGCTGCATGTATGTGATGCTCTGTGTCGTAAAACTTTAAAATTTTAGATGTAAGCATACAGTAAGTGCAGTTTTTTCTCCCTTGAACAGAAAATAAATGCATTCTCTTTTCAGTTGAAATTCATTTAACAACTGCCAAAGCTTTCGCTTCATGTTACACTAATCAGCAGAAGTGAATTTTTTTTCAGATTATTCATCTTTTCTCTTGCAACAATGAATGCAGTCCAAAGAGATATTCATATATGAAATGACCTGGGTTGTTCCTTTGAAATCTCTATAGCCTTCAAAAAGTAAAGCACGGCTTTTTCAACATCTACCTGAAAAGAAATGAAAAATAAAAAGAAACAAATTAAAAACCTTCATTACTATCATTATGTATTAGAAAAATACATACAGCAAAACTTCAGTATTTAAGGACATATTTTCATAAACATAACGAATTGCACCCAAAAAAACCTGTACTGTATATTTTTATAGTTAAAAATATAGGGCTCTTGTAGAGATCAATGATATGATGATTTCCCTTAAGTACCAGGATGTTTTAACGCAAAACCCGGTTACACCTGCGTAGAGATTCAGACTTGCATGTGAAATTTTGAAAGGTTTGCTTTGTAGAAATACAATGTTTTAAAAAAGCTTCATAGAGTCCACAGAGGGTGGTTTATGGATTTGAAAATTTGCCTCGTCTACTGCTAAAGCAACTTATGGTATTATATCATACTGAATATAAACAAGCATGGAAGAAACTGAGAATCATTTACCACCACTGCAAAATTTTAAAATGTACAGTGTGCTTACCACACTTCCAAAACTCACTGGAGAGGTCAGCTGACCTTGGCATAGGTACGCCCTGCTCAGAAACTGATTAGCAGCTGGACCTGATTCGAAGTATATCATTAGGCAGTCTTTGCTGACCTCTGGGCATCCAAGCTGAAACATAAATAAGGACACACACACACGCACATATATATATATATATATATATATATATACCTGTACATATATTTATATTTTAGGGAATTACCTATATAAACCAAGACTACACTACATTTACTGTCTGTTTAACACTTCAGGTTCACAAAATGAAAGCATTTGTGTGTAAATCACTTAAATCACCATTACTAATAAACTTTTATATGTGACAGCATATATAGGTGCGCAAATAAAGTTACTGTCCCTTCAGAAAATAATAAAAAGATAAAAATAATGAAAGCATGGCCCAAATCACAAAGGTGACATATTTGAAATTAACACACACACGCACACACATACACCACTGAGATATCCAGTTTTCGTAATTTAAAAACATGATATCCAGATAATTCAACAGCACATTCTCTCATAAAAACTGATAAACTTGCAGAGACAGGGAATAGACATGAAGGTTTGATATCTACTGGATTTTCTACTGGGAAAACCCGACGGAGAAAAACACAAACAAAAACAGATCAATAGTCGGAAAACAACACAACAAGACCTCACCAATGGACCCAGAACAGTTACTCAGAATCATACAAAGCACGCAAGACTTCACAAAGAAATTCTGGGAAGCGCAAGCATATGTAGTCTACGATGGTTATGTGAAAGCAAGATCAATACTTTGGGTAGGCAGAAGGAGGCAGAGCTGACAACCTCACTGATGTGGGAATGACACATTCAATCCACAGCCTTTATGATACATAATGTTTTCTCAAGGTATAAGCACCACCCACTGAACAGAAATCTTTTGCACTAGGCTTGAACTGGAATACAAGAGAAAATCACCTACCATTCCTACCTAAGTGAGAAGCTAGGCTACATTACCCATTCTTTCTGTGTAATGGGTGATTTAGTGATACAACAGGTGTTATTCACAGAAATACTGACTGCTTTTGACATATCAGAAAAAGTTTATGACGTAAATGTCTTTACGGAGAAGCATTGTAGTATGATATTTAGTGTACGCTAATTTATCGCAGAATATGTCGTTCTATTTACCTGAAAGGGTAAAATGAGGTAAAATAATAAAAGCAACGCATATTCAAGTGAGGAGCCAGCTGAGTACAGCACTGCAGCACCACTGACAAACAGCGCTGTTCTCCCATCTTACCTGGAGCGCTTGTTCGGCGCAAACTACATACAGCTCAGAGCAAAGGGACCCTGCATCTGCTGCACTTTTTCCTTTAGTGACGTCTTTGATTAAAGTGTACGCTGTCTTCAGAGCCTCGGTGTCTACGACAATTCAGCCACCACAAAAAAAAAACGGGGAAGAAAGCAATTTAAGCTGCAAAATTAATATATATCGTATAAGTAGGTATAACTCATACAGAACGCATATTGTTGCAAACGGTTTACCTTTAAGTGTCTCTGCCTTAGTCAAATATTGTCGAATTTCAATGTCCATGGTGTTTACTTTCCTGTAAAATGGCAACGATACTTGCAGAAATATATATTATTAACTAAGCTAAGCAAGCAAGTATAAAATATTAAAGCAAAGAAGAAAAGTTATAAAACGCCATTAGTAAATTAACTGCGTTAACTGTATCGTGCCAGCTAATCGACAGTCAAAAATGCGTAAGGGACCTCGGTTCTGGTTTACCCAGAAATGAAATTATCTTTTCTTTTAAAACTGCTGTCTTACCGTGCCGTGCATTTGCTTACACTTATGCACCGAGGCTGGGTTTGTGCCTTAGCAACGCGTTAGCAACGCCACCGGAAGTGGAAGGGCCACGAGACTCTGACACCTAATCCAGTACATAACAACCCCAGTATACATTTTATCAATAAACCTTTAAGTTGTTGCTGTTGTTTGTGCAACCATCGATAATATTAACAGGATAATTGCACCATATGTTTTGCTAGATATTGTTGAACAAAAGTTAGATTTGTGTACTGGCCAGTATAATTATCAATGAAATGACTTTGGACAGCTGGCTATCTTTAACCCCAGAACTGATGCCACTAGTGAAGGTATTTTGGCCCTGCGTACTGCTGCTGGTGAGCAGGAAATTAATTTATCTGCTAAATACCGTCCCATCTGCTGCTAAACAAAAAGGTGAGTCTTGTTTCCTTAGTTATTGTAGTTATTGAACATGGCTGTACTCACTCACAGTGTCAAAGTCTGACACTGTGTCCAGTAACTATCTTACATCACACACAGTACTTTTTCCACGTCTCTCCACTGCATTCTTTCTTGATTTTTACTAAGCGCACTTCCTTAATCTGACGAAATAACAGAGTGCCATTGATGACTGAAAGCAGACCACATAGGTTTCCTTAATGTTTCTCATCTTCATTAATTTACCAACTACTGTGCAAAAAAGCCTAGGTGGCCTGATGAGTAAAATTGTGCTTTACCAGCGTCTCAGTTCAAAGTAGATTAATTCCCTTTTCAGGGGTTTAAGGAGAGTATGGAAATAAGGAAACTGCCATAACATTTCTCTTTATTTAGACAAAGAAATGTATCCCATTAGTGGAAACAACCCATCCTCCAGAATTTCATATGGGTAAGATCATGGGGACTGAGCCCACCCCAGGCAGACTGAAGCTTACCCCAGGGAGCACAGAACACAAGGCAGGGATACACTTTAGGCAGGGTGCCAGTCTATCACAGGGCACACACTCACACACACGACGGCCAATTTGGAGATGTCAATTAATCCAGCTGGTTATCTTTGAAAAGCTTGAGGAAAATGGAGTTCTTCCTCTATTGTAGAGACAGATGTTAAGCCAATGGTGAAGGGAAGGGGTTTTACACCCCCGCTCCAAAATCTGATTGGCCCACCAGGTGCTCCCCCCCTCCCATTTTAAAGACATTATAGCCATATTTATTGGGCCATTTGAGGAAATACAGTGCTTTATTTTTCTGGACACAATAGAACGAAATGAATAATGTCTTGTGACTGTCTTCTTTTTTCCTATAGGTTGCAGAGGAAACAAATGCTGCTCCTAGATAAACCAATAAACCAATAGAATGCAAAATCATTAGCCAATAGCACTGCACAACGTGCTGACCTGACCTGTACAATGCACTTGAACCACAGAAACAGCCAATGATACCGTAGTGCAACATTTTAGCCAAAGTCCTACAACTTTCCTTCTATCCTAGAAATAAAATTATTAAAACCTAAAGTAGTTTATATAACTAAATAGATTTACATCTTTAAAATAAAAACTAATGCAACCATACCTAAAACTAAACTAGATTCCAAATGGAAATAAAAAGCAATATAGAAACTCAATAAAAAAAAATCAAGCTGATTATAACACTGATGCAAAAACATACATGGTCATATGCAGGGGCGTTGCTAAAGATTTTCGGCCCCATGAAAGCTTATCCTATTGGGCCCCCCAGTCCAGACCAATCCAGTTGTTTTCCAAATTTTTTAGGGCCCCTGTCACTCAGGGGCCCTTGGAATCGTTCTAACTGCCCCCCCCCCCACTTGGCACCCCTTTGTCTGTAGTCATGTGGGTGTTATAAAAACCCTGTAGTGAGGAGTCATATGAATGTCAGTATTTTCGGACTTTCTCAGTCAACCATTCTTCAAATTCGCTAGCCATGCTTGTTATCATTCTGAACACAGGTAGTAGAAAAGTTGTTTATATACAATCAACCCTTCCGTATCGCAGCTTTCCCCATCTCAGTTCTGATATGTCACGGGGTCGGCAGAAGAAATTAAATGGGATTTTTTTGTGAGTTTTGCAAAAGCTGCAAATGACACATGAAGGACAGCAGACGACAAAGAAAAAGTTCAGTAACTCCGTGGCTGATTTAAAGGACACAGAGCGCACCTGATATTGTGCAGTGATCTTTCTATCTTGTTTCTCATATCTTTGTGTGCTATTTCACTGCTCTAATCTGTACTTAAAAATGAAACACTTCGATTTACTCTCATGTTTACTCCGTTCACCATGGAGACCAACCAAATTTTACTCGGTTTCTAGATCGGCAGGGGTCTGGGCCCCTGACACCCGCGATGAGGAAGGGTCAACAGCACATGTTTTGGTCCGTCTACTTTTCCCTTGGGAGATGAACAAACACGGTTTGTTGCATCACTGAGGACAGCCTCCATATTGTAATAATTGTAGAGTGTTTCGCAAAAGGAAGGTCAGGGAAGAAATTGTAGGTGGGAAATCTAAACACAAGTGCCTTTGAGATATCTAGAGACACCCTAAAAGGAACCCATGTCCATGTCAAACATGTTACTTTATTCCATCTTACAGCCAATATGTTGTTACTTTGCACTTCTCGTTAAGAAAGGTCCTAACCATTGCAAAACTGAGTTGCAGGATGTTATAGTACCTGTAGTATTACAGTACCTGAAAGGTCGTTTTACCTGTTTTTTTTTTAGTTGTAGTTTTATTTATTTAGAATATTTTTTGACATTCCGATTCCATTGTCTGAATTATAAAAAAAAATTATTTTGAGTCTTGACTGGTGTCTGTGCCATCTCAGGCCTTGAAACTGGGCAGCTGTTTAACCCACCGAAGGCCAAGTAAATGCTGATTCCGACTCTAAGATGACCAGGCTTCTGAAGAAATGTGTACTGTGTTCATAAGTTCTTGGATGCTTTTCTGTGAGCCCCTGAGTCAGAAATGCAACAGTGGCTGCTAGAAAAGAACATTGCCCCAAACACAAACACAACCTTGGCTTTCTATACATGAATTAAATATACTGCATTTTCCTTGCTTTCTTGCTTATTTGGCATATTTTGAGACCTCACAGTGAACTACATTTTTGTTTCTAAATTTTCTTAGGTGTTGTATTATAAATTACCCTGTTTTGAGCCATAATTATAACAGGAAGGGTATTAATGAGAAAGAAGCAGTGAAGTTGTTGTGGGTAGGGGCTCAGTGGGTTGCACTGTTGCCTCCTACCCCAGAGATTTTAAGCCCTTTCCTGTTCTATTTGTGAACTTGGCCTCATTCCCCCTTGTTTTCCATGGGTTCCCATCAGCAGTCTATATGTGGCTAAGTGAGTTAGCGTCTCTGAGTGATGGACCTGTATGCTGCTCATGGCGTACCCAGCCTTGTAGCTGCCAATTGTGGGTATAGGTGTTCCCTGTGCTGAACCTGTATGCTGCTCATGGCGTACCCAGCCTTGTAGCTGCCAATTGTGGGTATAGGTGTTCCCTGTGCTGAACCTGT
>JAODLC010000065.1:11100419-11133247 GCA_026781145.1 Hippopotamyrus pictus
ATAAGAAAAAGTCTGTGTGACTTTTTAGCCATTCTTATCAGCATAACTTTCTTCGGTTTTCAAAACACAAGCGTCTGTCTGTTGATTGTTTCTATGGTAACTTAATGGACTTTTAACGCTCCCAGTGAGTAACCTGACCGGACATTCTATCCTTATAAGGACTATATTTTTAACAGCATGTTGGAACATTATTAAATGCTAATTGAAATTATTTTCTCCTGAAAAAGTAACCATGACTAGTTTATTCTATTATTTTTTGTTAACAGTGTTTAAGCATGGAAAAACACTTTGTGCGGTTATATGAATATAATCAACTCCAATTTGCTTAGTGGGCTGCATACACCTGGCTGTCCTTGATTATTTTTATATAACTGCACACCTCATTGTGGTTCATCGCTTACATATGACATTGAACAATGGGGTATTTAAGATATTGTAAGCAAGTGATATTAATTAACCAGGGGGTATTTCACAATGCAATATTTCTTGCTTAGCCAGATAACTTGTCAGGTTTAAGGTACTCTGAGCAACATTTAAGTGGATGAAGATATAGTCCATTTAGCCCAGGCTACCTTAAATCTGACAAGTTATCCAGCTAAGCAAGAAATCCTGTGTCGTGAAATACCCCCCAATTATCTGGATTATCTGTGGACTTAATTCTGAATCTGCAGGGTGATGGAATGACAGTTATGAGAGTAACGCAGGTAATAATTTTAGCCGGGAAAAGTAATACTAAGAGTGTTCTAGTTTCCTGTACTTACTGAGGTTTAACTGCATTTTCACCACAGGCCTGACATGATCATCATCAGGGGGATGACTAGTGAATGACAAAAGGTTTACCCAAATGGGTTGAAAATCTCAAACCAAGCCAGGATATGTATGTTCAAAAATACCTTGCTGTGGGATTTTCGTTCTGTCGAATTCTCAGACCCTTGTTGATTTTAAAAGCATTGCAAACCTTTCTTATAAACCCTATTCTTTCTGAGAATAAGAAGTATGTTCTGACAGGTCTTTGTTCTTTCTCCGTTTCATATTTCACAAGCTTGCTCTCTGTGACGCAACAAGACCATGGAAACTGTCTGTTTCAGTATGAACTTTTTTCGCGTTCTAGACCTCCCCGATAATTGTAGGTTTGCATGAAAACCAGTACGGCAGGAAGGTCATGCACAGGAGAATGTTTTGTTCATTGATGCATTTCCTAGACGTAAAAGTTAATTTTTATTAAATATTAAGACTTTTTTGGTGCAGATAAGGATTTAGGTGGTTGGTGCACTACGTAATTCTTCCCGGTTTGTATTGCAGCTAACAGAGTAAATATGCTTAGGCTAAAATTATTAACAGAGGCGGTAGAGCTTAGAGTGGCTGGCATTGCCATCCTGTTTGCCCACTCATTACTAAGCCTCTCTCCTCCACTATCTTTCTGAACCAAACTACAGCAGCTCCCTGAAACATTTGCAAAAACAACACAAAGTTCTCTGCATAATTGGACTATATGTCGGCCCACCGAGCTTTATTTCCAGCACCCTTATTTTATATCATCATTGTTGCAAAAGAAAACAAATGCCATTCCTATTTTGTGTCATCATTAATGGAACGTGTCATTGCAAAACCCTGCATTCCCTGTCAGCCTTTCAAGTAATACACACAAATATAACCAGAGGTGTCCCTTCAGCCTTCATTTACATTTTTTTCCTGATCTAATAACGATTAGTATTGATTTAAAAGAATATGTTAATCAATTGAAAGTGAGGATTTGTCGTGCAAATGCAATACTTATTTTCAGGGGTGTCGTTAGGCCTGTTTTAGCCCCCCAAAATAAATGTGTATTTATTGGCTTAAGTCATGAATAGTTTGCCATTAGCCCCCCCATTAGTAAAGACTCAGGCCCCCTATCCATTCATCACTAACTATGCCCCTATTTATTTTAAACTTATCTGTGTAAAATTGCACCAATGGATATAGGCAAGGCTTCTTCAAACAACATCTAAAGGATGTTATGGGTATTTAAATAATGAACTAAATTATGCAAATTAATGTATGCATTTAATCCTCATGACACGTGGGTTTCCGCTAGGTAAGCAAACTCAAGCCTCCAAATTGGCCATGTTTTGCATATGTGTACCCTGCATACCCCGCAATGTACTGGCATCCAACCCAGATTGTACCCACCCAGGCTGTACCCCTGTCTGGTATCATGTGCTTCCAGGAATAGCCAACTAAAAATTGCAAGTTAATAAAAATGTTATTGAAGATTATTATATTGTTGATGTGATATTGCCTCTTGAAATTTCCTGGTGAGCTAGTATAGATAGTAGTAGATTATCTATAGTAGTATAAATGATCTAGCAGCAGTGTGGAAACAGGTACACTCTTCCGTTCTATAATCCTGTTTTACAGGGGCGTCATCAGCATTCTCACATTCGCACATACGTATCATTAAATCTGCCTGCATCCTCCCGCTCCCGCTCATAGAGTACATCTGTCTCTTTGCCCTGGGGGGAGGTGGTCTGCCACCCCCTTTGCAGAACCAAGAAAAGTGGGACTAAGACAGGAGCGCAAAGAGGATTTGAAGGTACCGTGAAGAATGGTGGCAAGGGGCTGGCCGCGGGGCAGAATGATCTGTTGTGATGTGGTGCTGCTGACACCTTGTCTTCAGAGGGTGAAGCAGACAGCTCTGGGCAGGCTTCAAGTCAGAGGCGTAGTATTAATAAACACAGGTACCCGTGCAAAGGAAGCCTCTATAAGAACTACAGCCATCATGCATCAGCTGGCTGCATAGCAACCACTCTCCAAAAACAGGCCAATTAATAACAGTCACAGGTGCTATTTATAGAGGAACAACTTCATTCCCTTAATGCATTGGTCAACAAGGCATCTTTTCCTCGCCAGTTTTCTCTTTGATTTTTTTTTCGCTGTTTCACCAGAGGATTCAAGTCTATTGCACTTTTTTATGAAAGGTTTTTGTCTTCTGAACTTCAAGGTAGTTTTTCTTCCCCTAGCCAGTAGAATTACATTTCAGTTCACAGCTACTGTCAGCAGCAATGCATAAGAAGACCATTTTTAAACCATTTAATTTAATTAAGAGTTAATTAAACTAATTGCAGATCATTCACAGCTGTGTTGATTAATATACTGTTGCTGGAAGCTTAATCACTCTGGCTTTAAGGAGAATAATGTTCCTAATGTTACATTATCATAGTAAAGCTAACTTAGTACATGTTGGTGTGCGATTAAACATGACGATGTTGAAACAAATCAAAAGTTTTGGTTTCCTAAGTTAGACACATGGGTCTGGGGGGGAGTCAACTAATGGGAATTCAGGTATGGAATTTATTGGCCAAAGTTTAACTTCTGTAATCAAATACTGTAATCGAAGTTGGTACAGTTGCTTGAGTCAGACTCAGGTCATTGCAATGAACAGCAAGGCAATGTGGACTGGCCTGGGACTCAGCACTGCACCTCATACTGGAACTGGGGTTCATGTCTCCACCAGGTTTCTGTGGCTGGAGTGTTTGTGTGTGTCCCCCATGTTGTCATGAGGCTTTCCCCAGGCACTCGTCTCCTCCCCCCCCAGCCCAAAAACATACTGAGGTTAATTGAAGTTGCCAAAGTGCCTATATAGTGTAGCCTGTGGTGGGTGTGGGTAGTAAATTCGATAAGGCCGTTCACTTTTCTGGCAAGAGGGGACCGAGTGACGGTGTGTGGGTGAGACTGAGGTGCGAAAGGACAACTTTCTTGATCCCTGCCTGGTAATCGGGGCACTAAGACATTGGAGGATTAATTACTGTGGTTTGGCAAATTGTTGCCATTTGCGGTGATGTAGGCTCAGGATGACGTTAAACCTGTTAAACAGAAACAATCTTTTTAGTCAGCTTTCACAA
Organism: Hippopotamyrus pictus; assembly: GCA_026781145.1. Lineage (NCBI taxonomy): Eukaryota > Metazoa > Chordata > Actinopteri > Osteoglossiformes > Mormyridae > Hippopotamyrus > Hippopotamyrus pictus. The sequence continues at coordinate 11,104,301 of JAODLC010000065.1, forward strand.
TCCAGTAAAGCAATACATGCATGGAGCATAAGACCCAAGCATGCAGAAAGTGTATCAACATTCCCGTTTATAGAAATAGACCTCTGTGTAAAACTCAGGCTAAAAGCATGTTAGAAAAATCAGTCACATTTTACTCATCCATCCAGCCATCCATTCATTTTCTATAACTACTTCCACAATACCTGTGATGTGGTTAATGGTTAGCCTGAGATCTATCCAGGGAAGTACAAGGTACTAGGCAGGACAGGGATACCTCTGCACGAATTCCAGCATAGTTGCTCAAAGTGCTTAAAAATATTTAGCTTCACGAACAGCATCGTAGACAGATGTAACGGCATTTAAAGATATACAGTTCAATATAAACCTCAATGGAAGACAAAAGACATACTGTTAATTCTAGAAGAGAAAGATCTAAGTCACTGGAAGTCCATGGCAGTCCGTGGAAGTCCATGGCAAACTGGAAGTTAAAGTGAAGCATTTATTGCATAGTATTCCTTTTGTAGAAGCTACAATGCTGAATAATCCTAAAATTCTTTGCTTTCCTTCATAGGGTCCTCTCTATATAGCAATATTTTGTTATTGTATGCCACCATTACTACTTCCAAGGAATTCAAAAGAATGACAGCATCCCATCAGAAGTTTGATTATTGAACAGAGATTAGGTCGGCAGGCAGGGGATGTGGCCGGGGATGGAGTGAGGGCAGGAGAGTTCAGTCCGTTGAAGACGTGCTGGATGCCGAACAGGAACACAGGGAAACGCAAGTGGCCAGGAGCAGGCCGGATGAGCAGGGCAGGCAGGACAAGTGAGGCAGGCAGGATAGACTGGGCAGGGAAGGCGGATGAGGCCGGCAGGGGAAGCAGGACGGTCAGGGCTGGCAGAAGAGACAGGGTAAGTAAAGCAGGTGAGGAAGAAGCAGAACGCAGGAGACAGAAGACAAGGAGATTTACACACTTGGTACAGAGGGCAACAATACTTTGCTATGGTTGAGAAGGCAAGCCAGTTTGTCTGAAGCTGCACAGGCGGAAGTACGATGACGTTAATTGGTTTGCCCCGCCCTGCGGGGCGTGTCAGAAACAACTTAGTGTGAAAAACCCTCATCATGCATGTGATTCGCGTCTCTTGCAGGATCATGGAGAACTCATCACTCAGCGCGGAAGCAAAAGAGGGAGAGATCCTTCCACCCACCATTCAGAAGCTGATGAAAGGATACAACAAATACCTTCGTCCTTTCTTTGACAGTAAGGAGATGCATGTCATTAGAAAATCAGGCAGCTCTGCTATGTCTCTTTTCTGTATTTCCAGAAAGTGGACAGCCTGGTATTTTGCAAGATGAAACATTTTGAGTGTAATTGAGTGAATAAATAATTAACTTTTTTTATTTACATAGCATATAATGACTACACTGAAATATTTTTGCTAGATTGCATACATTACCAAATAATTTTGTAATAATTCTTTAATATGAAATATAATTTGTTTTATTGTGCCTCTCACAAAGTACAGAATCCCTGATCACTGTGTAGCCTTTGAAGTAACTTTCAGCATAAATCCTAGAAAATTATTGTACTATTCCTCTTGTTTTCACAGTCTGTCTAAAGCTGATTATGCCTTGTAAAAATATCATTTACTGTTTGCTGTTCCATTATAAAGTCAGCAAAGAGGCATAAAAGAGCATGGGTATAAAATGAAACTGAAAATGTATGAAGGGGTGTTATGCATGTGATGTGGAAACGTTCCACACATCTCTTACTTGTCATTTGTACAAAAACTTAGAAAAGACCATTGCAAGAAGGTAAATGAACTATTTAAAAATGTTGTTTTGGCCACTTATATCTTCTTTTCCTGCTTGGATATTTTACTTAACTTTCACTTTTTAGTATCTCTAATTTGTTAAAAAAGAAAAAAAAGAAAAATAGATTTCTGGCAGCCGTCTCATCCTGCTTAACGCATGCTGTATCATTTCCCTTCATCTTTGTTAAAATGCAACGATGTCACTTCCTGTTTTGTCCTCAGATGGGCCTGTGACAGTGGGCATGAGTTTGGATATTGCAAGTATTGATACTATATCAGAAATAAACATGGTGAGATACCTCAAACTTCACCCATGTTGTCATCATAGAATCCATAAATGCTAATAACTGCAAATTTCTAACATTCTGTAACTCTAATTCTGACTAGCATAACTGATACCTTCTAGCAAATCTTGTTAAAGTAGAACATCTGTTTGTTTTCAGGAATACACTGTTATATATAATTTACATTACTTGAACTACAACTCCTGAGGTAATATAACCCGTGAATATATTGTTATGTAACATACTCCCCCTGTGTTTCTGCAGGATTATACTGCCACTATATTCCTGAGACAGCGGTGGACAGATGAACGCCTGTGTTTTGACGGAAACAAGAGCCTAAGCTTAGATGGACGGCTGGTGGAGCTTCTATGGGTGCCCGACACTTTCATCGTCGACTCAAAGAAATCCTTCCTCCATGACATCACAGTGGAGAACAGACTCATCAGGATATTTCCCAATGGGACGGTTCTTTATGCACTAAGGTGTGTCAGTTCTTATTGACAGATTGTTCTATGATGTCACATAAAGCACAGTTACTACTAGGCATAATGCACAAAACACCATCAGTAAGTCTATGTTTTGTTTATATTCAATTGAATATTTTACACACTAAATGCATGTTAGAACAAATCTCTTTGTGGATTAATCCTAATATTAAATAGTGTAAGTAGACTTACTACTGATGCATTTATAGGAGGTAAAAATCTTTAGCACTAAAACCAAATCATACTGAACAGCAATACATATACGTGAGGTCAACATTATCAGACATAAATGGGAAAAACATAATACAAAGAGTCAGAAGATGTACAGTATATGCATGCATGCAAAATAGCAAATAAGCAAGGCTGGGCAAACATCTATATTAAAACGAGTTACATTAAGGGCAAGTTAAGCAATATTAAAATAGATATATTGCTGTAATTTTTTTTGCATAGAAAATTGAATGTATAGATGTGGTAAAGAATGGCATTTGTTAATCCTTAGATGAAATCTGTTACTTGCCAATGAATTGCTTTTTAATTTAGGATCACCACAACTGTGGCCTGCAATATGGATCTAACCAAATATCCTATGGACAAGCAGACCTGCACGCTGCAGCTGGAAAGCTGTAAGGACAGATTACATCATATGCAAAGCCCAGGCATATTCCGGTTTACATGATTTAAAGTGACAGATATGTTTTTGGAACTTGTGGTTCATGACAAATATGAAAATGACTCTATGAGATTACACAGCATTGCTGAACTCCCCACAATGTGTCTTCACATTGTCCACTTCTTAGCAAACTCTAGTATTATTTTATGTTGCCCACTTTACTTGTTATTACAGTGGTGCATTTATGTGTCCCAAGTTACGGCATTGTTTAAAGGTATCAAGGACTTTGGTCATTCGTCAAGTTTTTTTTTTTTTTACCTCTACACTACTTATAAGTCTAACCACAAATCGGTTAATACTAACAAATTTGGATTATTGGAATGGTATAGGACTGAGTGACGTACATTTGTAGTTAAAGCATAAATCAAAATCCCTTCATAATGTAATCCAATCCTTTGCAAAAAAATAGAAAGTGTTTATGAGAGATTTAGATAGGTTCACCTAATGATGAAACTCATTGTTGGAGAAAAAGCATTGTGAATTGCTCTGATCCACCATAACATACAAGAAAAAAAAGTAAATCAGTAGCACCCTCTAGAGGACAGAAGTCACATATGTCACATTTTTCACTGTAGATGCTCTTTATTCAGAACATCCTCTATCTTCTATATCAGTACAGTTACAGTGGCTTATTACATGCCGTTTATTAGATAAAAGTCTTTTGTTATTAAGATATACTTCATTTTCTGGCACTTGTTACTGCTTACTTGAAAGCTGGATAACTTTTCTAAAAAAAAATTTTTCCACTGTCGGGTTGCTATACCATAGCATTCTATGGTATTTTAATATTCAGAAATACTGTGTAGATCTTTACATAGTCCAGACCAAGAATATGCTGTGGCATCAAGTGGTTTTATGAAATGTGCGTTTAGAAATATGGATACAATTATTAATGTGATATATATATCACTATATATATTTTGCTTGTTTTTACAGGGGGCTATAACATCAATGATGTGATGTTTTACTGGACTAGAGGCAATGATTCCGTCAGCGGGATAGACTCTCTCCGCCTGGCACAGTACACTGTGGAGGATCACTATACCTCTGTGTCAGAGGCCATCTATGAAACAGGTACTGCTCCGGTCCAGCGCTTAGCGTTTCATTGGTGAGATCCACTCTGCTGTCTGTCGTCCATGAAGAGCTGATGAGGAGGACCTGGTGCTGAGGTGCTACAGGATACCCATATCTCTCCATACTTAAGGGGCATCACACCTTTTTAGCTATTCTCTTCTTGAGAATCTGCACTCTCTGCTTGCATTTATAAATACTGAGAGTATTCTTATTGTCAATTTGGGCTTCAAAATGTGCGCAAGTGAATAAATAGTAAAATATGGAAAATTAAAGCTTGTAACTGGATTGGTGTTTTTTTTATGTTATTTCGTGTACTGTAGGCCGTTATCCCAAACTGATCTTCCACTTTGAACTGAAGAGGAGCATTCTCTACTTTATATTGGAGACTTATGTTCCTTCCAGCCTGCTGGTGGTCTTGTCATGGGTGTCTTTCTGGATCAGTCAATCTTCTGTTCCTGCTCGCATTTGTATAGGTACCCCATCATATTATGTCTTAGTATGCACCTGGACAGGTGCTCCATCTTTCAGTACCTTTGCACTATGAACTGCACTTAGAATAGTTCAAGATGTGCTTCAAAACACACCTGTGCATACAGTACTGTGCAAAAGTCTTAGGCAGTCAAAGGAAATAAAGCTATTTATCTGGCCAATAAGCCTATATGTGCTCAAAACAAAAAGCACAATTGAACATTAGAACAGATGCAAATTATATATTTATAGCACAATAAAAAATTAATAAAAATTTCCTTTGTTCTCCAAAAAAGTCCTGACATATTGGATGGATAGATGAACACCACTTCAGTTCCCAAACCTGTCCTCGGGCACCTCAGCCTTTCTACGTTTTCATTATATTTCAGGATCAGCTCACTTAATTCAGTGTTCCTCAAACCAGTTCGCAGGCATCCCTAGACAGTCCATGTTTTGTTTTCTCCCAATTCCCTGGGAGTTGTGAGGGAGTAAAAACACGGACTGCCTGGTGGCCGCTGAGGACTGGTTTGAGAAACACTGACCTAATTGAATAATTAAATTCATTTAAAATGTAATTGAGGCATTGATTAGCCATAGAAGATGGGGTAGTGGTCAAGTCAAAAAGTACATGGGCGTGTTGGATGGTTGTTGCTGGTTTTTAAATGTTTAAGCTAACACTTTGACAGACATAATATCATAGTTTTACAGCAATATGAAGATCATTTAAACATTCAATTCAATTCTATTCTATTCAGTTCAGTTCAGTTCAGTTCAATTCAATTTACTTTTATAGAGTGCCTTTCACAACAGTCGCCCCAAGGTGCTTTACATGGGTATGTTGTGAAACAGTGCAATGTCATGAAGCGAGAACAATACAAAAACAGGGAAATAGAAAGACAAAGAAATAAAAGAAAGCCAGATGACAATGGAGGAAAGGAATCAAAAACCCCTGGGGGTCCAAGGTCAACTGACTGCCCAACCCCCCGGACATGCTAGCATTATAGGAAAAAGAAAAGAGTGGGCTTACTTGCCAAAAGCAAGGTGTAAGCTATAATCAAGTCAAGCCAAAGTCCATCAGTGAGCCGATCCTTTATGCCGGCCTGTGCAGGGTGCAGATTGAAGTCTGCATCCACGATGTTGCAGTTCATCTGTCACATCCACAATGTCACCCTTCCATGGATCTTGACCAGGACTGCCCCGGGCGCCATCCAGACACGTGGCAGAAAGCATTTTCTATAACAGCCTAAGACTTTAGCACAGTACTATATATGTATAGAGTATATGTGCTTTTGGCCTTTTTAAGCATTTACTTGGTGTCCTACTCTACCACATTACAGCACTGACATATAGTGTAAGATAAATCTTGTGACCTACTTACGCAGCATATCATATGAGAGGTGCTGTCTCCTATAGGGGTGACCACAGTGTTGACCATGACCACGCTGATGATGGGAGCTCGAACCTCCCTACCCAATGCCAACTGCTTCATCAAAGCCATCGACGTGTACCTGGGAATCTGCTTCAGCTTCATCTTCGGAGCGTTGATAGAGTATGCTGTTGCCCACTTCTGTACCCTGCAGCACTCCGGTGCCCAGAATACATTCACGGTGAGGCCTTGCCACCACCATCACGGAGGGTCATTACCATCATCAGCCTCATCATCCTTGTCTACATAGTATGTATCTCCAGTATAAACACAATGGTGAAACTCATTCTTTGTGTGACCGTTATTATCAGTCGCTAATGTAAAGCATAATTGCTGCATACCTTGTGCTCCATCTCTGTATTATTATTATTTGTCTTAATGTCTTTTCATTCTGAATATAAACTGCCGTGTTCCTTATTGGGATATTTCAATCTCCGTCATTATTGTAAATAATGCAATATATCACGCGGATGGTACAATGGCACAGTGGTTACCTCACACCTCTGGGACTGGGGTTTGCTTCTCTACCCAAGCTCTCTACCTGTGTGGAGTTTGCATGTTCTCCTTGTTTTCACCCTGGGATTTAATCTCGGTTTTCCAGAGTTCACTGTAATCCAAATAGATGCTATGGTGAACTGAAGTTGTCAAGTTCTCAGTAGATGTGAATGGTGTGTGTGGCCTGCAATGGGTTGCCACCTCATCCTGGGTTGCACCTGTAGCATCTGGAATAGACACTGGGTGGACAATACAACATATCATAACACTGCCCGCTGCTGTTACTTAGATACTAACACAATGAAAGGGCCAAGCCACATATCAGGGAGACTCTGGAAGCTCAGCCCAGGCAAGCTATCAGTGAAGACATTTTTATTCTATCTTTTGCATTTTTATAATACCTGAATCAAAGCTAGCAGGCTCTATGTTGGACATATAGTCAGGGATGTTTTTTTCCCACCTTCACAGCAGTGTAGACACGGTGTGCTGGACTGTGATCACGATGTGAACGGCACGGTCAGGACCATCGCCAGCGAATCTCATCGCACCAAGAGAAGTCCATCCGGATCTGAGAATAAGGATGAGGTGCAGGGCTGCTGTGGGAAATCCCTGTCTCTCCTCAAGGGGGCAGCACACCTCATTAGCTGCTGTCGTGTTGAGAATCCGCACTACATTGATAACTATTCCCGCATTTCCTTCCCTTTGTCCTTCATCCTCGTCAATCTGCTCTACTGGACTTACTACCTGTACTTCTAACATCTGGATGTACGCGTTTGTGAGTCCAGTAACTGTTTATGGGACCTTGCTTAAAAACGAAAGCCCCGCCCCCCCCAACATTAGCATCACTCCGGTGACGCCCGGTGTGCGGTGAGTGTCAGGACCCTCAGTGGATCATTGAAATGCATGCCGTGATGCTGACAGCCAAACATTACCGAGGACTGCTAGAACCAGTCTGGATTGGGTTGATAAATGAAAAGCGCAAGTGTATTTTTTCAATTATTGAAAGTAGTTCTTCATAAAAAATACATAATTAAATCACTATTTATTTCTTTTCCTTTGTGAGTTTCAGTAGAAGAGATTATAGTACAAAATGATCTGAGGCATTTACATTTTAAATATGTGCATGTTGCCCAGAAAATGACAGGACCAAAGATATAAATGTTGAAGTGCAATGCAAACTTCTTACACTACTGATCTGGCACCTTCAATTTAGTTATGAGAAAGACTCCCTAAAAGAAACACAGTTTATCCAAAACAGTGGGAGTATAATGCTGCATTGCTGTTTACTCTATGCATGATAAATTAAAATTCCTGTTTTGTTGTGCATTATAGATATGTTTTTCATCTGCCACTCTTACGGAGAGTAGAAGTATAGCGGATATGAATGCACCTTTAGGTTCTCGGCTCGCTTTAATGAGAGTAAGGAACTCCTCAGTGTTCTAAGTTGCTTAACTCTGTTACGCATGCTTCTTTATCATTTCTATATATTTGTTCGGTAGGTAGCCTTTTCTGCTTAGTGAAACAACCTTATTATCCTGAATTACCACATACATAATGCTTTATACTTGTTATTACTGTATTTATTCTTGTTTAAAATTCATTTTTTAAAATATTATATAAAAAATACTCCAAATGGTAAAAGTTATTTTCTCATTTGTTTGTTTGTTTTCAAGTACGATATTTTAAACCTGTCAAATAAACTTCCCATAATTATAAAAATGTAAAATAGTTTATGATAATCTTGCCTATACACAATAATATAATGTGTTTTTAAATCTGTATTTATATAAGAGCTGCATCTTGCATAAGTTTTATAGGTCCTGCAGCAAAGATATTTTCTTGCTACATGGACAGTTAAAATCTGTATTTATGCTTTAGCTTCAAATTATGTTTTAAGGTGAAATAATGTTAGAATATATTACATGTAAGTTTTTCATTGGCGAATGAACAAATCACATTAAGTCACTGATTTTAATAAATTGGTTATAAACTGGGTAATGTTTATTGATAAAGGGTTAACACATAAGACATGACCTTATAAAAACAGAGATTTCATTCATTTGTGTCCTTTTAAGCTATAAAATAAGACATTGAAATAAAAATAAAGGATATGGGAGTTTCTAAGCTTTTGAATTTTCCATTCATTCATTGCTGTTTTTCCAAATATGCCTTTTCTCTGTAATACAAACCAACTCACAGCAGTATAACTGTCTCACAGTGACTGTATCTTGAAGGGGATCCTGGTGACCACTATTTCTCAGTTTAGACAAAAACTAACACAATACTAGTTGAACAGAACCGGCATTTTTCAGGTTATAACACTTTAAAAGAATAAACGATATACCTCCGCTGCTGGGTGTATCAAATTATTGCCAGCTTCCAGTGGTGGGTGCCGCGACATTTTAAGTAGTTCTAGAACATTCTCACAGACCCCTCAGTCATGTCCTTTGAGATATATCTGTACTGTAATATAATATGTATTTTGTTTATATTAAAATTTCTTTAAAATACATTGATAAATTTTGCATGTTTATTTGCTGTTTAACTATTAAATATAATAAAAAAACTAACACATGTCTGGGTAATTGTGTGGGAAAAGGAACAGACAAATTACATCTAATGGAAACTAATTACGGCATATATCACTTATACAATTAAAAAAATAACAGGTATAGCAATGTAATGGATAAAAATATATTATTGAGCCTTAAGTTTTGTTTAATGAGTTCAATAACAAAACAAGTTAGGGAGCATCTTTTCATTTGAAGGTCAGAGGTCAGATGTCACTGATCCTGCCTATGAGATGAAACCCGCAATAGCATACAAGATCAGTTGGGCTGGAAGTAGTTCTGCTGAGAGTGCTTCAGCTCCCCCACTGGTTGTTGTTGGTAATGCATTGTCAAGACTGTAGGGCAGCATGCCCATGTATAGCTTTAGTCAAAGAAAATTACAGTGTTGCAGTGGTAACACTGTTACCTCACACCTGTGTTCAGGTCTCTACCATACCTCCATGTGTATGGAGTTTGCAGGTTTCCCCATGTCATTGTAGGGTTTCCTCTAGGTACTCTGATTTCTCCCAACAGTGCAAAAGCTTGCTGAGGTTAACTGAACTTACCAAATTGCCTGTGTGTGCATCTGTGTGACGTCTTCCCCCACCAAAGTCCGAGATTGTTCAGTTGGAATGACAAGTAAATTACTTGGTTTCTTTACCAACCAAAAATGTAAAATACATCTCCATTCTTTTATACAGTATGTGCTTTTCTACTTTGCTCGTGCCCTACATTATATTACATTCCTCAACCAAACAACCAGGAGAGCTGTAATCATTGGTCCAGATTTATTTTATTTAAAAATCCAAGAATTAAATAAGCAAAGAAGTTCAGTACTTCATCACAGTATGCTGCCTGCAGATGAACACATAATGGCCAACCTGACATAGGTCTACTTATTATGAACTATGCAACAGGAATTTACAATGAACACTGATTCCCACTCACGGACTGGCTTCATGATGAAAGAACTGAAAATCCCCAGTACAGATTCTAGAAGCTAAATACACAGTAGTGTGATTTGAGCTGGCATGAATAATGCGATAGGCCACAGTAGCATTGGAACTGTTACTGTGTTAAAGGGCTTTTATAACACCTCTGCATGAAAAACTGTAGGAGCGGCAGTACAGCTGAGGACGATTTTGGCAGTTTAGGATAGTGCACATTTACTGAAGAACACATGCCCGATTCTTAAAACGCTGTTAGTGCAAAGATTAATCATAAGGCCGAAATATGATGAACCAAAGAATAATGTATAATTATCTTCACAGATTACGGATTATGAATACTAGTTTAATCAAATATTACACATCTCATGGGGAAAGACTGCATAATTTCATTCTCAATAGACATAAAATTTCCTTTGTAATTTTTAAGACACTGTTCATTTCATTGTAGTAATAACTGTTTCAACTTTAAATGCATATTGTTGCATAAAAGCTTTTTTTGATCATGTAATAATTATAAAGTAATAGGGAAAGGTATGTAGGCATAAATGGCATCTGAATTTCTATTATTTCTTTCTATCTCTGCTGTGGTGATTAATGTGAATTGAGAGGTTTGCAGGGAAAAGGAGTGAGAAAGGTGTGGGAAAAAATTTAAATGGATATATACGATATATGATTATGAAGGAATTTTGGACTTAGTAATGAAAGTGTTGGAATGGTAAGTACTTTTGTGTCTCTGTGTGGATCATTTTTTAGATGGTATGAAGCTGTGTTGTTATTAGGATTGTATAGAGTGCTCTGGGGATATGGAAAGGCTTTTGATACCACAGAATGATGTCCGAATGCTTGATTAGAATGAATATGATGTTTTCAAATTAAGAGGAAATAGAAAAGAACAGAAAAAAAACACCTTGAATGCAGCAGAAGTTGTAGAAGCTATAAATATATTTTGCAGATTTTAACCTTCATGTATTGCATGCAGGTACTATATTTGTTCATGAGTTGTACTTGAGTAGTAACTGACATACTAAGTTACTCGTACCGTAAAGTTACCGTAATGTTTTCTTAGATTGGACCTACACCAGTCACAAGTTTGTGAAAAAGCAAACACGAGACCCGGGTTGCTAGCTTTGGTCAGCTTGCTGCATGAGACCAAAACTAGGGGCCCTATGAAGACAGAATTTGTAGAAGTTACATTTATGAATATAAAATAATATGATGTAAATGACAGCAACATGCCTGTTACTTGCATTACGACGGTTTCCAGTATAGACAAAGTTGCCCCCCGTCCTGGCTGTAATGAATTACTCCTACTTTCAGAAATCACACTACCCCGCTCTCTTTTCACACCCGAGTCTAGCGCTACCTGCTGCTTCACTGCCAAGCAAATCCCCCACCCTGATTGGTAAGTTTTACCACTGGCACCTTGCACTGTGAGTAGCATATTTTTGACCTTCCATTATTTTTAATTCCTTTTTGTTTCTTTCTTGGCCCAAATGGCCCCACTTTTTAGGGGCCATCCAATTCATGTTAGCCTAGAGCCCCCAGAGAAGTCAATCAGCCCCTGACAGAAAAGACATCTTTGTTGTACGTGTGCAGGTGTAGATTATTCCAAAATATTAATTATTCTAGAGCTGAAGGACAGGATACACATATAAGTAGGTGTATTAGCATGTGTTTAGATGGCGTTATGACTGGATTGACTTGGTCCGTTCTGATTACAGAACTCTTTCTGCCTTGACTGTAAACCTACAGTATCTGTATTTAGTCCAACACTGGTACCAGTAGCACCTCACTCCATCCTGGGTCACAGTTATAACACAGTCTGAGAGGTCAAAGAAGGAACCTTCTGCACAATGGTCATCAAACAATACTATAAGCCGCATATTTCAGATACAATTCCTAACTGATGTAAGCCAGTGGAGTCGGTAAACTGCATTACTTGAAAAGTAAACACTGACGCTGAACTATCTCAATTTTCCAGCAAAATATTTCCAGCCATGGTTGTCCTTGCTGGCAGCAATGTTATAAACTGCTCAGATAAAACGTTAGAACTTTTCTGGTCCTTTAGGAATTTTCTGTAGAGGGGATGTACCCTAGAATAGGCTGTATTCAATAAACCCCTAGTTAGAGACATGGTTTTCATGAAAAAGCGGAGGCTTTATTAATATCAGGCATGTTTTTTGGCCTGGTTTTTACCAGAGGAATGGTCTCTCGCCTAATTCACAGGGATCAATAGTGTTATCAAAGAACACAGCAAGCAGACTGTCTGCCTGACTACCCAGAACACTACCCGTGGCTCAGCAAGTCAGTCATAAAGGGAATATCTTCCATCCTCTAGTAGTCTAGTTCTTATCAATAACCTACGATGTTTAGAAAAGACCATGCTACAAATTTCATAATCATTTTGATTGTAATATGACTGAGTACCACCTGTATTAAATGTCAGAAGCTCCACTAGCAGGTATTCTGTAAAAATGTAATCATCATTACTCAGTCAAACAAAAGCTCCTAATTAAGTTAATATATATTGCTCAAAGTTAATATATATTGCTCACTGCCTGGGTAATGAAACTGTTTAACAGTATGACTAGTGACATCTGTTCTGACCCCTGCCTGCTGATTGAAATCTGGCAAAGACCAACAGATACCTTAGTTGAAGCCTGATCTGATGGCTTTACTTATTTACACAAAGCCCGTCTGACTCAGCCATATGTATTCTGTATACCTGTGTTTCTCAAGCCAGCCCTTGGGGACCACCTAATTCCCTGGAAGCTGGGAGAGAGCAAAAATATGGACCCAGCTTAAATGGCTACTTCCAGCAGGATAACATGCCATGTCACAAAGCCCATATCATCTCAGACTGGTTTCTTGAGCATGACAGTGAGTTCGCTGCACTCAAATGACCTCCGCAGTCACCACATCTGCATTCAGTAAAGCCTCAATGGGATGTGGTGGGATGGGAGACTCCCACCATGAAGGTGCAGCTGACAAATCTGCAGTAACTGTAACATGTAATAATTAAGGCAGTTCTGAAGGCATAGGGGTGTACCTAATAAAGTGACCAGTGAGTATGTGTTTTTAACAATTATGGACTGGTCTCAAATGTCCTCATTGCTCAAGAATCCTTGAGAATATAGTTGCCACCAAATAGCAAACTAAGCTGGACACTAATAAAAAACAGTACTTGAAAAATCTAGCTTCGGCCCGATCTATAGCACTGAAACTACTTCAGTTAACCAACCTCTGATACAGGGAATGCAAGAATGCTATGCTGCTAGATCTGAGTTCCACTTAAGATACTATCAACCATTCAATTCTGTTAAATAGGCTGCAGTGTGGTTGGTCCATCCAGAAGCATCCTTAGGTGTTCCATCAACTCTTTAAACTGTCATCACCAATATGTTCAGATACCTAACAGCTGCACTGCATAATCAGTACCTTGGGTGAAACATCATTGCTGGGATCGTTGCTGAAACCTTTATTGTTCTTACTTTAAACACTGTGCCTAGGAGGGATAATATAAAACCTTAAAACTAGCTTTCCTTCACATGCTGATGACACATAAATATACCTCTCAATTGCACCACATGGCCACGCGTCCCTGGTCTCCCTACTAAACTGTGTTAGGAAAGTGAAGAGATTGATGAATGATAATTATCTGTCTCTAAATACAGATAAAACTTGGAATGGAAAAAAGTATTTTATTCTGAGGTCTTACGATTAATTTTCACTGAATCAGCTTTTATCTTAGGTGCAATTTTCAATATATTTCTGTCATCTGCTTTTCATATTTACTCCAGATTTAGGACGTGCTTCACACATCCATAAAACCTTTCAAATTAATACACACATTTATATGTATCACAATGAACTATTGTTAAGCCATGTCAAAAAAGAAGCTGGAATTAATGTAGGAGTGAATATGGCCATATTACACCTCTTCAAATATCTCGCCACTCACTTTCCTGACCGAACGTTCAGCCATTGCTTATTTAACTGAACCAATCAAAAGTTATTATCCAGAGGGTACATAAGGTCATGGAATGCAGGCCTGCTAACAATTCTTCATATAAATAAAAAGACTTCTGTTTGAACAGCCTTCAGCCAAAGAGCTCCTACAATATGGAACAATCTGCCAGCATGTGTGAGAGTTGTCCCCTTGAGCTCAGAATTTCAGTCCAGACTGAAGACCTATCACTTCGGCTTAACCAATCATAAATATGGCTGCTGGCACACGTCACTATTTTATCTCTGTTTTTGCTTTGTCGGTCACATATGAGCAACCGACCCACCGTTTCACTTCCTTGTCCAAGTTCATACCATGTATATAGCAGATCACAGGTAGAGCAACTGGTTAGTAGATGACTCAGGATGACTGAAGACTAGTTAGCAGAAGGGCCGCATACGACAAGACAGAAGATAGCACTACCCAAACACATACAGTACACCATTTTCTGACCTACTTATCAATACTGTGTCTCCTGTACCAGGTAAGTGGCTGGAGGATGAATGAGCAAATCATATTACTGCAAACATGCTTAATGCTTGTTTATGAAATATTAAGAATGTGTTAAATTATACCAGAAGGGGGCACTGTGTAATAATGCGTAAATGATACAATGCCTAAACACTTCAGCATGAAAGTATTTTAAAAGAAAAACACACGTAAATGAATGTACATAAAATACGGCTGATGTTTAAGTAGTCGGAGGTCATCCTTCCAAAAATGTTAAGCAACCGATATCAAAATTATGGATTTTTCTGTTCAAAGAATGCCGCCACGGACTAAATACAGCAGAGGATTTTGTTCATATGGTTCAGATATGAGAAACATGTCAGGGATATGTGCAGAATTATAAATGTACTGCATATTATCTATTCTGATTCATCAATGCCGTATTCTCCAGTGGAGCACATCAGACACGTATGTGTTCTCAAACCATATTTTTCTCAGTGACCTCCGAGCAGGATTCTCTCTGGGGCTATATATTCAATCTGTTCAACAAGGTAAAGCTAACACAGCCTTTAGCCACATTCCAAAATCAAATATCATAAATGCGCTCGAATGACTCCCAATTTCACAACAGGAAAGAAAAACGGAGCAAGAGTCTGCGACTACACTTCTGTTCAAGATAATGCCTTCAATATCATGATGAGATCTGCAAGTGCTTTCCAAACTGTTGAAGACAATTGACTGGCTTCATTCCTTTTTGTTACAATGATGATACTTAATTGTCCTAGGGCTGATACTATTTCAGCACAACAAAACAGCAAGCAATCTTGATTTTTTTTTTCCTGACATCACTTTTCTGGTTTATCAGAAGCAACAAAGAGACACCCTGCTGAGTGTACTGCCAAGTATACTCTGCTTGCCACCATTACTAAATATATCGCCCTTAAAAATACTACTATTTTGATAACTTCAATCAGCAAGGCCTACCCTATAAGAAAAGGAATGAAGGGAGAAGGTACTTCTGGGAACAAAACTGCGATCCACAAGAGAAACATTCCCCGTGCAATCGGAGGTTATGGAGAAACGTAGGAACTGAGCTGGGGGGGTTGGGGGAGACTTTCAGACAGAACTCCTCCATAGTGTCTTCCTCAGTGTATACCGATTATAACGTGTCTTTGAAAAAAAAAACAACACTACATTTGAAGACACTTTTATACGTAATGAATGAAGCCGAACTACCAAATACAAAAAAATAATACACCAAAATACATCAATTACCCTTTAGGAACTGCAGAAATATTTTCCCTTGGTATAATTATTTGAATTCTTTTCCCACTGTAGCTTTTTCTTTTGATTTGAAAGTCTTTGCTGATATTACTTGAGTGACAGATTGCCATCACTTTATCTGTCCCTGTTTATTCTTCATGACAGCTAGCGTTCCCATGACTGCAGGGCTTGGTGAGCATACAGGTGTTCACTCCCCAGCTTAGGGAAGCTTTTCATTCAGGTCTCTCTGAACCACAACTGGTGACGGCCCAATTCTCTCCTCTCTGTCAGATACGCCAGCATGTGCGACGGGCAGCATTCCAGAAAAGATCACAGAATGAGCTCGCCCATATTGCAACTCCCGCTTCATTTGCGGCTAGAGCGTTTGCCCTTTGTGAAAGACATTTTGTGTCTTAAATGACCTGCAGTTTGCAGTGATTGGTCTCTCTCTTCCCCCCTGAACATTTGGGCTCAGTCCAGCTCTCATTTAAATCCAATTGAAAGGCTCTTGCTGGAACTGCTGAAGTGATTCTTAATCTCCCCTGAAATCTGTGTTGTTCTATGCCTTCTAAATAGGCATATAATTGGACTGGAATGAGAAACAGCCATATTTCTGTTTATGAAACTGTATTTTGGAGCTATGACAGTGTAACTATCCCCTGTTGAAATGAAAGGCACAGAAAACACCAGTCCTGTACTCTGCTGGTGACGTAGTGTTTAGGAAGCAACGCTTCACCTTAGCAATTACCTCTGCGTGAAGGAACATGCTTCAATTTTTGTAGCAATTCTTCGTTTATGATAGGTAATATTAAAGGAACGAACTGTTGCCCTGGTAGAAAGTGCACGGCAGTTTTGCCACAAGAATTTCTGAAGAATTTCCAAGTGCCGAAAGGGACTGAATCCACAGCAGGTAAAAAGGAAAAAAAAAAAACTCAGAAATCCCATAATAGCATGAAAAATCTGCTGAGCAGCATCTGCTTTGCTCTTCCAGAAGAGCTCAGTTTTGGACATGGAACCTGAAATAGTTCTTACCACTGACTCCAGGGCATGGTATTACTATTTCATTACAGGGTTGTGATGCATGAAATTAACAGGTGTTCAGTTAACCCTAACCTGCTAGCCTAGAACTTGGATCTAAATTAAACAGTTTGTTTATTGCATCCAAATCGCATGCATGGCAGATTATGCTGAATCTGTGAATGACTGGCAAGGCACTCAACAGGCCCTGACCGCCAGCTCTCCCAAGAAGACCCTAATGACTCACCCACCAAGAGCAAGACGGCACTTTTCGAGTCAGGAAATACATTACAGATTAAATACATTAGAGTTTAAACAGGGCTGGGTTATCATTAGCAGTGCGCAGAGGCGCATTATGCATAGAAATTAAGTTGCACTGTTCTATTAACTGGCAAGAAAAATACATAATGAATGAAAAACACCAATGGCAATGTGCTGACAGATATTCCAAGCAATTGGTTGTCCATTTCAAGGACCAGTATTTAATTAGCTGCCCATCTCAGCAAAATGGCAGACCGACCCCTCCCCTGATAAAGACACCAGTTTCACACGGCCATGGGAATCACCTGAAACCTGTACTGTTTATGCTATGGATGACAGCACTCTGCTAGGTTTTGGACCAGGAGCTTCCCATAGGACCATTTTGTTTTGTTTCTTTAAAACAATTCCGAGTTTACTGCTTACATTGCAACCCAATGCCCAAAGCACAGTAATAAACACCCATTAATTACTTATTAAATCACGGGAAAAAGGAGTCATTGAAGCGTTGTCTTGGTTATTATGTATGTTTTTATAGGTCTTTGACAAAAATGAAAATAAAGAAGATTATAAAGACGATGTTTTCTTGAAGATTTATTTAAGGGATTAAGTTGTAAGCAAATCTGATTGCTTAGTTTGTGAGGACATGAGGACAGAGGTGGAAAGTACAGATCCAGAAAGTACAAATCTAGACCAAGATTTTGTTTCAACCAACTACTGTAGCTGTGTACTCTGTGACTGTGACTCTTTATGCTGAACTAGTTGATTGAAACAAAATCTTGGTCTGCATTTGTACTTCCTGAACCTGAACTTTCCACCTCTGCATTTGTACTTCCTGAACCTGAACTTTCCACCTCTGCATTTGAACATGGAATTCTGGTCTAAGAGAGGGGGCAGGGGTGTAGCTAGAAATTCTGGAACACCTGTAAAAATGTCACCTTGGGCCCCCCACCTGAGTTGCTACTTGAAATCTGAAGAAATATGGATCCCCCACGGTAGACAGAATTTGCTGGGGGGGGTCCCATATGCACAGTAAAATTTGCAGAGAAGAGGTATAATGTTTCCTGAGCAGATACATTGTAAATTTTCATATTCATATAAAGTGTCTGCCAGGGAATGCACACCCTTCTGACATCCCCTGGAGGGGGTTTTATACTGTAGTTTTTAGGTTTTAGTCAGTAGATGCAAATAAACTCAACCTTTCACCTTCCTGATAATCGGTTTGATATGCCTGGTAGCCTTGCTTAAGCCAAACCTTAACTTGAAATAGGTTCCTGTTATTAATATTTAGGCAAACATTCTGATTTAACACAGTCACTTTGTATGTTTATAGAAGAGGATTAGAACGCTGTCCAACAGCAATTGCCTAATGCTGAAACTCCATTTGACAGTGTTCAGGTCTTTTGTCTATGGAACTGTTTAAGTGGAACATTGCCATGGACACCCTTCATAACACCCTTCATGTCAGGTTCTTTGAATTACCCTAAACATGTACAAATTAATTTAAATAACAACAATTAACATCTTTCCTGTCTTAAGACAGTATATTCTGTTTCTCACATACTCTTAACTTGATACTGAGCAATTGTTTTCCTAGTATAAGTACTTCTAGTTGAATGTTACACCATTTTGTTGCAGTCAAAAAAATCCTCACAAAAATTTGTATTTCAACAGTGTATATATATTGAGTTTAAAGAAAGTTGCAGTTTAACCCTTTCAAGCAAGGCTGCAATTACAATATATATGGGGGGGACACCTTCTCCCCAGTATTCAGACGTGCTCACAATATCCCCCCAGTATATATTATAATTACGACCTTGGTCTCCCCCCAGTGTCGACTCCATGGCTGCAGTCTTGCTTTCATGCATGGTGCCACCTTGGTAGACAAACCAATTTTAGGTAAATGTACAATATTGTTGAGCACTGGTTTTGTGAAAAACCACAGTTGAGCATGGCCTATGCACCCATGTAAATGAGCCAGGTCAATACTGCCTATAAAAACCAGTATGACTTACAGTAGGAAAACAGCACTAAAGACGTGATGTCAGCAGGAAAGAGACATCACTGTGATTTTTTTGCCAAAGGAAAATGTTAATAAATTAAAATAAACAAATAGACTTAGGAACACATGTTGATTTTTCAGCAGTTGTCCTCTTTTTACCTTCTAAGTAAATGCAACATTTTTACTTATTTGTCCGAATATGTGGACAGTTCCATAACCTTTCAATAAAACTGAAATATAGAAAATGTGACTTTGAATACATTTCCGAGTAACAGAAAACATGCATAAGCACCTTTTTTCATTCATGAAAGTTGTAACTAAAAATATTAGTCATGATTATTTTACTTTGTACCTGGTCAGCTGAGGTCTGGCTACAAGGAAGTTCTTTCACTATAACCATACCTTATTATGAATAACATACAGTTGCATTCTTGTCCAGACCTTGGTGCCTGTTCTGATACTCAGTTGTAGACCTTTCCATAATGCAACAATCTTTCTGTTTTTCCTGTAAGTTTCCCTTGTGCTGTAGCTGAAATCACTGGCTTTTGTTTTCATTTCTCTCTATCCATTTATTAAATGAAGTCTCCATTCTATCCTCCCATGCCTATATTACATGGTTTTGTATATAGTCCTGCCTGTAGAAAGTCTTGGATATTTAATATACATAGATATATTTTTCCGGGGAATCTGCCATAAGCATAATGCAGCTATTAAGGTGTAACTGCCACCTCACCGAGTAATAATGTATGATTTTTAGACAGCAACAAGTCATCAGTGAAGGTTATCAATAAGGGTACTACAATCAGTTTCATTCCACACTGCAACAGCCAGACAGCATGCACACTTTTTACATGTTAAAGGTTCACCTCCATATCAAAGCAGGTTTTAGAATTGTTTTGCTTCCCAAAGTAAATGCAACTTTTCAATATCTATATCTACAGCAGAAATCATTAAGCATATTTAAAGAAAGACTACACTATCTCAGGATGTAATCTAAATACAGTAAAATAAGCACAAATGACAAAACATAATGGTTTGACAACAGCTGAACATTAAAATGACTACTTATTTGTCCAAAGAATACAACACACTTCTGTCCGTCCGTCCATCCTGTCATGCCCTGCCTCACGCCCCTCTTGTTCTCTCCTGTTGCTTGCTTGGTCTTACCTCTCGTTACAGCCCTCGTGTGGATCACTCCAGGTGCTTCTCATCTTCTCCCTCATGTGTCCTGTACCTGTATAAAATGCCCTTCAGTCTTGAGCTCCCCAGTCCGGTCATTGATGTCACCCTAGTATGTGCTCTGTTGCTTTCTGTTTGAACCACACACGGTCGGCCTTTTGTTTGCTCTGTTCCCGTGTCCTTAATAAACCCCTTATTAGTTTGTCTTCATGCCTGCTCTTGCCTCCTTAAGCGTCGGAACGTGACACATCCATCCATCCATCCATCCTTTATCTGCCACTTATTCAGGGTTGGGTTGCAGGGGCAACAGTCTAAGCAGGGAGTTCAATACACTGAAGTAAAAAAATGTATGACACGTCCATACAATAACAAAAATTGAACCTCGAAAAGGTTAAAAGTGATGCTAAGCAACAAAGGAAATGCACATCAAACTAATTCTGCATTGCCCTGTTAATCTAAAGATACATGTTTTACACATCACCTAACTACAGCTCCACTTTCATCCCATCAATGATCAGAAAGCCAGGGAAACCACTCAGGGATGACTCATATCCCGATCTGCTTCTTGTTACTCAGAGCCTTTATCTAAGACCATGAGCCCAGGGGCAGAAGAAAACAAACTCCAACAAAATCACTTTATATGTGGGGAGCGCTCAGAGCTCAGGGCTTATCCATTACAGTGCGAAGGAGAAAGTCCTGCATCCGCTGTCTATTGCAGAAAGTGATGAGTAAGCAATGTCTAAATTTAAGACCCTATCATTGGTCATGCAGCACTTTCAGACTGATCATTTTCTAAAACCTCCTTTGTTAAACATGCAATTATTAAAAGATTTCCTGTAAAGTGCAAGTCTATCTATACACAGTGAATCATTAACAGCGAATGTCTGGGTTTTCCATGCAAAAAAACATTGACAATACAGAATTTTTTGGTTATAGAATACAGGTGATGAATAGTTCCATCCATCCATACATCCATCCATTTTCTGTACTTGCTTGTCCTATTTGGGTTGCATACTACTTTCTGCTAAATTCTAATGTGTGCAACCCAGGAACGCTGCACTGCCCCACAAGGCCACGGGAATGTTGCTCACTCATTTTTGTCAAGATGACGGAGGAAGTGACATTGAGGTACACCATTAAGTAGAAAACAATGATTACACAAGTTGATTCGAATAAGAATTTTTTCACTCACTGTTTTTAACAGTCTAACTTTTGCAGAGGTCAGGCTACATCATTGGTAAACATCCGGGTCAGGTCATATGCAAGATGGTGGCTGCAGTGTGTCCAAATGCATGCATACTATTCTCATGCATGATTATATTATGTACTGCATTAACAGTTGAATAGTGGGCTTCTGACAGAAATTCAGTGCCTACTTTGTAAGTATGCAGTTTTGGATGCACCATTATTGTAGGGTTCAGGTTGAGTATAGGCCATAGTTAACTGGCTTTGTAGACTCATTAAGATGCAGAGTCATTTAAGCCCGAGGGATTTCATGAATATTCATCACCTACATTTCAAGGGAACAAATTAAAAATTTCCAACAGAGGTTACAAAATTACAACTGAACAATCGAGTCTTGGTTGTTTGAATAACTTAAGGAAAACCATATTGTCACCTGAATACCTTAACCTCAGCTAAACAAGTGTATAGTGCTATATTATGGGACTATATCTACAGGAATGTGTGGAAAATTTGTAGTATTTAATGTATGCACAATGCAATGTTAATTGCATTTTTTCCAACATTTACACAGGCCTGCTTTCCAGACCTCTGGGGTTAAGGAGGCTTAGTGACCATCCTATGTACCATAATGGTACCCAATGTTCATAAAATACATTCCTTATAGTCATCTTCATTAATTTGTATGATTATTTTCAGCACACCAAAGAACAATCAATACACTAAAGAACAAGCAACTTAAGTTACCATCCTTATTATTTAACTCTTGATATGCTAAACTTCAGCGGATGCATTGCAACTATGGGAACAGGAACTGCTCTCAGTATGTGTCTGGGCAACAGGCAGCCATTATTTCTGCTGGAACTGTTTGCGATACAGCGATTCTAGCTAATGAAAAGGTACAGAAGCATTACCAGATGGATGATAATTTGAAGTCATTAACTCTTAGAACCACGCCAACACAAACCCTCCATCTTGTTTAACATTGCAGCTACAATGTTTAGAGCCTTGTTCAAAGGACATAGGAAACTATGAAACATTTA
Organism: Hippopotamyrus pictus; assembly: GCA_026781145.1. Lineage (NCBI taxonomy): Eukaryota > Metazoa > Chordata > Actinopteri > Osteoglossiformes > Mormyridae > Hippopotamyrus > Hippopotamyrus pictus. Next base: position 11,126,897 of record JAODLC010000065.1, read on the forward strand.
AGGCTTTTCTTTAAATAAAGGGATACATTGATTGATTGCTTGTTTCACAGTCATGATCCCGTTGAAGCTTGCCTTGTCCAACACTTGTTTAGCTGAGTAGTAGCAGCCATTTTTCTGGTCTCCATGCATCGGCTTTCTCACAAACATTTAACAGACATTCTAAACAACTGCGAGACAGCACAACGACCATGGATGTGTTCTGCCCAGAACTATGTAGCTGACTATGCTGTGTAATTGAGGTCAACACTTTGCCTGGCAAATTTCCAACTCAAGAAGTTGGAAGAGAGCCAAGGGAAGAAAAAAAAAACAGGAAGATGGCAGTATTTCTAACTGGAGCCTTATACAAAAGAAAGTGTCGACATGATTAACATTTTAAATTATTTATTAGGGGTCTAAGTACCAGCAGTGCTGGATCCCTTTTGTTTTTATGAATTGTGTTTTGTCCCTTTTCATTCTTTGTTTGAAGCTAAAAAAGTAAGGAAAATCAAATGTCTGTCTGAGGTCCCCAAAGAGCTTTTGAAGGAAAATGCAGTTGTCAAGATTATGACACTGAATTTCAAATGATATACAAGATAAATGTAACATTTTTATTCTATTATCACTATCATTATCGTGTCTTTATTAGTTGTGCCTGAAGGAGGCATATAAATTTGACTGGAACTGCTGGGAGGAATTGTGTGGTTCACTGCTCTGTGCCGCTGGTGTTGATTCAGCTGGAGTCCACACAGCCCTGACAGGCAATTGACAGCCTCTGTCAGTAACTGCAGGGTTATAATCATGACTCAATAAAGCCAGGAAATCGGTTGAAACAGAAAACACACATTCTGCCTGAATGACACTGAGTGGAGCAGAGTTAGGCCTTGGGAGGCTTGCCTAGAGGCTGATTTATGGTTAAGGAGTCCAGTCACTCCAGGCATTAAAGAGAAATGTGCAAATGCATTTGGAGTGTGTTAACTGGAAACAGAAGCTCCACATGCAGACATGTTGGGAGCGAGTGGGGCAGATAAAGTATTAGAACATTAAGAACGCCGTCAAAGTGTTCTCTTTCTCATTATGCCGGGGTAGCCGAGGGAGGATTGTGTGAATAGAACCTGTTGTTTTTTTTGCCCAGACTTCTGTACTAAGCCTGGCGTTTTTGCATCTGTACAGTACGAGCTGAACTCTTCGAGGTTGTTGAGGGTCACAAGGACCTCATTAAGGAAGAAAGTGGCGCGGTGCGAGGCTCCTTCAAACCCTCACACGGCACTTCATGCCCCCTCCAGCGTGTCTGACATTTGTTGTTCACTTTGTACAGCAGGAAAAACTACATCAGATGCAACATATTTCTGAAGTTTCTATAATCATAAAACATTATCAAATAAAAAAAAAATTGTTTAATGGGGAAAAAACAGCATTGCACAGCAATGTTCTGTAATTACAGAAAAGAGAGCTAGTAAAAACAACCATGCATAGAACCCAAAGTATATGCCCCAATCTGGAAACAAAAAAACTACACAATGCACTCTGTACAAAGGTTAAGTGTCGGCAAGTTAGCTGTATGTGAGAAAAGCAACTGCACAGTTTTATTTGAACTTCAGGTCATAAACTTGTTTGACTCTATGTGTAAAATCCAAAATAATTCCAGATGTATTTCTCAGAAATAGGAAGCGAAAAGAATGAACATTCTACAGTAAATGTTCATGTTCTCGACTTATTTACCTTGTTGTAAATATCAGATTAGCTAAGTGACAGTTTTGTATGAGGCTTTATGTCTGGCCTGGAATCCCAGCACTGAGATACTATAAAAATATGCTTGATGAAAGAAGAGCATGCAGTAATGCATCATTGTTCATGTCCTGGCGGTCACAGTCTGAGAGAATGCGGTGCGTGTATCCATGGCTGAAACCAGTCATGGGGGGCCTTTGTCTGGGCCCTGCCCTTTCCCAGCCCTTCTCAACAGCAGGAGCGAGTGAGAAGCTGGGGTTGGGAGGCCGCAGGCTGGCTGGGAGGGGGCTCAAATGACAACTCATAGGACAGATATAGGACAGCAGGAAAACGCTCTTCTGCCATGGAAAACAAACCTTCCCTTGGGCGCCAGTACTCCCTTCAATTGGAAATTCTCTTGCAATCTGGATTCAGTCCATGAGACATGAATGGCCTGAATTGTGAATGATTACAATGCTGAATTTAATAACTATTGTCAAGCTAAAAAGGGGATTAATTTTTGCAGGTTGAAACTGAAAAACACTAGAATCTGCACAAATCTTACATGTCAGGTTAGTAAGGAAAGAATGCTGTTATAATAGCAATAATGATATAGTCAATATATATTTTTTTTTTTTTTGCAAAATTTCCCATGAATCCTAAATAATGCAATGAAACATAAATATTCCCCAAGATATATGAATAGAATAAATAATATGGAAAAGCAGTTTTTCAGCACAAGTCATTATGACCTAGATCAGGGGTCCCCAACTCCAGTCCTGGGGGGCCGGAGCCCAGTGTAGCTTAGTTCTTTCCCTGTTCCACCATAAATGATTCAGCTCAAGAGATGTGTGGTAATTAGCACAAGGAGTTGAATCAGGTCTGTTAAATGAGGGGAAACCCAAAAATGTGCAGGGCTCTGGCCCTCCAGGACTGGAGTCGGGCACCCCTGGTCTAGATGTATAATGATAAATTGGATGGCGGGTTAAAACTACTTCTTATGTTTAGCTGGTTTAAAATTCTAATAATGACGTGGCCTTATCAGCATATACTGTAATATGGTCAGAGTTTGAAATGTCAATCAGTGAATTTCCAGATGCTGACTGATGGCAAACAAGCTTCTGTGTTTCAATATAGGACCCTAACAGAGTGTGGATCACAAGATGACTGTTAAGGGCCAAGCTGCAATCGTACTTAATGTGAACATCGCAGCCTTACAGGTCTAAATGATTCCTTACTGGGCAATTACTCTTCTAACATCAGTAACTGTATGGACCATTACCAGAAAGGACTATTAGGTTTTCATTGCAATAATATTTCCGGGGATGATACAATCATCAATACAATGACTGTGTTCCTGTGTGTGACAAAGTATAACATGACAAATTTGTACCTGCTTGAATAAGTGTAAATTCCACTAATACAACTATCTTTCAGTGATTCCAGTGGCCCCTGTGGAACCTTGTATGCTCTGTCTGTCATGCTTCCCCTCTCCAGTGTCAGTCTTGGCACCCAGCTCTCCTCCTATGGACGTGTCAAACAGAAACACTCAGGCTCTGCTTGGCACTTGCCGCCTCATTCCCTCTCCAGTGCTCGGCCTTATCAGTGACACTCTCAGCTCAAGCCTCTCCAGATATTCTGAGACGTAGCGTTTATGTAGCAGAGCTCCTGGTGTTTCTTCATGCCAGACCCACCTGAAACCACTATGGGCAGCCTCTGAATGATGCTCTGCACACACAGAAGGATATTTTAAAAACCGTCATGCATTTTTGTTCAGAAATCAGCTCAGCACAAATTAGAAAACAAGAACCAACCTGACCAGCAAGGGTTTCCAAAGTCAGTAACAAATTTCTTCCAAAATAGGGCCTTTACCATACAGTTATTTATTTATTTTTTGGCTATGATGGCTATTTTGTGTCCCATGCAAACCCTTCCTAAGACATTATGTTCCAATAAGCTGTAGTTCAGTGGCCTTGTGGTTAAAGGGTCCACCCTGACACCAGAAAGCTGCGGGTTCAATTTCAGGCCAAGTAAAACCATAGACTTTAAAAGCAGTACCCATTTACCTCCCTTTGGCACTAACCAGCATGGATTAAGGAGATGGCATGGCAATGAACAGCTTCTTTCTTACTTCAAATTAAACCATTTCACACCACAGAAATCAGGTTTGGACTCAATGAGACACATGGTTGGTTAAAGATTCCATGTTTCTATTTTGTCTTTAAAGTCCATATTGCTGCCTTAGAGATGAAACTGTAGTCTGTAGAGCTTTAAATATTATTTATTGCAATATGTTTTATATAGTCTAGCACTGTAAGCCTGTACTGACAGCCCATTCTTTGAGATGTAGAATATTGCATAAGTAAATAAAGGAAAAATCTGTTTAAACTGTGGGAATAACAGTCTTTAATTATGCAATTTTTATGCAATAAAAAGTTTTCTGTATTTTATAGACTGTATATATGGATGCAAATGGGAAAGGAATCAGTGGGAGAAAGAAGTATTGAGACACTACTTACTGCTGATACATCATAATGAGGGTGCAGACCTCACTGGTAATTTATTTATCGGCTTTAAAAAGGAAAAACCTCAAAGGAACTGTTGCTCTCTGCCCTTCTGAGTGCACACGCATAAATATTTTTCAGAAATAATGGTCTCCCTGCAGCTATGGTATATTAATCTGTATTATGAAAGAATTGTGTTGTTATGCACATTATATGAGCATTGGGCTGACATGCAAGTGACTGGAGAGACTTACAAAACAGTTTGTACCTTAACTGAATCACACACAAAATTTTGTAGACAACTGCTTTTCACAATGCATTTGTTTGTGCATTTGTTTATTTTAAACTCAGACATACATGTGCGTTTATTTCAAATGCATATTCTATATGTGGTAAGTAAAAAAAGGGTGTTATGTAGGGCAGTTATCTGTGTAAATGGCAGTTGCAGGAGTTGCTACTAAAATTAAACCATGTTAAACATGTTTTATTGCATCTCACTATGTCTAAATGTGAAAATCTGGTTCTTTGCCACTAAAAAAATGACTAAATATGGAGTCTGCGAGAGCTCTGGTTTCCATTAGGGTGATGTAAGTAGCCAAGTAAGCATCCACAGCCAGAATCCAAAAACATCCCTGTCTCTGGCCTAATTGAAGATTTATCTTTTCTGATGATGAAGTCAACTAACCAAGCTTATTTCTTAAGTGACTAAGGGCCTGGTTCCCAGAACGATAACCCCTTTTTTGTTAAAATAAATGTTAAGTACTGTACATCTGCGTAAACCAAAAAAAAAAAGAAAAAAAGATTACAGTACATGTATGAAAACATGGGGTCTGGGTATGTTTGTTTAGCTCTTCTTAAAGAAAAATGAAAAGATGTGTTTGGCCATATGGTCCTGTGCTTGCCGTGTTTGCCTGTAACAGTTACGAATGATAAACACTGCATATTTGGCAGGTCGAGAAGCAGTGTTAAATTCTCTTTTGTGCTCCAGCTCCCTTCTGAGATGGAGCAGTTAATAAGAATGGAATTCAACACGGGAAGCGCGGCGCAAAGGGGGCCTGGGCCTTTTTCCAGAGCTGCCTGCTGCCATTACTTGTGCGGCTGAATCTGCTGTTACAACCACATGACCTGTCTTTGTCTTATACATGCACAGAAAATATCATACATATGTACAGTACACCTGTACACTCATATATGTGTCCAAGGAAAACGTGCTCACATTTGATTGCCTTAAAAATGCTTTGAGTCATATTCTCTCCCTTTTTCTCCCAGCTGGCCGTATTTCCCCCTGATAGATGTATCTATCCCATTAGGCTCATCTGGTCTAAGTTCAATAAGGCAAAGTCTGCAGATGGCTGGCTTTGCTATAACGGCACAACCCCCCCCCTAGTTCCCACCCCAGGTAAAGTACATTATATAAAACAACAGTATTAACACCTCATTTTGGAAAACCTCAACCTAAGCAGCCTCGTATATATGGTATGTTTTATTCTCTGGCTGCTTTAGATCTTTAATTGCATGCATTTTAATCCACTTTCAAACCTGGAAATTGAGGCAACAGTTTTCCCCAATGAGTCACTGTGTTGCTCCAATATAATGATGCTAATAAAACGTGCAGAAAATGACATAAAAAAAGGTACGTTTCAGGAGTTATTCATTTATAGAGTTATATGCTCTGTAATCTTTAAAATGCTTATGAATATAAAATAAATTAGAGGCTAATGGCAGGAGTACATTTATAAATCCAGGGTGACACAAAAAAGCAGGAAAAAAACTGTAAAATGAAAAAATCCTGGCACATTGGGCGGAAACATTCTGCATGCTGGTGATTAGGCCGGGAATGTCAAGAAAATTATTTGTCACTTTATAACTTTTTAGGCTACCCATGAGATCACAAGTTAAAGACACTTGTTTTGGAAAGTTGCCACTAATAATATTTGTATAAGCCTTTATCACGCAGCATAATAGCTCAACACAAGGCCAGCCTCAGTAGTGAAATCAGCATCAAGTTTGACAATGGTTTCTACCAAGAAGGAACACTTCACACCAAATACAGTATTGCTGTCATGACTCTTAAAACAATAAAAAAGCAAAAAGCACAAAATTCTCTGTGTCAGAGATAAGTAAGTTTTTTTTTATCAATACCATGCATGTATTGCTATATATA
>JAODLC010000065.1:11133325-11148727 GCA_026781145.1 Hippopotamyrus pictus
ATCTCCAAGACCTCATGTTGTCTTTTTCGCCCAAATTCACATTTTTTCTTTTTTGCGTAATTCCATACAAAGGTCCGTTTGATGTCACACATCAACGTTGTTAAAATGCTGTAAATGTAAATTAATGCATGACTTCTGAGGATTTGTCTATATTCATCCCAAGAGGTTACATAAAAGACATGCAAATTGACTTATTGATATTAAGCTTGTCCCTGCTCTGAGGCATTTTGTTTATTATTGAGTCTTTGAAAATGTCAAATCCATAACGCTGGAATTGCCCGTACGCTATTCCGTACCTTGTGCACATTATCCAGAGGACCACTGGACCAGACATTTTCATATCGTTTTCAGTGTTACATAATGCAAATCTGGAAAAAATGTGCCTTTGCCTGGACAGCATGTATGAGTAACTATACTAATTTTACATACATTCTATACTAATTTTAAAAATCAACTGAGTTTATTTCAGCGTGAAGTGACCGTGGCAAGCGTCAAATAATTTTTAATAGTATAAACTATACTAAGGATAGTGAATTACACATATAACTTCACCTTAAAATTTACACACCAACAGACACATGTTTAAAAATACCACGTACGTCCGATTTGGCTCATCAGCCCAATTTTACGACAATCAATTCACAAGACACGTGGGTATATTTAAACCAATCAAAATGAGCAGCGCACTTGGAGGGGCGCGGCGGAGAAAGCCGCATCAGCTCGACCTGACACAGCTTGAACTTGAGTGCGCTTCGGTACACGCACCGCGTCACGCGTAACCTGTTGCATTCTTATCTGTACATAGTCAGCTCTTGGTTACAGATAACAGAGAAAATACACTTCTCTCCTTTGAGAAGTACGAAGAAACAAAAACGACTGAGAAGACTCTTTGAATTAGTATATTTAGAGACATTGGAGAACAAAAGTGTTTTGCCGTTTCAAAACTCTATTTAAAGCATAGAGATAGCGACAGAATGCTTTGGAGAGTGTACGCGTTTGATACCTTGCGTTGATATACATATTTATTTTTGTCGTTTAATATTAAGTACATGGCGCTACTAAAAGTACGATAAGATAAAAGTCCGACGACAGAGTTAACTGGCTGGGAGGTCCCTGTCCTCCACATCTTACTTTACCTGAGGAGAGTACCTTTGTTAACCTACGTAACATACATGTGAGATGGTATTTTCCTGTTTTTCGTGCTGGGAAGGCATCACTTAGGCAAAAGTCGTTTCATGATGAGGCTGCCAGTTTTGCTGTGCGTGGCCGGATTGTGGAGGATGCTTTTAGCGAACAGGAGCTGTCCGGACCTCATCATTGACAGCTGTCGCTGCACGTCGGAGAGATCTAAAGAGCTAAGTTGGCAGCACGTCCGTGTCAAGGTGGCGTGCAATGGCGTGGAGCTGCTGGAGACCCTGCAGCCGAGCTTCCTTCCAAACCGGACCGTGTCGCTGTGAGTAATGCGCCGCATCCGGGCTCGGTACGCAAAGTGACAGGTGTCATTTTTGGAGCTGCTGATCGCAAAATAAAAACATTATTAAAGCATGCTGAATTTATGCAGAATTTTCACTTTCCTATTTGTAAAGTCGCTGCATGAGTTAGAAGTATTTCCAGGGCTAAAGAAGTGAAAAAGTGATTTTAGTATACACTTCACGTATCAATATATGTTTTGGCTGTGTGTTCTTTTCGGGTTATGAACTGTATTAATTCATTACATTTTCGTTCTTAATTGTGTCCCTTCGGGTAACTGCCTAGTCTATGTAGGCAGTAAAGTAAAATCTGTTCCTAGAATCTGACAAAATTTGTAATGCATATTGATGTGGAAAAAACATGCTTCTTAAGACTTAATAACAATGTTGTGATGTATTCATTAGTATGACAGGGTATTCATTAATATGACAGGGTTTTGTGTGGTCTGGCATTGCACTGGTAACTAGGTTTGACCAGCAGAACTTTAAAGGTGTTATTTGTGAGTCACTGCATTTATTTTTTAAATATGCACATTAGGGATGACTTGTGCAATTTCTACAATATGTGTTGATATCATCCTAGAATAGTGTATACCTGCCACATTATTTCAAGAAGCTCATGTATACCTCATATGAGTGATTCTTATCCCATGGATCACAACCCAAATTTAGGTCACAGCGAGTTCTGAAAGGGTCGCGAGGCAGGGTTGGAAATGTATGCATTTTAAAACCAGCAAGCTCATGTGCTGATCCACGATCAGATTTCCCAGCCACAATCCTAGAATTTGCCTATATAAACAGGTCTTGGTTCTGTAGATGCTAAGTGCAAAGCTAGTGAACACTCAACCAATCCACGGATGCTTAATTTAAAATTCACTGGCACATCAAATCAGATTTGAGTTCACTGCGTGCTTGATCATAGCATTAATTTAACCCTATATTTGATATACGGTAGCGACTGAGCTGGCATAGTAAAAATTGGGTCGCGAACCACTGGCTTATATCATATATTGAGTTTTAACAGCTGCCCCTGTAGTTAGGGCTACAGGTTTTAAGCATGCACCATGACTGCCCTGGAAACAGGTATATACTCACACAACAGTGGGGAGAAACACGACCCAGAATGCAGGCTGATTCTGGGAAACCCCGTAGTTGGGGCGTTTATTGAGCAGTTTACACACAAGCAGAACCGAGAACAGCAAAACAATGACAGAACTAAGGACTACACAGCTACATGGAACTTAAATACTATCACTAATAAGTTAACAACACATAGCTGGGGGCAATAAACATGGAGGCTGGAATGAGAGGTAAGGTTCACAAATTTTGGGAGGGGCTTGTTTGAGGCCACGCCCCAGGGGAAACAGGAGGGTCGAACAGGTGAAGCGGGTAGGGATGTGACAATATACTAACAGGTATAAATTAGCATAAATCTAGATGAACATGGACTCACGTACTGTAGCCAAATTAACCTGCATGATATGTAGCTGTATATTTTTATAAATGTGAAATATTTACACAGTCATGCAATTGCGCACTTGGACATAAACTGCTCCATTAACAAAATATTCAGTATTCTGGGTGGCGGGGTGGCGGGTGTTCCTTTTCAAAATTACTCTTTTTCATATACAATGCATATATGTTATGTAATGCATTTACTTGATCATTAATCCCTTCTTTTCCACCATAAAGATAAATTTAATAATGATAAAATATATCTAAGGTAAAACACGTTTGTGCATGATTTTTTAATTAATTGCAGTAACAATAAGGGTAATATTTCCATATGCTTATTTGTGAAATTTTTGAAGTAATGCTGACAAAATATATCCTGAATATTTTGATATATAGAGGGGGTTTGTAGTGTCTTTATCATCTGTAGCAACTACACCTAAACTGCAGCCTATAAAGCCACATCCTGATCCTCGGTTACGTAATAGTTTAACCACTGTTCGTAGGTCACTCAGATATGTATGATATGGAATAATATGGAATAATAAAGAACTTTGAGGTTTTCTGCAAATAAAATTGAGGTTTTCTGCAAGCTAATATAAATGCATTACAGTAACAGGTATATCGAAAACTCTGTGTCAAATATGTGTGGTAAGCAGAATCATGACTAATGATTGTAATTATGACATATTCATAAGTAATAGAACTTTCCTGTTTTGTGTCTTCTGGTAAGATGCAAATTTTGGGTGGGCCACTCCTTTTACTCTCTGTGATGAATTGGTTAAATTGAGCGTAAATTTATGTCAAGTTCTCAAAATTTCTGTTCATCTCCTTTGGGGCTGTCAAGAAATTATTCATTTACAAAAATTATATGGTTACTTTTCAGTGAAATAAAAGTATGTAGTGGACTTCCTGAGTGCCAGGACACTGGAAATATGCAGTCTATGCTTCCTTCAAAGGGCATGATTGACTGGATTTCTATGTTACAGAATGTTACATAGCCGATACACATTTAGATAAGTGGTGATACATAGTGAATGGGATAACAAAGCATCAAGATAATATTGTATTCAAATTTAAAATTTAAATGAGCACTTCTGAGGCATAGTAATATTCCTGCCTTTTAAGTGAAGTTAAACTTCCAATCCAGGTTATTATTGATGCATTTAATTAGTAGGTTCTGTGACTTCTATGTCGAATATTGCGTTTCTTTTACAGGGGCAGCACTTTAAGATTTTGTGCATCTTTTGTGGGTGTGTTATGAAATGAATTGAATTCTTTCACCTTCCTACTTCAGCCTTCAGAACTGTGAAGGAAACATGAGCTTTACTCAAAAGAATGCCCATAGAGAGACATGCCTTGCTATCAAAATGTTTGTCATTTTTAAATTTATACAACTCAGATCTTGCTTAAGAATACACTGTTTTGTTTTAGACTCCAGCAGTAACTGTGTCCACAATCTCTTTCCCCGGTCATTCAAAAGTTCTGAATTTTGCTTTGTTGCTGGAAGTCTAATTTGGCAACGAGCCTTTCCTGCATTAGGAAATGTGACCTTTAGCAGCCTGAAGTGTCTTTCCTCTTCTCACTTTTGTTTTCATATGCAATGAAAATAAACTGATTGGAAGAAAGCGTATTAGTGTGTAATTATACAAAGTGTGTTTCAAGAGGATTTGCTTAACATTTCCCCTTGGACTATGTATGTGTGTGTGTGTGTGTGTGTGTATGTGCCTATGTGTGCTTTTGTGTGTGTGTGTATGTGTGTGTGTGTGTGTGTGTGTGCTTTTGTGTGTGTGTGTGTGTATGCGCGTGTGTGTTTTCTTTAATATATTCAGCTATATATTGTATGACTTCTCTTTATGACATTTTAGTTGGAACCAGATTTCGATTCAAATCTAGTGTAGCTAATAATCTGTAAATCAGATATGTGAAGGTGAAAAACAAGTGATTTTTTTGAGAATAAGGGTATAGGTATTAGTTACAGAATATAGACTTTTCTGTAAAAAAAGTAGCAGGCATATTTTGTTACTTCTAGCAGTTATCAAGGCGGCCTTTGTCAAAACTGATTTATTTTGCTTTTTCGATACATCAGCAGCCCGCTAGACAATGACCTTCCCATAGATTTTGTTTGCTTCAGTTTGCCCTGGTGCTGTCCTGGGATGCCTTTTTGGTGTTTTAGTATGCTCTCTTTTTTTGCAATGAGCAGCAGCAGCGATGATTGTACCTGACACCTGTGGCGGTCGGTGTGGCGTGTGAACGTAATTTAGTGTGGTTTGGAGGGACCCCATGGCGTTGTGTCCAAGAATGAGCTGGCCTTCTGTCAGTACAGTTTAAACGACTTAGCAGAAAAGGAACCTTTTGCTTGCATATATTTCTTGCAGCAGAAACCATGCTCTTCACATAATGGAATGTGAATACTAATGGCAGTGTTCTAGTGTAGCGCTTCTCAGGGTGTTAAAATAATTAGCAGTTTAATTATATATTTTAGTGTAAAGAATATAGCATGTGGTGCAATGAATATTAATAAGGTCCTAAAATTAATAAAACAAATTTTAAAAAGATGCCAATAAAACATTGAATGCATCATGAAATAAAAAGTTGGATTGCCATCTTTCATAGCTTGGACTTTGAACTACAGCATAATGTCATCATAAAACTAGTGTGCTGTAAACGGGTTTCATTTTTTATTATTTTTTTTTATTAAGAGCTTACCAGACAGTGGCATCCTGTCCAGGGTACCTCCGACCTTGTTTTCGTTGTATTGTACAAACAGTTATGGAAGATAGATGGAAAGCTGTATTTAATCTCAGATGAATGTTTTCTCATGGTGGTTGCACTGTCACCTTACACCTCCAGGTCTAAGTATGTGTGAGTGTGGAGCTTGCATGTTCTCAGCCCGCCGCCCAAGGTTTCCTGCTGGTACTCTGGTTTCCAAAGACGTGGGGGTAGGCCAGTCTGTCTGCACGTTCTCCCTGGGTTCTGCAGGTTTCCCCCAGGCAATAAGCTTTCTTCCTGCAGTCTAAAAACATGCATTTAGGGAAACACTGTATTGCCCGTAGGATATGGTTCTACATGTACCCTGTGATGGTGTGCCATCCTTGCCCCAGCCATGTTCCCTGTGCTGCATGGGATAAACTCCTGGCCCCAGGATGATCCTGACCAGGATGAGTGGCCAAATGATGGATGGATGCTCTTTCAAATTTTATAAAAGAAACTCTTGTAGCTCATAAAAATAGCACTAGTCTAAATGTTATCACACATTTTCTAATGTCACTTTAGGAAATATTAGATTTTTCATTCCAAGGAACTTTACGCTGTAGCCGGTATAAATCATAGCAGCTTAAATGCTGCTTTTCTACTATGTGAAATATTAATAATAATAAAAAATGTTATTGCTCTGCCGTTCTTGTCAGTGACACTGTCTCCAGTGTCTTTCACTGCTTGCTTTTCCAGTGCTGCAGCAGCACATGAATCTTTCAGAGCCATATTGATGTGACTGGTGCCTCTTCACAGTGCATTATCACACTGAAGGGCCTGCGTGAAGGAGAGGGACGGCCTACTGTGAGAAACGGACTCTTAGGTCACGAGCACTGGTGATAAACAAAAACAAATCAACTAAATTTGTAATTTATTAGCACGTTCAGTAAAGAGTAAGCGGCAATCAAAATGTGTTTGTTCATAAAACAATACTTATTAATTTTATGTGCATCTCAGAATTAACCCTGAAATCTTGTAAGTTATCCCTGAAGATCATGGTCAGCCTTGTTTAGCATGGTCAGCCTCCTTCTGGATAAATAAAGTATCTCTATCTATCTACACACAGAACTTGTATCATTTGCCCACCATATCTGTCAGTTTTTTTACTAATACAGTATACAGGAAAATGTTGGAAAAGATTATTTCAAAAGTCATCTGATCTTGCTTTCAGTTTAATCGCTTGTTAATGACTATCAATAGAATCAAATATTGGCTGGATCTGTCATTATATTGATTAATCATTTACTCCAACCTGGTAATGTGGATGTATTAATCCATTGCAGTAATAGATGTAAACATATTATTACCTCTTGCTGTCTTTTAAAAGAAATGTGTCACTTGTAGAATTTAGCTACAGTATTTTGATTTATTACCTTCAGAACTAACAGGAACACATCTATGGACTGAATGCATACAAGCTAATGAAACATAACATCTTTTAAAAGTGTTTAGCAGCTCTATTAGGAAACGGAATGATAAGTAAACTGGACAGCAGTCCATTCAGTAACAGAATCGATAACAGCCTGTATTCATTTCTTTTTGTTTTCATGTTTCGGAGTATTTTTATTGTCTCTGAAATATTTTCCAGGATCCTACAATGAAACCACCAATTAATATATGATCAATTGTATATCATCCCTGCCTTACAAAACCCAGGAATGCATCCGAACATCTGCCATCTAAAAATATTAAGAAAGACAAACACGATGAGAACCAAGGATCCGTTTCCGGTCTGACGTTCCTGCCTCCCCCTCCTGAACAAACACAGGGGTTATTTAAGCTGTCATAAGTCTGGTGTCGTACCAGAAGTGTTCGTGTTTTCTTTTTCTAAACCATTATAATACAGGATAATAAAAACCCACCACATGTTTTTTTCTCCTTACGGGTATTAATGTGAATGGCAGACTTCATTTTGTGTGCTACTAAAGCTCCTGGATGCCAAAGGATATCAGCAGTTAGACTTGTATATTTTTGAATTGATTATGATCATTTTCACATAAATGACACATATGTGCTTTATGACTTTTGATCAGCTTTTGTATATATTTGGAATATTTATCTTATTCTTACCCTGTTATTCCCCATCAGATTTGAGACTCATTGCACGAGTAGCCTAGATGTGTCTTTGCATTATAAATTAAATTTATTATTATCATTATTATTATTTATTTCCAGCTTGTGTGTCTTGTCTATATAAACATACTATAAAGAGCAATACATACCATGTTGGCTTCAACTTCTTTGTGTATAAATGCTATTTATAAATGAACTTAACTGAAGAAATCGTTCACATTTGTGAAGTGCACCGTACCGGAGGATCCAAGTGCTTCTCCATGGCTAACTTGCACTCAGGCCTTGTCCAGTCAGGTAGTGGGATATGCACAGCTGCCCCAGTCATTGCTGAGACCTAATTGAAGCCCTTCTAATACCAACCTGAACTCCAGAGTTCCCTCTGTTTTGTGTCCAAGGTCAATGTTAGTCGATATGAAATATGTTATTTTGGTTAGCTGAGCCTAGCAACCTGATATTATAGAATAACAGAGTTTGGACATGTGAAGGGAAAGTGGCTAGAAACTATTTGGATGTTTGCAATAGTTAAAATTGTAATCTTTACCCTATTTGGTCGCAGACACTGGTGTATTTGAATATGGTTGTTGAAGTTATTTCTGTTCCTGCTATTTTATAATAATAATGCTGAAAGCGGTGATAAAAATTGCTTTTCTGAATGTGGACCTCACAGAGGAAACCCAGCTGTGCTGAGAGCAAAATGAAAGAAAGAGAAGAATGAGGACAGAGTTGTTGATGTTGTCTGACATCTTGAGCTTATGTCGTTTGTCTTCAGTCCATTGAGAGGGGGAGAGAAAAACAGTAATCATAACATTATACCAGTAGCTGATGCTAACTAAGAAATCTAATTGTAGTTTTGATTTAAATTTTCATCCTGTTCCCCCAAAGTTTTCCTTCGTATAATAGGTTTATTACATAGTTTTTTGAAGCTTCTGTGTATATTTGCCCATAAACGTATATACATCTACTTCTTTAATCTCACCCCTCCCACTTTGGACTAATCAGTAGAACACAATGCAGTCATATGGAACATTTGCTGGTCCCCCACGAGACGGTATTTAATTTGTTCGTTTTTACTGGGAGCCGCTTATCCTTGGAGAACATAATTGATATTGTAAATAGAAAGTTGGAAGGACAGTCTAGAATTTAGTTATGCGTTGTTTACATAATGTACAATTATGTTTGGCTTCAGACTTCCTGGAGGTTGCGCAGAAGCATGAAGTGGGCTGAAAAAACACGCCCGGGTTGTGAAGCAACTGCTTTCTGTTACATAAACAGCACGGGCACGGCTGAGTTTGTACAAACAGAGGCTGCCTTTCTTTCAGAGGTCACTTGTGCTCAGGGAGAATTAGTCCACCAAGAGAAATTTTGGGGGCTTGTGGGGGCTGGGCATCTAGACCAGATGAACCACGCTAATGCAGCACATGTACTGTAATATTTCGGTAATGTAGCAAAAACACAATCAATTTCTGTTCAAGCAGGATGATTGATACAGTAGTGGGGTACAAAACATGTTTATGCAGTCATCTGCGCCATGTAAAACTACTCTCCAGAACACGCTGTAAAATATTTAAAAGGAAAACATTGGTTAAGTATTTTTGTTTGTGTGTTTTCTAATTCAGGAAATGTTGTTGTTACTAAAGTGATCCTTTTGTGGCGATGGTAGCATAGCAACAGCTGTTTTAAATGAAGGTTATGGCTTTCATCACAGATATGTTTTATCTGCTGCAGATTGTCACATGCAGCTGATTTCTACATACAATAGTAGCTCTCAGTATAGCATTAGCCGAACATGCTCTGCCAGTTTACACTAATGAAATAATATACTTTTTCAACTGTTCTACTGATTTTTTTTTCTGGTTTTGCTCTTCGTTTCATTCATCCTTGTATTGTTATAACTGATCCTTAGATATACTTTAATGGTTTTCTTTCTTTTATAGACAGTATATGGCTGAATAACATGTTTGTGTATACACCTCATTGTATATAAAGTTACGTATATAAACATATGTTGTGGTTTTGTATATTTATAGTTTAATCTTTCTGCATTTTTGAACACTACTGGAATATGTTGTGCATATAAAGATGTGCATTATGCAAGAATTGGCTGCTTACTACTTTCATAATGACAAATGACAGTGAAAAGTGAACAAATCGGGTCTCCTGTGTAGACCTGTCTAACACAAATCTTTGTTTCAGCCATGGAAGGTATTTGCTCCCGAGTGTTAAGTCCACTGGGTCTGACTTCATTACTGCTGTCTGGCTTACTTTTCCCTGACACACACACATGCACGCACATTTCGATTTAACTACCTTAACTTTTTTCATGTTGAAATGTTTTCTGTCATAGCACCTTGGTGTATATAAAGAAGGTTTCTTAATTTTTTACTTTTTTATACTTTTCACGTATGAAATAAATTGCATGTTTTTGAATGATGACATTAGTGGGAAACCCATGCAATTGAATTGTTGACGTCTACAAAAACAGCCCATAAGTGGGATTATGCGGAAAACATTTGTTTGGGATGGTGCCTGGCTCTCAGGGTTAGGACTTGGTGCTCATGATCAGAAAGTCCTGAGGATAGCGAGTGATGTCACTGTTGGGCCCTTAAAGCAAGGCCCCAAACCCCAGTTGCTCTAGGGACAGACTAACTGCTTTTTCAATTGTACATCACTTTTGATAAAAGTGTCTGATATACATACATTTTAAAGTATATGTGTATGCATTTTTTCAGTCCTGTGTGTCTGTATCATGTAAAGAAATATTCAGTGGGATGGTAATAGCCCTAAGCCTGCATTCAAATTAGACCCATCACATCTAAACTGTGCTACATCCAAACTGATCCCGCTGTTGTTGTTGATGGGCTGAGCATGACAGGGCTTGAATGATGTACAGATAACTTCCCAGCCAAAGAGACATTTGACAGATGTGGCTCAGACTCAGACTTTGATGATCCATTAATAGGATCTTTGTTGTTTTCAGCAACAGTACTGTTGAGCCAGTGACATATTATTGGGAATATTGCTTTGTTGCAATTTATTTTTTTTCATTGTAACATCAACAACACTTTTAGATTTAATTCTCACTCCTGAATTTGCATGTGCTGCTTGTGTTTGTGCAGACGTCGTATCACAGTAGATAAACATGTGGTTTGGAGAATTGGTGTCTTAGTAGCCCTTCGGATGTGTCTAAGGTGCCTTATGCTTCCTGTGTCTAGACTCACCTCCAACCTGTACTGGATAAGCTGTTAGGAAAGATGCATGGATATTGTATAGTGAAAGATGCATGTTCATAAAATGGTAACGAAAAACACAGTTTATTGTATTCCACAGCCTTTGGGGAATACATATGGTTTTAACACCGGTCCATCATTGCCGCTGTCTCCACCCCTGCCACAGACGGTTTGGTATGTGAGCCAAAAGCTTAAAAACAGTTTGCCAGATTGTTTTCAAAACTTTGCACAGGAATTACGGCGATGATCAACCTCAGATTGAAGCAGCGCCGCATAGTGATAACAAAAAAACTTTTGACACTTCATCCTGTTAAGATAATGACTTAACCGAAGTTGAAATCTGTATTTCTATGGGACCCATGGAAATAGAGAGACAAATTTCATTTTTGAATTTGGGAGTGGGGAAAAAAAATATTTCAAGTACTGTTCAAATATACTTTATTTGTTGTTTTTATCAAACCTTTGTTGATATTTGCGAGTGAATAGAAAGTTACCTTAAAATTTCACTGAATAAAAGAATAATAGGCTACTATGCCTTATCTGGCTTTTACACAGCCAGCCTGTCCTGGAGCTTTTGGAAGGACGTTAGCAATTTAAAAGTCCCTTGTGAGAGCCTGGCTAATGGTGGCAGAGCGGCATGAAAATCTTTAATGCCCGAGGATGTGCCAGCTTCAGGAAAGGCGACCGTAAAACTATATAAGTACTTAATGTCAAACTAAGTAAAGGGAAATCTGATATCTGGCAGTTCTTTTTATAGTAAGTGACCACAAAGTGAACCACTTGCCATTTGCTCGTTTTGACAAATGCAGCAAAGTGCTATCAAACTGCTCACACTGGGCATAAGTCTGGCACTTCAGGGACATGTGTGTTCAGTTTCCAGGGGCCAGACTGGACTGACATTCACTGCAAATGCAAGCAAATCAGAAGTGATAACTCCACTAAAAACTGAAACAATGCAAAAAAATGTGTGGATTTTGTTTGTGTAGATCTATGACCTGTTTTTGCAAACGTTGTAGGTGAAATATGCCTATATGTATGAGGGAGAAATGGGAGCACCTGCAGGAAATCCCACAACAACATGGGGGAACATGCAAACTCCACACACACGGAACCCTGGGTGAGACTCAAGCCCAGATCCCAGAGGTGTGAGTGCTCATGCCACCCTCATTTAAGGATATAAAACATATAGATAATATAATAAATGGCATTTTCAAACCTGGGCATTAAAATATACACAAAGCAATACAAGTAACCACCTAATCGGTGGGGAAATATTCTGTAAATTATCATAGTAGAATGTGCAATACATGAATAAATGTGCTTTCAGAAGTACATGTATATCACAACAAGAACTCACAGCATTCAGGTCAAAACACTTTTATTTATTTTTACATTCCCAGGTGATCCATCCAGTTATTCTAGACATTGCACTTCACTTTCACATTTCAACCTGATCCATCCAATACTCCTACAAATTGTACAAGCTGATGGGTGTGGGACTAGAATGGCTTAGATAGCTGAAACAAATGACAGGGCACTCCTGGGAATACAATGCTGCTGTTTAAAAATCTAGTTTAAAAATAAATTTATTTACATCGAGTCAAAGCATGTATATCTCAGTTATGCCCAGATTACACAGCATAGTAGCATATGTTTGTTAATTATTGCATTGTGTTCAAAACATGACAGTTACAATGCAATATGCATTTGCTTACCATAATGCTTACATGGCCAGTGACCCTTGGGAGCTGACCAGGTGGCATTATTATTGGATGCCCGAGCTACCTCAGCTGACCTTCCTCAATCTGATGGAGAAGCAGCTTTGTTACTAGGTTGTTTCAGATCTACATACTCCTCACCTTAACCACAGTTCTTGTCCATAGGGATGTAAATTGGCTGCTATGATGATTTAACTCCTGCTTCACCACTACGTACCTCCACAGTGCTTGCAAAACTGCAGTGTCTGAACTGGTCTCTAGGTCAACATCATATTTTGTCCGACCATCACTTGTGCCCAAAATCTCAGGGTACTTGAACTCCATCATTAAGGGGAAACTCTCCCCCCCTACAACTGAAAAGAGCAAGTGCCAAAGCCTTGGATTTGGAACTGCTGTTTGGAGGTGCACTCAGCAAGCTGGAGGCGCTGATTGGCTAAAAGGCATGACATCATCTGCAGATATTGGGTATTTCTGTAATCCCCATATTGGACGATCTTTCAGCTACTGTACGGCTGCCCTTTAATATCCTGTCTATGAAAATCACAAACGGGCTTGGAGAACTGACACTCCCTGGTCCACATTTTAATACAGTTTTTATTTTATTTTATCTTCCGGCTAGTTGTTCTAAATTTGCGTTTTTTTTTTTCTTGCATTTAGGTTAAACTGTAATTTTGCAAGGTATTACAATGATGGCGGTGTGCCAACTCAGCAAAGCCTCCCTTGCATTACATGGCATGTCACAGGTTTTCTCACAACTTGAGATCAGTCCCACAAGTGAAAGTTTTGACCTTGTTAAGGAAAAAAACGGCAGAGGGAGGAATCTGACCTTCAGCACCTTGGGAATAGCGCGGCAGAACAGGGGATGTGTAGGCCTGTGCATGTAAAGCAGGTCTCCACACTGATTCACCTGCTGCAGCTGCTCTTGAGACCGTAGCCCTTCTGCAGACAGAATGATATAATGTCTCGTATGAGAGATCGATATTTCAACAAATATGAAATCCAGAAATGTCATTTTGAAAAGCATTTGAAATAATGCAGAGCTTGCCAAGAATAAATGCCTTATTAATCACTGGCAGTTTGTACCTTTTAACTCACAGTTCTGTGGTCCAGGAAAGACAGCACTTCCTTTTCAGTTAAAATAAATAAATAACTATAATAATTGGTTATTCAATCACTTATGAAATCAATGGCTGAGTTTTTCTCATTCAAAGCCTCACCCACTGTTAAGCTTGTGCCAAATATGTCCCATTTGATTGAAAGTGGAGGGTCCTGCAATATCCTGTTTAGAATCCATACAAGAAATGTGTAATATTTTACTACAATCTGAATATGGTCTTTTCCAGTACTGGTATTGGCTTTGTCTGGAACAGTGAAAGTCCTTAAGGTTTTCCCTCCAGTATTATGTTTTTATTTGACATGTCTAAATCATGTATTAATGGGTCTTCAGAAAAATTACTTTTTTCTATATTTGTATATATGTATATATCTTTAAAATATATTTTCGCTTGTGGCTCAGTATCTTTCTCTGCTTTTTCTCTCCACAGGATCCTCAGTAATAACAAGATCTCCATATTGAAAAATGACTCTTTCTTTGGTCTTTCACATCTTGAGAGACTGTGAGTAATTGATCGTTTCTTCTTAATTGTGTTGCGCACACAGTCTACCTCTTGCATTTCTCTGAAGAAAAAAAGTCATTCCAACTGTTACATATACAGCTGCAGTAATAATACTGATCCTTCCATGGGGGTAGGTGGGAGATCAATAACATCAGATCTGATGAGCATGATGCTGTGATGGCCTGCCTTAATTCAAAAACATATTACATTTTGTCCTACATTTAAACAAGCTAGTCATTTCTTTAATTTTAGTCACATTCACTGATCCAAAGCCCTTATTGATCGATCGATCGTTCTATCCATCCACCTTCTAACCACTTATCCTGGGAAAAGTTTCAGGGGAGTCTGGAACCTCACAGGGTCTGAGGCAGGGGTCTTCTTTTAGCATTTTGGATCTCCTGTTAAAAACTTCTCTGAAAAACCTTGTAAAAATTAGTATTATGTCACATGACCAGAAGCAAAGCACTTTCCCTTTATATGGTGCGACATGTAAGACATTATAGCGTTACAAATGTTAAAATATTGTAAGTACATGAGTCAGCGCTTCGTACTTTTGTATTAGGTCATGATGCACCATCATTTTCAGCTGTTTTCGGCTATTTTTCCTTCCCAGATTCTTTTTAGGATAGCAAAGTCTTCACAGTAAATTTTATTGTAAAATCTTGAGTTTTAAAATTAAGAGTATGATTGTGTTTGAGTGCACAGCCTTGTGCCCTGTGATGGACTGGCATCCCATCTGGGGTATACCACAGCCTTGTGCCCTGTGATGGACTGGCATTCCACCTGGGGTATACCACAGCCTTGTGCCCTGTGATGGACTGGCATCCCATCTGGGGTCAAGTCAAAGTCAAAGTCAGCTTTATTGTCAATTCTGCCATATGTACAGAGCACACAGAGAATTGAAATATCGTTTCTCCCAAACCCTAAACAGAAAAACATTAATACAAAAAAAAAAATAAAAATAAAATAAATAAGTAAGTAAATAAATAAATAAATAAATAAATAAATAAATAAATAAATAAAAATTTAAAAATACAAGAGAATATAAATACAATATACAAGGGCACGTGGCAGAGAGTGCAAATCAGACAAA
>JAODLC010000065.1:11176044-11211322 GCA_026781145.1 Hippopotamyrus pictus
GTGAAGAAGGCATTCAAATAAGAATTGCATTGTAGTATGACTCATTTCCTGGCGCGTACAATTTATATTAGGTCAGCGTTAACGGTTCGACTTCTGATATTCAGATCGAGTTCTAGGTCAAACTGGTTTGTTCGACTTTCAATAAATTTGAGTTCTAGTGAGTTCGAGAACCGAGGTACCACTGTACACATACTGTATTGATTTACACTGTTTACAGATATGCACGGTGTGGGGCAAGGCATTACAATGAAGTACATAACTGGTCCTGCGACCAACATATCGCATCACAATATACTGTTGTGCCGTGCTCCCACAGAACTGAGGTGTTTTGCATATTTTAATCAATGTTTTTATAATTAAGTTTAATCAAGTAATTGTGGCAGCTCTATTGTCAGTTATATCGATATTGTAATCAGTTTCTTTTCTAAGCATTTCACTTATTAGTTTCAGTCTCCCAAAGAATATCGGGAAAATAGGTTGTTTCCCCACTGAACGCATGACATGTTACACAATTTGTGCACTATAATAAAAGCTATAGATGCTCATAAACAAGTTTGTGAAATTAGTTTTGTGTTTTACTGTAAATATGCAGTACTGAGCCAATCTGTTTGGTTTAAATGTGAAGCCTGTTGAAGTCTCCTGTAGGCAATGGGAAGTATTTTCTAAATTGCGTTTTTATAAAGCTGATAATTGGACTTTATTAAAATTAGGATTTTTTAATACAGCTGTGGTGAGAACATTATGCTCATTGGGGCTGATTCACAAACAGTGCCTGGACTTTGGCTCTTATACACGGAGGCTCTAGCTAGTGGGGGTATGCAGTGAGGGGTCATGGTAGTGTGTTGGGGGTCAAACAATTGCCTCACTGTACAGAGTCAGGGTGGAAACATAAATATCACCAGCTTCGGCTCATAAAACGTTTAGCAAATGTGGCGCGGTAATAAAAGGGGGGCCAGGCCGCAGCGCACAGCCTGACAGCACGTGCCCTGCAGGGAGGCTGGCCACCAGCACGTCTTCATTAACTCCTGACTTATCACTCTTTTAACCTCTACAGTGGCTTCAATTCCACAGACAAGGAAAACAAAGGTAAAAGGGGAACTGAATTAAATAACATGGTACTCAGTCCTTTTCCTCTATATCCTCAAAAAGCGACTTTGAGGTCATACAACCCATTTTAAAAATGAATCTCCATATCCATATTTTAGCAATTAATGGTCAATCTTCACATTTATTTATATTTTGCTATGTATGTATGTCATCATTGCAGTTCAGCAATTCAACTGGTGTGTGGTAGGTTATGGTGAGTAACTGCTGTAGAAACTTCTGTTGAGTGATGTATGGATGGAATGGTGTCTGTCAAGACCCACTATGTATGCTGCAGTTCTTATTTTCTGCTGTTTTCATTTTTTAAATCTGGCTCTGGCATCTTTCTCTGTACTTAGTTTTGAGCGGTCTTGCGACCTGGAAGCCAAAGATCAATTTATGTCGTGTCAAAACAGGATGTGATGTTATCTCCACATCTCATGGTTCCAGAACCACATGCTAATTCAAGGTGTTCATCTCCAAGAAAATCAAGACAAGTGCATCCTTTGGCTACAGCTCGTTTATTATAAACCAACTACACAATTATGATACCAAAACAGTTGGTTTGTCCCTGTCTTCATTTTCATTCTCCTTCAGTATTCTTCCCATTTAACAAACTGGCTCAACCACATCGGTCGACTCTGTTTAGAACTATCAGTTAGGCCACCGATCTTCTGACCGAAAATTTGTATTCCAGTTTTCCTTTTTTTCTTTTTTTATGCAGCATATTTCAGTTGAAAGCAGGACATCACCATATTTAACGTTAAGATTATAATTCTGGGGGAAAATTCTGGTGTATACAGCACCAAGGACATAGTGCACGGTTGAACGTACATAAAGTGTCAAACAAACAAGGTGCAAAGACATTTGCCGATTCCTACTGGATGACAGCCAAATAGAAAAAAAATAACAATAATTGATAGGCTCTACGCCTCGCTCTTGACTCAAAGGACACCAGATAGGTCTACAACTGTTCTGACCTTGATATTAATTGCTGTGTTGTTGACTAGGTAACCGGTGTCTTTCAGATGGACCCCTAGAGCTACCACTGTTCCAGCTTATCCCGTCCCAGAGGCAGGTGGCGTTCCCAGGCGACCGGCTGCCCTTGCAGTGCACTGCCTCCTACCTGGACTCCTCTGTGACACTGCAGTGGAGCCATAATAGGCAGGTCGTGCACACGCAAGAGGAGAATGGCATTTTCATAGAGGAAAGCATCATTCATGACTGCTGCCTGATTACCAGGTGGGAGCCATACCACACATGCAGTCCTTCACAAAGCACACAAAAGACATGAGTCGCACACATAAATGCATAAGCACCTACATTTATACAGATTCCTCATTCATGCTAGTTTGGTCCAGAGCCACACTTTTGATTACTTGTTTTTTCTCATCAAAAATGAACCCAGCAATTTGGTCTCTCATACAGGAATCTTGAAATACTTTACACACTTCTATTGGCGGACTGCCAGAGATGCAGTGACCCATTCTGGGAATTTGATGAGTGCCTCAAAAAATGGCTGAGGCTAAGTGGTCACATGGTAGCCAGAGCAGATGCTACCATTTAATTACAGAGATATTGTGAAAAGGAGACATTTTGTTGCCACTACTCGGGCTGTTCTGTATCTTTTTCCTTCTTTTATTTCACTCTTCTCTACCTTCTTACTTGGCCTTGGCTTCAGGTAGAAGCAAACACTAGGAATGATGGTCTGTATGACCTTTTGCTTTGAGACCTTTGTAAATATTGTCTAACTACTAACAGAAATATGTTTCCCTAAGTCAACAGTCTTGTGGGCGTTATGAGCAATTTATATAGTATGAGGTATGTTTGTTTCATCTGTTCCTCTGCTTCATAAAAGGGTGTGGGCCTCCTATGGTGCTTTATGAGTGCTTACTGCTTTTTATGATGTAGACATTGGCTGTTAAAGATGTTTTTAATCTACTGTATTGCCTAGGTGACATCACAGCGCTTTGATGAACAATATTTACAGAATTTTGACTGTCTATAATGACATGTGATTTGAAAATAAGCCATATTTACATATAAATACCATTTAAAAAAATGGAAAAATCAAACCATAAATATATCAGTATCTTTGCTTGTTCCATCTGTGTTATTAAAATAGGTATTTTGGATGTCTTTAAAGTTCGATGTTCCAGCTCTGAAGTCTAGAAATGTTTCCTTTTTCAGTTCTTTCCATCTGTTAAACCTAACTTTATATCAGAATGGGTTTAGATAGTTTACGTAGGTTAGTTGTCAAGCTGCACATTGTACAGTTCACTTGCATCACATTATGGTGCAGACTTCCTGCTAGCAGGCCAATAGCACGTCCCTGTAGAGGGAGATTTAGTACTTAGTATAATTCCAGTTTTGAGTCACGCAATTAGCACCTGCTTCCGCTACATATACTAATTATGTGTGTTCTTGCAATAAAAATCATATACGGTAATGTTTATTTTGGCAGTGTTTCCTCACCCGCAGAGGGTGGCACTGTGCTCATTTACATGGAAAACAACCTAACCTATAAATCCTTCAGCCAAGAAAAACAGTTCCTTTGTATCCAGACCAACTCTGCCTTCTACCTTTTCATATCATAAGCACAGGTGTTGAAAGAATAGCAAAGGCAAAATCTTCCTCAAGTACAGCATCCTCACTATGGATTAGTAATACCAAGAATCGGGATCTTCACCTCTTTACATGCCTGCCAACATACAGAACATTACTTGTTACACACCATTTGCTGACTCCCAATTTTAGAACTAACTCTTGAAGGTCTTTCCCCTCCACGGAATGTCTGGTCTTACTGGAATGTTCTACTTTGGCGTGATTGCCTTGATGCCGTTTAGTAAGTTCTGCACCTTTCTAAATGCAGATGAGCATCACAAACCCCGAATGACCGGTGCTTGAGTTTATAATCTTCTGAGTAGTTTGGGTTTTGGGTTTTGAAAAACAAACAAACAAATAAATGATTCTTTTTCACAATACCAAACCTTAGTAAATCAACAGTATTCAGAGGGTATAACGTCATGGGATTCATCCTGTTTTTTCAAGACAACAATTAAATTCCATTTAATGGGTACTTTTAACTGTTGTACAGTGTGTCTGATGTAGGGCAATTCAAGCTAATTTAATAAAATCTGCATACCACGTTGTATAAAATATGTGACTACCTACCTATTATGTATTTCAACTCCGTATCTTATATGGAATTAGCCCAAAAATAATTGAAGAGAAGGACTAATTATGATGTGGTTTGAGGCCTCATCCCTGCTGAGTAGAGGTGCTCAGCTAAAGACACAATAAATGATGTTAAGAGAGAGTCGGAACGTGAGTCATACACCATTAATCAAATTCTTTAATGCCTGCAGCTGTCCTCTACTTCAGGTATCTTTCTTAATCCCCTCCATTTTTAATCAACCTGATCTGTTTCAGGAAAAAAAACAACAGAATAAATTAAAAGAGAAAAGAAAAAGTTCTCCCTTCTGTATCATGCTCTCAAACACTCTCACACACACATAGACACATCTAGCTGATTGGCTTTACCGCTTTTCTTCTTATGCTGCTCTTGGCAGACTTCAGTCACCATGGAAACGGATTTAATTGGCCTATTACTTTCTTCATCTGATCACAGTCACATGACATGGGGATGGGTTTGGAGAAGACGGTAAGAGAAATTGTGAGCTATTCCATGAACCTCACACAAAGCGTGCATCCTAATGCTCCCTCCTTGTGATAGAGCAAGTCCTAATCAATGGCCCCGTCACAGAGAAGACTGTACATAGCTTCAGACAATCCCAGAAGGGTGTCAGCTGTGAAGCAGCGTAGCAACTCTGAAGGAGACATCTGTTGGTACGCAGTGGATTAAAGGAAAATGGTCATGGCTAATTGGAAAAGAGTCAACTACATCACCTGAGATACTGTCCCTAATGAAATGGCAGGTGGTTTCTGGAAAGCAAAGGTTTCAGCATGAACCTAAATATGTGAGAGAATAATAGGGGTGTAGTGAGAGGGAGATATTTATACCAAATTAACTTTACAAAGCTTTGAAGCTAAGGCAGTTCAAGTCCTTTTATGGAATTCTTATTATTGCTTACCATTATCTAACAGCCACAAAGTTTTGCCTCCAACTGCCTGTTACCCTCTAAAGAAAGGGACAGGTATGTATCTGTATCTGTAGTTTTTATCATTCACACCCACACTCATATACACAGGCATAAGGATTCTTCCATATGTGTGGGAAAACCAAATAATTGGGGAAGGGCTGGTACCATGGTTTATGTCTGGAATGCGATCTGGAAGTGCCAGGTTCTGAAGTTTACAGCCTCATAAGCAACATTACACAAACAAATCATTAAATATCATCAGAGGACTATAAACGCCCCTAATGAGTCCATTGGGAAGAATTCCGGGCAGGCGGCTTTACAATAGTTGAGTGTTTATATGAATTTAGGTCAACACTTTGTGCCTGCCTCTCTGTATTTGTCCCCCAGTGGCCTCTCACTGTTACAGTGGCACTTTAACGGATGTCTTGTGCTGAGCGATAAAGTTTGTGGGATGAGGTGGGGGTATTGCTGTCCAATAAACTCGTGTTTTCTTGACATCTTGACAGCTTGTTTAATCCTATCTTGTTTGATGATTTTCTTTGGGTTGAGGGCTTACAGAGATGTCCATCTGATCCGCTGTTATGCCCAGTGCATCTTAGAATTCCTTCAAACATAGAACATTATGAAAGCCTTTAGCTGGTCAAGGGCACAGATCAGGCAGCAGAAGAGACATTTCTCAGAGTAAAGAGATGTAGCTTTTCAACTGTTTAGTTGTCTATCATTTGTCCTTTAGCTGTTTAGTGCATGGAGTAAAGACCAAGGAAATGTTTGATAGCAGATATCTTAATGATCACAATATTAGTGATGTGAAAGCAGAGGTTCTGCTGTTATTTCACATATACGTATATCACATATTTTAGTGTATGAACATCACAAAGCTTGATGCCGGTTTATGCTCAAAATGTTGCTATTTCGGGCCTGTTGGAGAGTTGATATGGCATTTTGTGGTTTCATTTATTTGAGGGAAGGCCTTGAGCAGAAGCGGCTGTGTTTTTTCTGGACTGTGGCTTTGTGGGAGAACTGGGTGTAGTGTGTCTGCTGAGCTCTGAACCCTGGCAAGAGATATCCGAGGATTTACCCTAAACTTAAAATGTCATAAGTGGGTCCACAACTAATTAGGAACCACCGAAATTATGAGTGTGATACAACAGAAGATGACTGATTTAAGGGTAAGTGGATTCTCGTAACTGAAAGGTTAACTGAATGTTTCAGTGTAATTAACAACGGGACAAGTACGGCTTGTGCAGCTGTTGTTCACGTTTTTTTTTTATTCCCTTTTTGAAATTTTGGCTGCATGTAAATGTTTTAGGCTGTAGTATATGAGAATATGATCCGCATATGTCATCTCTCATTAGATGCTGCATTCTATCCCAAAGCCATTCACCTGAGTTTGTGTTGGAAAATCTCAGGGCAAAATGTCATTTAAATCAGTCGCTCACATTTCCTGTTTTTAAGCACATCCTATGCTTTAGAAAATGCAGGAATTTGGGAATATTTTAATAAACATTGTTGTGGTGAATACCTCAAATGCATTACTTCCTGAAAGTTAAAAGGAAATGTTAGTGTGAGGTTCTGAGCACAAGGCAGGTATGTAAATTAACGCTTTATTATTTATGAGAAATCACAAAATGTTCATATCAAGAAGAAATGTATCAGGCACTGCGTGTTGGGAGATCACCAAAATGTAAAAAAGTTGAAAAGGGAGTGCTTTTCATTTCTCCAAATAATGGGGGGAAGAGACGTCCTTTCCATTTCTCGTTATCTGAAGTGGCAGAGCACAGAGCAATACTTTGGACTGTACATTGAAAGCCATCATTTTGCTGGGAGAGATTTGAGTGCTATCAATTCAGTGTCACTTGTAATTTAAATGTCAAGTAAGCTATGCAAACATGAACATTCAGGATTTGAAGAATCAAATGTGTTTGAAGCCGCTGCAAGCCACTACTGCTAGCTGAAATGGGAATCTACTGAATACTCTTAGAAATTATACTTCTGTAACATCTTTATCCAGAAACATATTATCATTGAAATTGCATAAGTGTATGTGTGTTACTTTGCATCTTATTTGAAGTTTCTTTATTATTTCTTTAAATTAAAGGTCATTGTCAAATTCTCTCTTTGTATTACATTCTACTTCCTAAATTATACTTTTTTTCTGCTTTAATTAGTGAGCTCATCCTTAGCAACATTGATATGGGTGCGTCAGGTGACTGGGCATGCCTGGTGACCAGTTCCCGGGGAAACAGCTCTAGAAGTATGGAGATAGTGGTGCTGGAGACGTCCACGCTGTACTGCCCTGCAGAGAGGGTCACCAACAACAAGGGTGAATTCAGGTGGGAACTTGATGGAAACTGCGTCTGATTGGCCCTTGGAGTTATTAGTGATGCATGTGGCAATAATTTTCATCGCCCTGGTGTGTGAGGATGCATGAGCTCATATGCTTTTCACCCAGGGTGTTTTTTTATAGTGCATTGCAGAACTACTTTGTTTTCGCAGAGCAGTAATGGTGTGGAAAATGAGACCTTTTTGTTCAACAGAATTAGTGCCATTTATTACTAAGTAGCCAGTGCTGAAGCTGGCAGTGGAGAATGCTGCCTAGATAGAAATGGAAGGCAGTGAAGTACAGCAGACAGGCCTTAACGACTTCCCTCCTCGTCAGGTGTACTGCCTTCATTTCCTTTTTGAAACACTCATTCCTTCTTCCTTCAGTTTTGAAGGAACTGTTTTGAACTGAGCTACGGCACTAGGTTGTGGTGATAGAAATGCTACTTATAAACATGAGCAGAAAGATGAGATTAAGATATTCAAGCAGAGGAGTGTGCTGCTTTGGTCAATCAAAACATGATAATCGCTGTGTCATAGCAGGTGGCTAAAAACTTTGGCTGGAGTGTTGGCCTTTCAACCATGCAAATCTTACCAACAAAACCCCACTTCTCGGGGGAAGAAGGCTTGGAGAAGGTGTGACCGGGCGGGCAACTGGGCAGAAGAGGACTACAGCCAGTGCCCATACACCAGTGAAGTGACTCGTGTTCTGCATGAGCTCAGCCAGGTATTCTAACCTCCTCACATCATTCCTCCCCATTAACAGGTAGAGTGCTTGTTCTGCAGGGAGGATCTACATCTATGAAAAACTTTCATGAAAGCTGTGGTAGAACAGAAGATATAGCCATGAAGTTTAGAGCTTCTCAGAAACTATGTTGTTATGTTACTTTTTATTTTGTTTGCAGACTTTAAATAGGATTGCTCTGTTCCATTCTAGATGGCTGTCAACGTCACCAATGCACAGACCCTGGCTCAGCAGCTCTCAGCCTTCACCAGCAGAGCGGCGCACTTCAACGATATGATGGATGTCATCTATGTGACTCACATCCTGGAGAGACTCATGCGCTACATGGATCAAATCCAAAATGTACAGCATTTTATTGTGTGTTGTACGGCTAATGCTGCTGGCTGCACTAATGCCTTATCTTCCTTCTTTAGTGTTGTACTACATTTGATACAGATGTGCCAAATAGGTAATGGTAACTCTTTCCCTTGGCGTCCCCTGTCTAAGTCCCCGGACAGGTGAAGGGAGCCACATGGATAATGTTCTCTCCTGATTCCTCTGGTGCCCCCTAGTGAGGCCCCAGAGAAAAGCCTCCATGGGCAGCAGCTGCGATCTCAGCACTGGTGGATAGCGGACTAACTGCTTTAATTGCCAGGCTTTTGGGGCTGAGTTTTAGACCTGGCATCAGTGCAGTAACAGGGTAACATGCAATTTAAGTAGACTGTACATATTGTTAGGTGGCGTTTTTTGGTCTGGCCTCGTTTGTTCCTGAATCCATTAGACATTTTTAGACTGGAAATGCTATATTGGCAGAATGGAGGCAGAAAATGTCAAAAAATAATTTAGCCGCTAGAGGTATTCCTGCTTCCTGTAGGATTTTTCTAAAAAAAGTCAACGTATTTAAAAAGGAAAAAAATAAAACAAGTTCTTATGCATGATACGGCAAGTCTCATTGTCCTAGTAAAGAAACGCAGTACTTTTCAGTGAGATCATAAATTCTAGTTTTGCTGTTTTATACTCAAAACTGAGTGTCATTGTCTTCTGTCCTTGTTAGTGTCATAACTGCATTTAGCCTGAACTAAATGATGAATACCACTTTGCAAGGCACACCGCATAAAACAGGAAAAAGGGAGGTAATCTTCATAACATATGATTCATTGTGTATAAGACAGGACAAAAGACAAAAGGACAAAAGAGAAGAACAGAACACACACTTCTTTCTGTTCATTTGGTGTCTTTAGCAAACGTCTTATGCAAATTATGGTGCTCTACTGTAGAGTTAAATAAGAAATTTGGATCAGTGGTCGGGCTGTTATTACTGGAAATCTCATTCACATTCCTCAGAAAGAGAGCATTTTTACAGTGACATTTATGTAAATATTTTAATAATCTCCTTCAGAAAATAATTGTCTGATCTAAAGAGCATGCCTAAATTTTGTATTTAAAAATGATTGTCTGCTGCATTGTTTTTTTAATTCGGCAGAAAAGATTCCTGATATGAGTCACAGACATCTTTCCTCTCTCAGCTCGCCGACTACATCGCGGACGTAGCCAGCAACATGATGCAGGTGGAGGAGCATGTGCTGTGGATGGCGCAGAATGAAGCTCGGGCCTGCACCCGCATCGTCCAGTGCGTGGAGCGCATCGCTGACATGCTCCTTTCCAGCCACACTCAGGCCATATCAAAGGTGCCATTTCCATTTATCTGCCTTTCTGCTATTTGTCTTCTCTTTTAATCTGTGCCTCATCTTCCTTGGTCCTTCTGTCTGTCTCTCCCTGTACATCACACTGTACTGAAAAGATAAGTAAAGATTTAATTGGTAGCAGAATTAGCAGACTGTTTGTCCGTCTGCCTGTTTTGGTGGAGGTGGGGGGGGGGGGGGATTAGGCACCTGAGTGAGCCACTGGGTATGTTGTTCGCCTGTTATTAGGATTTCACATTTTCACTTTTGGCAGTACAGCTGTGCACATTCTTGGACCAAAAGATGCATTTGCTGAAATAATGGGAACCTAGAAATTTCATAGGCAGTTACATGGAAAAAATAAAAAAGAAAGTCATTATACCGTAAGTATGACTCAGGGAAGATAAGGCTTAATCATCTGCCACCGTCATCAGTTTAAGACAGTCATGCATTCGATAATACACTAAATCATACAGGAAAACTTGTAACTCCATGTAATAAGATTTTGTTATTTACTGTTCAAAATGCAATATTTGTATATATGAATATTTATAAAAAGGTACACAGGTGAAAGACAATTCTGTGTTCACAGATAACTGACTAAATACATACTTGACTTATTTCAGTGGCATTTGTATAACTTTAATTCAAAATAAATGACTTATGTTGTTTGTTTTTATTATTACTGCATCAATACTTCATTAAAAAAATCGATATGGTTATAATAACGTTATAACAAATTGGTGCGCTTTTGGTTTGCTGTTTTTCTCATTTTATTAGACAATCACAATGACGAATGTTTGCACACAGTAATTACTAACAAAACAAACTGGGTAATTTCACTTAGGGAATTTTACAAAGTCCTGACCCGGTGGTTCATTGGTGGGTCAGCTATCTCATTGGATCGAAAAACAAAGCTCTACGTTTTGTTTTTTTTTTCTCTCAGTGGGTCAAGTGTTTCCTGGTGCTGTTTTCTGTCAGGCTTCTCCCAATATCGCCCTGAAGGCCTTCATGATTAAGCCATCAGACTTCGTGGGATTGTCCTGTGCAGCACTCCAGCAAGCTCCACTGGCCCCTGACTGGGGGGGCCTGAGCCACGGAGGCGGTGACAGGCCCCCTGGAATCCCTGGGGAGTCACTGCTCAATTTCACGTGCAGCAGCGCCAACCTCAGTAGCCCCCTGGACGGACTTCTCAGCAAGGTAAGGGTTAACTGGCACCGGCAACCAGAAATGCGACTCCAGAAAAGAAATAGCTTCCGAACGGGCAGAAGGGCGACTGCAGTTAGCCCATGAAGGCTTCTGTTCCTTGCCTTCTCTGATTATAAAGCGCTGACATAATAAAAAAAACTCCTATAACTATAATTTGTCATTTATGACAGGGAGACATTTTATTAACATTTTTCTCCCCCCAAAACATTCTACTGTTCTTTACTTTCATTGACTCAGATTACAAAAAAATGTACCCCATTTATAAAGCATTCTTTGCTATCATAGATTCGTGTTTTACATTTTACCCTTAAAAGTTTTCAAAGTCAATTTAAATGCAAAGCAGCTGCTGATGTAACACTGCTCCTGAAATGTGCAGTTTACTTTATGACATTGAATGATTACTAATAAGTAACACAAGAAAACCCTTATTTGTATCTCTGCTCGTTTCTGGCATGAACTGTTACCCTAGAAGTCATTTCTCTCATTTTCCCTTTCTTTTTTACTGTAAAGCATTCCGAGGAATTTTCCAAGTAAGAAATGCCTATTTAATTATCATCATAGACTATTTTTAACAGAAAGTGGGTACTTTCCATATTATTCACTATTGTATGTCTTAATGATGTCACAGTGGTGAAGAAAGCTGTGTGGGTGGTACTGGGGGGGGGAGGGGGTGGGGGATTTGAAATAAATAACTGTTTATAAGGATCTGATTGGTGCAATGACCTTGCATCCCTCAAGCTGCTCCTTTAGATTCCCTGAACTGAATGACAAACGAAAAGCACATTGTAATTGCATAATGAGAAAAGGTGTCCAGGTCCTGAGCCCTCTGGCAGCATTGTAGTGCGCTGTAACATTTACTGCCCTTACATCCCTCCGGGGACAATGTGCCGATCCTCTGCTCGGTGCTCGGGCCGGCCGGCTGAAAGCGCTGCCTTTCGCTCTTCAGTGCTCTACTGACCCGGCTGGCGAACACAGAAGCATTAATGCGCCTGCATGCGATGACTGAAATTTGCCAGTGCGCAGGACAAGCTGCAGTCCACCACTTTCTACAGCAGCGGGAGCTGTAGATCAAACAGCCAGTGCTCGATTTACTGTACTCTAACTAGTCCTCTTTCAATGTATTCTTATTTTGGGAGTGGTGAAAATAAAACGTTATGGGTAAACATTTTGAACAGGCATTGCAATTACTGTTTATGTAGCATATATTTCCTTGTTCAAACACTTTCTGGTCCACTAATCAACTTAAATTGCCGTTCTCTTTTTTACGCCTCTGGGTTTTTGTTTTGTATATCACTATGTTAATGTATTTTTTCTACTTTTGCTTTAGTATACAAGTGCATAATAAGAAGCCCCATGTTGTTCTTGATTTTGAGATGAAAATTTTCTAGTTGTATGAAAAGATTTCGGTTTTAGTCTGGTGGGCAATCTTGTCCAGAAAGGGTCGTTTGGTATGTGGGTTTTTGCTGCAACTCCCTAATTAGATTACTAATTAGAGGACTGATTGGCTGAAGAGTCCTCACACCTGGGTTTGAACTGCTGACCTAAAGGTTATCTGAAAACCTGCATACCCTCTGATTGGTCACCCTTGCTATAAGAAGCGCATACTACAGGTCCTATGATGGGCTTTTGTTGTTCTGTGAGGTATCATGTTTTGCAGAATGGTTCCCAGCTGATAAGTCCCCCACTGAAATATATTCTATGGTCTGTCATGTTGGCAATACTATTGCAGCCATGTCACTACAGTTTAGAATGGACACTGTGCATTAGTCACGAGACACAATCCGACCCTTTGAGTCTGTAACAGAGGAAATGCATCTGTGACCCAGGCTTGGCACTGTAACTGTCTTGAGTCTGAAGGAAACAATTAAATATGCAAATGTACCTCCTCACACCACTGATAATTCGTGTAGCAGACTGACCCATTTTCAAAACACTCTCTCTGATGCCATTGTTGGTTCCTTCGCCTGACTCGGAGCTAACAGCTGTGAACAGGCTTCAGAAAAGCAGAGAGGCTTTCAGCCACATTTTCTTGCAAACGTTTCGCAAAAGTGGGGATGGGTGAGCAGAATGTATTTTCCCTCTAGGTAGTGGAGAAAATCAAGATGTACCGCATACGACTTTCACTTTGTAGTTTTAGCAAATGCACTCTGCTTACATCTCAAACATAAAATTATGCTTTATTATCCCTCTGCCTACTCAGTGTTACAGGTCCTGCCATCTATTCCTCCCCCCTCCATCTCTTTGGCTCTCGCTGACGCTTGCAGCCAGTCCTGCCAGGTGAAACTTAAATGGGCATATAACAGCCTGCTCAGCAGTAAGAGTCTGGCATCAGCTGAGGATGCGGTTAAAACAACAACAAACCACCACAGGCTGGAGAACGTGAGGTTATAGCCATCTGCGCGGTTGGTGCTTACAAGGAGCAGATGTAATGCTCTAAAACAGTGAGACTGAGCCCATCAAGCAGATAAACTCACTTAATGTGTTTTACCCCAAGACAATAAAAAGGTCAAACTGTTATGGTCTCCCTCTAAGTTTAAATTTAATAGGAATCAGCTGCTTCTGCTTTGTCTTACTGAATGAATCAACTAAAGTTCACAAGCTAGGCCGTTTCATTTTCTGTACACGTCGTCATCTGCGTTTTTTGCTCCTAAAATCCATGTCATCCATAACTTACCTTAATGGTACATAGTATCTGATAGGGAAAATGAATGTATTTCCCTTTGATTCATAGCCTTGCAGCATGCTGCTCTCTTTACACTCCGCAAATTAAATGGCATTAATGCTGCAGACCTCTGGTGCAGCGAAGCATTGTGGTCCTTCCACACGCGACCTCCAGCTCAGAGTCGGCTAACCAGCTGGATGGGCGGCTCGGTTTTACACAGCCAAGAGACCCAGCTTATTTTACAGTTACATTGTCCGCAACAAAATAATGTATTTGTTACATTATTATGGAAATAACTTTGCCTATACTTAATCTCTTCTGCTGGACACACACAAGGAGAATGCAGTGTCTTGCAGAAATATCGAACAACCTCAAAATGTTCGGATTTGCTTGAATTATAAATGATACATACATATATTCTTCCTGGCGGTATTTGCCAACTCGTAGTCTCTCACAGTAAAGTCAAAATTGTCTGCAAATAATTAAAAAATAATCAGAAACTGAAATATGCTGCCCGCATAAATATTTGCCTCCTCAACATTGGTATTTGGTCGAGCTACCCATTACTGCAATAACAGCACTATGTATTTTGGGGTAAGTAGCTACCAGCTTTTTTCCAGTGCTCAGGGGTGATTTTTGCCCATTCCTCATGGTGGACTTGCTCCTGGTCTTTCATGTCGATTGGACGTTGCTTGTTGACTGCAATTTTCAAAGAAAGCCACAGATTCCCTATGGGGTGCAAGTCTGCACTTTGACTTGGCCACTGTAAAACATGCTTTAATCGCTCCTGGGTTGCATTGACCTTGTGCTTGGGATCATTGTCATGCTGAAATGAATTTTGCTCCATCCATTCTCCTTCCGGTTTTGACAAGATGCCCAGTTCCTGAAGATGAAAAGTACAGGATCTGGTTATGTGCCCCATTAATATATGAAACTTTTTCACTTGGTACTACACATAGGATTTTAGCACTTTCCAACCTACCACTAGTGCCCACTAAGCTAAACGTCTTGCACAATAGCTTTAACAAAGGCAAAGTTAGGTTGACATTATTTACACAGGAAGCAA
The DNA here is from genome assembly GCA_026781145.1 of Hippopotamyrus pictus. Lineage (NCBI taxonomy): Eukaryota > Metazoa > Chordata > Actinopteri > Osteoglossiformes > Mormyridae > Hippopotamyrus > Hippopotamyrus pictus. The sequence goes on from JAODLC010000065.1 coordinate 11,190,896, forward strand.
AGGTTTACCGCATTACTGTTGCTTCAAGGTCACACTGTCACTTTATAATTTTGCATAGTGTTAACACTGACTTTCAAATCACCAGCTTCCAAACATGTGAGATAGCATCTGAGATGTGCATGTGTGACAGCTTTAACAATGTAAGGCAAACGAGAAGTGTCCTTTTGTCGTTGTGCTGCAGAGAACTGGAGAGTGTGCGTGTCTGCACATCAAGGTACTGAGGAGCTAATTTGGAAAGGCAAGTAAATCTGATACAATTCCCAGAGTCCTCACTGCAGATCTCAGGACGTGTTCGAGTATCTGCTTATGCCATGGCTCAAAGTGACAGTCTTGCAAATCGCTTTCATTTGTCCTTCCCTTGGCTTCTGACAGAGTACTGCTCTTTAGGGACGTGTATGTGTGTGTGTGTGTGTGTCTGTATGTGTGTGTTTGTGTGTGTGTGTGTTTTTAATGGGACTGGCCACGTACTGGGTTGTAGGCAGGGGGAGCTATTGTGTCCCTGTTGTATCCACTCGAAAGGAATGGGCTTTATGCTGTAGCCATTGAATACTCGGCGCTAGTCAGGGGAAAAGCTTGTTTCTGTCATGTTGCCAGTAGTAGATGCAGTATCTTGTGTTATAGCAAGTATATAAGATTTCCCATGTGGTAGCCAGCAGTAGGAGCAAAGTCCATGAGCTATACGATGTTCTCAGCTTAGTAATGCCTTAACAGCAGGGTTAGTCTTCGGGGACTTATAGTAGGGTGTGTTTTCGTTACTCAAGGGGATTAAAGAAACCTAAGTGCAAGCTGATGTAATGTAACCCAACATGTAGCATCATTCTAAATTATGACAGCTATAAGAAATGGGACATAACTGTCTCCCTCCAGGCTATTGCCAGAGCTGGAAGCCGTTGCTTCTGTTGCTTCTGACTGCAAAGTAAGAAAAAAGTACTGAAACACCTGAAGCCCAAAACAATTACAGTCAAACTGCTCCAGAGTGTGTCACTGACACCTTAATCCAATATCGCATGTAAGCTTTGAGCTAGAAAGGCGTATCCTGGGTATACCGAAAATCACTTCCCCAAGTTGACTTAAAATTTTAAGGGAACTTTCATGGTATTTATGGAAACTTTACTGTTGAAAAGGAATTTTAACATTCATTTGTGGGTTGTGATTCTGTTTTACATCCATTATTTACATGGAGTTCTCGCAAAGTGAATGAACGTATTTAAAGATAATACAAAGAGAGTCGTTTTTAAAAATAATTTCTTTACAAGTCAGTTACCTCAAGTAGCTCTCTTTGAAGTGAGCATGACCAAATCCCTGCAGAGTCTGCCCTTCGTGGAGGCGGTGGCCATCCGCTGAATGCTAAGCACAGTGCAAAATGCGGCTCCTCTTCTATGTTTGATAAGGATGGAGGAGTGTTTTCCAGACAGAGGGAGCCCTGGGGGAGCCTTTTCGACTTGGGGAGATTGGGGCCTTCTGTAGCCAGTCAGTCAGCTTGGCCTAAATGGGTAAGGTTTCAACCATGATATTTCTCAATTTTTTTTTTTTTTTTTTTGGATGCTCCTGAGAGGGCCATTCTACCTTTCAAAAAAGCAAAGCCCACCACAGTGTGTGTGTGTGTGTGTGTGTGTGTGTGTGTGTTTTGATACTTCTGCGTGATTGTCATTGTAACCTCAGTAAGTACAATAACTGACTCTTCAGTTTATGCCGGAACCATTTAGATCGTCGTTAATTTACTGCTGTTATGATTTCACGTGGGAGTTTTCCAGATGGACAGTTATTTGATTTTACTGAAATGTATGACATCAGTCAATGAATGTGAGACAGAGAGTAATATTCTATCATGTCCTTTACAAAGTCATTTTATGTGTATTCCTCTGAAATGATGTCAGGTCTTGAATCACTTACTTCATGGAATCTGATTAAACAAGTTGAATAAAAAAACACTTTGATGCTCTTGGTCAGTTTTCCCAGCTGGCTGAGGGTCCCTGAGGATCGTGTCAGCAAACACTGCTCTAGGTGATACAGTGGCAAACACTGCTCTACAGTAGGTGATACAGTGGCAAACACTGCTCTAGGTGATACAGTGGCAAACACTGCTCTACAGTAGGTGATACAGTGGCAAACACTGCTCTACAGTCGGTGATACTGTGGCAAACACTGCTCTAGGTGATACAGTGGCTCACTGGGTAGCACTGCTGTGTTACACCCTTGGAGCTGGGGATTGAATCTCACCTCTGCTGTGTCTCTCTGTGGAGTTTGTGTTGTCTGGTTCTCCCCCAGGTATGCCAGTGTCCTGCAGGAGTGCAATTAGGCTAACTGGCATCCCTGATTTGCCCACAGTTTGTGAATGTGTGAGTTCCCTGTGAACGGACTTTCACAGTCCACGATGTCTTCTGTCACATATGTAGGAAAAAGAGGGTTCTGATCCTACTGATCAGCAGTAGTCATACTGGGGACCTGCTGTTGTGCTTTACCAAAAATAAAAGTATTTACCACTGTTTTGGCGTCTGCTTCTCTCTTCCTTTGTCCATTTCTCTTTTCACCTACTTCACTTTGGCTGTTTAAGTCTCTTTTTTTCTTTTTCCTTTGTATTGTTCTCATTTTCCTATCGTCCTTCATTCTGTCTCAGATCACTATAACACCTCGTCTCACCATGGTCGCCACTATGCACTAGTTAATCTGCTCCGTCCAGTTTTATCTGCCTCCTTTTTGCTTCTGGCTTACAAATCACTGTTCCATTGACCTGCCAGGCTTCCTCCTCCAGGCTCCCCCCCCACACACACACAAACACAGGCGCCTGCCTGAGTCTGCCTGCTTTTCATTTTATCTCTGTCTCTCTGCATCTCTCATCCGTTTCCTTCTAGCATGCTTTCTTCTCCTTATTCAAGCACTAAGCAGGAACAGTTCCTTCGAGGCTAATTATCAGGACATTAAGATGAAGAATACCCCACTGAAGGTCATTGAAACACATATTTGCTCATGTGCAGGCAAATGTGCGCATACTGTTTTACCAGGCCTCTGCAAAACACACGTCTCATGTCATTTCCTTTTATTCCAAATCATCTCCAAAATCAATTGCGCCTGTCTACAAGATGCATTTATATATATGACCTATTAAGAAAAAAGTGGCTTTTATATTCAGTGTGATGAAAAAGGAAATGCCTTAATTATTATGCATAGTGTGCATGTGGTAGGTGTCATGCATTTAGTGTGTGTGCACTGTCTGTACAGTTTGTGGTTCCCCCAATAAAAATTCTTAAATTAGTAAGAAACTAATTAGTCATTTGTCAGAGAGGTATGTTACACTGTGATCTCTATAGCTACTGCTAGTATTTGTTATAGAGGTGATAATCTCACATTTTACTTTTTCAAATAGCTCAGAGTGGGTGATTGTTACGTTAATTTCAAGCATGGTTTCAAACGTGTTAGTGCTACTTGTTTGTATCTCTCTCTCTCTCTCTATACAGTTTTGCTAAACTTTATCCTAGCATTCAGGGAAACACAAGGCCTGTAAAGCCAAAAAGTGTAACCTAAGAAATAGCAGTCATTGTAGTCATCACGCTTTACTCAGTTTGGCTCAAAAGACACCTGGTATTTCATCAGTCAAAAGACTAGAGTAAAGCTTTGATGAAATTCAAACACAATCTGCCTTCATATCATGCAGTAAAATATAGACTTAGTACTTAAAGCTGAAAGCTTACTGAAAGTGTGTAAGTTAAGGCTCCAGCAAATATATTTGTGCTGCACACTTGAGAGGACCTGTTCCAATAAATATCAAAAGCTTTGTTGCCTGGATTGGATGAAATTGTCTAATAAATAACTGCTGTAATACTGGCCATGCGGAAGCATCATGCCAAGCTTGACAGCTGCTGGCAGATGCCTAAGAAGGATGGAGAGCAGGACTTTCTGCTTCTTCCTACCCTGTGATCATTTGGCTCTGCAGTAATGTCCCTTAGGAACTTTTCACGGTTTTCTCCTTGAAGACAGAAACTTGTCTTATGCTTATCTATTTATTGTACATTAGGTTTCTTCTTTAGTCAATCATTTATGTTTTGTTCTTTGCAATAATGAATGGTTGCAGTTCTGTGTTGTGCCATAACGCTTAATGACTTTGACTTATTTACTTTTTTTTTTTACCTATTAATTGCCCAAATTTCTCTTTATCCTGATATTTCAAGTCCTCAGTGATAGTATTTTAACCCAAATAGTGGCTCAGTCTAATTAGAATCTGTTCCTTGGAGAGAAAAACACTGGAGAAATTTAATTGCTCATAAATTTTGAAACATAGGGTGTTTACTATGCCAAGCAATTGATTTTAGGCACACATATATATGAGATAAACCTTTAGTAATCCCACAGTTGGAAAATTTGCAATGTTAACAGTAGACAAGGACAGTACAGGAGGAGTAAATGTAGCATGACTATACAATCTTACAATAAAAAAAAACTGCACAATAAACAAAGAATATAAAAATAAACATATGTGAATTTCATATATGTACAAAACTACATCTACAGATGCCTTGAAGCAGCAGAAATCGTATGATTGAAAATAAATAGCAGCAGGAATTGAATATTTTTCTTATGTTCTATGCTTTTCTTTACCAGTGCTTTGCAGTAATTATATAATTTTGGCTGTTTTGATGCTGGATCATATTGTTAATGCTATCAGCTCGCAGACAGTCGTGTTCCCAACAGCATCCTGCAAGCTGGCGCCCAGATTGACAGCGTAAATAAACATGCAAGCTTTATAAGCTCTTTGGAAAAATGGAGTTATTCTTAAGTGAATTGTTCCTCTGCAAGGCCGGACTGGGATTAAAATTCTGCTCTGGACTTTGGGGTTTCCCATGCCCCCCCACTATACGTTTTGCTTACTGGGTGGGTTCTGGGGGTCACATACCATTTGGCCCTCTGGGGAAATGCCCGGTTTGCCAGATGAACAGTCCAATCCTGTTCCTGTGTTGTGCAAACTTTTTATCTTCTTGTTAATATTCATTTCTTATTTGTGAGTCAGTTTGTGAGTAGAGGTATTTGTGATTTAATTTTCCCGACACGTATGTAAAGTTATATTACAATTGTCTGCTAAATGTAGCAAAGCAGTGTATTTACAATTTGCAGGCAGATATTTTGTTTGGCTGCCAATTTTCCATTAAATGCTGGAGAGACACTGCATGCAGAAATAATGTTGGCAAAACATTTTAACATTTAATAAAATTGTCAGATACCATTGTCCCCTTAATTTGTTGTTCTAACTGATGTGTCTGATAAGAAATGACAATATCCACTTGTTGAGGTGATGATGAATATAACCATTCTGTTGTTTATTATGTGCGAAAATCTGTTTATCTGGAGCAGCTGTAGGTGACAGGATTGGAGTGCCAAAAAGTATGCTGGTGAAATATTGTCTTGCAAATTACAAATTTGAATTAGTTATTTTACTGTAGTGTAAGAATTTGTCTCTTGGTTTTTTTTCTTTTTTTTTTTTTTGCAGAAGCATTTGAATGCAGTCTTATGTTGCCAAATGTTAAAGTAAAAGTAAAATCTCATATGGATTCTTCCTCATCCTTGAGTTTCTCGTTTTCCTGTTGTAGTGGCCATCTCTTTTCAATTTTGAGGCCAAAAAATATACAACCGTTGAACTAAACAAGGTTACAAAGGCCAAAGTCGTGAAGGCAGTGAAGCGTTTGAAACCATGAATGATGAATCATGCCATGCCAGTATGCATGAGTTACCAAAGGTTTGGGTGAAGGAAAAGCCAAAAGGTAAAGGTATTTAGAGCGGCATTCAGGGAGAACAGCGCTCAGACGGTTCAGGGAAAAGGCATGCTGGATTTTCCAATTTTCCAGTCAAAAAACAGTGGAACATTCAATAAACCTTGCTGTGCAGTTACCCGCCAAAAGTCTCTCTGAATAAGGAAAGGCTTTGCTCACACAGTAGCTCAGAAATGCAGCTATGCTCATTGACTGTCATTTTAAGCACGAGCATATATTGAGTAGATTGATTATTCATGAAGGCCACTGCCCTTAAAAGGCACATAGTACGGAAGCCGTAGGTGTGGAATAAAAGGATAACACCCACAAAGTAAACTTCACTGAACTGAAGGAAGAAGACATTTACACAAGCCGTAATGGATGGAATGGGCACAATGTCGTGTACAGGCACTCAGAAGTCCAGCAGGCAGAGGTAGTAAAAGCAGCCATTCATGCATTTTTAAGAACCTGAATACCAGGGACATTAGAGATATTTTTAAACACACAATACTTAATATGTATGGTTAGAATTTTGGACAACTGCAGTCTCCTGGTCATTAGCCTATTGGTAGGCTGTCATTACTTTTTATTTATTTCTGTTTCACTGTTTGTCATAGCTTAATAGTATTACAAGAATGCGCTCAATCTTAGTATTCCAATGTCTTTATAGTTTATGCACAAAAATGGCATGTTGCTGCAATATGTGCTATTATGATGCTGCCTGTTTCAATGCATTCAATGCATGAGATTAGAATTGCTACATACTGTAGCATTATAAAGAAGGGAAGGCAAAGAGGTCTTGGTTGAAGGTTAGTGCATAGTTACTAAGTATACACTCAAACTATTTGGAAATAATGACTATTATTTCCAAATAGTGCATAATTGTACTTAAAATGGAAGTGTAAGAGTACATTGAAATAATATAGTCATGACATTTATCATTAAATTGAACACAGATATGTGTAGTTTTATATTCATTTATTTGATTGTTTGCTTTTGCCTGTTGTATTTTTGTATGCATGGCAGTAGGTCTGTATGATTAATCATCTTTAAATCACAATCATACCCTGATCTCATTCTTACATGACACCGATGGTACCGGCGGTGAAATTTGCCGAGCTTGCCGATGCAAATTAGCGGAATGATATTACATCATTTTTATATTCTGTGGAAAACAAAAGATCAAACTGCAGGCTAGATTTAATAATGAATTATAAACATGTCGCAGGCGAGTACGTTGAGAGCTCATAAATGGTGAAAGAGCTGATGAAATCCCACATACTACGGAAAATCGTCCAATGCAATCATCTCCATAATTATTAGTTGTGTCTTTAACTCTGGTCCGTCTAGCTTTGAATATCGCTAAAGCTTAATTAAATATCGGCCAGCAACATCTGCCATGATTTTTAATTAATACAGAGGTCAACAAAGATTTAGTCACAGAACAGCCAAGTTCAATGCTGATTTCAGAAATGTGCTCAGAATTTTGCAATCACTCAATTTTTTATTGATGCCATTTTTAAGCTACACCGATAGTATAATTCCTTACTAAGAATTTGTGGGTATATTAAAGTTTAATGTAGGAGAAATTATTTTATTTCTCGTTGTGAACATTTGTGATGTTTACAGGATGCAACATGAACATGTTGAGACAGGATCCTGCTCTCTCTCTGATATGGAAATGCAATATCAAGGCAAGTGGAGTCCCAGTATGGTTGCTAGCCTCTACTGGACCATTAAAAGGGATGTTCCTGAGGCCAAGTACAGCAGAAAATCACCAAGAAAGTCACCAAGCACATATACTATAAATATATGTATATTATGAAGTTTATCTCTGTCACTTGAAATCCTTGCATGATTATATATTAGAATTTGGTACCAAATATTGTATGATTTACCTGTTTTCATTCATGTGACAGAAAGAAAGTAAAAATTGTTGACCAGTAATGTCGACCATTCTAATATGTTAACTGATAAGTCATACCAGGGTTGGTCCAATCTGTAGGCGATCACCCAGGGCAGTGTTTTCTCAATCCAGTCCTTGGGGACTCACAGACATCCATGTTTTTGCAGCGAAAAATATGGACTGTTTGGCAGGGTTCTGGGAGAAAGCGAAAATGTGGACCATCTGTTGGTCAACCCTGCATCATGCATCTCGTGAATGTGTATGAATGAGTGCTGTAGTGTGATGCACCCTTCTTTTGACTTTCTTCTGGCAGATCTGTCCAGACATTGTGACCACCCTGAAACTAATGTCAGCATTGAAGTATATTCAGATTTAATTGGCTCATGAGTGATACATTGTAAATGTTTGCATTGTTACTCGTCATCCAAGAATATGATTTTTGGTAACCAGTGCAAATACTTTGTATCAGTCAGCAAAAGTGAATTACAGTTATACAGTATATCATTCCATCAATGGTATAATGTATAAGTTAAATGTTAATGTTAACCAAAGGTGGAAATTGTGTCTTCCTGTGCGGTTATTTCACTGTTCAATTATTAAACAGTCACTGGAATCGGACACTTTCCACCAATGGATTTTTTGAAGCTATGCCCACAGTATCCTTTTATACATACATCCATAAATTATCAAAGCAGTTTTCAGATTCATCATTTAGCTCTAAATTGTCTGTGTGTAAGTAGCTCAGTTTCTGTGTGAATACTTGTAGATTGGTGTTTTTAATTTAAGCACAGATACCTGAACACTGTCATATAATCAGCTAGAGTTAATTTACTTTTGAATAGTGGCTAGCACTAATGTCTCACCTTCATGGCTGGGATTTGATATCTTGCCTCTACTCTAGTGTGTGTTGAGTTTACATGTGCTCCTCTCTCACATAGGTTTCCTCCTGCAGATCAGAGACATGCAGTTATGCTAATTGGCATCTCTAAATTGCCCGTACCTGGGAGGTTTCCCAGTGGCCGGCCCTCCATTCAGAGCAGACCTTAAATAATCAGGTAGCGAAACGAACTAGATGTTTTAGTGCAGAATGCAGTGCACATGCAGTGTGGTACGACCCATGCCTCTCAGCCTGCGGTATGATCTGTCTGTCAGGATCCCAGCTTAATGGCTGAGCCTCCCACCCAGATAAGTTTATTTGCAGTGGATTCCAAATGAGAAACAAATCAGCTGGTCCAAAGAACACATGTTCATTTCAGTGAATAGGAAAGATGAATTCCATGCCGTTTGCACATCACCGATGTGATGTGGATATAAGCAGCAATGGACAGGGATGTGGTATCACTAGCTGGAATGATTATGTGAGTCTTAATTTACCGTATTTATAGGTATATAAACACTATAAATTAATCTCAGCTTTGTAACATTCATTTTATTCTTATGGGATAATCTCGTAGTAAAAAGCTGTTTCCCATTTTGAACCAACATTGTATCTCCCCCCCCCCCCAAAATTCTATGATGGCTTGGCTTAGAGGTAGGATTCCTGGCCTCCCAGTCTGGCCCTGGGAAAGAAGATATACCTCATGGTTATAAAATATCCATTTTCCAAACATTTACCCTGGTCAGAGGTGCCTGGAATCTCACTCGGGCAGCACAGGACACAAGGCAGAGATACACCTTGGATGGCATTCCAGTTTACCGTAGGGCAAACTCATATACTGTGTGCAATTTAGAGGTGCCATTTACCCTGACTGTATGTCTTTGGGATGAAACCTGTATGACTATGCTCCACAAAAACAGAGCAGTGGTGGGATTCAAACAACTGCTACACAGTGAGCCATTGGGCTGGCCTTTTAGGCTATAATGTTTTCAATATATGCTACGATAAGGCTTATAAATGATGGACTATTGCCAGGGTTTTAGGCTCTTTCTTTCTGTGTTTGTGTGTGTGTGTGTTTGTGGATTATGTTTATATTACACTGTGGGGACCAAATGTTCCCCACGATGTAATAAGAACCTGTTATTTTGATGTTGTGGGGACCATTTTTTAAGTCTCCACAAAGATCTGTGAATGCAATCAAAAGACTATTTTATTTGGTTACTGATGGTTAAGGTTAAGGCTGGGTAGAGGTTAAGGTCATCATGTTGGGATTAGACACAGAAATGATGTATGCATAGAAATGAATGGGAAGTCCCCACAAAGATATAATTACAAACATCTGTGTGTGTGTGTGTGTGTGTGTGTGTGTGTGTGGAGTTTGCATGTTTTCTACATTGTCCATAGCATGCAGTTTAAGGGAAATTGGATGGTTGGAAATCAGTATTTGTTTCTTTTTTAATTGTAAAAGGTAATACGGCTTGTGTTTAATAGCGCAGCGGAATTACAAGCCGTGCAAAAGGGAGCTACTGCTGCTCTGGCTGTGAATTATTTATCACCCTATAGCACGCCACATTCTGTCAATACAGCACATTAACAAATAAACTAATTAATATGAAGCCATTCATGAGGTATGCCGCCTCAGGAGAGCTATAGCTTGGGCTCAGCAGGGACGGGGATGTGCTTGCACACTTCCTGGCTTGCAGGACTATGATCTGTGAAGAATTGCTCAACAGTAACCTTTTGTCCTTTGCTGAAGACAGACCTGAGCAAACAGACTCGCTTGTGGCTATGAGGCACGTCTCAGAGGCCTGGATTATTGGCCATTTGTTGAAGCTGAGAGAGCACCGTTTCTTTGCTTGTCTCAGTGGCTGAAAGAGCTGAAAGATAAAGAACCCATTCTTCCGTAATTGTTGTGCTTGGCTGTTAACCTTCCCTAAAAGGTTTATTCATTTAAGCATTGAGAGTACATTACCATTTTTGTTTTTATGACATGTTTGGAAAGCGTTGCGGATAGCCAGTCAGATTGCTCTTGAGGTTATTATTTGAAAAAGTATGTTAATATACAGAGAAAGAAGGTTTTCCAGGTTTCTGGTCGGTTCTAAATTCCATTATACAGGATTTTTTTTGACTGATTTTTTTCAGAGTATGGTGGTATGGTGCCATTAAGCAGTAGTGTCCTTTGGTGGTCCATGGCATGTGTGTGTACATGGGCTGGTATCCTGTCCATGGGTTCCGTTTTCACTGTGGTTCCTGGGATAGACCTTAGGCACATTATGATCCTATACTGGATTATCAATGGCTCAGAGTATGTATTATAACCAAAAGCCTCCTGGTATGCTGAATTCATTCATTCATTCATTCATTCATTCATTCATTCATTCATTTTCTTATGTGCTTCCTTACTTACCGTGTGGTTTCCATTAAAATGATTTTGAAGCTGTAATTGGCCTGATTAATGCATAATCTTGTTCCTTGTTACAATTCAATTTGAAACAGACACAAAGGACCATAAACAGAGTAAATTAACCTTTGGATTTGTGGTTATTGTACTGTTCTGAGTGCAATATTGCATTGACATGCAGACAAAATGCTGTTACCACTGATGTGTGTAGCTGAAATGTTAGCAAATACCTCTATGAAATCTCAAGAGAAGCTACGGCACTAAGCAAATGCAGACTCCGTCTGAAGAATATCTCACATTAAGCTGATGTATTTTACTTCCCGTAATGAGTGTACCTCGTGTTCTTCACCAGCACAAGAAGTTAGAGGATGGATGGATGGATGGATGGATGTAATGAGTGTAAATCCAGAGTAGCCTCTTACCTACAGTGCCTTACATTCCTCTTACGCGTGTGCCCAAGCCACTTACCATTTGAAAACCCTTCCTTAATTTGTTTTCTGCTGTGTCCCAGTCTCCTTTTACCTTTATTTCTGTATATAGTTTTTGGTATTTTTTTTTTACCTGCTGCCAGACTTTGAAACAATAATTAAGTATTACAGTTGTAAAAACCTCATGGCATCAATCGCTGATTTTTTAATCAGCTTTTTTCATTGACCGTATCTTGTTTAGTTGCTGGGCTGTCCTATCCTCCCTTTGACAGCAGTCCCCACATACGTGTTAGCCGTACGCCCCACGGACTCACATACCCTAACTCTCCAGAAGGTTTTCTGGGGGGGGAAACTGGCTTTCTCTGCACTATAATTCCTATGTCTCACCTCAGCCTAACTGCCAAGCATGAGAGTGATCGCTTTGCGGAACCCTCTCCTGCATCAAGTGAGTTTCTTTTGGCATAGAACCAGACCTTACTTGACTTGTGTGCATTACAGCTGGTAAACGCAGTGTTTATCAGTCACACATATGGCACAATGGCCAAGTGACGATTTATAAAAAACATGCTCGTGAGCTGTTAGGCACAGAACACGCTCATAATTTGCCCTTTAACACTCCATGTTGCCAGCCTTTTGGCCTGTCTGCAGAAACCCTTTAAGTGATTAACAGATTTTTTATAGCGACATTGGTGAGACTCATTAAAGGTTTGTTGCACAAATAAAGGCCCCTATGAATCAGAGGCGTAGAATAACAGAACATTTCTGAGGTGCTTACCATTCCAGGTTATTTAGCATTTAATGTTACTTTTCATAATGTGTACAACATTATTATTAGACACAAGGTGTATATAGGGTATTGTTTGTGTATTAGCTGGAAAGTATGCTAAACAGTTCATCAGGTTGGAGATGCTGGACTGGGGTCTTTTATTGCAATTTGATGAAGCTCCTCTGGTAAATTTATTGTTGTAACCTATTTATATAGTAGATAGCAGCATTTACATGTGTTTTCCAGAGGGACATATGGGAACCCAGAGGAGAAATGAAGTGGAGAGTATACTTTGGTGGATTAAAATGATGGAAGTATAAGGTAGGACAATGAAAAGTGATCTAGAGGCCTGGGGTATGGGGTGAGATTTGGAGAATAAAATAGAAAGGAGAGGTATTTTTGGGAGACTAGAGGAGTCAAAGTATCCACCTTTCCATCATCGCCAAGCTGTAGGGAGATTTAGAGGTCTGTAGCTGGGATGTCATGGAGATAAGCTGGAATAGTGTTCAGTGTTGTGGAGAACCAGTCTGCTCCATTTATAAAGGTAGCAATAAAAATGTTTGCAAATAACGATGCTGATGTAAATCCATTATTTCAGGAAGTGCAGTTTCCATCTATGTAGACAATGGATGTCTGTCATTAAGACTGTCTCCTAATCTATAAAACGGCCTAGCACTGGCCAGATTCTTCTTGCTGTACCTGACCGACTTGTGTTTATTTAATGTCCATTTAAGCCAAAAGATGGTTGCTTTTATATGATCCAGTATAGCTTAATATGCACAGTATATCCTGTTATGTCAAACACATGTGATATTGGTTATAATGTTAAGTGCTTTAGTCTTAATATCTGCGTATATATTTTCTATACAGTCTTAAAACTGGTGGTGGCTCAGTCTTAGATTTTGTCATAAATTTGAGTGCCCTACCAGTGAAGCCTGTGTGTTCATTGCCTTTTTTGATTGTGGTACGTAGCTCAGTGGGTTAAGGTTTTCTGTTCAAATCCCATGGCCAGCTGAGCAATCACGTCACCCTCAAGCCCTTATCCCTAACTGCTGCTAGGAGCACTGCACACTGGCTGATTCTACATTCCAACCCTCAGACTTGCACTGCACACTGGCTGATTCTGCACTCCAACCCTCAGACTTGCACTGCACACTGGCTCTTTCTGCACTCCAGCCCTTAGACTTGCATTCCACACTTGCTGTTTCTGCATTCCAGCCCTCAGACTTGCTCTCATCTGTATGTAAATGTGTGTTGCCATATTCTACCATCTGAATGAGCTATTTAGTATTTTTTCTGCTCTACATTGATTCCTGTGGGCATCAACTGGTTTCTATTTTTAGCAACTTAGTATGCTGCTTTTATGTAAATATATCCCATCCATCCATTCATCTGCCCTTCCATCCATCAATCCATCTTTTAATTCAGTGCAGTGTAGCTGTGAGCCTAGAGTCTATTCCAGTAAGCAGAAGTTGCCTCATATTAAATGACATTAAGATTTGTATATGCCAAGGAATTATGTTTAATAGATGCAGAGCTGTTGAGTCTGAAAATAATTAAAACGTTATACATTTATTTCCAACAGAAGAAAAAAACACAACTGCATTAAAATATGGAAAAATATGCATATAAATATATTTGCATGTATTTTCCCAAACTGTTTTTCTTTCTAACTTTCCTCTAAGTTGGGTGATCAGTTCGGCTTGTAATAGAAATCAGTGAAAAGCAGAGCTATGCTTATTAGAGCATATAAGGGTTATTCTTATTAAACATTAGCACAATCCTGAAGCATCTCATTTGTTTTACCAGCACTAACCTGCATAGTAGGAGGTAGGCATCGCATGAACTGCTTTCTCATAATTCACTTATCTATTAAAATATTCACTAGGGAAATGTCTCATCTGAGTGGATCATGATATGACAGGGCTGCAAAAGATCAACCTAATATGCTAATGGAAAACCTGCTTCCCATTTTATTCAGGAACTGTGTAAACAATGTCAACCATCTTGGATTTAAGGTTCATAAGAATCTGGATCCTGCTTTTAAATTCTTAACATCGCTGAACAACAGTAAATAGGGTTTTTAAAAATTTTGTATATATTGCTTTTTTGTATATAAAGACCCTCTCTGTGAATTTTTAACTACACTACTAGAACTTTCCAACCTTTTAAATTTAGTCTATTATTATTATTATTATTATTATTATTGCTATTATTATTATTATTATTATTATTATTATTATCATTATGAACCTGAAAATTGAATAAAAGCATGGGTCAGGTGTTTGAACTTAAATGATTAGATTTGCTCGGTCGGTTACTTTATAATCTGACCTTGTGTAGAAAATTGGTTTAAAGATGTGCAGTGACAGTTGAAACAAGAACAGCATATTCCATTCAGGTCACAATTAAGTGAAGGGGACACCAAACAAAACATGCACAGAGGTGACAACACCTGTCACTGGAAATGTGTCCCCATGCACAGGGCTGTATGGACAGCATCTGTGACAGCAGGATACGGTGGTAGCCAGTTGAGTACTGTTGCTGTGTCAGCATCCTTCTGCCAATGTTGAGAGGTATCAGGAACTGTGTCTTGGAGATACTCTGGTTCAGAGTAACTGTAGATGATGGTAGCTGAAGTTTGGCCCTGGGGCTTTGTGACTCTACTGTACTCGGGGCATTATAGGAGGATGTGTATATAGTGGTGTGTAAATGTGTATATAGTGGTGTGTAAAAATATAAAGTGGGATACCGGCAAAGTTCTGATTTTGTACTCATAGTTGTATATACCTTCTGGAGTCTTCAGTGTTGATCAATGTGATCAAACGGAAATCTCGCCAAACCGTTTTTTTTGCTTATGAATGTTCTATGAATGCATTATAAAGGCATTATGAAGGTGCAGTTGTTTTATCTGATAATAAGTTTTATCTAATAATAATTTATTAAATCATTTTATTTTTTCATTGATAGTATTTCATCTGAATGTGTTATTTTGGCTAAATACGGGTACATTGGTAATACACTTAATCTAAATTACTATCTTAGGATAACATAACTTGCGTGGTCACACTACAGTTTGGATGTGGCTATGACCTCCGAATAAGTTGGTTCGCACTCTGCCCTGCCCCTAAATCGAGATCCCCTGGTTTTATACATATTCTGTGACTACAGAAACTATTTCAAATGCATTCAACAGGATGTGCTCATGTTACAGTGTAATTAATAATTGGTATAGGATTCAGTGCAGGTGTGTTTCTGTTAGCTTTGTGTTTGACATATCCTTTTTTTCTTAGTTCAAAGTATTTCTTACTTGGTGGTCATTTTAATTAAAGTATTTAAATAATAAAAAAATGTAGGTATTTGTTTAGTTTTCAATTTATAGTTTTTAAATTCAGATGTATAGTCTAGAACTAAACTTGTGTTTTTCTGGGTATGGATTCGGGCTTGGCTGCCCAGATCCGTTAATGGACTTGGTCTCGTCTCGGACTCTCTCCATTGTTGGACTTATGTCAGAGTTGCTCCTCTGTTGGACTCGGTCTTGATTCGTCTTCACTCGGACTCGACCAGGGCTACTCAGACACAACACTGGTTTATTTATTAAGAATAATGTATTGTGAATTATACAACAAGCTTTAGGGATACATGAAAAATTCAGCAATTTCCAGAGCAGAATTGTTTCTTATTACTGTGGCATTATTATGTTATTATTGTATCTTCTGCATTTTGAAACAACATAATTATCACAGCAGCTTTGGGGCCTGTACAACAAATATTCATCTCAATAATATCAGTTTACATGCAATTCATGAATGTACGATTCTTTGGACTGTTTTCTCAGTCCCTTATGACCCTTGAAATTGAACCAGTTCTATGCAGATTTCTGAGAGTTTATTTGATTAGCATTCAACCAAGCCAGTGGGAATGCCTTTGTATATCCCTTCAATGAAACTTTCCTTAAATTTGATTTTGCTCTAGAGATTTACTGTCCCTTTCCATACAATTGTCTGTAGGCGCCATAATTCAGGAGTTTGCCACCCTGTCTCTGGCAGATGCCTACACAAGGCAGAGTTTATGTATTCTCTATTACTCGTGAAATATTAGGTGTCCAACTACAGGCAATGACTGGGGGGTAACACACCTGATCTGCCTATCCATGCCGTTTGATGTGATGTTTAAGTATAGTACCTGCTATCATGTTTTTAAAAGTATTTGGATGTTCATAATGGTTTATTATTATAATTTGAAAGTGAAAGTTTGGAAAATTAAATAAATAATCTTAGGGAGTCTCCCATGAGCTTGTATAATATTGAAAGTCATCTGAATCACTTGCTATAATTGTTTTGATTGAAGCCTTGAGGTTTAGTCCGAGGTCTTTGAAGATCATTTCTTCAGATGATTATTTTGTTACAGATATTAAAATTCATAGTTTAAATTCAAACTTCATCTGAATCATACTGCTTTCCTATTGAGGTGGCAGCTCACCACGCAGGTTTGACCAGACCTCCTTTACCAAGGCCACAGGCTCTAGCTTGTTCTGGGGGATCCACAGATGTTCCAAAGCCAAATGGAAGGTATAGTCTCTCCCACAGCTTGACAATATTCCCAGAATTGGTCAGCACGTCCCCACTTCTGCTAAACCCAGCCTGCGTGGGGTTCCACCTCCCACAAGAGCAGACATCAAATAGTTTGCCAAAACATTCCTCAGCCCAGTCTCTCCATGGCCTCTCCAAACTCCTCACATTCACAAGATATGGCCTCTCTGGAAACCACCAAGCAAACATTAAGGCCTCCTTCTTCAGATTGAAAGTTTCCCTTTCTTCTTGAATTCATCTTCATCTTCAGCTAGATGTTCTCAGCAAATTCTGACTTTTCTTCTGGGTCATACTGGGCCATCTGGTGTCCTCTTCATACAATGACTCCAACTCACTTGACAGTTGTTCCCCTCACTCACTTAGGTATCCAAAGTACCAGGCCTCAAGTCAGCTCATTGGCCTGAGGTGCTCTGGTGCCATGTGCAAGTTATGACTACATGGTATTTGTTATGGAAAATCCATGCCTTGCAGAAAAGTCCAATAACAATTCACCACTAGACTTTAGATCTCGAAGGCCATTCTTCTCAGTCACAAACCTCTGGACACACTAAAGTCTAGGAAAAGCACCACGGAGTCTACAGAGGGGGACTTTTTCAAGTACCTCACCCACTCCAAGAAGGTTTTGTAGTCTGACCTGCTGTTTAGTGCATTCACACCAAAAAAAACAGTGAAGAGTTTTTCTCTCTGCAGTTTGCAGTTGCATAAAGGCAACTCTCTTGTACATTGGGAAAAAGTCCAGCTGCACAGCCTGGAATTTTGTGAGCATCCCTAGACCCACCTGAGGTCTTTCACCATGGGGATTAGAAAACACTTCATCCTCGATTGAGAAGTTTGGTTCCAGAGCCTGTACGATGTGTGGAGGCAAGGTGATTATATCTACCAAAACCCTTTCCAACTCCTACACTATCACAAGCTCCTTTCTCATCAGAGATAGCATTCCAGTACCTAAGTGTGGGTCCCTCCTGCTAATGCATGCTGCACAAAGAGTACTGCATCTCACCTGCAACCATCACATTGTAGGTGGTGAGCCCACAAGATCCCTCCCTATAGTCATTTTGAACTGAATCAGGTCAGGTTACTTGGGTGGCCCAAACACCAGGCACTTGTCATCAAATGCTACCCTTCGGCCTGGCTCCAGGGGTGGGTCCCAGTAAGCCTATACTCTGCTTTTATTGCTGCCTTTCATGGAGGTCTTTATTGGATCAGTAACTTTCTTCCCACCATTTGGTGGGAGGCCCTACTAGGAGACCAAGCATCATATCATAAAAGTATGCAAATTCAGCAGTGTTAGTATTAAGACCATCCGGGGGTTAAATTCAAACAACACAGAACGTTTTAACAAAAACATATAAACTAAAGTTTTTGGTCAGTGGTTAATGTCTGCTCATATGAATATGTAATTCAGCATAATAGCTATAATCACTTGCAAGAGGTTGATTATGTATTTATTTGGCTATTTATTTATTTATTTGTTCATTCATTCATTCATTCATTCATTCATCCATTCATTTGTCTGTTTGTTGCTGGAAAATCAATCGTTTCCTGTCCCAGCAGTGCCATTTTCTAGGGCCTTATACTTTTGCATTTTCCTCATTTATGAAGCTACGTATTTACTGCCCCAAAATCTTGCCAACTGTTCCTCCCTGTGTTTCTTGGCTTGTATTCACTTGGGTGAATGGCATGAGAAGGAACGGAGTAGCTACATCACCATTTCCATTACACTTTTGTCAGATCATATCATGTGAGGTCAAGGATTTTTGTCAGCTTCTCGCCGAATGCCTTGAGGTACCTTATTGCTGCATTGAAGGCTCTTTAATGTACAGAATTTCAAGAATCTTGGCCATTAAGGCACCCTCATATATAACTCATATGAACACAATATTGCTTCTCTAACACTTATTTAATAAGTGTTATTTAATAGCCAATTCTGAAAAGGCCAAAATATACCCATCCATCTATCTGTCTACCAACCACTTATTCAGTACGGAGTTGTAGAGAGCCTGATGTCTATTTCACAAGCACAGGGAACAGGGCTGTGGAGGCCAGTCCAAGCCAGAATAATTTCATTTCCAAACAGTATTATTATTATTATTATTATTATTATTATTATTATTATTATTATTATTATTATTATTATTGCTGTTGTTGTTGTTTATAGGTCCATTAAGCCCCTAAAATGGCAGCACTACTGCCATTATATTCACTTAATGATGTAAAAGTGAAAATACAGGGTTCGTCTTGAAAATGTTAACTTTCATAACAGTGTTACCATGGAAACAATATGGCCATTTGCAAATGCCTCATAAATTGTGAAATGTGAGCCAGCAATGAACAGTGGTTATTTCTCTAATGAAATTCAGATTATACGTGGAAAAAACAGGGGATTACCAGGGATCAAATGGGCACTTCACCCTATGTTTTAAAATAATATTATTATGGTATGTAGAAATAGCTATTTACTATTTTTTTTTTCGCTTTTTCAAAAATATTACACAGTGATGCTGTGAATGTTCATTCTTTTGCTACTTTGGTTTCAAACTGCTTTGAGCTTTTCTGAATTGTAATACTACTTTTCCTTCTTGCATTTAATGATGTCTTTAAAGCGTAGTATTTTAAGTCTGCAGTGGGCTGATTGCATGTCATTTAGAGACTGAATAGAAGAGTGGCTGTCTGTGTTCCTGAGAGTTAGAGTTGTGTTGTTTGTCATACTGACTAGTATGTGGAATATAGAGATACATCCATTTTCTGTGACTGCATGTCCTATTCCGGGTTGTGGGGAGTCCTGGGGTTCAAGGGAACAACCCAGGATGGGGCATCAACCCACTGCAGGGTACACGCACACCTATGGGCAGTTTGGCAGCTCGGCATGTTTTCAGACGGTGGGGGGAAACCAGAGCACCCCAGGGAGACCCCACAGCAGCTTATGGGGAACATGCAGACTCCATGCATATGGAGCCAAGGCAAAGACTTGAACCCAAGTCCCACAAGCATGAGGGAACATTGCTAACCACTGCACCACCATGCCACCCTTGAGTTGTACGTCATACTCTATAAATAAGATAAACAAGCACTTGAGGCCGAGCTCAGCTGCCGTTGCGGGTCCTTATGCCGAATCTCCAATGTTATTTTTGATGGACAAAATTATTCCAGCCTAATTTTTCTGCTATTAATAAACTTCTTAGGTTGGAGGGCAATTATAATTAAATGTGCTACAATCATTAATTACAGTAGTGAATGTGACCTTTATCCTCTTAAAGAACTTAGGCAGATTTCCTAAGACATGCATGAAAATGCGGTTGTGGAACGAACTAAAGCTAATAAACACGACTAATGAAAAGATTAGTTAATTAGTAAAGACAGTTGTGTGATCATCATTACCAGGGAATGGCAAATATGACTGAAAGTGTCTTAGTGGAAAATAACATCAGGCCATCTCCATCGGTGCTTATTTCCAGTACTGTAGGGTGAAATGGAGGACCAGTGGGTGGCGTTGTGTACTTGGTCGTGGCTTGTTCCCATATCGTGCGGGTTCCATCCTGCAGACACGCAGTTAGGCTGACTGGACGCTCGAAGTTGTTTTTCATGCATGGTTGTATGTGCCCTGCAGTGGACAGGAAGTCACACCCAGGGTGCATCTGCC
Organism: Hippopotamyrus pictus; assembly: GCA_026781145.1. Classification (NCBI taxonomy): domain Eukaryota; kingdom Metazoa; phylum Chordata; class Actinopteri; order Osteoglossiformes; family Mormyridae; genus Hippopotamyrus; species Hippopotamyrus pictus. Next base: position 11,211,244 of record JAODLC010000065.1, read on the forward strand.
TTGTGCTTTCTGCAATCTGTGATAGAGTCCAGGCCCTCCCGCGACCCTGCTCAGGATATGCAGTTGGATATATATATAT
>JAODLC010000065.1:11216412-11238081 GCA_026781145.1 Hippopotamyrus pictus
GGGAGCCTGGAGCCACATATATATATATGTGGAGCCTATGGGCACAAAACAGGGAAGAGCCCAGGATGGTGATTCCAATTCACCTTACCATATTTTTGGACTGTGGGAGGAATCGGAGACCTCAGTGGACAGAACGGGACAAAGACACTCAAACCCCTGGCGTAAGGCTATAGTGCTGACCACTGCTCCACTGTGCCCCCCTCCATGCCCACAATTTATTTCACTATATTTTTTATGTATTTAACATAACAACATTATAATTATTTGAACAATTAAAGTATATATGGTTTTTCTTAGTACGAGGAAGTCAGTGAAAGCGTTCATTTTTCCTTTTTGAAGTGCCATTTGAATCCTCTTCCCATTTTGGCTCTGATATTGTGCTGTCACGAAAGCCAGAGCATCCAGTTTAATTCTCAAAGCAGAAATGTGCTCTAAAGAGTTCGGTACTTAGCTGTGAAAAAGAACAATGCACGTGAAAGACAGATGCTGGTAGAATCACTTCCCATTGTCACTGTGAATGATGGTTCACACCATGGTAGTTAGCTCAAAGTTTCTCCAACAAGTTACTTGAGTTCAAGGCAACAAGGGTGTTGCCTAATGAATATTTTAAGGACATTAGCAAAGAAAAAAGTGAGTATGTGTATTTAATCCACAATATAAACCCCCTTTCGGGTAGTCTCTTTAATGACATATGATCCAATTGCTTTAAATTAGTATCTGAAACGTCGTCAAGTTCATAGTTTTTAATCTCGTTTAGCAAGAAATGTATAAAATTCTTCTGTGGAAAATATGCATGAAAGGGCCTTTGGTAGACTATCTCCAGGGTGTAAAAGTATACTATAACTGGTTTATCCATCTTATTCAAGTCTGTCATAATCCCACACAGAAGGCGTGCTCCTTTAAACATGACGTGCATGAACTAGTTTACATTATCTATATAGGCTACTACATGTAAACCAGCTAACTTCCTCTACCATAAGACGTTGTTAAACAACTAATATATTAAGAGTTACAAAGCTTAACATATCCTGCGACTTTAAAAGGTTGAATTACGACACAGGCGTGTGTATCAATAAAACAGTTAATGTTGTAAGCCCGAATATAAAAGCATATTGTATAATGCATGACTCTGATTTTCTGTAACTGGTGTTATGAAAGTAATATGGATCAGCAAACTTACTGTGGTTCTTTTTAGATATAACTTTTTGATTTTAATTTAATTTAATTTAATTTAATTTAATTTAATTTAATTTAATTTAGTCAAGGGCGTAGATGTGCGTATGGACGGTAGGGACACGTCCGCACCAATATTGTGGGAGCACTGTGTGTTTCGGGGGGGGCGGGGAGTTTGGGGCTGATTTTCTCCTGACCAATGTTGAAACCAAACCTTCACCGTTAAATTTAGTACATTACAGCATAGCATTGTGTACATGCATGTTACCGATGACATTAAAAAAGCGACACAATTTAGCAGTTATTAAATCAATATAATATTTCATATTCCAGTAAAATGCTTCCTGTGTTTAACCTTTAAAATGATCAGAGAGACTTTGGGTTCTTTCTTAATGACTTACATAATTTAATCGGTATTACTGATTTTATTTCTTTTGTAGTTCTGATGGTTTATTTGGATTTTTTTTTTTTTTTTTTTTTTTTACTGGGCAGTTTTGTGGGATATGTCGGTAATGCGTGGTGGTTTATTGCGCTATACAGAAGCATAGGAGCTGGTAGGTTGTCTCTTTAAATCACCGCTGCAGTGCTGATGTGCCTTCGAGCAGAAATGGTAAGAACCATTTCAACCTCTGCAGCAGGGAGCCTGACCGAATACACCGGGGAGCGTCTCACAGAGCCGAATTAAACACCTTTCCATTGCTACTCATATAGTGTTTCGGTAGCTTCTAGCGCGTGGAGAGTGAGTTAACTTTTAAATCCTTATTTTGTGTCAGTTAGCAGTTTGTGCACAGTTTCTTAATCCCTCTTTCCCCCTTTTTCATTCTGTCCACAGAACACAGTGGCAGTCGTCTCTATCCAATTACCCCCGGCTGATACTCCTACATCCCCTGCGTTGCAATCTGTTGATAACTCGACTTGCAAGCTGCACTTTATTGTCTTTCGAAATGGGAAACTCTTTCCTTGCACAGGGAATTCATCAAATCTTGCAGATGATGGAAAACGCAGGAGTGTTTCAACACCAGTTGCTTTCACAAAATTAGGTAAGAGATCGAGGACCCTTTTTCCAGTCTTGACTGGATAACGAGTTGCATTTAACTTGGTGAACAACATGATATAAACATATGCATGTAAAATGTATTAATTCTGAATGCTTTTTTTCTTTTAGTAAAGTACTTGGAGCCACCGTTTTTGTAGGAAATGTTCTATTTTAATGTTAGTACATGTAATTTTACACAGGAGTATTGCAATTATAGTAAGGTCATGGAAATGGAATTTTATATAAGGAATCTCTACGGATCATTCTAAACGTATAACGCATTTAAATGTATTTTTTGCCGCTGACGTGACTGTGCTTCTCTATCTTTCCGGTGTTGCTTGTTCAGTCGGGTTTTAGCGTTTACAAAGGACGTCATTGTACTGTTAGTCGGATAAATGCGGTAGTCAAGGTTACTGTGCGTATAATATTTAGCGTTGTATACCGGTAGGTGCTAAGGTTGTATTGGAACTGTATCCCACCAAGAAAAAAAACAAACAAGGAATCATATGCCATTTGTATGACACGATTAAATGAAGTATATGGTTTAAGCATATGCACTTACCAGCACTCTATCAATTATCATTACTTGCTCTTTAACTGTAATACCATACACAAGGATATGTGTAAACACAGCTGTGATACACACTCGTGTGTGATCATAGACTGCGCACAAAGGTGTGTGTGTGTGTCTGTGTGTGTGTGTGTGCGTGCATGTACACACTGATATACATACACACATACATACATGCATGCATACTTGCATACATACACGATACAGTTTAACGTTGAGTATTTCGCAGGCAGGGATTTTCCACTTGGTCTCCCTGATTCCGTTTGTCGCTCCTGCAGATGGGTGCCGCCTCGGGAGCCTCTCCCAGTCCATCACCATCGCTCTGAGGCACTTCGCGCTGGGTGTAGACCCAACTGCAGCCTACTGGGATTTTGACCTTCTAGATGGACACGGGGGCTGGAGGGCAGAGGGCTGCCACATAACGGGATCTGCTGGAAACACCACCGTCATTCATTGTACACGCAACGATAACTTCGCAGTGCTGATGGTGAGTACCTGGAGAGTCATGCCTCTGAAAGTGTACCACTTCTTTCCCTTCCCTCACGGCTGTTCTTTTTTTTTCACGTGGCTTATAGCCCTGGAGTACACAAAGAACCCACAGCTCCATTTGCATTTTCTTAGATGCTAATTAATTGTACATAAAGTTTACGAAAATCAGATTTTTTTTTTTTTTGTAACTGAAAAAAAATGTGAAGGACTGCAGATCACTTGTGCCGCCTGTTGTTTTGGCTGTATGCGCTGTATCGGTGGTCTCTTAATCGGTTTCTCGCTCGTTTATTACAGCGATGCTGTTTAAGCTATTTAAGTGCAAGCAGTGATCGCCCATTCAGCGTCCACTTTCGAGTGCAACGTCCGTGGTATACTAATTTGCCATTATACCGCAATATGCTCAACAAGAGCGATGCCCTGTTTATTGTTTAAAGCAAGATGTGTATTTATATTGCATAGCATGGGACTGTTTGCATGTTTGCTGCCGACATGCCTTATCAAAACTGTAAGGATGAAACTAATTGAAGAAGAGCATCATTTCCTATGTTTCCATAGCAGGACTGAGCGACAAGAAATGCGCTGCATGTTATGCCAAACTGAGGGGGGGCGTGTTCGGATTGCAAATTATTTGGCGTCGTAGTCGCATTGGTTGATCTCTTCTGTTGCACTTTTGTGGTTCTTTGAAACATTTCACTGTTTCATTGTCAAAGTACAGTGTAATTTTAACTATCAGGATAAGGGATATGCGAGGGAAGGACACTGATACAGGCAGCTGTTGAAGTGAGAGCAAGGCGTGCACGGAATACCGATCAGGTGCCATCCGATGGGACGCAGATGTCGGACAATCATAGCGTGCGGCTGTAGTAATACGCATATTAAATACACAACAAAACAGCAAGTGTGGGACAGGAGGCTGATTGTCCGAAAAGGAGAAAAAGTGAGGTTGCTGGATGGTGTTAGTGAATGGAAGTGACTTCAGATCAGCTTAGAAGCAATACCTTTCGGGTCATTAGTAGAATATAGCGAATAATATCGAGATTAATTTACGTCTATGTATGCAGTCACCACACACCCGCAGTTTCCTCCGCAGCGCCCGATACGAAGAGTCGTCATTTACTGACTTGTGACATCATATTTCCCTGGACAGTGTCTAGGAGGCCTGTGTTATTAACTCGCCATGTGCTTTCTGTACCTGTTGCGTGATATTCTGACTGAGTTTAATCAGTTTTATTGATGTACTTCGTTGGTCATATTCTTATAATACTTTATACAACGTGATGGTATAAATTCTTCTTCTTCTTCTTCTTCTTCTTCTTCTTCTTCTTCTTCTTCTTCTTCTTCTAGTAGTAGTAGTAGTAGTAGTAGTAGTAGTAGTATAGTACTATTACATTGTTGTAATTCACTGTTGTAATAATTCATTTTAGGTGTTACTCAAAATTTGTCTAAGAAGATAGTTTAGATACAAAGAGTATTTTAAAAGTGTGTGAATGAATTATAGCTTCCTTAATCTACTACGGATGTATTTTTAATCCCAGTAAGTATTAACATTTAAACAGTACATTGGGTTATTTTTTTGTCTTCAATGAACAAGATTAGGCTTTACCTGCCTTTAGAAGGCATCATTCTGTTGTAGCACTGAGCAACTGCAGTTATATTAAATATATGGTAACAAGGAACTTTAATTCTAGAGTACAGTATAGCATTGTAATTTGCCTTTACTGACGGTTTCTGAAACTGAGCAATGATCCTGTCTGGATGAGAAATGTGTAGAGTATCATTTAATAATGTTACAACTTTGAATTGCGCTAACTACAGAGCTTTGATTTGTAAGATATGATACCATGGACAAAAAATCTTCAAGGCATGTTGCTGCCATCCTTTGTAATGATTAAGCCCTTGTAATGATTAAGGTTTGGTCTGCATGTGCCTTAACCATGAGGTGGCATCCAGCTCAGCTCAGGGGATGCCCACGCCGTAAGCCTTGTGCTGAAGAAGCAACAGGATGCGCAGGTGGTTCTGGGGGCAGAGGATCTCCAGGGCTTAGTCTGTGTATCGGAACATGATGATAGTGATTTAAAAGTGATTGTAAAAAGAACAAGAACTGGCACTTTGTTAAGAACATTTGGGGCTAAAGCCCTCTAAAGCTAGCCCTGGCTGGATGGATGGATGGATAATTGGTCTGCAAATAGAACTACAGACCAGTAGGCTTGTGCCGAGAGATTTATGTGGAGTCGTTTATGGAGTATGTACATGTGGCAAGGTTTTTGAAACTGTGGCTGAGATCTGGATGAGTATCAGTGTAAGAGATGGGATTGGTAATATTTGTTGTTTCATGACGACAAAGCTATTACTGCTAAAGAGCTAGCTTTAGCTCAGAGTTAACTCAAACATCTCTTCATCACATTCATTTGTTTACCATGTCACTTTACTGAGCAGTGGTGAAACAACTCATATAATAAACATGCTTGCATATTGTATTTAAAAATACAATTACAGATTAAAGTACAACTTCATATTGTCTGACATCCTAAAGGATAAATAATGGTCCTTACTTTGCGTGGCTGAACAGGTAGCTATCTGTCTGTAGTTGGGCATTTAGTTTGGTTGACTTTTGTTGTGCCTCATAGAAACTGAGTGGGGATAATTACATTCTGTAGTTTCAGTGATTGGTTGTTCCAAATCTTTAAAAACGAATAACATGGACAAAGGTTCCCACACTTTGCATCAGGGATATGAATGTCATCCACTTTGCTAATATAAGACCTTTGCATTTCATTAAAAGTAATTGTATGAAACTCCATCCATTAGAGTTACATTGTGCTTGTCACTGTATAATTAAGGTCAATCAGACCTGAACCATCCATGAAATTATAGTCTATGTTCATCATTTTTTAAGTGTCTCACAAGTTCATATTGCTAAACTCAATAAGATAGGGTAAACTGTTTTTCTTTCATGCATCAGTGTTTTTATTCTCTGTGGTCATTTCTAAAGTCAAACTCTAGTCCTAGCACTTTCCTTTGGGGAAAATTTACATTTAAGCTTAAACGTCGTTTTAAATTAGTTGTGTCATATATGTAAAGTTCTGTAGTATGGCTTTGTTACTGCAGATTAAGATTTGCATGCATTTCCCTTGCAAACAGCATCATGTTAGGCATGAATACTGAGTAGATTTTGTCTCAGTTTATTTTTATATAGTACATTTCAAAGCATAGATGTTATCGTTAATTATTTTCTTTTTTGTTGTGGTTTCACAGAGTTTAATTTTTCATATTTAACCATACCAGTATTTATCCATAGTTATATATCAGTGTACAGTCGCCCCTCTGGATTCACAAATTTGAATTCAAGGTTTTGGTTACGTGCGAGTCGCCCGTGGACGATTACATGGAGCTGTGGGATGTATGCATCTCGCCTTGAGTATGTCCTGCACCTTTGTCTCCATGACCAGCCTGACTCGCGCGTTAGCTGTCTCTGTGACTGTGGAATCTTGCATTTCTCGCAGCAACTTTTCAGTGCCATTATTTTGACGTTTTTATTAATGGACCCAAGTATTATTTGCCAATTTTCACATCTGGGGGGATCTTCGGGCCCCTAACCCTTAAGGGTGAGTATAATGTGTCATCTTGCTACCTAGCATAACATCAGTGTTAGATTTAAACAAGTTTCTTGGTTTAACAAATTTGATTTAAAAAAAAAAAAAAACAAAAAAAACAAAACATTGAGAACCTGCCTAAGAAGGATTGGTGTTGTTGTATCAGCACCATGGACAGATCCAGTAGGAAGACTCACCCATCATCATAGACCTTTCAAAATGTAGATCTCACAAAAAAACCCAAAAACAAGCATGGTGGTGTCCTTGCAGACGTCTGCTGAGCTAAATATACTGTGATTGAGTTCTCCAGCTTCCCTAGAAGAAAACCCAATTCCTGACGACAAATGCACCCATTTTTGTTACAGTGAATGAAGTCAGATACCATCCAGTTTGTGGTAAAACCAATAAAGAATCCCAAACCTGTGAATTGGCTGCATGTTCGCTTAGATCTACATAGGAGTAAGAAGATTATATAGAACGGTTTGTGTGAGGATTTTCATTTGCTGGGGAAAATTGAGCAGATTATAATAATAATAATAATTATTATTAATAATAATTATAATAGTAATATTAATAATAATAATTAGCAGGAACCTTTGTTCAAGTAAGGAATAGAGAGAAGTGTCAGATCCCTAGAGCATTTGGGGTATGGGCCTTCTTCAGGGGGGCAATTGTGACATCACTCTTCTAGTCACAGGATTTGAACCTTCCAGCAATGATCACAGTCCAAACCCGCAAAGCCGAACAACACACCTATCATTACTGCTAAACCTAATCCTTGAGAGCTTGATTTCTCTTATTTGAATAGATTTAAGTGTGCTTGCATGAACAGATGAAGTATTACAGGAAAAACTTTGCAAACCCTGTAACACTAGAGGACCAGAATTTTCATCAGTGTGGTTTTTTTGTTTCACAGAGTGTGTCTACTGTTTAAGTATTTCTTCCTGTTATAAATTTTAATTTAACTGTTCCATTTGAACTATATTGCGCAAAGGACACTGTAATGAGCATTACAATACAATTGAAACTTTTCATAATGAAATTTTATGTGATTGATGTGTTGTGCCCATAATGACTAAATAATCATATATTAGGTTGTGTTGCTCACCCCCTGACCCTGTCTAGTATATGGAGATGATGGATGGATGGATGGATGGATGGACGGATGGATGGATGGATGGCTGTGTTTATTTAGTTATTTTTATGATGTAATACTGATAGCATGAGTCATAATAATGATTTCTTGGCTGTGCTGAAATTATTGATCATAAATGTGACTCTTTTGTAGACATAATGTATGAGGAGTAATGTGATGTCTGAATCCCATAATAATTATATATATATATATATAAAATATACATTTATATTTCATCTTCATCCTCTATTATTTTTTGCTGCCAGTTTCATTGTACCATTGAGTGTCATGTACTGGTGTTGCATCTAATATGTACCACTGGGTTGCCATGACAATAACTAACCTACTAATAATACATTTATTATTTACCAACATTGCTCTTTTTTACCTGCATCCAGCCTAATTTTACTTGCTTTGTTTTTATTAATGAACAGGGCAGTGCTCACTGTCTAGTATTTTAGTTCCTCTCACTGTTTAAAAAAATGTGCTGTGACGTTGCAGTTATTTAAATTTCAGATGTTCCAATAGGGCTGCATGGTGGCTCAGTGCATTATACTGTGGCCTCACATCTCCCTTGCGCTGGATTGATGTCTAGTTCAGGGTGTCCCTTGCTGTGGTTGCAAAGTTTAAATTATGCTGCCAGAATATATTTGCATAATTACATTTTGACTGATTCTCCTTTTATTTCCCATTTATTACATTTTTAACCGAATAATACATTATTAGACTTACTTGAATGAGACTTATTTGAACTCATTTGGATGAATTCATCTTTACATAATTATTCTGGTGAGTCTGAAAGGCATGCAGTATAGCTGGATCAAGATATGATTTTATACCAGGGCAGATGTTGTTAGAAAGGTAATCACCCAAGAAGTTAATAAATATCTTTTTTGTGTTTTATGTGGGTTTCATATTGTCTTTTACACCTTTGAACATTTTGCATTTCCAATAACAGCAGAATTGGTAATGTTTGGGTATTTGTTTATTACTGTGAGTTAATTGGAGTCCTTTAGGAATTAGACTCTGTGTTAAATTAGTCCTGCACATTTAAATGCCTTTTTTTCTTCTTCCTCAAACCTCGAAACATAAATGTCTCCTTCCATTATTGCTCCACTGACAATATAAATGATTTTGTAGTGACAATAGTAAGAAACTGACACGTTGTTTCGATTAAAGAGTCATCAGAGCACATACAGTTACTATATAACTCAGGACTCAAATTTAATGGGTCAGGTTACGAATTTTTATTGCTGCCTTTACTTTTAGTGCATTTTACTAACTGGTATATTAAACATTTATTTAAATATTAATAGGTTTTGTCTTAAGTATATGTATGAGCAAATGCCACAGCATTAAAATGAAACATTACGGAAATACGTATTTCAGAATTCTACCGTAATGTAGCATAATCATTACAGCCAATTTTTTTGAATCAATTGGCAAAATGATGCTGTTATGATGTATTGTATAGTTGGTTCCATTCGCTACACTGCACATTCACAGTCTTCCCAGTGCACAAAATTGGTTTTGGTTTATTTTGTAACTGTGGTTTTGTTTTAGTTTGGGGGAATAACACTCCTTAGGTAATTCAAAGTAATTGTGTTGTAATTGGCTGTATATTTTGAGAGAAAAAGCGGCAGAAGCCGGAAGGTCAATGCAACTACTGTGCTTAATAATATATTATTTTTATTTTCATTGATCTCTGGGAATTCAGGACTCTCTTTCTGGTTCTTAAGTGCATGCAGTGTGCAAAAGATGCATAAATTCATTTCTTGACATTTGAACTCTTGACTTTATTATAACAGCTCCTATACATCTTTATTATCCACCTGACTGTGTGGAGCCCAGAAAATGTATTTCCCTCCTTTATAATACAATGCTGCAATGATACTTTTGTTCGGAATTGGCATGAAGCCAAAATAATTTTTTCGTTTGTGACAGTATGATTTCTGTGGTCCTTTAGGTGCAATCTGAATGTATTTCCCAAAACGGGAATGCAGATGTTTGGTTTGTGATATCACAATGTATGTTCTTCATATTTGCCCTGCATGTATCCCAAAGCTACTTGTGCATTGTGGGATATCTTTCAAAAAAATTAGAGTGGACAAAACAACTTGATAAGATTGTGACTGACTGCCTGTAGGTAAAGCGAGATCTGCAGCAGCAATGGCTATTAGATGATCTAATACCACCACTGGCCTCCAGATTAATAGGGAAAAAATATAGAAGGAATTTATTTATTTGGCTTTTTATTGATAGATTTTTCTCAGGTATGTGTTGTGCAGCTGAGCAGACTGTGCCGACACCCCTCCTTGATAGTTAATCTAATATCAAATTCAACTGATTTATGTGGAAAGTCAATGCCAGTGCATTTCAGAAATTGTAACAATGTTGTCCTTCCCTGTTCAAATTACATAAGTGAATCCAGAAGACACAGGCTTTATAATGTTGGAGCATATCAGTGAAAATTTTCTTAATTGTTTTGTGGTTCGATTTCAAATAATGTGCGATTACACACAATTTAACTGGTCAGACCTTATCAGAGAGTCCCGTTGCTGTCAGGATTGTAAGGCAGCCTTTATAGTAGCAGATAAACAAGCCAGCTATACAAGAATGAATAGGTAGGACGATTTCGTTTATAGGGGGCAGATGGACTAAGCATCGGTGTATGCAAAATCGGAATCGAGTCGCGTAATGAAATCCCCAGACGAAGAAGTAGAATTATCACTGTTCTGCAGAAGGTTGGGGTCAGCAGAAGAGACCCGGAGGCCCATCAGAGAGGAAGAGATCCAAAATAATAAAAGCCAGGTGTCATTTAAATCCCTCTGACATACGGAAGCACATAAAACAAACACACATACCTCGTACAAGCAGGGATACAAATGTGTCCATGGTAACATTTGTTTATATCCATTGCAAAATGTAGGCTAAAACAAAAAAAACTATGTAGGCTACATTTTTAATTACCATGTCCGTGGTATAGATTGCATTTTGACAAACATTTCTTTCAGCATTGATCATAGTGTTTAAGTTTAAGGGAAATGTATGACTGGAGTAAAACAAGTTGGACATGGTCGTGTTTTAGCGAGATAATGTGTTGCTTCTTTGTATTGATGGTATTATCATCTAAATAGTACACCTTCTTTTTTAAAATCAATTTAATATATTTCATGCATATGCAGACCTTATATATAAGTGGCAGATAAAAATAAGCAGGAAATAAATCCTGTAAATGCTGTCTTATGCTGCAGTGTTCTTAGGTAGAGGTTTGGCTTAAGGGTACACTAGCACGCCACCCTGAAGATTCAGGATGACCCAGAAAAGCATTTAAACAATGGGCCTGCCAGATAAGGGCATCGTGATGCTCGCGGCTCAGAAGCACATGACAGCTTTGGAGTTTGCAAAGTTCAATGACAGCGTTCCCCTTTTCAAGGCTGACTGGCGTAAGGAGAAAAGGCCTAACATATACACATCCACAAAGCACTGAACATGCATGTAAGAGGAGGATGGTGACCTCATTAATCGCAGTATAATACCAGCAATTCACCTTCCCTTCTCTCAGATCTCAAAGAAGGCAGAGTAATGTGGATACGAAGTGCAGTGTGCACTCAGGATGTCTTGCATGTCTTGCGTGCGTTACAGAAAAGGCAGGAAAAAATGATGCCAGTCTAAAACATTACCGTCTGTTTTAGGGACCGCCTGAATTAAACGGAAATACAGGGTGATGACAGGTATGCAGGTATAGTTTATCGTGTGTTATTTCAGTCTAAGTCACTCAGTGTCCATGATGGATGAAAGTTATAATCTGACATTGATTGTAACATTTTTAGGCCAATGGGTGATGTTATTATTGGGATTGGGTGCTAGAAATCTGATTTCATTGTCTGGGGGCAACAAATTCAGCTGCTTAACCTTGTCAAGGACCATGAGACACACAATTTGCTCAAAACAGACCAGTTTGCAAACTCTGAACAGAAGACAAAGGGATTTGTTAGTGTTTCCTAAGTAAAGATAACATATAAGCACTTCAGTTGAAAATTAAAGTATTTTAAGTGCTTGATGCGAGGTTTCCATTAGGGATTTAATTGGCAGGGTTATACAGAACAGTCATACTGAGTGAATGTTTGTGCAATATTTATTCTACAGAAAATTGTAAATACCAGATTTGCATATAAAATAATTCTGTTGCACTGAGGTCACTGTTAAATCGTTCCATGATCTGGCCTACTTCACTGCGTTTTCAAATAAAATAGAAGGTCAATAAAAACTGTGTGGTTTTTACTGGCTAAAGCTCTACAAGCATTTTGGGTATTTTAAGAAGTTCCTAAGCAGGAAGAGTTTGCAGTTTCCATCTTCCAGCCATCCATTCAGTACAGGGTCACCGACGGCTGCCCCAGCCAGCACATGGCGAAAGGCAGCGGTTCAGACTCAGCCGGACTGTAGGAGACATGGACACACTCAGGTACTGCAGGCGCGTTAAGAGTGCCACAAGGAAACGCCATACAGAACAGAAGTGGGATTCAAACCCTCGGTTCTGGAGGTACAGGGGTATATTTGTGTGAAATGTATACATTTAGCACAAATTACATTATAGCGAAAATTCCATTTACAAAAAAAAAAATTCACAGTATGAATAACCCCAGCATTACGCAGCTGCTCCTGTTCTATTTTGGTACACTATGTAAATCAAATTGCTAGTCTTCTAAGCTCTTTTGTGTGTTTTTGTGTATTTGGGTGTCTGCATGTGGTGGTGAAGCAGACAGGACGGTTTTTCCTTTTTGGGTAAATGGATAACAGTGTGCTGACAGTGTCTCACTGCGGAGATTGTAGACTACAGGAGAGGCTTTAGGCAGGCCTGCCGTGCCACAGCAGCTGTGAATAAGCACTGCAGGTGCTTGTGCTTGTGCCTGTGTATGTGTATTGTGCCGTATGTAACTGCTTCTATAGCAGTGGAAACTAGTTCCAACCTTTTGAAGTCCAGATCGTGGATCCGTGACAGTGCTGTCATTGTGGTCAAGCAATCTTTACATCCACATCTTGCCAGTCTTGCCAGTCTCCTTTCACTTCTGGGCTTCGGCGTGTATCATCATTTAGGAGTAATCTGAGCCTGTATGCAGAAGTATATTAACTTCATTTAATTACTCAGCCTCCCTGGGTTTTAGGTGAGATGTGTAGTAACAATATCAATGTGGCGCGTCCATGCTTTGTAAAACGATCTCGTCTAATTAACATCACCTTTTTGCATACAGAAAGGAAGGGTGGCTGGGGCTGCGTTTAATTTGCAGACGAAGGGTGAAAAGGATGGATATGAAATCCCACTTTAAACATTGCTGAGAGAGAACAATAAAGTACGCTGTGAGAGAATTGTCTGATGATGATTCAGGCTTTTTATGCTTTGTGTACAGAGAAACTGCTGTAATGGATTCTGCTGTTAGATGGGACAATAGCTTGGAGAGGAATAAGTGCCATGCCAGCTATTACTATAATAATAATAATAATAGTAATAATAATAAGTACAACATTTTGATCCAAGGCGGCAAGGCTGTGTGAAACAGCTCTAATTAAACAGGCTTGTCTCTTAAGTAACATGTACTGTCACACTTTAGACTGGTACATTTTATAGTTAGAATCAATAGCTTCTTAGTTTTCTAGCTAATATACAGAATGTCCACATTAAACTGTCATCACAATATTCTACATAAATGTGACTGCATAAAACTGCTGTACAAGACGATTCATATATACTGTACATAATTTTATGGGTATTTGCATTTTTGAAGTCAGCACCTGGAAGCTCTGTACTATAAGCTTCTCTTCCTCCTACTCCTACAACCAGTACTAATATTAATCTGCACTGTTAATAGGCTCCCACTGCCAGTGTGGTGTTTGCATGTTTGCCCCATTTTATGCAGATTACCTCCAGATAGCCCTCTGCAGTCCAAAAGCACCTGTGTTGCCCATGGTGTATGACTATAGTATGTATGCTTGCCCTGCAGTAGACTGGCATCCTGAGATACCGCCACCCCACGCCCTTTAACCCGGTACTGTATACATGGGATCTATACTCTTATGTCAGAATTCTGCTTCTTAAAGGTGCAGGTTAAACCTGTTGCACCAGATGTTTCTTTCAGGAAGATCAGCTGACCTCTTGCGCCGTACCTGTAATCCTGACTGAAGAGCATTTGGATCATATTAACAGTATTACAAGAGCCCCCAAAATCAGGCATACATTTGCCGTACAAGCAGATAGATGGAGACATACTGTAAATACTGATCACTGGTATTTATCGGTCTTGCACACAGGTATAGCCGGAGGTGGAGGTTTCAGGTCCAGAGAGTACAAATCCAGACCAAGATTTTAGAGAAGAGTACTCAACTCATAGTCATAGTCACAGAGTACTCAACTGGTTGGTTGAAACAAAATCTTGGTCTGGATTTGTACTCTCTGGACCTGAAATCTCCACCTCTGGCTATGGCAGCAGTCCTGTCTGAGTCATTGTTCAGTACTTACTCTAGCCTCATAATTACTCCACCCTCACCCTGTTGTACTATGCAATTTCTGTGCAGCTATTGTGATGCATTACAGTTCTACTTCCTACTATGCAACTGGATATATCATAATTTCTGTAATGCTGCTCTGTGTTTCAGCAAAATCATTTGCCCTAATTGCTGTGTGGCATTTCATAATCGCTCCAGGGTCACTTAAAAATTGGATTAATTAGAGTTGGTGGTTAGACTCTTTACTAGATGTATTTAGGTTGGGTATAGAAAATGCATCTGCAGAATGGAAGGCTTGTGACCAGTAGAATTTCCTCTTGAATTATCTTTTTTTTTTTGCCGAGGGAGGTAGGATCATTTTTACAAATATAAATTATTTTTAGGCTTTCAGTTACTATGCCCACACATGGCTCTGTATGACCCCGGAGAGAGAGCGAGTCCATTGGGTCCCATTGGCTAGATAAAGGGGGGCAGCTGTATGTACGGCACTCCAGTGGCTGTGCTCCGGAAGTGTGCTGGGGGAGAGACGGGCCCGGGAGCCCTGGTGCCCCTGTCCTTCCTAAATGTGGAGCTTTATCATGCCAGGGACACGCCAGACAGGAGGTTTCGGCTCAGGTCTCCAAGTGAAAGAGCAGTTTAGATTCACAGTGTTACACCCTCAGCTCCTTTCGCTGATAACTGGGTCAGGACAGGCACCAAATATAGGCAGCTTGGGGTCGATTGTTGGGGGAAACACAGTTTTTATCACAAGTTCAAAGGAGGAAGGTCTCCTGTGGATTAAACACTCCCCATCTGTCAGTATTCTTGTATTGCATACCTGTTCAGTGCTTTGATATCTGTTTTGTAAGTGGCTCAACACGTCCATGACACCAGAAGCCTTTATATATAATTGGTAGAACAGAGTAGCTGTGTTTCATTTATTTACGCACCTTTAAAGAGGATTTCCAACAAATTGCACAATCTTAGGTTGTTTAGTACAGATGGATTCAGAATCTATAGCGTTTGTTTAGTTTAGTAAAGCGAGTATTTAAAAGCCTAAGTACCTTTTCTGTTTTGGCTTCAGGTTTGGGGATCACACTTGTTACCAAGATAATTCCTAGGAAACGTTTTGTTATCATCGTGTCTTGTGTACTTTACCATTTTGTAGCAATAAAGATATACATATCTATTTTTTTATATAGAAAATAAAATGCAAGGTCTCTTTTTATAGTGCAGTAATGCAGTTTTATTTGGATACACGGGACATTATCAGGTGATTAATAAGCTTGACAGTGATTTTTAGTGGCGTTCGCGTATAACACTCACCCTTATGTGACAGTTATTGATATGGGATAGGCTGCTGTACTTTATTCTGAAATAATAATTGTATCGTGCGCACGTGAGTGTGTGTATCCTAGTGCACATGTGTGCATGTGTATCCCACGAGGAGACATTACCATAGCTTTGGCTTGTCTCTCCATGTCTGCAGACAAAACCCAATAAATGCCAAATGGATTCAGCCAACACCTGCCTGTCCCACTGCCCTATATCTAAGGGGGCTCTCTGTCCTTCTCTCTCCCTCAGGATCTGAAGAAGGTGCTGTCTTTCCCGCCTTACCCTGGCGAGTTCCTGCATCCGGTTGTGTATGCCTGCACAGCTGTCATGTTGCTGTGCCTGTTTGCTTCCATCATTACCTACATTGTGCACCACAGGTAAAGCTCCAGGTGTTAACGCACTTTTCTCTGTGTGTGTGTGTGTGTGTGTGTGGATTATGTTTATATTGCATTGTGGGCACCAAATGTTCCCCACAGTACAATAAAAACCTGTTATTTTGATGTTGTGGGGTCCCCACAAAGATCTGTGAATGCAGCCAAAAAACTAAAAATGCCAAAAGTCTCGTATTTTGTTTGGTTACTTATGGGTAAGGTTAGGGCTGGGTAAGGGTTAAGGCCGTCATGTTGGGATTGCAGTTTTTCCCATAGAAATGAATGGAGGGTCCCCGCAAAGATGTAATTACAAACCTGTTTACGTTTGTGCGTGTTTGTCAATAAAACCTGTTATTTGCTCTTTGTTTTTTCAGTCGTCCCAAGGAGGAAACTCAATTGTATAAAAATCTTTGCCTGTAATCAAAGGGTAGGGGTTAAGGTTGTCATCGTTAGGATTAGGGTTATGCCCATAGAGATGAATGGAGAGTCCCCACAGAGATATAGATATCGAATCTGTTTCTGTGCTTGCTTCTCTGCCTAAAGTGAGCATGTCGTTTCTTTTACACTGTAAATGTCTCTGTGGTGCACAGATGACTGAGCAGGGCCTCATTTATTCAGTGGAGCCTTGATGGGTGATCGGTGATTGACTAATTTTGACAATCCAAGAGCTTTGCTTTCCAAAGAGTAACGTTTTGATTGATACGTTGTTAGCAATAAATTTGACTGAGAAGTCTGTCCAATTACTAGTTTATCTTGTCATTCATTTTTATCGATTCCTTATTAAAGTCGTCATAATATACGAGGCCTGGAATAATGTTAGGAAAGCTGCTATGTACGAACATAAATGATTAAAAGCTGTAACAAGTGTGTCTGAGCTCAGCAGCATGGCAGTATCCTCACTGTGCTTTGTGAGTGTTTTTCTATTGGTGTCCGTTGTGAGTAGATGTCATATGACGCTATCTATCACATCAGTGTATATACCATGAGGCATAAAGAGCGCAAAAGTAATAAACGCTATGAAATTTTATTAAATGTTATATTTATGATGTACTTTGGCACCAGAGGTTTTGTAGATTTGCCAGGAATGTTAAGAGCACGTATTTTAATTCTTTTTCAGAAGAGTGGTGGTAAAAATCTATAGTTTCCCCCAAAATGTGTGGAGGGATGGTCAATAAACAGCTATTTTTCAGCTATTTTGAAGAGTAAATTATTCACTGTTTTGTGGCATTTTCGAATAGTTATATTACATCTTTGTTAAATTCATCATTGAAATATTATGAAATATTTTACAAAGTACTACATAAATTATGAAGGCATTATTAAACAGAAAAAACTGTTAATGTGGAAATTATAGGTCTTCTTGTGAGAACTTTCTTCAACCCCATTCATTTTACAAAGCTATCATTGAAAATAAAGTGCTGTTTGAAAGTACTGAATTACCTGAAAACAAAGAGAAGAGAAAATGAGGCGACTGATTTAAAATTTAATACATTTATAATGATACTCCTAATATGTCAGCTATTTTATGTATTAATAATATGTTAAGTAAACTCCAAATTTTTTAAAATGCTTTTCCAATACACATGACCTTTTCTGTTTTACTAGAGTGATTCCACTTAAGTGCCTAGCTAAAGCAATGTCCCTCCTGGGATTTGAAACTGCAACATTCAACATTCGAGTTGGGAGCCCTTGTCCAATATACATTACATTCTGCTCTGCATGTATTCAGGCTGCTAGCATGAAGGCATAAAAGTGCACGGTTACTGTAACAACATTTAGAGATTAAATGTCTTGGTTATTTGATCATTAGCCCTTCTGTCACAGATTCCCACAAAAAATAAACAGCCGTCACAGCAAAAGAACACATTTACATATTCAGTGGACGCCTTTACCCAAAGCACAGGTGAGGATCAGAAGGTCACACAGTGTCTGTTGGGAAATTGGGGTTGAGGGCCTTGTGCCAAGTGCCCAGTGGTGACATCACTTACGGATTTGATCCAGCAGCCTTCAGATCCTGGGCACAGATTCCTAACACACACTCCGCTCTCAGATCACACACAGGTTGAGATCAGTTGCATTTTAGTCCCAGCCATTTGCTTCCCCTTTGCCTTTAAACCAGATTTGAAGCCTGAAAATTAGTTCTGTGTTTTCATTGTGTCCATTTGGGAGCTGCTGTTGGCAGTATAGAATGGGAAACTGGAAGGAATCTGTGTTCTCCACCAATCATATGCTTCAGCCAAATAAAATGTGGCATCACACAATAACGTGTCTGTGAATATGCATGTTTCGCTTCCACCTCAGTTAAATGAAAATGTTTCAGATATCGTTATGAAGGTTAGCCAGTAGGTCCACCAGAAGGCATTTTTGGTTATGCCGCATATTGTCTCTCTCATAAGAGTTTCCATCTGCCAAGGACAATTAGGAAAAGGAGACCAGGGTCAATTTAGGGGTAGGACATTTTCAGGATATTAGCAGATTGACCATGAGTCATAGTTTCTGGGCTGGAAAGTCACTGGGGGACGGTCACCCTCTGAGCGGGCAGGACCATGCCTGTCAGGTGCAGGTTAATGCACCTGAACCAGTCCATCCCAAACCAGCTCTCCACCCAAGCGGCTTCCAGTTGGCTGTTAGGTGATTTACAGCTTCCCTTGCCATGCTTCAACAGAGATGGAACTCTTTAGCTCCATGGCTGGGTGTCTTCAGAATGGTCTCATTTATAAAGGGACGAGAAATCCCTGTCCTTCATGAATGACTGAATATTGGGAGCACTATGGATCTTTATCTTTTCCTTTATTTACTGACTTCTTTATCCTAAGGGCAACTCGCTCATACAATGATTTATGAAAATGGATGTTCTCCGGTGCAATTCGAGTTAATTACCCCATTCAACCGAACAAATGATTACCCCACCTGGGATTTAAACCCATAAACACATGGTCCCAAATTTATTTGCAAGTAATACACCTT
Organism: Hippopotamyrus pictus; assembly: GCA_026781145.1. Lineage (NCBI taxonomy): Eukaryota > Metazoa > Chordata > Actinopteri > Osteoglossiformes > Mormyridae > Hippopotamyrus > Hippopotamyrus pictus. The sequence goes on from JAODLC010000065.1 coordinate 11,235,563, forward strand.
GCCCTTTAGCTGCTAATAATTAAGTGAAACTAAGGAAGCAGTCAGTATGAAGGAATCTGTTTAAAGTCATGGCTAATTAATGTTTACCTTACTGTGCCATCTGTAGTTTGTAGTAATAAAACAAGCTATGGGTTTGTATATCATCTTCGTGGTCTTTCATTTGACAGATTTGCATTTATTCTGTTCATTTTTTCATTTCTTTTGGTAGCACAATCCGCATCAGTAGGAAGGGATGGCACATGCTCCTCAACTTCAGTTTCCATACGGCACTGACCTTCGCTGTGTTTGCTGGCGGCATCAATCGAATCAAGTATCCCATCATTTGTCAAGCGGTAAGTTCACTGCCCGTGATATATGTACCCGTATGTGGTATAGGAAACATTTGGTGCAAGGCCCACGCCTTTAAGTACGTGGTGTAAATGCTGCAGCTTTGCGCTCAGATGCCAGCAGCAGGGCGTCTGCAGCTCAGTGTGTGTAATCACATCAGTAGCTGCTGGTTTGAAGTAATGTCACTGAGCCTAGAGGGGCTTCATCAAAGTCCCCAACATATGACTTCTTAAACACTAATGTCTGTTTCACACCATGCAGCTCCAGAGGTGACAATGTGCTTAAACAAGTGAACAAATGGGATTAACCGGCTTTTTTAGGGGTTAGTGATACATTATAGCGGAGTATCCAGTCATGAAGGCTCTGGTTCACATCTTCTAAAATGGACAGGGGTCTTTCAGGATACCATTGTCAATTTTGATAAGCATCTGATTTAAATCCGGCTCTTGAGTTCTGATTTTGATAGTCTTCCCTGTAAATATTTGAGCTGAACAAAATTGGCAGTGAACTGTTCCTGAAATTTAACGCATATTGCATATTACATCACTGCATAGCCTGTGACCTGTTGCATGAAAAGGATTCTCAGACTTCTTCTCTGCTCAGGTATCCCAGGTACAGCAAGGAGCGTGCTGTGATGATGGTGTGCTTTTAAGCAATCCGATCTCTTGCTATGTGCTTCCACCCTGTTATGTAGCTATGACTGTACCCCAGGAGTTAGTGTAAGGGGGTATTATTACAGTAGGTATGGTAGTCCTATGGGCACACTTGCAGACAGGCAACACAGAAAAGCAAGTTCATAATGAGACACTTACTTGGAAAAAGTTCCAACAAAACACACCTCGACTGGAGAGACCAAAAAAAAGTTACAAAGTATATAATCATTAAGGCCGGGAGACTCGCTTGTGTAAAACCAAGCTGGTTCAAGACTGAGAACAAATTGAGGAGCAAAGAGAGCTTCTACAGGAACACAAGATACAGATGAAATCAGTGACACGATGAGGGGCAGGAAACAGGACAGAAACAGGAGCTGATCAGACGTGATTGTTTAGAACATTCTGGAAAGCTTGTGAATCTTCTACTGAAATCAAGGTTTTCTCACTGCAGCCCTCTGGTGGTCACCCTGAGAATTGCCTGGAGCTGTATTATTGGGTTTTTCAGAAGCTATACACCAACCAGCCATAACATTACATCCACGGGCAGGTGAAGTGGATAACACTGATTATCTCATTACAATGATACCTGTCAAGGGTGCCATTATATATTATGCAAGTGAACAGGCAGTTCCTGAAGTTGATGTGTTGGAAACAGGAATAATGGGCAAGTATAAGGATCGGAGCGGCTTTGACAAGGGCCAAATTGTGATGGCTAGAAGACTGTGTCAGAGCTTCTCCAAATCAGCAGGACTAGTGGAGTGTTCCTGGTATGCAGTGGTCAGTACCTACCGAAAGTGGCCCAAGGAAGGCCAACCGGTGAACTGGCAATGGGGTCACGGGCGCCCGAGGCTCATTGATGCACTTGGGGTCCAGAAGGACAGGCAAGCTACCGTAGCACAAATTGATAAAAAAAAAAAAGGTTGGCTGGCTATGGTAGAAGGGTGTCAGAACACACCATGCATTGCAGCTTGCTGCATATGAGGCTGCAATGCCCACAGAACGGTCAAAGTGCCCATGCTGACTCCTGTCCACCGCCAAAAGCGCATACAATGGGAATGTGAGTGTCAGAACTGGACCAATGGAGCAATGGAAGAAGATGGCCTGGTCTGATGAGTCACATTTCCTGTTACATCATGTGGATGGCTGCGTGTGTGTGCGTCATTTACCTGGGGAAGAGATGGCACCTGGATGCTCTAATGGGAAGACAGCAAGTCGGAGGAGGCAGAGTGATGCTCTGGGCAATGTTCTCCTAGGAAACCTTGGGCCTTGGCATTCATGTGGATGTTACTCCGATTCATGCCACTTACCTAATCATTGCTGCAGACCAAGTACACCCCGTCGTGGCGGCAGTATTCCCTGACGGCGGTGGCCTCTTTCAGCAGGAAAACGAGTCATGCCACACTGCAAAAACTGTTCAGTAATGGTTTGAGGAACATGAAAAAGAGTTCAAGGTGTTGACTTGTGTGGGGATAAATCTATAAGGCTGAAATTGAGAGAATGATTCTATAAGGCCATAATTAATCAAAACAAGAACTGACT
>JAODLC010000065.1:11238181-11250831 GCA_026781145.1 Hippopotamyrus pictus
TGAATGTATGTCAGATGGTCGCTCCCTGATTGCAATCTGTCAGAGAATAAACTTGGACCTGCAACTTCTCCACGTCTGCTGTGAATCTCTGCTGATCAATGGACCCGGTGGAGACGGCGTACTCCAACACTTGGACAAAGAAGTCCAATCCATGAAGGCACCACCTCACAATTTACAGGACTTCACAGGTCTTGTGCCGTCCATGCCTTGAGCGGTCAGAGCTGTTTTGGTGGCACAAGGGGGACCCACACAGTATTAGGCAGGTGGTTTTGATGTTATGGCTGATCAATGTATTAGAACAGCAATCGTGCTACACACAAACATATACAGGCCCAAAGCATAAAGAATATTGACAAGGACCAGTATTCTTATAAATAACTGCCTTTCCACACATATGCAAACATACTCATATAACACTGGTTTACAAGGGTTTTGTTTCCTTTAAACTTTGTTGTGTGCCAGATGGATTTTGTGATGATGATGATAAGAAATAACTTTTCAGAAATGGTTAATTTTGTTGTATTTACTGTAAAATGTTTAAAACACTGGTATTTCACATAACACTGGTCAACAAAGAAGTTTTTCACAGAACAACTAAGGGATGTCACGTGCTTTTTAATGCTGATTTCAGAAATGTGCTCAGAATTTTGCGCTAACCAATAGTTTGTCAACAGTGATGTCATTTTAGGCTATATTGGCATTAGGCTTATTAGGAATGTATGGGCATATTTAAGAGTAATAAAAAAATATATATATTTTTATTTCTGAGCATTAAGGGACATTACAGAAGGGGGCAAGTCTGTTTTGCCAGAGTTCACAGGCTGTAACATGTTTGGACATGTTGAGACAGGATCCTGTTCTCTCTCTGATATGGAAAAATGTCAAGGCAGATGGAGTATGCTGCCCGACCACTTCTGGACCCTTAGGAAGGATGATCCAGAAAAAAAATTCACTATTACCTTTTAGATGAGTCACTGCCACCAATGCACATATACTGTAAATATAGGTATAGCGTAAGGTTTAATATATAACTTAATTTATATAACTCAAAATCGTTATGTGATAGATACATTCTGATTAGATATTTGAATTCAGCACAAACAATACGGTAAGATTCACCTTTGATTAGTGTAACAAAAAGACAATTTGTTGGCCAGTGATTAGCTTTTTTCAGTTAAAGTATTACTGGATGGTAGCAATCAACCTGAACAGTAGGAAACAGTAGGAAAAGGCAACAGAAAAAGGAAAAAAATCCAGGATTTGTTCGGTCTGCATTGCTTCCTGTTGCATTTGGTACATTTAAATAACACCGACTATGGTGCCTCAAATAATGATGGCATCATTTTTCAAACCTTCTTTAGGGGAATTCTACCCCCCCCCCCCATTCTCGAATCAGGGATGCAGAGCACAGGTTCTGCAGAACTGCAGTGCACCACCTACCAGGGAAACTTCAAGGACTTTCAGACTATCTGCAGGAAAAGGGGGCTTTCATCAAATACCTCTCCCCCCTCGCGGCAACTCGCACAGCCTCGGCAGTCCTTGTGTGTCACTGTGTGTATAGAAACCTCCCGTCAGCTCTGAGCGTATGATAAAAACCACTATCAACCCAAATGCCAGACCTGTCCACTAACTGCAAGAAAATCTGCAACCTGGTGTCATCCTTTCACTATTGAATGACGTAAATATGGACCCTGCCTTTCTCAAGCTGCCTGCTTTGTGCCGGCATTCAGTTTATATCTTTCATTAAGCAGTACAAAAACATTCTCATTTCTGTCGAGCCGCTTGTTGATTCCTCCTGCTGTGGATCTCTAACCTTACCCTAATCTTATTATGCCAAAGAGTGAAATATGTATGTCATTTAAGAAATTTCTGAAGTTTGCACATGCTAGTTTACATGACTAGGATCAGAGGTACACTATATTAATCCCACAGTATAAAAAATATTTTTAGGTGACTTGTTTATGTATGTTGGGTCCAGGCTCATGAGAAACTGTCCAGTTGGATGGATGGATGGATGGATGGATGGATTACAGTAATATTTTAACCAATTGCAGGTGCTGGAAACATGTTTTGATTTTTATGAGGTTATTTTGTTTTATCACACAATTCACCATAAAAGTTAATGTCAAAAAGACATTATTATATAGACGTTTTCATGCACCTGTGTAATGATCCAGAGCCGCCTTCTTGATTATAAACGGTAGATTTGATTTTAACAAAAAGTTCTGTCTAAAAACCTGCCTTGTCTCTGAAACTCGTCTGTCACGGCTGCAGTGTAAGAGCACAAGGTTAACAGCTGTCCTGCCCTGTTCTGACCTACACTAACCTCACTATTCAGCACTGACCCAATCACTGTACAGTAGCTACATTACTAGTCACTGCCTTCCTCATTCCATCCAGTAACACGTCTACCTGACATACAGACCTTCTCTGTGTTCATTTAAACCACTATATTGTACCTCATACTGATCCCACTGTCCCAGCACTACCTCATACTGCCCTAACAATAGCATAATTAAATAAAATATTTTACAGTGTCAAGTGTCTTTTTAGGAATAGCTGATGTATTTCAATGCCCCTCCATGTACCCAGGCTTTACTATATATATTTTTTTTATTTTTTGACAGACTTTTGCAGCAGGAGAAATGGACAATCAGACTATGTTGGTGCTCTGACAGTTGCATCGGTCCTGTCTTTGTTTTATGTGCATATACGTGCTAGTGAGATACGGCGTGTTACTCTGGGTGTACACGCACCTGTAATACTGTAATACTGAGCATGTTACTCTGGGTGTACACGGACCTGTAATACACCTGAGCATGTGACTCTCCCCGGTGCAGGTCGGCATCGTGCTCCACTACTCCACACTGTCTACCATGCTGTGGCTTGGTGTCACCGCACGGAATATTTACAAACAGGTGACCAAGACGTCCCACCAGACACAGGACGGAGACCCACCCCCAAACCCCAAGCAGCCCATGCTGAGGTAAGCAAAGAGCTTGAGGTCTTCCTGAGTGGAATTTCCTGACGAGCAGCAAATCACATGTTACTCAATCACGTGATTGAACACGTCTGTGCAAGCTGGAGCACATGTGTGCTTATGTGCCTCTTAAGCATGTGATTAACAGTGTTGGGGCATAGCTAACTACAATTAACGACGGTACAAACTTTACTTTTTCCAGAAGCTTATCAGTTTTAAAACATTGTAGCTTTTCCAGTAACTTTTTTTTTTTTTTTCCCCACAAATAGCGTTGTAGCATGGCAAAGCGCTACATTATTAAAAATACTACAGGTCATCGTTGACTTAAGACCTATGCAACTTATGACTGATCGATTTTACCAGCGTTCCGCGACTGGCAGCACGGGTGCTGCCCCGCGTCAATGTATGACAGCTTCCACCCCAGCTACAGGCAGCACGAGCACTCACACGAGACACTCCGCGATACTGTGCTCAGGCTACTGTGCTCAGGCTACTGTGCTCAGGCTACTGTTCGCAGGCTACTGTGCTCAGGCTACTGTGTTCAGGCTACTGTTCGCAGCTCTCACAGTACAGAATACCTGTATAATAATCGTATCTGTTTCTATGTTAGCAGCTTAAATGGTGATAAAAAGCTTATAACAACAATGAACTAAGAAAATTTCGATAAAAAGGTTAAAAGCACCAAAAAATTGACTTAAAGATGATGAAATTTTAATATACGGTACACTATACATTTTTTGTTTATGAAATTACACCAAAGAAGCTTTTTTGAAACCTTATGATTTGACATTATATTGTTAAAAAATATAGATTTTCACATTACTTTTAATACTATGTTTCACGTTTTAAAATTAATTCTCTTCGTCCTACAGCACAGATATTAAGTATTACCCGATGAAATAGCTTCAGTGTAATTAGCTACTTTTTCCCTGTAGCTTGTAGTGTAGCTAACTACTATATTAAAACAGTAGCTTGGTTGTAGTTTAGCTACTTTTAATCATAAGTAGGTTGTAGCTTGAAAAAACTTCCGTTTAAAAGTAGCATCCTCAACACTGGTGATGAATAAGTCTGTGATTGTGGCATTATTAAGGTAGCATTAGCTGAGTGATTTCTCCTAAGATGGAATTTATTGAGCAGCCAGGGGGATATCTGAAGTTTGCATTCAAGTACTAGCCTGGGATGAAAATTTGTCTGACTACCCAAACCACTTTCCCAGATATATAATTACCATTTTCCTTACCTTGCTGAGTCAAACCTGATGAGGTATGCAGTGTTTATAGATTCACTATACGGTACACTATGTATGCATGTAAATTTTAGCAATGCAAAGATTCAGCTATGATAATGATATCCTCTACCTGGCTGAGCTGTTTTCTAATTTAAAAAACCAATGATTGTTCAGTGGGGATCTTTTACCGAACTGTAGTGAAATGGGAATGATGTTCTTGAATTCGAGAGCTATTTTATCACTGCGGCAGAATATCTCATAGCTTTTTTTGCCATAGACTTACAAACCTTATTAAGGAATAGATGTTATTAGATACGTAATGCTGACAAAAATATGTGCTCTTTCATGGATCTTACATGATGATTAAATTAATCCAGTTAAAAGGATAACTGTTAAGGCTTTAAATGCATTTCCTGGAAAGATCTATTTGACTGCTGTCTTAACATGTTTAATACTTAAAAGGAATTTGGAAGCAAATTTTTAATATGTTCTCTATTTGCAGATTAAGTACATTTTGATCATCCACCTAAAGAAAACATGTTTCTTTTTCTCTTATGGAGGATTGTTTAGTCTTCGACATGATTGAAAAACCGTGAATGTTCCTCCCTGATTTGAATAGGAATTCAATTAAGTTTCTTATTTATCATTTCAGCTGCATCAGATTAAAGCTGAGTTCATTTTTGAGAATTCCACAATGGTTTAATAAGCCATATTAAGCATGGGAGATATACATTTTGGGGTGGCATGGTGGTACAGTGGTTAGCACTGGTGCCTCACACCGCTGGGACCAGGGTTCGAGTCTCTGCCTGAGTTACGTGTGTGTGTGTGTGTGGGGTTTACATGTTCTCCCCATGTCGTCATGGGGTTTCCTCCGGGTACTCCGGTTTCCCTCCCACAGTCCAAATACATGCTGAGGCTAATTGGAGTTACTAAATTGTGCATGTGTGTGTGTGAATGGTGTGTGTGTGAATGGTGTGTGAGTGAATGGTGTGTGAGTGAATGGTGTGTGATGCCTTGCGGTGGGCTGGCCCCCCATCCTGGGTTGTTCCCTGCCTCGGGCCCATAGCTTCCAGGATAGGCTCCAGACCCCCTGTGACCTAGAAGGATAAGCGGTTTGGAAAATGGATGGATAGTTAGAGCACTGTCTCACACCTTCTCACAGATGACTGTGGGTTCAAATACCAGCTTTACTCTGTATGTGGAGTCTGTATGTTCTCCACTATTTGTGTTGGTTTCCTTTTGCTGTCCAAAGACATAGGTAGGGGCACTGGTGTCTGGATTTTCATTAAGAATTGTGTGATGGGGTGCAGTAAAGCTGTGTGCTGTAGAGTACAGGGAGCTGGGAAGGTGTTCCTGAGGACCGGTTTCAGAAAACACTGCCCTAGAGAGCAAAAGTGATATTCCAGTGGAAATAGCTGCTAGTACACATATTTGCTCATTAATCACTCCTTCTCACTGTTCAACTTGTACGTGCGTACAGTGACTTATTGATAATGTGTCATTATTGTCCTCATCCTGAACATGTAGTGTCTCAAAGTGTTATTGTACTAATTGGGGTGTTTTTCTGTATTACAGAACAGGTCATGGTGTAATCAAGGCATAGTACAAGATCAATATGATGGTTCTTAAAATCCTGTGGTCCTGTGTGGTTGTTTTAGAGTGCTTTATAAATAAAGTTGGTATGATATGATATGATATGATATGATATGATATGATATGATGTGGTGTGGTGTGGTGTGGTGTGGTATGGCGTTGTATGGTATGGTGTGGTGTGGTGTGGTGTGGTATGGTATAGTATGGTATGGTATGGTATGGTAGGCATAGTGTGGTGTGGTGTGGTATGGTATGGTGTGGTGTGGTGTGGTGTGGTATGGTATGGTATGGTATGGTAGGCATAGTGTGGTGTGGTATGGTATGGTATGGTATGGTGTGGTGTGGTATGGTATGGTATGGTATGGTGTGGTGTGGTATGGTATGGTATGGTATGGTATGGTATGGTATGGTATGGTAGGCATAGTGTGGTGTGGTGTGGTGTGGTATGGTATGGTATGGTGTGGTGTGGTGTGGTATGGCGTGGTATGGTATGGTATGGTATGGTAGGCATAGTGTGGTGTGGTGTGGTATGGTATGGTGTGGTGTGGTGTGGTATGGTATGGTATAAAGTCAGATTGTCACAGCGTGGCCGGTCAGGCACAGGTGAAGGGATAACAGGATGTATATGCAGTACTAATGGTTTATTGGGCGATACAAGTACAAGTACACCTGAGGGACCCACAGACATGACAGCAGCGACTCGCGACAAATGCACAACCTGGCAGCCCAGGCCAAAGACCTTACATGTAAAGGGTAAGACACAGGTGCAACACATCAGGGCAACCAGGGCAACATAACTGACAACTAGCAGACGCGCTAAGGTACAACCTAGGTAAGCCTGTCACAAATAGTGTTGGTGTGTCTGGGGGCTTTGCAGATTGTGCCAGCAATGCATAGGTGTGGCAGTATTGGTGCAGTAGTATGATAAGTTTAAAATACAATATTTAAGCAAGATGGAAAGGAAAGTTGGTCATAGAAACCTGTTCCTAAACCAAGAAACTTAAACTCTAAGGTACTGTACTTTCAGAGAGAAGGTATTGTTTTTCTGCTTATTTATTTAATATAAACCATCTATAACTGATGCTGATATTCAGTATATTTGAACATGTGTCTTTTTCTGTACACATTTGTCTGCATTCCTCCTCTCAGAGGCAAAATTTGACAAAAAAAATATCTTCACACTAAAGATTAATATTTTATGTACTGAATTTTTTTTGCACATTACGTTCTGAAAATGACTCTCAGCATGTCTGTTTGAAGACTGTTCAACTGATCTGTACAAAATCTGGGATTTAAGAAGAAAGTCTTTATAGTAAAAGGTGCAGTCCCTTCCTGTTAATCAACATGTGGAGCTCTATAGTAATACTAACATTAAAGCTATAATGTTTCAGTTGAAAGAACCTTTGCAGTGTTTGACCTAATGTACTGGCATTAAAGAATTAATTTGATTCAAGGAGCCATATCCTTCATTATATTGGATTTCTTCTGTTTTTGAATTTTCAGGTTTATTCAAAAACACTTTCAGTGTGAAATCGTATGGCTGCAGAATCAGACTTCAGCATTTACACTTTTCTGAAGCATTTCCATCTCGCAATTATTCCTGTTAGAATAACATTTATAACACATGCGGTACCATACTTCGTGCATGCCGTGTCACAAACTGTAATGCAATGTTCTACTTGCTGGTAGGTTTACTTCACTGTACCTTTTATTTAAGTATGAATTTTCTTTGTTTATTGTATGTGATGTGCTAATCTGAGAAGATCATTGCTAGACTCCACAATTTTCCTCGCTAGAGGAAGGTACTGTGCAGGTGCTTTTTGGTTTATTGCCAATTCAAGTAATTTGATTTTCGAAAGCCATTTGTGGAAGCTCGTCGAAAGCGACGTGGTGACTACATCCCTAACGCTACAAAGACACAGTGTGAGGCACATTTAATTTCTTAATGTCTACGCCTGTCAGTGGCTTTCTTTCTTTTTTTTACATACTGAGTGACTCAGCATCATTTTCCTCCATTTAACTGTTGATGGTAGCGGAGATTCTTCCCCTCACATGCGACACAGCAAGTGCCTGAAGGAGTGATGGCTTACAGGCATATTCTGGTCTACCCTGTGGGGTCCTTTGCAGGGAAGTACCACAGGCCCATCGCATTATCTGCACGCTGCACTTTTTAAAATGAGATAACGTGGCTCCTGACAGAGCACTGATATGCCGTGATAGACTCTAATGCTTGTGGCTGAGGGACCCTGGCCAGGTCTTAGCTGTTAGTGGCAAATCAATTTCAGTCGCTGTGTGATGCACCCTCATTGGCCATCTCAGCCAGCCTCGCCCCTGGCACTGCTACAAGAGCGCTTGTTTGATGACGGCCCATAGTTCTGAAGACTCTGAAGACCTTCAGTTTATGCAGCAGTGTTACTCAGAGTTAAACTATTCGAGATGAATGGCACAGTACTCTGTCAAACATTTTCAAAGCTTTGCTGGAGCCTTTCAGATCTGCTATATTAGTACACGAACCTCCGAACAGACAAGCTAATGGTTTTATGAAGCGTTCATGGTATGTTTCTGCGTTAGAATGTACTTATTGGTCTGCGATTTTGCTTGTATTATACACAGACATGCAGGCAGGAGTCTCATAGTTGAGGCAATAAAGAAAGGAGGATTTTTAATTGATCTTCCCAACAGACTTTATTTAATACTCTTAACTAGTTCCTTTTGGTGTAATAGTGGCTGAACTCACAAATTGAAAGAAATTAAGGTTTATTTGTTCCTTTTTGGCCTTTGGAATTTTTTGTATTCAGTCAGCATTTTTTCTTGCTCAGTAGCTTTTTATTTTGCAGGAGGGAAAAAACAATTTAGTCACTATTCATGGAGCATCTGTGCTGTTTATGAATAATTTTTAAATTTTTTTTTTAAATGTCATAGACATAAACAGCTTAAAAAGACATCTGATTAAGAGATCATATGGAAAATCTTCAAAGCTTTATCATCAGCCACATAATCAGTAAAGGTCAGGTGATCACTTGAGGTCTTTCAATAATCTAAAGTCAAAAGTAGTAGACGGATCTTTTTCTAAGGCTCAGCAAAGGCCTATTTTTTATATCCATCTGTGAGATTCTGAAGGATTTTTTTGCAAAAAATTGGCAAATATGAGACCAAAGCAGAATGTCTCTGGGGTGTAGTAATTTTGTTTTCCTGGAGATGCTGAAAAGAAAAGCCAGAGATGAGGCTACTGCTCTTTATTTTGGTCTGAGTTGACCTTTCCTTTTTTTTCCGAGTCCTCCCCACATTCAAATGTTTGTGTTTTTTATAAGTTTGTGCAACTACATTTGCTTGTAGTTAATACTGTATGCAGGAAAATTAAATTAGTAAGGATGGTATACGCAGCCAAACGCCAGCGATTTATTTAACTGAATAGTGAGGGTAAGATGCTATATGACTGACCACTGACAATGTGATCACTCCGCTTGGATCTGACACACTAACAGGAGCCTTCTTTTGGGATAAGCCAGTTCAGTTAATGTTGTTGTCCGAATTTAAAAGCAACCTAATTTTACTGTTCTTTGTTTCAGAAGTTCTGTTTAATACTTGTTTGTGCATTTTAATGTTGAAGAAAGATATCGTGCAAGACATCATACCCTGCTATCGAAACCTGAGTTATTGTAGATATCCTAAGTTATCCTAAGGTCTTATTTATGGCTTTCCAGTTGACATTAGAGGGGAATCTCCCCACAAGCGACAAGATTGTTAATAGCTTGTTTTCCCACACAGAAGAACATCTTAATAGTAATTGAATTTTACAATGTGGAGTGAGAGATGTGCCAATGCAGCTTTCGCAGGGCATGCTGGGAAATGCTGACAATGCCACTGCTCAGCTGATTGAAACGCTCGTCTGTAAAGAGCCATTCACCCAGGGCTTATTCCTATGATGTTTCTTGTGGTGATATGGGGGTTACTTATCCTTAATGGCGGTCAAAGATGGGAGGTGGCACACACCCAGCGAGATATTTCTGTGAACAGCGGCGATCCAGAGTACACACACGAACTGAGGCACGGATAGACGCAGGCAAATTATCAAATTAACTTATTTCAACTAAACAAGCTCACATGCACAGCAAACAGATTTAATGTACTGTCACTGGTAGCAGTTACTCGATTATGTGGTTATGGGATTGTGAACTTGGGTTTTGTATAAGAAAAAGGCCATTCTGTCCTATCATCGTGCAGCATTAATAGCCAATAAGATGCAGCACTATCTAATCCCTGTTAAGTCCCCATCTTGTTATTAATTACATGTACAAACCACTTAATTCCCAATCACTGTCTATTTGTCTCTCCCTTCTTTCTCCTTCCTGTAGATTTTATTTAGTCAGTGGGGGAGTACCCTTCATCATCTGCGGAATCACAGCGGCCACGAATATCGACAACTATGGCAGCGGAGAGGAAGCGCCTTAGTAAGTCTTTGCTCAGACACATAATTCAAGGTCATTTCTTTATCAATCACAATAAATACCACACTTTAACTCTCCTTTTTGACTCTCAAGTAACATTTGCGGTCTCTGTGTGTAAAAATTGGCATGTTTTGAGTCACATTTAGTAGCAGATGGGACTTCTGTGTACTGCTGCTCCAGTTACTTATTTAATCGTCCAATGTATGATATTTGCAAGATTCTTTGATTGTTTATAAGCATCACTGCCAGTATGCGTATAGTAAATATGCTGGGTATTTCCACTATTTTGCCCGCTGTTATACGTGTGCGCCTCAGCATAGGACTGGGACTGACTGGAGCGCCTTTCTCTGCACAGCTGCTGGATGGCGTGGGAACCCAGCCTGGGAGCTTTTTACGGACCCGTGGCCTTCATCGTTTTGGTGACCTGCGTCTACTTCCTGTGCACCTTCCTTCAACTAAAACGGCACCCGGAGCGCAAGTATGAGCTGAGGGTCATGACAGTGGAGCAGCAGCGACTGGCCACGCCGGAGGTGGGTCACTGCCACGGCGGGGAGCCGGGGGCCACGTGCCCCGCAGGCCACCACCACACCTGCCCCAACGCCTCCATGCTGGCCAACGAGCACTCTTTCAAGGCCCAGCTGCGGGCTGCGGCCTTTACGCTCTTCCTCTTCCTCGCCACTTGGACCTTTGGCGCGTTGGCGGTCTCCCAGGGCTATATCCTGGACTTAGTATTCAGCTGCCTGTATGGGGCCTTCTCCGTCACCTTGGGGCTCTTCGTGCTCATCCACCACTGTGCCAAGCGTGACGACGTGTGGCACTGCTGGTGCTCCTGCTGCCCGTCCAGACGAGACGCCGACGCCTGCGGAAGTCTGGGCCGCGGCCGGCCCAAGGTCAACATCAACGGGGACGCCCAGGCCCAGGCTCACTGCCACCTAGCCCCTCCCTGCCTGGGTCACGCCCACGGCCACGCGGCCTCCTCGCACTGCAAACTGAGCAACCTACAGAGCCCCGTGGCTTGCCTGTCGCCGGCGGCGCCCTGCTGCTCCGTCCTGCACAGCCAGCAGCTCCTCGAGGACGAGCCGCACGTCCACCTGCATCGCTGCCTAAGGGGCAGGACTAAGCCGCGCCACTTCTCCCGCCACCGGGGCGGCGCCGGCGAGCGCGAGTACGCCTACCACATCTCGTCCAGCGTGGACGGCGGCAGCGTACACAGCTCGCACTCGGACAGCCCGCGCAGCAGCCGCGAGCACCCCCGCTGCCACACCTGTCACCGGCACATGTGCTGTGCCAAGGCGGACCTCTTCCCCACCTTGTGCCAGCCAGAGGGGGGCGATGCCGGGACCCCAGGGATTTATGCCTGCGGCAAGATGGCCGACGACGACCTCGTGCACCACGCCCATATGGAGATGCACTCGCGCAGACAATCATACCCACAGAACCCACCCAATCAGAACGGGATTCTCAAAAGCAGCTTGCATGAGGGCTTCCTGTACGCCTCTGACAGTACAGGTAATATACGCACTGGGCCTTGGAGAAATGAAACTACCGTGTAGTTGACGGACTATCAGTCCCTGGGCCCTTTAGGACAAAATTGCATTATAATGCTTTTCCTTTTTATATTACATTTCTCTCTGTTGAAATATTTTTTACTTCACAGGTATTTCCATGTCTCTTCGTTTCACAATATTTGAGAAAGGTCGGGGGGAGGGGGGGTGTCGTTTTTCTGTTAAAATTGATTAATGAGTGAAAGAAGACACACGAAGGAGCCAAAATCTTTTCTTTAAAGTATTTTTATAACTGTTAAGGAGCAAGCGTGCGTTGTGTTACGTGTGTCGTGCGTGTGCCGATGCATGAAAGTGGATGCATTCATGGCCGTGTGTGTAAATTATTCCGCATAGAAGAAGTTATTTAAAGTTTTCATTTTCTCCTGAGAGTATATTAAGTGGGCCTCGGTAGGCGTCAGTTTCCAACTGCAACTGCAGCACTCGGAGAGAACATCGGGATCCGTATATGACAAACACACCAGCAAATTAGTGACGTATGTATTTCACTATTCAAACGAGCATACAATATACTGTGAACAGTAACTAGATATGTCTTAGTAATTATTTCAAATGAATCTGCTTCCATGGAAGTGTTATGGTGGCCAATAAGATGTGCAAAACTAAACAGAGAAGCTGCCTGTTTAAAGAGCTGCCTTTTTCTATTGCAGGTTAATATCACATTATCCCGTCGATAAGACGTCTTCACATCCTTTCATCAGAGAGACACGTGTTTATTAGAATCACCTTAAAGCCGGGTGTTTGGATGATGGTCGTCTGCATGGCAAATGTCCTTCCACGGCACCTCACGGCGGTCAGGTCCTGCATCTTGCATGAACTGCAGCGTCGGGAGGCGGGAG
>JAODLC010000065.1:11260366-11270816 GCA_026781145.1 Hippopotamyrus pictus
GCTCTTAAGACACTGTTGCCATGTGTGGGCATTCATGATAGTGCAGCTCTTTGCAGTGGTGTCACTGGAGCATACCCAGGGGGCACAAAGCTAGGAACACTCCGGATTGGATGCTGCTACCTGTACATTATTCAGTCATATAAATGGGGCGGGGGGGTGCCCAATTGCTATTCCAGAGCTAAAATTTAAAAAGGATATCTCATTTATTTAGGCCTAACACAAGACCGCATGTCAAATAATCAGAACACTAGACATATCTATCCTTCGACTGTACATACTGCTCACTGACATTCTCACAGAATGCCACCACACCTTCTTATACCACACTGGACTCGATCACTGTAAGACTATGTAATGAACACCGTATAAATATAACTGCTTTATATGCTGGAGTAATTACTGGCTAAGCATATGGCTGTCTTCCAGTCTAGAGCATCATATTCTCTGTGAAGCTGTACAGTTTAAACAAGTTAAAGTACAAAATGCCCTTCTGTCAAAGTTAGCTCGAAACTGGGTAATGAAATATGTACCATACATTATTTAACTCGCTGAACTATATACTGTATCATCTGAAATATAACAACTGAACAATAAACAGGTGGTATTGTATACATTCAAAGACTTCCTATACCTTAACGGGAAAAAAACCTTGACTGGTATAGTGGTATTTTCTGATGGCACTGATTTTCATCATGTAAATCCATGAATTAATTAAACTCAATGGGTGTAAGAAGTCCAGTAATTTTACTATATCCCAGAGCTACTCAGAGCATGGCTAAGTACTTTAAATAAATGATCAGACAGATTCAGCAGAAAGATCTGTTAAATCAAAACTACTTCTAATGTATTATTTAACTGTGTAGAAATTATCAGTAACTAATAAAAGTACTTTCAACAGTGCTGCATGTTCTTGTTAATTTTCCCAGTTAGAATAGAATTTTAAGCTAAATTGAATTAAACGGTGCTCAGAGTTTCAATAAGATTGAATTGAGTGTGAAGTCACCTTTATCATAGTTTCTGAATATATTGTGACACTCCTGGTAATTCTACACCTTTAACAGATTCCTCACGCCTTGTTCCATACGGCCTGTTTCCCCGGCCATAAACTGAGCCTCGCTGGGCTGCTAACATGAAATCAAAGTCAAATGACCCAGTTCAAAAGTAATTTTAGAACAGCGAGCTTTAATATATTTATGTATTGTGCGTGAGAAACAAATCTTAGTGCATTGAAGAAAATCAGCTGGCAAAATGCATTAATTGAGTAAAACAAAATGATTAGTTATTATTGCCAGACACACACATTATGGACACATGGTAAGTTCACTTATGGGTTTCATGTCCACCGCGTATATTTTTATGTGAAATACTCAGTTAAAACTGCTTATGACTACATAGCATGCGTGTCATTAGATCTGATACAGCCCCAAGTATTTTAAGCCTAGCCCTGAGTACTTTACCCCTGATGTCACTCTTCCTTAAAAATAAAAAAAAAAAGCCAAAGCCCAGGTTAACTAGACATGGATTTTTTTTTACAACAGGTAGAATGTTCTACAGATACATAGAATAAGCTGACTATAACTTACATAATGTAAAATGGGTTTAACAAGTGCTGCAACGGGTTGGCATCCCATCCTGGGTTGTTCCCTGCATGGGTGCCAAGCCCTGATTAGATAATTTATACAAAATCGTGCATGAAACAGGAAAAAGAGGGAAAGAAAGAAAGAATGCCAGAAGACAGCAGAGGAGAGGAGTTAGTTGATAGATAGGATGTAAACTTTTGCATCACCTGTTAAAATATCAGACAACTAAGGTACATATTACATAATTCAGTTTACTAAATGGTTTGTATCATTTTTGTCAGAAGGGGAAAGGAATGCTCACAATTCTTCCTAAATTTTGACAGCGCAGCTTTGTCAGGTTTCAAAATTCACTGCAGAGGTAAAGTGATTGCACGGCCACGACAGTGTTAATCTTCAGCAAAAAAAAAAAAAAAAAAGACGGACTGCAAGCTGATGGCATGTACAGTGTGTCAGATATCTTGGGTAATACATTTTGTATCGTGGATAACGGCTCGCATAGCTGTACACAACGACACATTCATCCTCGTCACCGGAGGTAGGCGCTATTTTCGGCCACAATGGAAAAAGAGAAACGTTTTATATCTGCCAACAGGCAGGATTGTGCTATATTTCTGCATCTCTCTATGCAACATGAGCGAAGGGGTCTTCGTTGGACTGCTAAAAAAATGCGCTAGTGATTTTAAAACCAAAGACAAATCTTAGCCTTCTCTCCGTGAAGAAACACAGAACAAATGCTAGTTGTTTTGTTGTCTAAGTTTGTCGGCTATGGGGAGGAGTTGCTAACTGCAGTTATGTATCACGACTCCGCTGTCTCTGTGGAGGCGCGGCCAGTGTTGCCATGACAACATACAGTTAGCAAACTCTCCGTCTGTCTTATAAAAGGTACGTTAGACTGATGGCAGTTTGTTTCATATCGTTCAGTTCCGCATTATAAATTAGAATATAACGTTTTTTTTGTATGTGAGAAGTACTACAGGGCTACTAGTTAATGTCACATAATTAAGCGAAGAAGTAGAGAGAATGTTCTGAGAAAAAGTGCTCGGTGTCGGTTTTCGGTTCGTCGTCAGAGCCACATTTCTAGAGTCGCTCGGGAAAAACGACGAGAGGGCGAAAGTGTCTCCTTCGTTTGCGCAGAGACGGCGACGCTGCGCCATGGCACCGTTATCGGGATGTTGCTGAAGGCGAGGAAATAGTGCGTGAATGTGGATGCCATGGGTACTTTTGAAACTGCTGTGGCCGCGTATTATGAAGACGGGGAAGAGGAGGACGAGCGGTGTTTTGAATTTGAACCTCTTCCCACGCTCTTAGAAGACGAGGTAAGAGCCGTATGAGATTATAGACAAACGTCTCCGAGTATTATTCATGTAAATAAGGTTAAATAATAATAATTGTATCCGTTTTGTTGTACTATCACAAACTTTGTATCTTGAATTGTCGTTTGAAAATATAGCTGACCCTTTTTTCTGTGCAGTTCATGAACTTACATAATAACTTATACAATACATTCATCTATACTAAGCGAGGTACACAGTAACACGTTCGTCTTGTGGCAACTGGGAAAGTTGTGCTGTCCAAGCATTGTAATTAAATGTGCATGTTGATGGGTGTGTGTGTATAATGAGGGGTGGGTGGGGGCTTATGTGAGAGTGCCCTCTGTTGACTCCATTGTGATTGATTGTAGGACATATGTTCTTGTTTATTGGGTCATGGAATTTTCAGAAAATCAACCAAAGCTGACCATAGATATGCCTGCTAGGAATTGTTTTTGGCATAATTGCTAATAGATATTTTTATTATCTATCTTTCTTTTTTTTTTACTTTTCTTCCTCTGTCGTTTGTTTAAATATACCACCAGCTGTAATGCAATGTAAGTGTTCATTCTAAGCAAATTTATGGGCAACAAACACTTAAATCACTGGGGGGCAACAACGCTAGAACTTAGGAGGTAAACTGTTGGGTTTCCCACTGTGATACCATTTAAACCATCCTTATTTGCCCCACTTAAATATAAAATACAGCACAATTTACACAGGGACAAAAGACATGTTACATTTTATTAAAATGAAAAAGATGTATTAAAGGAATAAATGATAGCACATATCCTGAGAGTTTACTCTTAATTGTGTAAACAGATATGTCAGAATGCCAGCAGGCTCTCTCCTGGTATATGACACTTGTCAACACTTTTGTTCAAGTTCTTAAGTGGTATATTACCTTCTGTGTGTGTTTTAAGTTCTTTTCTGTGAGTATACTGTTGTCTTCAAAATGCAGCTGGAGCGTCAATTTTCTTTTCTTTTCTTTTTTTTTTTTACCTACATTCACATGACATTAACAGTATTAACCATGTCACTTTCCCAGTCGCCCACTCACTCATTTACTCTCTTACTTTCCCTCTTAAACTTTCACCAAAATCTTCTTCACTCCTACTCATACCGTTCTCTTTTCACCCATTTACACTTTACCTTGCCCACTCTTTCATATAGTCAATCACTGGTTCAGTGGCTCTCACTGTCTCTGCTTAGGTATTTTTTTTCTTGGAGAAATTGTACTTATTAGGGGCCATGGAAGCAAAAGCAATGTTATATAGGCCAACATTTTCTTTCAGAGAGAGAGAGGCTCCCTCTTTTTTGTTTTTGCCTCTCAGGGGAATATGTCAGTCTATTTGTGGATTAGCACAGCTGCTTTAAGTAACTATGCTTGATCTGGAGATTGGACTGAATAAGTGCAATGCTGCTTTGTGTGCCCTAGGACCGCAGCCTGTGTTGGGTGCAAAAGCAAAGCCCACAAACAGGAAGTGACAGGCGGATTGCAAGTGTTCTGGACAAGTGTGACTGGCCTTTTCTGTTCAGGGAACAGTGTGCCTCTGTTTAGACACACCCACTGACCAAGAGACCAGCAGCACTTTCAAACAAGGCACAATTGACTCGTGTGGGGGTCATGAAGAGCATCCATGGCCAGACTGAAGTCTCTGAGGAATCTGTGAAGCCTTGGAGTAAACTGAACCAAACTTTATGGGCGTGTTATGGATAGGTCACAGTTTAACCCAAGTCAGTTGCGATTGTGATATGCAAAATGTCTTTGCATGATTTTTCAGTCATCAATCAGTACTTATTAATGCATAGGAAAAGACCAGACCATCAATGGACTGATGAGGAGATAGATTAAGTTGGCTGCAGAGGGTGTTGAAATGCAAAGACAAAGAGATAGATAAGTATACAAGAGAAAATGGGGTTTGAATGTGTGTCAGAGGAGCTGGTGGAGCAAACAAAGGAACAAAAGTTCCCGATGAAATATGCACTGCAGTTGTACATCATGTCATAAATGATGGTCTTTCAACGAGAGAGGCTCGACATCAGTTCAAACAACTTTGTAGGTCAAGTGTGGCCTCAGTAAAAACAAAATGTAAAAACGAACAGGTAATGTATGGTCATGGAATAGCTTCCCTTACTATATTTAAAGCTGTAGTGGGTTTATAGTATTGAAAAATGAGTTCACTCTGGAGCAGAGAACAAATATTTACAGCTGAGTAGAAGGCAGCCATTGTGGATGTGAACTAGCTAACAGTGCAGCATGTTTGACAGAATTTCAAAAGGCATACGAAAGAATGTAGTGTGTGTGTTTTGGAACAATAATCTGATTTCCAAACATAAAAGCAAATGAAGTTCATGGTTGCAACCCAAAGGTTTGCATGCAGGGGCACCTTAGCTTTTCATTGCAACCCATTGTGACAGTTACCATTTTATGTCATTTTTCACCATCGCCATTTGTAAATATTGTAAATATAGTTGTTATCACTGAGTTTTCAAGTTTGATCATTTGATCATTTTTCTCAGTGAAAGTTCAGTGATTTATAGTAGACTAGTTTTGTAATAAGTTCGCTAATAAAGCTGCCTGAATGTTGAAAGTGGTCAACTCACTTGAGAAGGAACAATGCTGGTAAGGGAGGGTAATAGATCATTTCTTACAAAAAGAAAGGAGAGGAGAATTTACATGTAAGCAGCTGAGTAAAACAAGAAAAAAGGCCATTTTTGGTTATGCTGCCACCTGTTGCATATGCTTCCCTGATTTAAAAAAATCACCATTTGCAGAGCTTCACGTCTGTCTCCAAGTTATCACTGAAATACATGAAAGATGTAAAGAAAATGTTACAGTTGTGTTAACTGTTTTGTGGCTGAAGTACAGTACTTACATTTTTCAGTTCATTTATTTACTTGGAGGTGGACATTTGTTGTGGGAAAAGCTGGCATTTGGAATCAAATTCCTGTCTGTTGACTATGTCAGAACAAAGGAGTAACTATGATTCTCTATGCCATCAAATGCCAGCAGTTGAGATGCTAAGCTGCAAGACTTGGTGCTGTATGTATTTAAATATTGAATACAAAGACCCTCACTTAGACTGACTATTCAAAAATGAGCTCAGCTCCATTTTTGCCATATCCATAATCAAGTATTTATTTATTTATTTATTTATTTATTTATTTTCTAATGGCTGCCATGTTGAGGCATTCATGCAGCATATAAGGGTGCTCTAAACCAGTGTTTCACCATCCAGTTCTCGGGGACCCACAGCCGGCCCACGTTTTTGTTTCCTTCAAGCTCCCTCCCTCCCTACCAGGAGCTGGGAGGGAACAAAAACTTGGACTGTCTGTGGGTCCTCAAGAACTGGATTGGGAAACACTACTGTAAACCTAGACTGCATGAGGAATATGCTGTTCCTTCACGTATCTTTGGTCACCTAACAGAAGTGATTATGTAAAAATTAAATGCTTTTTATTTTTTGAAATGTTTGAGAAGTCAGTTTCCATCGGAATGCACAATGACCAGTTGGTCTTGCCCCATCTGAGCAGGCTTCCTTTTAAGAACATGCTGCTTTTGTTTATTCCTTAGGTTGACGCTATTATCTGAAACCACTTTGAAACAGCAGGGTTGTACATTTAAAGGTCTGATATTCACTGTAGCAGTTTAGGTTAAGTGTGTAGCTGTGGGGTTCATTCAGACACGTTGGATCATTGATGACCTCACCACACTCTGTCCCAGATAAGCCCCTACGCAGTACAGATTCATTTACATTACCCGTGGGAAGTTACTGTACGTACTGCATGGCAAACCTGAAAAACCATTACGTTATTCTGGGATAGATGAGGCATAATGCTGTGTGTGTGTGTGTGTGTGTGTGTGTATACTACAATATGTTTTTCTGCACAACAGGTACCTCTGAGTGTTGGTTTTTAAATGCAATGACGTGTGTTTTAATGCAGTTCATAATGCAGATACAATGTATTTAGGCATGATAATTTGTGTGTATATGTGTGTTGACAGGAGAATGTCTCTCTCGCGGACATCCTTTCTCTGCGGGACAGCTGCCTGTCGGAACAGGAAGTGTGGGCAGTGTGCTTGGAGTGTGTCCTCTCCTTGCGTAGCATTGCCCATTCACCACTCTTCCACACCCTCTGTATCACCCCAGACACTCTGGCCTTCAATGCCCACGGCAACGTCTGCTTCATGGAACATCTTAGTGGTGAGTTCTCTGTCTCGGTCTCTCTTTCAAGCAATGTCTTTTCTCCTTTCTCTGTTCTCACCCTCACCTTGCTGTTGATTTGTCAGTGACATACAATCCTCTTCTCTGTGTCTATGTTGCATTGATCAATGTACCGTCATTCTCTCTTCTCTCTGACTCATGAAGGAGCCCTATTCTCCCACTCGACCCTTTGGTGAATCACCACTGAATTTCCTCCCAGTGCATTACTGTGCTTCTTTACCAGCCAGAAACCGTTCTCGTGCCCCCACCCGACTTCTTCATCAACAAGTTAACATTTCTTCTTGTAAATGCTGTTACACTTTTGGTGCTTCATGCAGTGATGACCCATGCAAGGGTCATAGATTTCTTACTTATATACCATGAATCCTGTAATTTTCAATGTGGTTTTAAGTTTATTCCTCAACAACAGAAACCGGAGTGTCATATTGGCTCAGTTAAATTTTGCCAAGTCCTTGTTCATTGGTCAGAATGAGTAAAAAAAAACATTTAACTCAGATTTTGAGATTTAATTAATGTGTCCCAATCAGGGCTGGTATGGATCAGGTGGTCTGAGCCATCATGTGGATGTAGATCCTCCAGCTTATCCCCACCTACTCAGGAAATTCTGCAGTTTGTTACTACTAGTGTTATTGAAAGTATACCCCTAACTGAGTGATACCTCTGTCACCTTGGGTGGAGTGGTGGCTTTGAGGCTGGTTCAAATCCCGTGAATGCCAGGAGTGATTGCACTCTGTTGAGCCATTGAGCATGGCTGTTAACCTGCAATTGTTTCATCCTGGGTACGATGTTAACCTACATCTGCCCCTGCAAGCAGGTCCTCCAACTTTCATGGAAAATTTGGGAGTTGGTGGCAGGTTTGGCTCTCCGGCCATCAGAAAAAAACTTCACACTGTTCCATTCTACTCAAAGTAGTGTGGTGCTGAGGTATCACCTGGTGACTGGCTGCACTAGGGTTCTCATCCCTGAGATGGTTTATTGTGTAGTGGGTACAGCAATGTGCTGTATCAGCATGCGCTCCTAACTTCCTCCTTCCTCTGTCACCTTACAAACTCATGTTTCCTGTGGAACATGTGGAAACACGGGCCGGTTCTCAAAAGGCACCAAGTGAGAATCAACCCAGCACAAGCTCCGTGTTGGGGGAATGAATACACCTGTAAAGCGCAGTGATACAGCTGATGTGAAATGTCCGAGTGCAGTTACACTCTGATAACAGCACTCATAGAACACCAATTATCCAATCAAATTTCTTGATTGGGACTAACTGTTGTATAAAATAATAATAATTTAAGCACAATTTACTAACCAGATTCTTTTTATTTAATATATAGGCATAATTTTTATGTCAAATGCTCATATATTTTGTGTTGAGTCCATGTTTCTTGAACATATTTTTTCCAAGACATCAGTCCTTTTTGTCAGGCAAATAGTTTTTGAAGCAATGGAGATTCATAACCCGCTACTTTTTCCACTCTCCTGCCAGCATTATGAATACATGGAAGTGACCTTGCATTGTCAAATTATTATTTAGTCTTGTCACGTTAGCATTGACACTCTAAAGCAGGAGTCACCAACATGGTGCCCGTGGGCACCAGGATGCCCCCAAGGACCACATGAGTTGCCCAAGGACCTGTTCTAAAAATAACACAACTCACCAGTGAGCAGCATCTAAAATTTAATTTTATCCTATTGCTATTCTTCTTTAATCACATTTGCATTTATATAGATTTGAAAATGGCAATATCTAAAAAAAGCATTTAAAACATGTTTATTATACATGAAGTTTAGATAAGTTTAGGAGGGTTTGCTATTTGATAATCTGTAAGTGTTAAGATATTATATTTGTAATAAAGATAAAAGAAGATAGTATTCATTTACCTTTTGTTTATGAGCATTGTGTATTTGTTAATGGCACATCTGAATAATCTTATAGTAAATGAGGTTTTAATGCATATAAATGCCATCACCATATCTCATTCAGATTGAAAACCCTAACTAAGTTTATACATGCAATCAGCTGGACACCCTGTGTTTTGTTCTTTTCACTGTTTTCATATGAAAAGGCTATGTACCCATTAAAAATTCATAACCACAGAGGCATATTAATGAGTCATTTGCTGAAGTGAATAGTTAATTTAATGAGACAAAACAAGCAAATCATCACAACACAGAACGTTGTCTTCCTTTTAATTCTGTGTAATTGCTGCTTTTTAGCTACCTCTCAACTTTTACAACCTGTTAGTTGTTGTTATTGTAATATCCAGGTATTGTCATGAAATTGCTAGATGAATACTGTCTCAGAAAACCATGTCTTTCTGCTCTTACTGTTGACTTCAATGTCTCTGCTAATGACACTTTTATTCTTGCCCATAATAACCTTCAGACGTTTTGCCAGCCTGAACAGAGAGGACACAATAAATCCCGCACAGACAGACCAGACTCTAGCCTGACCTGTTTTATTTAGAAAATATTTTGTTAACAGTGCATCAAGAAGGAGGGATGGCCTAAATAAAGACCAGCACTACAGCATGAGATTTTAATTTTTGTAGTTCTCTGGAAATGTAGTTTTATGAAGGGTTAATTATACAAAAGTAATATGATGTACCTAGACTGGCCTGTATTTCACTTTAGTGGGGCGGTTCAAATTTGTTATTTTATTATTGTTCATGTTGTATATGTATATCTGCGTATTTGATGATCTGACTGAAAATTCCACTGCAGTCAACACAGGGAAACATAGGATAACAAAATAACAAGATAACAAAGAAGGTCAATAACAAATAACATGGGAAAATATAGAAAAAATAAATAAATGTGCAACTAACAACAACAACAACAATAATAAATAATAATAATAATAATAATTATTCGAAATCCACAGCAGTGTAAAAGCAGAAAGCTGTTAGTCAGGGTAATAAAATAAGAAAAAAATATTGTTTAACGTAGTGTATCCTAATAAACAGTAACTAAATTAACAAGATTTAATTTTTTGAAGAACATTTATGTTCTTCAAAAAGTTACTGGAATCTTCTTGGATGGCTTGATGAATACCGCTTCTATTCCCAAACCTCTCCTCAGGGGCACCCCTGCTGTTCGATGTCAAGTCAACAAGTACATGGGTGTATTGCACAGGTCCTGCAAATAGTAGGGTGACTTTCAGAGAGGTTTTGAAATTGCTAATCTAACACACTTTGTCAGACATAATCTTACATCAGCATAAAGCACCCGCACAGCACTATGTATTTCTAGTAAACTGCATAAATATACACTCACCTAAAGGATTATTAGGAACACCTGTTCAATTTCTCATTAATGCAATTATCTAATCAACCAA
>JAODLC010000065.1:11275573-11297060 GCA_026781145.1 Hippopotamyrus pictus
GAAACAATGAAGTGTCATAAAGTGCTTCCTGAATAAACAACTTATATATATATACAAAATGCAATTTTGCTATGGCCACTAACTCAGTATTTGCTGATATACGGTTTTGTTTTGTGCCCTTTAATAAGTTGATTTTCTCTATTCTGCCATCTCTTGGCTCATCTTACTTTAGATTTTGTCATTCTCATAATTTACCAGCACATAAAGTTCATAAGGTTGCAAAATAACATAAACAAATAAGGATTATTTTGATTTTATAAAAAATTGGAAGGCAATCTATTAAACATAACTTTGCTGTTTTGATGTTTATTTTATAAAAATATTTTTATAATAAAATTTATTGTAAAATAAACTTTTCCCTTTATTTCATCATTTTGAATTTGATATCATTCTCTGGCATCCACCACATGCATATTCAGCATGTACTTCTGCCTTGAAATGGGTGCAGTCCTTGATGCACTTCGTGAATATTATAGGTAGGAATGGTTACAATCTCACTAATGAGGTGATTTTGGATTGGCTAACCAAGATATCTTAAAAAGCTATCCTATCAGCTGCAGAATTGTGATACTTTTTACATAACCAGTCTACAGTCTGGACACTTAACTGCTTTTAACACTATTTTATCTGTGTTTTAGGCTATGGGGCATTGAAGTAATGTATATCAAATACTGCAACGACACAGAAAAGTATTCAACATAAATTTTTCTCTGACCTTAAAATAGACCCCTTTTGCTTCGATGACAGCATTGCAGACTCTTGGCATTCTTTCAGCCAGCTTCCAGATGTAGCCACCTAGAATGCTTCTCCAACAGTCCTGGAGGAGTTTCCACAAGTTCTGGGCACAAGTTGGCTACTTTGCTCTTACTGTTCAATCCAACTCATCCCAAACCAGCTCTATAGAAAAACAAATGACTTTCAGTAGGTCTGTCTAGACTTCTGAGTAATACTGTATGTTTGGTAAATTATATGAAAAAATGAACTTAAACTTTGGTTTTGGCCATGAACTCAGCATAAAAGTCAGCATTCTGTTTTCTGAACCACTTAGGGAGTTTTTAATGCTGTCTTTCATTTGTTAGGCAATTATAAGTTTTTTCCATTAAGTGAGGGATCATTTCTGGTTCAGAGCAATAAATAAACTGCAGAACTGTTGCAGAACAAAGTAGTGATAAATGTCAGGGGAAGCAATCAATTACTGTTTACATTATAAAGGTTGAGGCATGCAGATTATTCTTAAGACTTAAGGTTATTCCTTCCATATGTTCCATCATGCAGCAGTGATGTGGGATACTGTCGATTTCATATTGACCAAACATGCTATGGTTGAGTTCAACTATGGAATAAAGTTAAATATACTTTCCCATTTAAGCTTCTGACTTCTTGTGTATTTTTCATCGTAAAAGCCGAGATGTTCAAGCAGATTTTGAAGCTTGTTCAATTAATGCTGCCATACATCGTTGTTGAAAAGCTCAGCTAGCTTGCCAAATAGAACATTTTGTTTAGAATGCATTGTAATGAAATTACATGCAGTGAGTGCATTTTTGGGATCTCGTTATTATGTAAAGTATCAGAATATTCTTGGCATAGGTGGTTCAGTGTTGGAAAAGGTCTGTGCCATGTTTCATTGCCATAAAACACCCTGGCATGTTTGCAGTCGTTGGCAGAGTCGGAAGGATAGGAAACACAGATAGACGGGTGAAACAGTCATGGTTTTATTGTTCCTTGGCACAGGACATCTTTACCAAACTAAGTAAATCAAAGTATGGACCAGTTGCACTGACTATCTTGACACAACATTTAAACATTACAGTAAATACAAAGAAATACATTCACTTTAGCTGGGAGAAAACACTGAACTTTTGTTCTGGGCATCTTACGACATATTTTAAGGAAATAAGCTTTTCTTAATGTGGCCATAAACCTCCAAACATCCCCCATCACATCTCAAAACCTTATTATAGTGTCCTGCAAGTGAAATATAAAAATAATAATAATAAAACAAGTGCCCCAGTTATGTGAACTATATATTAAAATAATTTGCAGGTAAACAATCACCTGCATTTAAATGTATTCTTTGTCAAATTATTATTATCCATCTATCTATCTTCAAACGGCTTATTCAGTACAGGGTCACAGTGAACCTGGAGCCTGTCCCAGGAACCTGAACCTTGCCAAGACAACAGCTAAAAAACACTGTTCTGAAGCAGCATCTTGCACACATCTCACCAGAGACATTTTCATTGGGTACTGGCTCCACTTGCTGTCCCAGTTTGGTGCATGTGCTGTTCAAAATAGTGTAGCATAATGTTACAGGTTATTTTTTGAGCGGTGCTCATTTTTTCTTCTTGTATATTGTCATATGGTTCCTTGAAGATGCAGTACTCCTTGAGCATTTGAAACTGTAATAGTAGAATTATTACTGAAGCTGTGAAAAGTTGCTGCTCTGTTACAGAAACATTGAAGAAGTGTCGTACTTTGAATGGGCTAGTCTATATACTGTTTTGGTTCTGTATCACTAGCAAATACCCTTCAGGAGGATTTTGTCCTCGTATTTGATCTCAGTATTCTAGCATTCAGTGGATAGCATTCAGGCCTCAGAGCTTGTGCATTTGGTTCCCATCCCGCGTTTTTGTGTTTTGAGGTTCCTTTGATGTGTGTTTAGGCTTCTTCCTGGTTTCCTTCAACAGTCTGTTGATGTGTCTAAATGGTGTTTTGTATGTGAGTATGTGTCCTGCCTTCCTATAATATGTGTCCGGCTCACTGTGACCTTGTAATAGGTAAGTGGCTATGGAAGAAGAAGAGATGGATTCTAGCTATGTATGAACTCAGTACCAAGAATGTCACCTGTTAGCCATAGGGCTAGGTTTAAAAAAAATCAATTTTACAGTCTATGACCTTTTCCAGAGGAGGTGTGCAGCTTTAACCCCGTTAGTCTCGCGCACCCAGCATCATGCAACATGATCTGGTACACAAAAATGTATAAAAATATGGCAGAAGTTACTCCACTGAAGGTACTGTCAAGCCTAAAGGCCTATGTCTGGAGGTTTGTCAGATTTCATAAATATGAAGACAGTAATTGAATTGGACAAAAGCAAAGTTGTGTCTGTAAGATGTGCAAAATGGAGGTGAAATATTGTGGAAGCATGACAAATCCTATAAAACCATTAAGTTATCATCCAGATGCACAATCTGATCCGAAATTTTTTGGTCAGATTAAATAAAAAGTTCATTAATGCAACAGCTTTGAGGTCAATTCTTAATGCACATGTTAATATTGTTAACAATGCACCAGATTAGATGGTTCCTTGTACAATTTACAGCATTAGTTCTTTGAGAAAATCTTTCCTATCTAAGCAAATTTGGAAATTTGAAATATCTCTAATCAGTTCAATATTGAATCAAATCAAATCAAAAATCAAATCAGTTCCGGACCTTGTGAATTGATTCAGGATATCAGTGGCGATATCCATCTCTAGTTGCATCAGTGCACCAATGCATCAGTGTATGCAGCAAAACACTGGAGTGAGTGTCAATTTATGATAAGGCTCTCAGTTTCAGATCATAATATATTTAGGCTGTATTGTGCTGAGAATATTGAGTATTCTTTGGTGATCAGCATAGACCTTGATGCTGGATGTCATATGATGGTCAGGTAAATGTACTGGGGTCCTTCAAATAAGACAGCTTCGGCTGTGTCTTTGGCTTTCTCTAGGGACACGTGTTCTCTCTCGGGACCACTCTGGCAGTCTCCCTCGATTTTGTCATTGAGCCAGAATTACAACCAGAGCTTGGCCCAGAGGTTAAAAGACTACTGGATCGGATGCAGCAGGAGAGACCAGAAGATAGACCAAGCGTTCAGGTGAGGAGCTCACCACCATAGACTGCAATAAGTAGTGTTTGCCAAGGGCTGTTGCAAATACTGATATTTCAAGAGTAGTGTAGCAGATGGCCAGTGTTGGATTATATTTTAATAAAGGCATTTAAGAAATGAGAGTAACTGTACAATTATGGAAATTCACTAATTTATTAGACATATTATGCCTTCATATTTTCACTATAATCAACAGGCGTGAGTTTCCCAAAGCCTTCTTAATGCTATGTCATTTATAAGTTCGATATTTTAATATAGAAATTATGAACGAAAGGCTTCAGGAAATTTACCCCAGGTCTGTAACAAAGTATTATGAACATTTGAGTTATTCTTAACTAGAGCTGTCACAATTATTCGATTAAAGTCCAGTACTTTATTAAAAAGCATCGATTAAAATTTTCCTTCTCGATTACTCGGCGATATGGTGGATGGTAGACCGCACATGCAGAATGAGGGTCAAAATAAAGAGAGAAAACATCACTTGTGTGGAAGCACTTAATATTAAAAGGGAATGAGAATGCAGTTGTCCATCAGTATTGCAAAGCAGAACGTGAATTTCACCACAGTATGACTGTAAAGCAGATATATCTTATAGACATTCAGGTTTTTGGTTGCTATGATATGAACATCGCACATCATGCCAGCCTAGTGGCATACTGGGTAGTGCTGTTGCCACACACCACCGCTTTGTGTGTGGGGGTGCCTCTTCGATGTCCTTATACTGTCAAAAACAAAGTGAAGTGAATTGGAGTGCCTAAATTGACCGTATGACTGAGTGTGCACCCTGCAATGTGTGGTTGGTTCCTTTCTTGCACCAGTTGTAATGTACATATTATTATATTATATTATATAAACAATTACTCGACGAATCAGTAGATTATTCAGTTATTAACATAATCAATTGTGACAGCCCTATTACCAAAATGTTCAAATAAATATACAAGCGAATTGCCAAAATAAAATAGGGAGACAGCCTGGTTTCTTAACCATTTTTTGTGGCTACTTTTATTCAACCTACCCCTAATACTGACTTCATCTTTTGCTTTGTGAGTGTGAACTTAACTGTTTTACAAGTTTGTTTATCAAGCTGTAATGAATCCCTTACTTGCCCCATACAACATTAATGTTTACCTAATATAAAGCATGTAAATTTCCCTATAATGTAAGGCTAAAAACTACGAGTACTTTGTATAATGTTGATCATTTAGTGATGTAATCATTATTACAATATTATACTACTGTTTCATCTCAGGTATCAAACTTGTCTTTCTTATAAACCAAATCAATTATAAGACAATTGTGACATGCAAGTGTATATTTCCAACATAAACAACAAGTTAATTATTAATGTAAGATGTATAGAAAAGTCATTTAATATGGTTGCCTTTGCCTTTTTGTAGTGACACTATATACTGAAATCCAGTGCAATCTTTCCACAGAACATCGTCACGCTGGCAAAGGTAAAGCTAAGGAATGTGTCCTCTTTGTGCATCTGTCGGAAGTTGTCTGCCATTGGCCGACGTGTCCTGTCAATCGAATCTGTAGGAACATTTCAAGGTATGTCTGTTCTTTTCTCATTTGTTTAAAAAAACACCCGTAAAAGATGATACAGAAGTGATCTTATGACCATGATAATAAAAAAATCCCATACTGAAGTGACAGTTGAATTTTGTCTGTTGTGGAAAGTCATAACCTGTTGAAAAACCAAAACAACATAATGTTAATTTGCAGATGGCTTGGAAACATCTTGTGGAATTCATGAACAACAACTGAAAGCCAAGAGGCAGTTTCACGAACAGAATCCGGTTAGTGGTTTGTCCAGCATAGAGGACCTTAGTCCTGATCTGAGCAACACTGAGCACATCGTCCGACCAGAGAGAGAGGAGCGTATGTTTGATTCGCGCTTGGACAGCAGGTCCCAGAACAGTTCCCCCGTCAGGAGGCGCATACAGGAACGGAGTGGGAGGACCAGAGGAGTGCTCAACCGCTCCAGTTCCGTCCCTGATTCCAACAATCCGCCGCCAATCCAGCCTCAACTGGTTGACCTGAATGCAACTGTAACTGACCTTACGGAAATAGGCTCAGAGGAATTTCCTGTCAATGTGATCATCAAGAGTATGATGGCTCGCAAGAGCAGACACAGCCATCTTTCGGACCGTGATGAACATGATTGTTCAGCGAAAGATGGGTGTGGTGAGACCGAGGGGTTGCTGGGATTTTCTCCGGATAAGAACCACAACATCCCCCAATCATTCCCTGGCTGTGCACAGGATCCAGAAAGTGCCCTCTTGAACAGAATTTTCAATGGGAATGCCCCTACTGAGTCTGTGTATAATGAGACCTCAGTAAAGAGCATACTCTACACCAGCAATCACATGACCAAAAGCATGCTGTGCCTCAATGAAGAAACTCAGGATGAAGTAAGTATCCAAGTATAATATTAATTATTTATCATCAGCAGTAATGTAGTGATATAATTATTAGTATTATATTACTGTTGTGTTATACTGATATAGTAATACATTTTTATTTTTTTGTGTTTAGGCTAATGTAGTTAAAATAACTCCTTCACATCAACAGGATGTTTTGTTTGAAAGCTGAGATTCGGACTATGC
Organism: Hippopotamyrus pictus; assembly: GCA_026781145.1. Taxonomy (NCBI): domain Eukaryota; kingdom Metazoa; phylum Chordata; class Actinopteri; order Osteoglossiformes; family Mormyridae; genus Hippopotamyrus; species Hippopotamyrus pictus. The sequence continues at coordinate 11,282,060 of JAODLC010000065.1, forward strand.
TTTTCTGAAAAGAATTTCTCGGTCAGCGGTGGTGTATCTGGAGTGAATTACGAGTTGTATGTTTTTATGTGTGCCTGTGTGTGGGTGTCTTCCAGTGGATCTCCCTGAAGGAGCTGCTCTCTCATAGCTATCAGCCTTTGTCAGTGAACGAGCTCTGGGGCCTGTGTTACATATGTCTGTCTACACTGCAGACTTACATTGACTACCCAGGTGGGGTCTTTCTCCTGGCTCACAAGAAAGCTATCTAAACACTGCCCAATGCCAGCCATGCTTCTTTTGTTTATTTAACAGCATTAGAAAATGCAAGCACAAAAACATTGTTCGTAATATACTATTGCCGTTACATGTTAGCTAAGTAAACATGTTCTTTCTTCTTTATTTTTGTCTTTAATGAATATTATGACTAATAGCTGTAGAAATGTGATTTTAGGTGCCATGAAAGTCCTTGTATCAAAGTAGTATGGTTATTGTTCAGACAGCTTAGATGTTCTTATCACAACCTATGAAGGTTCACACCCCACAGGGGGCTTTCTGGTTAAATAAGAGATAATACCTTAAATGTGTAATTTGTAAATAATTCTTTGTGTTCTGGATGCAAATATGTGCTATTTTTTGTTCTGTGTGCACAGCCTATTTATGCCTGGAATCTGTTTACATCAGCTGTGAAGGGGAGATGCTGTTCCTGAAAACTAAAAACACAGGTGCAATTGCTGTCTCCAGGCTTCAGTCATTATTGTGTAACATTTCTGCTGTAGCATTTATTGTGTAAGAGAGCTGGGATGTGCCTCAGTACAGTAATTTGCAGTTGTCTCCCAAAAAAAACCTTGTTTAGTTATGTAAGTATATATTATTTATTTCACATAACTTTTAGATGCTTATTACTTTTTCGGTGAGGGTTGTTTTCAGAAGCGTGACATTATGGTTTTTAGAGCCCCATCTGTCTTTCATTTGCCTGTTTAGGATCCTGTGATACCTTTTATCTGGCACCAGAATTCCAAGAACATGGAATTGTTACAGAAAAGGTTAATCCTGCATGAGTTATAGTTTATTTTCCTTAGTCTTTATATTACATTTTATTACCAATATATGGCTTGGTGAATATATGGCTTTGGTGAATATTTTTTTGTTTTTGAACAGGCCTGCGTTTACGGGGTTGCAGCTATCCTTTGGTCCACGGCCAAATTCAACTTATCACCCAACCAAAAATTAGCAATGCCAAGAAAACTGAAAAGACTGCTACTGGAAATGGCAAAGAGAACTCCTATTGAGAGGCCATCAATTGTGGCAGCAAAAAAGGTATGAGTACTTGACCCCACAATTATTCAATCCTGAAGGCAGAATCAGCATACATGTTTAGTCATTTGTAAGTAGTCAGTATGTTATTATAATCCTCTTTGAAAATTAATGAAAATGAAAGTCATTGAAAGGATAGTGTGTAAATCCTCCTCCCATTAATGTTTTTTAATGGAACTTAATCAGTTATGTGTGAATGATGTGCTTTATTTTCTTCACAAAAGTGTTGAGATTATATGTGTCTCACTATTAACCATTTTGATTTCTTGTGTCTTATACTGTCATGGCTCTGTTTGCATTACCCATGAATCACAGCCTGTGTGCTCAGGTACTTCATAGAGCTGTTCTGATTACCTACATGCCTCGCTCCTTTACAGACCTGTCGGGATTACCTGCTACGCCAGCGTACCACTCCTGAGGAAGTTTGGGCAAAGTTAATCAACAGGCTTTGCAAGGTTGGCTTTGTGTATTATTTTCTGCCATTTAGCCTATAATCCATTTGAGCAGCACATTTCAGCTATACTGGCTCACTTGTATGCCAGGACATTTTCTTTTCAGTGTTGATATCTGGATTAAATTAAGACAAGTATGTCAGACTGCAATGTACAGTTGAAATAGTTGAGAATATTTGTCATTGAAGGAAGGCAAGACCATATTGAAACACTTCTACAGTGGGAAACATTACTGAAATTTGTGTTAAAGCCAGTTTCGTGTAGGATTTCATTTTTATCTGCCAATTTGCCTCAAATAATTTTGTCTCTGGAGTAACTAGAGACAAGACCAGCTGTTCTCCCTGTATAGTGATGCACTGCCCTCTTTTGTCTGATCAGGGAAATGTTTCTAAGATAAGGAAATAATGTATATAGACTGAATGATGTTCGTCTTGTATTTTGCAACCACAGTCAGACCACTGGAATAAGAATATAGGTTCTCCAAAGATTTTGGACACTAAGAAAAGGTCTGATATAAAAGTGTCTTCAAACAGCAAGATGGGTATGTTTCTTTGATTAAAATTTCACCTGTGGCCTGGACTACAAAGCGGGGTTACTGGCTTATCGGAGTAACTTGTCAGATTTAAGGTACCACAATATAAATGGACTTCATATTCTTTCACTTATGTTTTGCCCAGACTACCTTAAATCCGACATACAAGTCAGTAACCCCGCTTCGCAGTACGGGCCCCAGGTCAGTGTACCCTTCTGGTATGACTGCATTATTTTATGAAGACTAATTTAAGAATTCATGAGTAAGTTTACTGAATTGTGTTTTTAGATGTAATTTGCAGGTGCATATGCTCACTTTAAGTTGATAAATGGGGCTGATGATTCATAGTAATTGATTTTGCTGCATGAAAGGTGTCATTGTATTTTTGGTTGTTATTTACTTGTGACTACGCAGGGTTTGCACCTATGACTGGAAGGGACAAGCTGTCTCCTGTCCAGGGACCTATCCCAAAGCAATACTGTGCCACCACAGCCTCCTCTCTCCCCGATGCCTTCACATCTTCTGCCACGCATTTCAAACCCATTGTACTTGCCCAAGATGGAACTACTACAAGGGAGACCCTGACCCAGGAAGGAACCGGGGGGTAAACATTTCTCAATATTAGTATTAATCGGAGCAGAAAGCTTAGAGCTATGATGTTAACTCATCCGACATAGTTTTTTATTCTTTCTGTTACCGGCTTAGGCACCGTGCCTGAAATATTGTGATGTAATATTAAGCATCGGTAGTAAATTAAGACATTGAGGATGAGAAAATTCAGACAATGTATATAATCAATACAAAAAAAAATTTTAGACATGAATAGATAGATTCATAAAGAGATGTGCAAAGAGATTAACAATGTACTTAGGCATACAAATATTTTCAAACATTATAGAACATTAAATTAGGCTCATTGATAGGTACTGGTGTAAACTGCATTCAAATTTTAACTTGTGATGTAAACTAAAAATCTAGACATTTCAACACTTTTCAGTCTTCATTTGCAATCTGCACTTGCAATTTATCAATCTGCATTTTTTACAGGAAAAGTGAGAATGGCAGTAACAATCATCTGAAAGCCAAACCAGAACACAAAGACAATGCACTTATGGAGTGTGTGCCACGGGTTCCAAAGGAAGATGCCATTTATCTTGGTTCCCAGGAGAGTGTTTGTTTACCAGAATCATCCACTTCCTCCAGTGGAAAGATGTTAGTCAACAGCCCATCACTGACAACAGCGCAAGATACTGAATGCGAGGGCCAGACTCTTCCTCATCACTGCAGCAGTACATCTGCTTTCTCCACCAATCAGGTCACTGGCAGCATGTACAACAGCTACCTCCTGAGGCAAGACCCCAAAACGGGGCTGCTGACATTGTTCCCTGTGCACATTGCTGCCCCAGAGCCCATTCCTGGTCTGAACATCAACATGCCCCCACTATCAGCCGTAGCTAGTGAGCTCACCTTGAGCTCTGCGGATCTGGGGGCACCTAAGACATCAGCGCGAAGCTGGAGGTCACCTGCTGCACAGAATGCTGAAGCATCTCTCACACCGCTGGCTTCACCACAGATGGACAGGGTCCCGAAGCACAAGGACTCTGGGGGAGAAGGTGGCAGAGGACAGTCCCTAAGAAGTTTGGCTCAGTCTCCTGCAGAACAGCCTCTTTCAACCCAGGTCCATCCCTCTCTACAGGCGGTCATGAACCTCATTAGAGCAGAGTTTGGCTTCGACAGCTATCTGGAAAATGGAGCAGAGGACCTCAAAATGGGTTAATGTCATGTCATCTGGAAAGTTTTTGTATTCTGCTAACATTATGAAGTCATAAATACCAGAATGATTGTATCACCCTTCTCTAGTTATTTCTCGTAGATAAAGTACAGTCAGAATGGGGCTAGTTAGAGGTTGTTAATCACGTTTGTTTTCATTGCATTTGGATGCTAATATTTCCTACCTGCGTTTAGTTTTTATAACCTGGAAGGATAAATATTATCTCAGTGTAATTCCAGTTACGAAAAAATAGTCCCAGATTTGTTTGAACTGTATTTTTTCAGTGATTTAATTTGCTTTTTTTGTCTATTACAAGGGGAGTATATATTCTCTCTAAGAGACCTCCAGTATGATACGTTTTGCAGTGCTGTTTCTGAAAAATTTTTGGATTTCTGCTGGAACGAGAAATTACTAGAAGCACTTTACAACGTGGTGAATGGAAAGCAGACATCTTTGTAAGTATGCATTTTCTGTAGAATATATTAAGTCAGTAACAGTGTTGCCCCTTCAAGAATTTTCTTCAATTTCATATGCATTGGCATTGTTTTGTTATAAACATTATATAGTGGATTACCTTGGAATTTACATAGGTTTAGCCGAAAGTGTATTTTACCCTTTACTTAACCTGCTTTGCCTGTGTGGCTGAGTGGTTTTAGAGCTGCATGTGTACTACATTGACTAATTAATTCATTGAACTCAGTAAAATACAGGACCTTGGCCCAAGGACAAAAGACAGTTGTGAGTTTTTCAAGTGGAATGTGGAATGTTTTGCGGCAACACATTTCTGGAATGCAGTGCATTTGATGTGACTGAATGAACTGTTTTTCCATGGTGCTACACAGGTCTGCTCGGAGCTCTACAATCCAACCTGTCTCTAATGTTCAACCCTCATCAAAGGTACCAGAAAGGGCAGCCACCTCACCCCAGGGTGGAGAGCGTAGCAATGCAGTGCAAGCATGGGAGCCAAATCACATGAGCTCAGACAGAGACAACCATGCAAACACAGGAAAGATTCTCAGAAGGTCGCTCAGTGCACCTGAGCCCCAATCTACCTGTGCAACTCTAGAAAAACCAGAGGAACTTCATCAAGATGTCAACATAGGTTAGAGACTTCTGTCAGAAATACAGTTTAGTTTTCTTTTTAAATAAGCATTTAAAGGCTGTTTCCAGACTTATTTCAATCTGAGAATTTGATACTTTCACAGAATATCAGTGACCTGTAACAGATATTTTTTTCATTTTTGGTCTGTTGTACAACCTTGCTTTAAATTACATTATAATAATGCATGAATATTACATTTGGTGTATTGTTTATTAGTTATATCTAAATGTTTTTTGTTGTAATTTTTGTTTGATATATAAATCAATATTTTGTACATGTGCTGTGTATAAGAGTCCAAATTTAAATGGTGAAGGACCAAGTTATGACAGGCACTGTGCATTGAGGACAGTCAGAAGCAAGCTGAGGTCATGATGCTTCCCTCAGCAGGAGATAGTTGCCATAGAAACAGACAGCAGAGACAGAAAAGTTCCTGTCCTGCTTTGCACACACACAGAACTATTGAAGGCCAGCAGCGAGTTTTTATATCTGAAATTGTTTTTCTTCGTTCAGCTATAGGCAATACTTCTCCATCTGCTCCTGTGGAAGGAATGAAAGGTGGAGAAGTGACCACAGGAGACACAGACTTCAATGAAAATTCTGTGGGTGTCGCTGATGAAATTCCCCCCAACACTGAGCCCTCATGGTGGATGGGAGGGGCAGAGGGAGACCTGAGGAGGGGCTGTCATGACCAGCGGAGTCTGGACTTCTCAGAGGACATGGAGGATACAGACTCCCTGACATGGGATGGGTGCCCTCTGTCTACTGTCGCGGAGCTTGATGGACACGGCTACAGTCCTGGCTGGGCTTTAGCTTTCTATGGGGGCGACTACTTCAGACAGGATGTGCTAAATTATGTGAAGAAGCTCGGGCAACACAGCGAGGAACCGTGTATAGAGACCAAACAACAGGTGGGTCTTTGGTGCAAGTATATTCTGTATCAAACAAATATATAAAGGACATGGAAGTTATTACTCTGCTCTTTGAATCACATACTTTTTGGGTGAAATACTGTCAGTTGACATGTAGTGAAATGCTTCTGTTATTATTATTGTTGTTATTATTATTTTTAGTAATAATAAAAGAACAATATTAATAATAATAGCTGTTCTTATTATTATTATTATTATTATTATTATTTGATTTCATATATTATGGCTGTTGGTTTTTTTCTAATCCTAATTTTCAAAATTCATTTTATGCTAACTAAATTGAAAGGACCAGCCTTTCTTAGAACACGATTTTATACAGGTACGTTTAAGTAAAAATATTCACGTTTTTACTTATAAACTGGTTCGGTCATCTACAATATGCTTACATCAATTAAATGTCCTCTCTGGTTATGCTTTTTTGTTAAATTCCTGATGATTAAATAAAAACTTCATTTGGCATCAGTTTTGTTGTAGTGTTGAGAAAGTTTCTGTATGTGTAAGATCTGGATTTCAGGTTATATCATCAATATTAGCAGTATAGTAAAAAGAATTTTAATGAAAAAAGTTTCATTAAATATGTAGGCAGACACCTACATAGTTAATGAAACTTTTTTCCCCAAAAAATCTATTATTTTTTTTTAACTATTTAGTAGAGCACTAGTTGGGGACGATATGGTGCTTAGTCAGTGCTTAGGTTTTGGGGGTTTGAATCCCACCTCTTATCTGTGTGTAACATGAATGATTCTATTCTCATATCCATCTCTATTGCGTATCCATATTCCATAGCTGCTTATGCTGTACATGATAACAGGGAGCAGGTTCTCCTGAGGTTTGCAGAGGTTACCCTACTTTCCTCACGCAGTCCACAGACATCCAATTAGACTAACTGGTATCCCATCCTCGCCCCACCTTCTGCCCTGTGCTGCCTGGAAAAAGGCTCCTGCAACCCTGTCTCACATATGCAGTTGGAGGATGGATGGATAGATGGATGCATGGATGGATGGATGGGTCTATATAAAGAATAAGCAAAATAATTGCAAAAATATCTAAGAATGACTGGAAACTATGCCCTGCATTCATATTTTTTGCAATAAATAGTTAACAGGTTTGACTGTTTTCTAATAAAGTTGCTAAATAAAAAGACACAATTCGTTCATTATCTCTCAGTTGAATATTAATTAGATCCATTTCTTTGTGATCATTTTGATGATGTTGAAATTTGCCTTTGCCTCCTTCACTTACTTGGTCAGACCAGACCTCCTTTAGGTATTGCCTAGCTTTACTTCAAAGGAGGTATTGATTTCTGTAACCATGGTGATGGATGCAATGGCTGAAATGCCACAGTAAAGAATAGCCCTGGTTACAACTGTTACCATACCATTTCATTTACTTGTAACAGTTTATTTTGCTTATTGTATTTTTCGCTTACTAAGATTGCACTGTAATCAAGTATTTTAAAGATTTGAAATATGTGTATTATTGTATACAGGAACTCCATCAGCAGCTTATGATAGAGACGAGGAATCTGAAAAAGACGAGAAATTTCTACCAAAAGCTGATGCATCAAGAGAGGAAAAATAAAGGTAAACGAACTGACTGGAAAGGAAAATGGCATGCATTGAGCAGGCAATGTTCCCATGGCAACACTAAGCTCAACTATGTTTTCTTCTCAAAGGTTCCGATGCCAAAACCATGCTGTCTAAACTCCAAGTTCAGCTTGAGGAAATGCAATCCAAAGTAGAGTTTCTGGACTCTGTGAAGAAATACCTTGAGGTGAGGGTTGACCAAATGTTATCTCCCATTAGAAAGATTGGTCAATTGATTGAATAATTAATTTAATTAAATGCATGCATTGTTCCATCCATCTATCCATCAATTTTTAAATGTCTTTCTATTTGCTACAATAGTACCTAAATTTCCTGAGGATTAATAAAGTATCTGTTTGTCTGCCTGTCTGTCTATCTGCCTCTCTGTCTGGAATTGTATATATTTTTTGAGCTAATTAAGCTGTAATATGTGCTTTACTCAGCTGAGAAAGTATTATATAACTATGCTAGACTAATATTAAGCTAATTCATTTTGGACCTTCACAGGTTTTGTGTATGGACAACTGGGGTGTGGAGACCCCCCTCTTGCCCTCACTGGCAGCCCATGAAGATGCCCCCCTAGTGCTGATTCCCTCTGAAGACCCCTCTGTGCTTTGCCTGCAGTCAGCAGTGGGTCGAGGAAGAAGCACCCAGACTGGAATTAGCCCTCTGCTGGCAGGAACCCCCCTGGGCCTCGTGTCATATCTGTACAGCAGGTAAGTGTGTGTTTTGGGGGGGGGGCTTTCCATGTGCTTCTGTTTGGATTTAACTGCATACATTGTAAATTCAGAATGTACAGTAAGCCAGCTGCCTCAATTCAAAAGTTACATTTATTGTTGCACTTATCATCTAACACTGAGTTTTAATATGGGGTAAGTAGAATTATATGGCGGCATAGTGGTTCTATGAGTAGCACTGTAGCCTCACACCTCCAAGGTTGTAGGTTTGATTCCTTACTCAGAGACATGGGATTAACTGAATTGGTGTCTCTAAATGTCCCTTAGTGTGTGTGTCCTGTGATGACCCAGAACATCCTGGGTGAAAGTTTGACAAATCACAAAAACAAATCAATTGTGCTTCAAATGGTTTTTAATTTTAAGAGTTTTGCAGAAAGAAATTCACTTGTACACTGGAGTATAGTCATGCTTTGTCTTCCTGAATTACTTGTAGAGCATCTAGTGATGTTAAGAATGAGACATCTAAATTTTATTTTAAAATGATCTTAACTGTCAAAGCTGCATTTCACCTACTAATAAAATGCTTTTATTTGGATCAGATTTATTTTGTGCCAACTTTTTATTAAGGCTCTGTGAATCACTATACAGCTGATAAAACCTCAATCCAACTGCTGAAATATTCCCTTATTTTCTCTGAGGATCAGTATTGTACCATCACATCTACTAATCTCATTTCATCTCACAAGCATCCATTACTAACAAAAGATGAATCAAAAGCAAAATACATCCATTTAGAAGTTTAAGCAGCAGATATGACCACATACAAAGGCAACAAAGTCATCTGCGAGACGCACTGGGAGTAGTCCTTGGAGAGAAGAACCACGATCCACTGACAGGGTGCTGGGCATGCAATGCTCTGTGTGTCACGACACATTACTCCTGCGACCATGACAACAAACAAATTACAAGAAAAAAATAATAACGAGAAACAGCTTTTGGAGGGAAAATAAATATAAAGTATGGCCATGAAGTTCTTTAGGATGGAGGTAATGACTAAGAATCTGCGTGGAGTAGCTGCATGACTAATTGCCGTCCCTAGCAAGAGAGGCCCTTGTGCTTATCTTCTACTGCCCAACTTGAGTCTTATTCGAACAGCAAAAATACATCTTGGGACCAAAAGGCACCAGACATCCTTCCCACATTCCTTCTCACCTGCACACTAAAAAATATTAAATTTATTTTCGCATTCAGATGGCATGAATTTTAGCTATGAAATGCTAGTTTAACAAATATCAGCATCATAAATTTTATCAGTGTTGTATACTCTTGTCTCTCATAGAAATGCATACCTTGAAGGCTACGTCCAACAGTTCCTGTATACCTACCGTTACTTCTGCACCCCAAAAGAGTTTCTACAGTTTCTGATGAATAAACTGAGAAGTACAGTTGGGTAAGATTAAGTACGATAAAAATGTATTTTTATATTTTGATGTTATGGACTCTACTTTTGATTGTGAGTTTTCATCCAGCCAGGAAGCCTCCACTGATCAAATGAAGGTATATCACCGGAGTCTAGACCTACTGCAGAGCTGGATGGAAAACTGCGGACAGCTGGACTTTCCCCCAAAGTCTAGCTTAATGCAGGCTTTGGAGGACTTTCTCACTGGGGAGGTGGGTGTAAATCCTTCCGCAGCTTCCATCCAATTTCTATTAACACTTATTTAAGAGAAGGGTACTGTGGACTATGCAACACAAAGCATTAAATAAATCACTTTAATGTTGTGGAAGATTGTGTTTATTATTATTATTATTATTATTATTATAGTTGTTGTTGTTTTTATTATTATTATATTATAAATGCCTTCATATGCTTATGACTAAAAAACATTTTTGCAGAGATTCAACATAATATTCCTAATGACTGGCATACCTCTTTATTTTTGCACAAAAGGCTCTAGATCTTTCACTGAAATGTGCAAACATATTTTTTTGGTTTTAATAGTCCACACAGAGTGATAAATGCCACTAGCATTTGTGATGATTTGCAAGTGTATTTTGCAGTTATCAGGATATAGAAAATGATCACAGGCCAATACTGTTATTCAGGTGATTCCAGTTGACAGTGAAGCAGAGAGCTTACTGACAGTGCTTCAAAGCTCCCCCAAGAGGAGGAATGGGCGTGCCTTTTCATCTCAGTGCTGTAATCACACCAGACTTCAAGAGGAAGACGATGCCCACTCAGTCCGCACGCTTTGCAAACAGTTATCAGAGGATTCTGGGAAAAGAGTATGCATTATGTATTTCACTCTTTACGTTCCTTTTTTTTAGTTTTAGGTTGTTCTACACGTATGCTCCTGCATTCCACTTGGGGTATGAGCATAAATTCAGTATTACATCCAAGACAAATACATCCTAGTGCATCTAGTACCATTACTGATATTGAAACATACAAATTATGTGTGTGTGTGTGTGTGTGTGTGTGTGTGTGTGTGTGTGTGTGTGTGTGTATATATATATATATAAATAAATAAAAGTTCAACAGATGTACTTGGTATACATATGTTATATGTGCGTTTCTGTGAAGAGTTTTCAGTGGAGGATCACCAGAGTGGTGGAACCCCAAACCATTCCACCAAGAGAAAAGGCCTATTGTATTGCAGCAGCCTTGCCTCGTCCCTGCTACAGTTCCCTAGTGGATAATCTGTCCAGCTCCTGCCTGAAGACTGAAGAGCGGCACCCCTTCTTTCAGAATGAGCACAGTACCCAGTGCTGTGCTCAACAGCTCACTCTGCTCCAACAGGTTTAGTATGCTCACTTTAGAGAGTGCTAACTTGTCATAGTTACTGTACTGTACTATACATATGCTTACTATAGTATGCATTTTATACTATACTGCTACAGCAGATACTATGTGTACACTGCTTCAAGAAAGAATATATATACCTTCTGCACCATCACGCATTTTAAATATGTAGCCCACTCCATGTCACCTAAGCGTGTTCTAGAAAATCCTTCTTCAGTTTTTATCACTAGAAAGTATTTGTATTCTCTAATACTGAACCTTAATTTAACAGCAAGGTTAGACTATTTGTTTTCGATACATAGACCACAATCGTGTCAGCATTAACATGATTAATGTCTTTAGGTTGTTGTTGTGATTTGGATTTGCCTTGCAGGAAATATTTCAAGGTTGTCATCCTGTTCACTTCCTCAACTCCAGAGCACAGGGGGTCAGGGACAAAGCCATATGTATCACAAAGTGAGTACATGATCTGAACCAAATGACATGCATTTGCATGTAGACTTGAACTTTCTCCTGTGAAACAGTGTCAAAATGCATTAAAAACTCCTCTTCTGTATAACTTGACTGAAATTCATAATGTTGGATATATATAACATTCTTTGAGCACTATAAAAATGTTGCAAGAATGTTAGTTGCCATCATGTTTCAATAGACCACTATCACCTGACTCACCGCCAGTAGAGGGCAGCAGTCTCTTTGTTCAAGAAGCAACAGTGCAAGATAAACACTTGATTCAGCTGCTGAAGCAGGATGAGAACGTCAGCAACTGGGTGTCAGCTGAAATTGTCATCTGTGACTCCATTAAGGTACAGCTAATGTGTCATGGAGGCAAATCATTGTTGGGAACTGTTTAGATTGTATAAAGACTGTGTTTTGTTTATATGTTCTAGGCACAAGCTGGTTTGCTTTCAAAATTTCTTATGATGGCCAAGTATTGTTACGAATCAAGAAATTTTGCCACAGCCATACAAATTCTTGGAGGACTAGAGAATGTCATTGTGAGACAATTACCAGTAAGTCCACTTAAATGGAATCTTCAGAAAACATGCGTCCTTTGTACTAGTACAAATGTCTAATAAGCAGGGGTGTACAGGGGGGCGCATTGGCCCCAGCTGACCCAAAGTGACCCTCCGTACCCAGTCACTCACCGATTATTTTCCTATTCCTACCAGGCATGGAAACATCTCTCTGCTAAAGTTTGTGAGGTCCTGGAGGAGCTGAAAGCAGTGCAGGTACAGTGCAGTGCATCTGGTGGTTCTTAGGCAGCTGTCAAAGGGACTGTGATGTGCAAATTCTGAACTTTATTTTTGTTTTCAAACAAAATACAGAAAAAAAAATCGAGATTTTCTAAAAATTTGCTTCTTGAAAAACCAGGTTTCCCTTTAAAACAAATGTTCACATTGCTAACAGCTGTTCGATTTCCTGTTGTCCACATCCTTTGCAGAAGCTGAAAATTCCCTGCAATCATTTTATTATCATATACAGATTTTCCATAACACAACTTATAATTAATTCATAGGAAACAAAAAACAGTCAGGAAAGCTTTCCATCAGTTTAAGTATCCTTATACTGACATGTAATTTAAACTTCTGTACTTATTGGCAGAAAGTACCTGTGTTATTAAAAATGCTTCCAATACTAATGAAAATAGTATTCTTTGGTAATGCAAGTGTTTTTTTCTAAATGTTGAGTATTTTGTGATGTATAACATTACATTTTTTTTTTTTTTTTTTTAAATTACCAGTCAGAAAATTATGAAGTACATATTACTTAACACTACAGATTAGGAAACATTTATATACACTATCTTAATGCTTCTTTGAATCTAAAGTTGCATGAATATTAATTTGTGTTACTTAAAATGCGTTACAAATATCCTGGTTGATGTGAAGTAGTATACAGATAATTTATATAGCGTAATTGCATGTTAAAGCACTATTTACCTATTTAAAGGTTGTCTTTAGTTTTGTGTATATGTGTGTAGATTTTATACCTTTTAGAAAATATTTATACATAGAGTGTTTTATGTATCAAGCTGATTAAAACAAACTTTATTTTATCACATTACTTCTGCAGGTTTTCCTAAAGAGTGATAACCTGTGTCTTATGGAGGGGGAGCAGTTCAAGAGGCAACCTACCCTCCCAGCAGCTCTGATACTGGCCATGCATGTCCAGCAGCTGGAGATTGGGGCTTTCACACTGGCCAGTGGAGCCTACAAGTGGCCAAAGCTAAGGTAGATCTCAGTGCAGAGTATCTCAGCCCTTCTACTACGCATATCACAAGCTCTGTAAACATAGAAATAATTAAGGTGTAAAGTTCTTGTAACATTATTCACTAAAAGGAGAAACTTGACCTTTTAAGGGGAATAATCATTCAATTCCTTAAATTTGAACATCTACGGCTATACTCATTACTGTTTCTTGATTATAAATGATCCATTAATTTTTAAATACGTGTTCCAACTGGTAATTCAATAAATGGCTTAGATTCCACGCGATATAAATGATACATGTACAGCTGTCTAAATAAACAGGAATTCCGTACTTCAGGAGATGTTACATCCGGTAAATGTACTTTTGACTAACAGTCTGTATTTCAAAAAACATTGTTGTCTTATAAGTATCCTTTCATCAAAGCACTGTGAAAGAACAAAATACAATGGAGATATGGATATATTTGCAATTTTGATACATATTCGCAAATGATTTTACGGAGTTTGAAGTTATATATTGTCAGAATTGAAAATCAGCTGAAGAACATAAGCTGAATTTCCTGCAGCCGCCACAACTCCCAAACCATACAAGACCATACAAAAAGTACACTGTTGAATGTAAATAAGACAGGCTTTTATCTCTCATTTTAGTAATGCATTGATAATAGATAATGGTGGAGTTTTGAGTGTTATTTTTAATGGAATACTCGTGATTTATTTTGATATCACGTTATGTACAAGTAGCATAAACGTGCATTTAATGAACAATAACCATTACTTAACAGTGTATTCATCATACATTGCATTGTGATTTAGGCTTTGGTATACAGTGGTACCTCAGTTCTCGAACTCATTAGATCTCAAATTTCTTAAAAGTTGAACCAATCAGTTCGAAAAAAAAATTACCTAGAGCTCGATCTGAATCTCAGAAGTCAAACCGTGAACGCCGACCTAAAATAACTTGTACGCGCCGAGAAAGGAGTCACGCGGCATGTCTCAGTGGAAACAAGGGGTAAAGCTTCAGTCTCAGCCTCGCATTAGCTGTGATAGCATGTTTACACTAACTGAATACATATATTTAGACAGTAAAAATACATTTAGACAATGATAGACAGTAACAGTAATTATTATTATATAATAAAATACATTTTAAAATAAAGATTTATTATTCATTATTTTAATATTAATAATAAACCAGTAATACATTTAATTATAATAATACTGACGTGCTGAGCAGGGATGGAATGGAGACAAAGGCACTGACGTCAGGGTATCGGGGAATACGGGGTTTAATTACAGGTAAAGCAGGCAAAACGCAGACGGACAATTCAATGACCGGACTGGGGAAGCAAACTGAAACGCAGAGGAAATACAGAGGCCTAATTAAAACAACCAGAAACAGCTGATCACACAGGGATTCCACATGGGGTTAACGAGGGGGCATGGCACCCGGAAGGAGCAGACAATTGGGGCAGGACACATTGTTTTTTTTTTTTTTTTAATTTTACACATTGTTTGGATACATTTATTTACTTTACAAATTGCTGTTTTGATAAATGTGCTTAAATGTGTTTAGTACAGTATATGCTCTTCTTGTTTTATCTGGTTCATTTTGTGTTTAAATGCTAAAAAAAAAAAAAAAA
>JAODLC010000065.1:11302951-11313136 GCA_026781145.1 Hippopotamyrus pictus
ACACACTATAGCACTATAGTTATGTATTGATACATAAATGTGTATTATTTCACTACGTATGGTATTGGCTTACACCATGGGTGTTACTGTGAGCTATATGCAGTTGATCGAATGTTTGCATAAACACAATAAAACTGCGACGTGTTGCCTACTTAAGAAATCGACACCGAAAAATATGAATATTGAGCTTAACCAGTATCACATTTATTAACTACTAATAACCGGGCCTAAGACATTCCTTGAATCACTTACGAATTTATTTGATTACAAAATATCCTCGAGAATTTGTTCCTTTTTAAGATATAAATAAACAAAAAATAGCAAATGAAGTAGTCTACGTTAACGAGACATGTGTGTTAGATAGCGCCATGGCTCCTTCAGGGGATTACTTGTCTAAGTACGGAAGGGTCCCTTGCTGTGCTTTCATATGCGCGTCAAATAATTCTGTTTGTTTTCATTGTGGTACTTCAAACGCTGGCTAACGACGAGATCATGGTCAACAATTAGTACTAATTACTCCTTCTACTGATGCATTTACACTTACCACACAGGCCGCCGACGCTGGCTCCACGAAGTCTGCTCCCTGTTTACGGACTAACGACCCCATATGGACGTGAAGTTCACTCAGGATGGTCAAGAATTGACATTATTCCACACTAACGTTTGTCTCCAACCTGGTAAATGTCTATAGATTCATGTTTATTTTAACCGATTATTGTACCTAACGATTTTACAGTGATTAATTGTTTGCATTGTAATGAATTGAATTAATAAAATTAAATTCTGGGCCGTTGTTCAGTCTCGTTTTCTAAATAATAATATAATATTGCGATGGATGAAGAAATGTGACAACTAGACAACTCTTTTTGTCTATCCGTGCGTATTAATTTATGTTCTAACAGTTTGGAACTATGCAGGCTAGATAGTATGTGAATTGCCCGTTGTCCTCTTTACGAAGCAACTGTTTATTCTTTACGAATTCTGTTGTTAACGTTATGATCGTCACTGGGATTTCTTTGCAAGCCTGTATTTAATTTGATTATGATTTACTGGATATTCTAAGTAACATTCTGCATTCATTGAGTTCACTGTTATCTGGGAATCTGCAGTGGGCGCCGAGGTTGCTGCGATCTTCAGAGCTGGCGCCGGTGGTCTGGCACATGTCAATCTCGATTCACTGTCAACAAAGATCAAACATCAATCCTTCACTTTCACACTGATGTTCGCTCAAGTCGATCACCTCCATTTTGACAAAAAAGACAATAGGTCAACAATTGCATTCATCACGAGTAAATCAGCTCAAGGCTGGCAGCGGCGAGACAGTCGGTGCTTATGCAGGCACCGGGACACAATCAGTAGTATTACAAGTCTTCGCAGGAGATTTGCGAAAGCAAGGATTTGTGTAACACCATCACACAATACATATGCACTGGCACACATACAGAACATTGTTAAAAGTTAGGAGTTCAATACTTTCAGATATTATGCCATCATTTTTTAACTAACATTGTTTTTAATATGTAATCGTATTTTTGGGATAACAGGCCTAAGTTACTGCAGTCAAATTATAATAATTTAAAAATCTACATTATGATATGCATCTATTTTCTAAGTCGATTTCCTGGGAAAGATTCATAAAGTTTTATCAATGTAGGCCTATTATGAGCCACACAAACATGGTCTGAACCAAGGTCACTTTTTTACTTGAATATCAAGAATTAGCATGATTAACGTTTAATTGCCAATGTCATAGACGCGAAGAGAAGAAGGGAGGCGGGAATGACCCAGACGGCGGTATTCTCGGAGACATCGTGGCGCCTGGATTTCACAGGCTTACTGAATGTGCTAAAACTACAGTTGCAACATCTATTAACTTCAATTAATAGAGCCATTAAACACTTATCGTTCCCCTGCGATCGCTTTACATATGCAAATAGCGTCGGGAGATTGGTTATATAGGGAGAGGTCAGATCCCACAGGTCGCATAACACCTCCAGCAAGCTCCTGCACGGACCGCAAACCTCCAGGAAACATGGCAAAAGTCTTCTCTGTCGAATGGATGTCTCAGAGTATTTACAGTGCTGCAGCTGAGACGGACCGAGAAAAAGCGCAAGATGCTGGTCCTGCATTTTTAAAGCCTCATTTGCCTCAGGAAGCTGAAGCATCGTCCTACGTGGAAATTTCAGCTGAACCGAAAATCTCACTTTCTGCAGAAAAAGAATCCGACTGTAATGGAGCTTCTCAAACTTACAATCCGTCTTCTCCAACAAGTAAGTATCAGTTCACGATGCCTGTGTATGTCCAGACTATTAATTCATTGCTGCTTCCTATAATTTTTGTAGCTTGAATGCCTGGATACAATTTGCAGTATACTTACTGTGCCCTTTCAATTTTCAGACAGTTCCGGTTATACCACGGGCTCCGAAAGTGAGGTGGGAGAGGATAGTGAAGGAGAGACTGGCCTACAGCGCAGGCTGAGAACGAAATTCACCTCCGACCAACTGTACAAACTGGAAAAAATGTTCAATAAACACAAATACCTTGGAGCCACGCAAAGAAGAAATTTGGCGGAAAAGTTGCATCTTACTGAAACTCAGGTAAGAGACTTTTATACTCTGGTAACACTGTAGTAACTAAATGACAGGACGACTCGTGACGAAATGTGTAACGAGGCAATATGCAATAACATGCTCTATATTTTTGCAGGTGAAAACGTGGTTTCAGAACAGAAGGATGAAACTGAAAAGAGAAGTACAGGACTTGCGCGCAGAGTATTTCTGTCCCACGATCCCCCCCGTGATGTTCACGCCTGTTGTACCTTTTCAACAACACAGCTACGCTGGACAGCGGCCCCAGCTGCCTGCAGCCTCTCACGCCCTGTACTCCCCACTCGTGAAGCAGCTCTCGATGCAACAGATGATCCCTCAACAAATCCATCCGCTGATGCTTGCTCCACAGTATTACTGAGAATGGAAATGCAGTACAAAGTACTCAAACTGGACTTTGGGGGATTTGTGCAATGGTCTACTAATGATGGCATTAAATACTTACGGCAGCTATAAGTATAAATGCCATTAATGTGGTACTTACAACGTGTTTTACTGTCCAATGATGATGTATATAAAAGCACTGACAATTTTTTTTTTTTGCTTAAATTAACTTTAATTAATCTGTTTATAGTAAGATATAAAATAATTTATGTTTGTACATCTTTTGTTTTATTACGACGTACTGTACACAAATAAAATGTGTGAGTGAATTTACATTGTGTCTATCTATATTTATTTATATATTTATGAGTCTTTTATTTTGCTCAAGCATAAACACAGCCTATATTGTGTATTATTAATCACCGTGGGCAGTGTCATAATTCGAAATCATCAAGCGGAATTTTAAAACAGCTTTATTATGGGAAGCTGGTGTATCGTTCTTTCTTCTTGCTTTTTGGGTTTACGTATCTCTGTTTATAGACTTAAAGATCTACAGTTATAATAGAACCCAAGCAGATAGAACCCAACAGCCGGCGGAGCCCTCGCGTAACACCCCCTCTTGTCGCTCATTTGCATGTGAAAAATTGCATCAAAGAAGAGATAACTACAAGACCATTAAAATCCATTGAGCTTTATTATGCAACAGTTGTATGTGTTCTCACATGCTGAAGAAGCACTGGCGCCGCAGTGTCTGCATGAAGCGGTTTGCTTGTTCCCGCCCGCGAGCCATACTTACTTGACATCTGCAAATGCAAACCAGCATCAAAATATAAGGCTACCTATGTAATAGGCTACGGCAGGGCTGCCAGCTCTCACGCATCTGGCGTGACACTCAGGCTTTCAGACTCTCACGCTCACTTAAGAAGGAATCTATATTATTCTATTATATACCTAAAATTAGCTACAGCATTGGGGTAGTTTGCAAACCCTACAAACTCTTTACAAGGTAATCAAACTGTTACAGCCGTGTAAATTTGTGTGCGTGTGTGCAGACCTGTCGCGAAAATCTCATTCCTGCTTGCTGATCAAAGCTGGCAACCCTGCTATGATGCATTATTTCTGTCATCAAATTTTAGCATAATACATATTTCCATTCTAACCACAAAATACTGATTATTAATATTATTAGCTACTAGCATAGTATTTTCTGTGAAAAAGAGCTGGTTCAGTGTTCACCAAATACCACGGTTGAGTTAGGACAAAGTTTGCGCTGTATGTAATTTTAGAATCTTTTTTTTTTTTTTTCAACATGAAATGTGGATTTTACCCAGGCTGATTAAGAGTTACGTGTCATAGAAGTTAAAGTTATGTGAAGGTCGGTGTGGACTAATGTGTGACAGCATCAAAGAAGATACCACAGCATTTTAAAGCTTAAAACAGCGGGACTTCTGGAGCAGGAAACGAGCTAAACAGCCGCTGAAGACCTGGGGAGGAGAAGGGGCGGGGGCGGGCCGAAGGGGCTGGGAACATCGGGGAATAGGAAACAGCCGATCGGTACTTTTAAAACATGCATGCCACGGAGTACCACAATTCCATTATTATTTATGGCTGTAATCGTTTATACGAAATTCTATAGGTACAGTACAAATTAGGGTATAGGCCTAGATATGGCTTATTTTGTAAATGCGGCTCCACAACGCGTTTATGCCATAACGTCTCCATAGGGTGCTGCAAACTTGTAAGCGTTTAACAGGAATTAATTTTAGGCCTATGCATTTTTTTCTAGGCTATGTTTAACTTTTAAAGTTGGCAATTCTTCACATATAGGCCTAATCTATGTTTCCACTATATGCACCATCATACATGTAAACGTGGACTCGCTCTTTAATTTTAATGCAATATAATTAATATGCGAAAAGCGATTAAAGCTGACGTAGTCACATTTTTTTACTGGAAACGAGGTCCTCCAGGAAGAACTGAACTTTGATCTCGAGTGTCACCTAAGGAGATTCAGACAACAGTCGGAGGACCCAAGCTGTGCGTAAATAGCGCTCCTCGGGGTATCTCAGTAGGCGTGTTTTTCTTAGGAAACGCCAGCTGAATTTGTTCCTTAGATTTGGCTATGGACGGTAGGGACATATTATAATATTAATATTATGCAATATTATGGGACTACCGTGTGTGTTTGGGAGTACGGGGGGTTGGAGCCTGATTTGATCCCTATACCATTGTTGAAACCAAACGTACCCCCCTCCCTTACGCCGAAAACGCCACATGAAATTAAATGTATTTAAATCAACTATAGGCCTACTAGGCTGTTATTAAATGAGATGTATGCCAGATCAAATTACTTAAGCTTTTTTCCCCCGATTTCAGATATAATTCAAATTTTAGGTGATATCCGAATAAAACATATTACTATATGACTGTTTCGGTGTCTGCATGAATGGGTGTGATCATACAGAATTCACCGGGGTGGGGGGAGAGCGGTAAAATGAAGGTAAATTGTAATGATGGTTAGGAAAATATGTTGAGTAGCCCCTAGTCAAGGAAGGTGTGAATAGCTTAGCTTCGTTGCACTTGTATATGGGTGGGTAGATTCAGACTGAACGGAGCCAGAGGAAGATCAGTTTCAAAAAAAAGCTCGTGGTAGCCAACAGCCACCCCAACAGAAGGCTTTTATGGGTTTATATTCTTTATTAACGTCTTGTTAACTTTGATGATGAGGGCACAAGAAATCTGGGAACAAAAGCAGGGAGTGTTTGGTGTTATAACTTGTGTCAGTGTACGGTTTCAGCTTCATGGAAATCTTTTGGAATGTTTCATTTCACGTTTAACTCCTAACTGACTTAGTGTAAGAAAAAAGGGTTTTTTTTGTAATCCTTACGCCTGTGAGTATTTAATAAATTTATAAATATTTTGTCGTACTTTTTATTACATTTATTTTGACAATTAACATTTTGACATCTGGTTTATTATAATTTACTGAAATGTGAAAAGGCACTTCTGTAAAGTCCCAAGGAAGTAAAAATAATAATTAGTAATCATTAATATAATTGTGAAATAGATATTAGGCTTTACAAAACAATTATAGCACAGTGGTTTCAAAATTAATTGAAAGCAAACAAAAAGTACTGTAAATTCTACAGAAAATATCTTTATTTGCTCTTTACTGTATAGGGACACAAACTGGTTTATTGCTGGTCAGATCCTAAACATGCAAAATATAAGCAATGCTTCAATATATTTCACAAACATATTTATCTCAAGATCTGAAATACATCAGTTAGCACTGAACATAGTAATTAAGTTAATGTATTATTTGAAATAATTAAAATCAAACACTTGTCTTTTTGAACCTGGAAACTATAATTCCATAGATTAATATAGAATACCTTTATTGTTATTGTACATTGAATCATTGAATAATACATGGTGCAATGGAAATTCAGGTGCCTCTCCTGGAACAGTTGCTACTAAAACACAAAATAATAATATGTTGTATAAAAATATATAATATGTTGTGTAGAATATATTATACAGAATAGTTAAATAATTACATAAATAGAGTATATGTACCTGGTGCAGTGATTTGCACATTAATACCATTATTGCACATGACAGGTAATATTTCATGTTGCACATAGTACAGCACATGATGGTTAATATTGCACGTTTTACATAGATAAAGTACCACCACATTTAAAGTTATTTGTACCTTTCACTGTAACACATTTTATAATTATAGCATTACACAGGTTTAAGAAGGACGCAAACAAGCATGTAAAAGACTTAACACAGAACTTGGAGCTCTAAGGAGGAGGGAAGGGGGCAGCTTTGATCTTGAGGTGAAAATTCCCTGGAAACCAGGAGGGATGGACAACTGCACCGGAGACGTCCGCAGCTGAGGGGGTTTGGTGTATTACCTCTGCAGCCCCATTTTCCCATGCCCTATGCCTCTTTAAAGCTAGTTCTCAAAGAGGTATATGCATAGGAAAAAGGAACAGCGAGCACAGACAGATTCCAAGCAGCATCATCACGGACCTTAAAAATCATAGTATCCTGCTATGTGATACAGTGCTACATTTTAGAGAAATGTGTCGAAAATATATAGGCCTCCATCTCATTAGGCCCAAAACATTCCTGGCATTGAAATAAGTGTGCCCTGTGAAAATATAATTATGCATAAATAACAACATGCATCATGCAATTGTACAGCAAAAGTACAGTTAAGCAGGTTGTAAGTTGAATATTTAAAACATCATTGATTGTGTATTGAAATTACTTTTCCATTTAAAAATAGACAAAAAAGATGTGGCTTACCTAGTGACCACCGGCATGATCTTCTCACGGCACACGCTTCCTTCTACAGCATTTTATTTCCATCTGGAGACCTTGAAGATGTGAGAGGAAGACAGAGTAGCATTTCCACAGGCCCCTGTTGGAACAGGCCCTGCCCACACCTGCAGATGCCAGCACAAGTATACAAGTAACCCCCCCCCCCCCCCAGAAAAAAAAACTTCAGATGAACTGGCAGAGGTTTGATTCAGCAGCTGTTGTGGCAATAATCGTGTGCCAGTATAAACTATCAGTTGTTTGGTCCCTGAGCATCACCAGTGTGGGGAGTGAGTGAAATTCAGGACTCTTCGTTCCCGATGGTTGAGGTCTGTTTATCTTCCAGGGCCTCTCTCCCAGGAGATAGACCCCTGCTTACTGAGGGCTCAAGGTCCCCCACAAGGCTTCCATGGGGCGATGGATGTTAGCATAGTGGTCATCCACATCAAGGACAAGACAGAGCAGCATGCTGTCCAAAGGGAGTGGTATTATTTAACCGTTTACTTGTCCATTACCCTGCCTTCAACACCAACATAGCCTTTTAGTTGAAACCAAACTATGAAATGCAAAGGAAAATAAACAAGTAACTGAACTGTATGCGTGTAGGAACCCACAGTGATTCACCTTTGTTAAGAAAGCTTTAAGAACTAAAAACATTTAAAACTCCAATTCAGACAGCCACCCAAACAGTCAGTAATAGGAAAAGTACTGAACTGCTGGTTTTCTTCACACTCTTACAGAATGAAGAATCTTTGCAGACTAGAGGTCTGCCGAGTGACCTTTTCCTGCAGAACAGGCATAGTTCCTATTACAAAGTCCAGCACTCCTGTACGGCAGGAACACTTTCTGATTACTGTTGGATCTGTAGCGTGATGTTTAGATTTACCTGAGATGTAGAAGTAGAGTAACACTAGATGGCAGCACCGCCAAAGAGTATCCCAGTTCCTCACACAATATGAGTCTACAAACATAAGATTCATAGCATATGTAAATGTAGGTATATTTTAACGATGCTGTTATTTGATCTGGTAGTTGCACATGATCGCTAATATTCTTCACCGCAGTTCTGGCTGTTTTTAATGTAAAGGGTAGTTTTAGCAAAGCAGTGCTGGCAGTTTTGCAGGGTCCCTGTATGGAGGGAAACGCCTCCACGCTTTTTCAGCTCTTTCTCTCGCATGTCTTTTGACTAATTTAGGATATCGCCGGTGACTGGGACGTGTCATAGTGCTATAATCAAGCCCTCGGGTTAAATGAGCGTATATACAGGAACAAGGTGTATATGGTTTTCAGAAAGGCAGGGAGACAGGCAAGGTCTTCCTATGTTATATTCACAATTAATGCAATAATATTAACCAAACAGAAAGATGCACATTTACAAACATCCTGGTTTTTAAAAGATAATAATATTTAATAAATCTTATAAGTCTCATGTCTAAAAGATGAATTATCTACAGCTCTGTAGATAGAGTAAATGCACAACTACTCTATGATGACTTACCTTGCACATAACTCCACATGTATACATTATACTATACTATAATATAATAATAGCATAAAAGATCTGTGGAAAATGTGCTTATAGATATCAAACATCTACAGCTCCCTGGGACGCATCTGGTCAGTACTTTAAAAAAGAAAACACTCAGTCCAAATGAAATATTTGGGTAAAATATTCCAGTTACAGTCCTGCCACACAATGGAACAATATGACAAATAATGGTTTGGTCAAGTGTTCGACAGTTTATGTACAGACAATGTGATAGATAACAGGAACGAAAAAATCTGCCTCATGCCAATCATTCAAATTATGTTCAGGTATTTTTTCAAAGCCGTACTTTTTAATATTTGAATAACAATGCATCCTTTTGTTGTACAAAGATAGAGAAAAATAAAACGCATCTCGGTAGTAAGTGAAAATACACTCAGAATAAAACACTAACGTGAGAAAATGTGCATTTAAACAGCATGACAATAAAAAGTAACAAGAATTTCTTCTGTTCTCCAAAAAGTTACAGATATCCAGGCCTGAACTGGCCATCTGGCATTCCTGGTGGGCCAGTGGGCTTGGGAGCTGACTGGCAAAATTTATTGGGGGTATGTGTCGTCAGCCAGTCTGGGCAAAAGTCCAGGGCTGACTTTTAATCCCAGTCCAGCCCTGCTGATATTTTGTTGGATGGCTAGAAGAATAGCTCTTTGGTTCCCAAACTTCTCCTCATGGGCACCCCAGCCATTCTCTCTCTTTGTTAAATTTCACCACCAGCTCACTTAATTAATTAACTTAATGTGGTACTGATCAGCCAAGCAACGTGTATTAGTGGTTAACCTCAACAAACATGGGGATATATCAGTAAGAGGACTGGTACTTCATTGATCCTCAAAGTGAAATTCGCATGTTGTTGTTATAGCAGATATTAGACTGAAAGCAAAAACAGAGACATAGGAAGAGGGGCAGAATGAGTAAGTAAAGGTACAATAAACCAAATAATAAGTATCAATTTGAATAAATGAAAGTACAGATTATAGAAACAGATGTGCAAAAATATGAGAATGTGGAATATGCAAAAGTTGGATGTTAAGTACAAATAGAGAAGAGGTTTTGAACAGGCTAAGCTGATACACTTTTACAGACATAAAATCATAGCTTTACTCCAACATTAACAATTTAAACATATTTTTCTTTGCATCTTAAGGTTTTTTGCAAAGTACTGCATTTGTCCAAGTTTTTTTCCCCAGAATTAATAGGAACAACAGAAACACATAAAGGAGAAATATATTTTTCACATTTTACGCATTACAAAGATACAAATCTGGAATGGTGAATCTGATCTCTCCAGCTCATAATAAAATACTATAAAATAAATGCTCTTGATATAAATATTACTGTGACAATTGTTATATTTAACATTATTTTTTCATGCAT
>JAODLC010000065.1:11349094-11360650 GCA_026781145.1 Hippopotamyrus pictus
AGTGAAATCCAGGTCCTTTTAATTGAAATGGTAATTTACAATTCCTGTCCTAGCTCAGAGTGTCCTCCCTGACATGGGTTATCTGGTCACCCTATGCTAATATTCCTACACAACTAGCTTATTAAGGCACCATTATTACACATAAAATATGTGAGATATCTATCACAAAGATGACTCTATTCTCTTTATATTTAATCAGGGCAACTTAAGGAGGTCTACCTTTTCGAAATCCAGACTACAGAAAGCTGAAAACGTTTCTAGAAAGTTTTCTATTATGCATGGAAATCCTTCCATCCTTCGATTCATCCATTCATCCTTTCGTTTTCTGTACCTGCCTGTCCTATGCAGTGTCACAGGGGTCTGGAGACTATCCTGGAGGCTACAGGCACAAGGCAGGACGGGACGCTAACTCATCTCAGATGCAGAGAAATGTCTTCCTTCTATATAGTAACACCTTACTCACCTAAATGCTTGACATGAGTAATCTTTGATGCCGTAAGCACCACACTTTACACTTCACAGATGTCTTTTACAGTTAGTCACAGCAGAACGTATCATGAAAGAGCTCCGCTTAATAACCTCTCCTTTCACACTCCAAACATGAAATACTGTAACAATTTTTAAATATATTTAACCAAACCCACAATGAAATGGACATAAAATGGTTAAGGAAGTGCATGAATTTCCTTAAACAGATGCAGAAGCCTCAGGCATGGCAGGTTCCAACTTTTACATTTGTTTAGAAGATTTTGTTCAAACAGACATATTGGTGGGGATCAGAGAACAGGATCCGACTGGAGCATTTGGGGTTAAGGGCCTTTCTCAAGGGCCCAACAGAGCCATCTCTCTGGCAGTTAGGGGATTTGAACCAGCAACCTTCTGATCAGGAACACATGCTTAACATGCTGGGCCACACATTATCTATTAATAATTAATACATCGTCGCTTCAGGCTCCAGTGATTCTCCCACTACCACCCCACACAGAGAATTCTCTCGCTGCAAAGCTTCAGGTTCTTTATGTTAAGAATTTTAAATATGGGCTACGTCCAATCACTACTATAATAATGCAAATAGACCTTGCCTAGGTTCATTGTCTTAGTGTCTATATTCTACAGTGTGTTAGTATGTATACAAAATGTAAGGACACCCAAACGTAGACGGAGTGTCTATAAAATAATTAAGCACAGGCTGGAAGCAGATTTGCTCCAGAACCTGAATCCTGTTAGGCTCCTTTCATCTTTCTTTTTTAATCAACATTCTCTAACCTCAAATAAGTCAACTAATACATAAATCCCCACCAGCAGATTCAGAACAATATTAAGATTCAACAATTTCTGCTAAAATAACCTCACGCAAAATAAGAACAGAACTGTTTCACAGCACCACCTGCCATTATCTTCGGCCCCCTCCCACCCACGCATGTGTGCACAGACACCCGTCTCATTTCCATTAGCAGATTTTGGTACAATTATCACTTGAAGGGCTGCACCACAGGATCAGAAGAACAGCATCTCCGCAACATCCACAACATGCCGCGATCTGCCACAGCAGCACTTTTAAGGCAGCCTTATCTACGCATCATCCCTTTTCCATTTCAGCCTCAAATTTTTCTAACATAAGTTCATGAATAAGTGATAAGAGTGTGTACTAGCTTCTATTTCAGTATAAATTTGTAGGAAATGCATATGGGAGATAAGACACTGTTGCAAACACCAGCTTAATAATGTTTATCTCCTCTTTTTCGAAGATGTAATGAGAGACTCTTTTTCATAAACATTTAGTCTGAAACTCAGACTTTTCTGAATAATAGCGCACAGCTGAGACCTGGGAATTTCTGAAGGATCATCTACAGCCAGCCTGTCAGTCCGTGGTAATGGAAAAGGGCTTAAGTTTCTCTGTGCCGAGTGCTGAGGCAGGTTCTTTTCTTCCATATCTGAATCTGTAGTGTAGTGTTACATGCGCGTACATGTTGCGGTTGTCGAGTTAATGTGCAGGGTTTTTGTGACATACAGCTTTGCACCGAACACGTTTACAGGAAAATCCGGGCTCTACTCCTGCTCCGTCTCTGAATGCGTGGAAAATGCAATGCATGCTCTACACGTGTTTGTCCTGGCGTTCTCCAGGTGTGTCGGTTTAACTCCTAAAGCATGTGGTTAGCTGAAGTGTGTTTGTAAATTGGTGATGGAGCATGGGCGTGTATGAACTGCAGCCCATCTCACCTGCCTCATAGCCGGTGCTACCTGGGATAAGGTCCAGGCTCACCACGAGCCTGCTAGATAAGCAGTTATGATTAATGAAGCCAAACTCAGTTACAATATAAGCTCATAGCAAGAATTATATAACTACCAGCATGTTCTGTATTTTAAGTGGGAAGATTGGTTCTGATTTACACACACACACAGTCGTGTAATCATATCTTTTTGGGGACCGTTCATTCATTTCTATGGGGAAAACTCTAATCTCTACATGACAATCTTAAATCCTACCCAGGCCTAACCTTATCTATAAGTAACCAAACAAAATAGGAGACTTCTGGCGCTTTTAGTTTTTTGAATGCATTTTTGACCTGAAAAATATGTCAAAAAGACAGGTTTTTATCATATTGTGGGGGACATTTGGTTATATATACATATATATAAAAAAATAACTATGTATGTGTGTGTGTGTTATTCTTTTGAACTGGTGCGCCTGTTTGTTTGACCTAAGGTTTGACTGAGTGATTTGTTATTTGTATTTGGTATTTTGCATCTTCCTGTTCTCCTTTGGTTCATCACTATACAATAAGCGGTGAGTGTCTCTTTTTTTCATTGTTTTAGTGAGGTATGTTTTTGGGAATCGTGTGCTTCCTTTTGTTTATTTTGTGTAAGTTACTTAGTTTACTTGTCTTGTTGTTCAGTGGTTTTGTTTTTTGGCACTACCTCTCCATGAAGTCTCCAAGAAGTGGTTATGATATTCAATAATACATATAAAGAATTGTACGTGTATTTGTGCTAAATCATTCTTGTGTTCGTAACTTAGGAGTTCAGGATGTACGAAATCTAGATGCAAGAATAAAAACATTTGTATATAAGAAAACGTGAATGTTTCATGCATAATGAAAAATGTCTGTCTACGGTGAATCTCTCCTTGGCTTTTACATGTTTTTTGAGGCTCTGAAATTTCAACGCTTACTGACAAAGATCCTGTGGGTCATTATCAAATAAAGGGGGGAGTGCTACAGAATTGTGAGAAATTTCACCAAATTGACTTAAGACAAATCAAGCTCCTATGAGCTGCTCTCTGATTCAATCCAGACAATCGAGCATCACTAAAGTCTGCACTTTGTTTTGGTCGTCTAAGCAAGAGGAGTGTGCAAGTTTAAAGTCAGGCTACTCTTGAAGTCAACCACTCCTGCTTTAAAAAACTATAGTCTTATGCTTGAGTAATAGGAACAGTGTTAGGTAGAATTACAAATGGGACAAAATATGTATTGTTGATTAGTGTGAGATATATGAAACACATCAGTTCCGTATATAGTTCATAGATGCATTTATGAGACAAAAAATATAACGTGACCAAAATTATACATGGCATCTAAGAAAGTGACTACAATCTTCATTTAAAAAGCATATTCTCAATATTCTTTTCCATATCAAATATTTTGTGATGAACTTTATATATTTATACCACTGACAAGATCTTTTCAACTCTTTTCTGGTCAGGTAAAAAAAAAGAAACGTATCATTCAAACTGTACTTATATTGTTTTTGGAATATGTCTTTCATTGACTAATAGTGTTTCAGATCGTCTTGTCTGGTGGGTGGTCTGTTACCATAGCTTAATTAAATATCATTTCTAAAATAGCATTAATCAATAAGCTTCAGGAAAAGGTTTTAGATGAAAACTGAAAATAAACTTTAAACAATAAATGTCACCTTACCATTCTTTGATTTTAATGCCACAGCAGTCGTATTAAAAGGTAATGTGCTGCAAATTTTCTGCAGACAAAACAGTCAAGGCTAGTCATCTGCTCGACAGGTCAGCTTCCTGCTTTTACAGGAAAGAGGAGGAAAAAGTTTCATACTGGAGAAAATCAATTCTATCTCAATTTTCAGTTTGCCTAATGCCAGAATGATGCGACACGTTCGGCACTGGATTCCTGTTAACACAAAAGCCAAGTTAACAATTAGCTGATGTAAAATTTTCTATTGTTAAATTCAAAGCAGATTATATTTAATTTACACATGAGCCATGACTTTATTAATATTTAACCAAGATTAGTTGTAAATGAATGATTACTCTTCCTAATTATGTATGCTCACTGGAAATGGCTCCCGTATTAAATAAACAAAGGTTATTGTCCTAGGATGATTGAGGAATAAACAAACAAGCTTTATCAATAAATGCACATTATTGATAAAATGTTTTGAGAATGAAGATAAACTTTTAATAATAAAGTTACTGCGCAGTTGCATTTTAGTAAATTCGGACTCCCTTCCTTTGCCATTAAATAAGCGGTTTCTATTGAGAGAAATAGGGCAGCAAAATCTGAACTGGCTTTAGACCAAAAAGGACACCGGCATCCTGACCAAGTTGGTCCCTGTGCTGCCTGGAAGTGGCTCCCTGTGTCTTAGTGCTGGATGGAAGCAGTTCTCAAAAGGCCAGTCATCAGACAAAGAAAGAAAATGCAATGAAAGCTCACTAGAAAGGACTTCTGCAGTGAGCATTCGGGGGCAAAATGATTCCTCTTTAGAAAGTTTTGCTTGACTACAAAATCAAGAGGGAATCTACATTTAGTCTATAAGTCTATAAGTTAATATATTGTTCCTTAATTCTTTGGGGATAGTAGCTTATTATCTCATTGTTTCTTTGCAGTTGGGACTACAGTTGATGTACAGTTTATAATGAATAGATTTAAGATGGTTCTACCTCCAAGGAATCCATAGAAACTGGAATTAGAAATCAGAAAATAGATGATACATTCAGTTTTACTCTAATACAGGCAACGTGATTTAAAATGTACAAAGAGGAATGCAGGCTGTACATGTTGACATCACGTCACAGGGTGTACACCACAATAAGTCACCTATGTGTCACTGTAAATGAGGCCTAAAGAGTAAGGCAGCATT
Organism: Hippopotamyrus pictus; assembly: GCA_026781145.1. Lineage (NCBI taxonomy): Eukaryota > Metazoa > Chordata > Actinopteri > Osteoglossiformes > Mormyridae > Hippopotamyrus > Hippopotamyrus pictus. The sequence goes on from JAODLC010000065.1 coordinate 11,354,204, forward strand.
ATGTACTGTTAACTTATTGCTGTTTGCTTACTGAAAGTCTGACTTGCATTGAACGGAATGTGAATGCTCCTGCATTCCACAAAGGACATTCACAAAATATTAAAGAGCAAAGGTGAGAAAACAGGCACGTCATGAAATGTACATGTAACACTACTACTGGTATACCGTTTCTATTATGCATCATATATTTATTTATTTATTTATTTATTTTTAGGAGAAATTTCAGTTTAGTATCCAAAGCAGTTCACATTTAAGGTCAGACTTTTTGTAACATATACTACTGGATGCAAACAGGTACATGTGAAGGATTCTTAAACGGAGGCCAATAAAAAAGAAACATGGCTACATTAAAGAAACATGACAAAACTCCCAAGACAAAGATCAAATGGATGCTTGAGAGAACTTTATTGGACAGCATTAAGCAGCCAGACCAAACCACTGAGTATCACAAAGTGGGAGTCAGGCTGACACACACACACACACACACACACACACACACAACTACAGCCCGCATTTCATATTTTTCTGAGGACTCTTTATTCCTATGGGCATAACCATAATCCTAATTATGACAACTTTAACCCCTACCCAACCCTCACTTTAACCATAACCACCCAAAGAAAATACAAGACTTCTGGCATTTATACCGTTTTGATTGCATTCACAGAATTTTCTAAAACAGAGTTTCCCATTGTGGGACTGAAAAAATGTCCCCAAAATTACAGGTTTTTATCACATTGGCGGACACTTAATGTATTTATTAAGCAGAAACTAAGTAAGAGTGCACTGCTACATTATTTGTGTCCCGTCACGTAAAGTGTTGCCATGTTCTTTTACACATTTAAAACATCAAATATTCCGGTTATCAATGAAAAAAATCATAAAGAATCAAATTTTAACTATTTTGCCACAATGTAGTAAATATGTGTATTACACACTAAAATATAAGTACATAAAAACAGTAACATATTTTCACACTTGGAGCATAAATAATGGAATCATACACAAACATGCAAATGTACCAGCCTAGTTATGTCCCACACGGAACCTGACAGTAACTCATTTATTATGTATGAGCATTTGCTAGGAAGATGGGAGCCGCGATAGCTGAACATCATGCTGAATTCAGAAATGAATCTAAAGGCCATAATGGCCATAATATCAGGGCAGGTAGCCCAGAAAAGTTATCAGCCATCAACCACAATAAATGACATCTTATTAGACCGAATGTGTTACCTATGGTTTTGTTGCTGTTGTTGGTGATATACGATATTGCACAAAAAAGCCAGCTTTCATTGGGCACTTGGACATTCTCTGAGAGACAATTCAGGGGAAAGACTGTAAAGAAGTCCTTAGTGAACTTGTCCCTCCCATCTAGAATAATATACAAGTCTTTCACAATGTTACGACAACATCATAGCTGAGTTTTAAGCTATATTTCTTGTCTGAGAACACCTAATCTTGACAGGTCCGGTGAGATTCCCTGTGCCGTTAAAACCCTCTTTGCTTTAAACCAGCAAAATGTCAGCAGTTTTTCTGAAATTACCTGGCGCAGCTTTGTGGAAAATGAACAGAAAAACCAAGGCTGCGTTTTCTTTCATTTAGTTCTGAAACATTTTTAAATGAATTTTGGGATACTGTGATCAGTTATGCCCAGCTGAGCTGCAAGAAACACTGCAGTTTTTATTTCAAACTTAATTTGATGTAACAATTTTAAAACATCTTATGAGTGTCTGTCCACCCATCCGTCACGTTCCGAGGCTCGTTTGCCGCTGATGGTCATAGCCGCCGCTATGACTAGGTCCAATAAAACTGTATAATTCCCCCCCCCAAAGAGAAACAGGTCCACATGAACACTGAAGCTCCCATTTTTACATGGCTCCACATTCTTCAGATTGGCATAAATAACGGTGGGGGCTCCATCTTTCTGTTTTGTTTCCACTTGTGTTACCTGCTCTTTCAATTGCTCCTTTTTCGTCTTCCCCTCCTTGCAATGGCAAATGGCCAAAAGCAGGAATTTTAATAGCATTGTGGACCTGTTTGAAATTATGTGCTTTTGTACAGAAAGGAAAAACACATTTTAAAGGAACTGTTCATAACTCGGCACAACCTTAGTACCTAAAGTTCCTGCTCAAACAGTTCCCAATGACCAGATCACATGTAATAATGCACAAGCATAAAGAACACTGAAAAAGTAAAGTAATAGTGATTTGCATTGTGATATTGGGCTTTTGTGATCAGATTTGATATACATACAGGCTAAAAAGGGATTTATAGCTCTGTAGGTTTTCCCCAAAGAACATTTTTGAGAACATTTTTCTTCCTGATAAAAAGGAGATTACATCTATAAAATGTAACATCCATTACTTTCTATTTTATAACAATACTGTACTAGCATTTTCATGAAAAATTAATGATTCATGTTGTTCTATTATTTTATGTGAAAAGTACACTGTGAAAAGTGTAATATATTTGCAATGATAAATGAGAGAAATGCCCACGTCTTTCTACAAAATTCAGTGAACTTCCAGTGTAAAAAAAAACTCGTTAAAAGTTCTTACCAAACCTCACATACCAATCAAATACCAAAATCATGTATGGAAAGCTACCTAGAACACATTAAAAGAATGGATGGATGGATGGATGAAAGTAACGTGTGTGTAAGGTGCATAAAAATACATTTTATCCACAAGAAATTTTACTGGCTGCCTGACCATTTCCCCATGTTTTTAAGTGGTAGCACTGGTTTCATGTGCCTCTCCTAACAAACTTCAAGCCATTCACTGTCATCAGTGAAGGATGAAAATAATGAGCTGGAATCCCCTCCTGATCTCCAGCTCCAAACACACAACTCTCCTCACTTCAGCGTCCACTGGACGTCTCAGACACCCCGTGCTGAAAACCAGCTTCTCATACACGCATGTTTGCTGGGTTGATTGTGCCATCTAAGTGTATCGAAGTCACTCATTTGAAACAGAATAACTAGCTCAGTTTCAGGCACTTTGTGTCAAATCCTTGCTAACTGAACGATATCTGAGAGCTGTGAAAAGTTATGATTTAAACCAAAATACTGACCTTTCCCACCAATGAATGCCAGCACATTCAAGATAACATATGACATATATCTCAAGAAATGTAGTTATAATGTGGGCTGAATCCTGTCTTACTTCTGAATAATATATGTATAGGAATCATCTGTTACCAGAGGTCAAAATAATGAAAAATAACAGTAACAAATAAACAGCTGAAGAATTTATTGGAGCAATTCAATTCAGATTATGTTGTCCACTTCTTTATCATGTTACACTTATGATATACATATTTTGCACTTGGCATTCAATATCGAATTGACTGTATTTATATATAATTATTAGTTAGGCCTATAAATTGATGATTTCTTATTTGTGGACAGAACAATAGCGGATTGATATTCAGCTACCAGTAGACATACAATGACTTTATTTGAAGTAGCTCAGCACTCTGCATCAATCGATTCAGTATTGTATATCGATATTAGTAACATTTCCGTTACAGAGAAAGCGCACATAAGCAGATTGATTCTGGGGGGTCTGAGCGCTGTTTTTACTCACCTATAGCTGCTCTGGGCGGCAATGTTTCTGCGGGCTGCCGACCGTCGCAATTTCAAACTACAGTAGGCACCTTAAACCGCGTGACAATTCACGATCGATTGCCCAGAGTTTGATTTCTTTATTTTTAGAACTACATTTGCTTTCTTAACTCCCTCAAAAATGTATTGGATCAATTAAATGCCATGCAGTTTCAGTTCTGAAAACGCTCTTAAAAGTTTAGTCTTCGTTTCGACGTGTAATAGATTGGGTTATCGGCAGAACGTGTCAACCAAACAAAGAAATAAGCCACGGAGAGTTTTCTTCTTTTTAGAAAACACTCGGAATCAAACAGATTTATACTAAATCATTGGTAATAGATTACAACCATTCATCTGAAAGAAATAAAATTATTCCGCTTCCAGGAGCATCCTTATGTTCCGATATGCAAATCTAGTACATGACAAACAGATCACCGTAGCGATCGATACAGCCTGTTACGAATTTAACCAAAACTGCAGCTCTTTAGTGCACTGGAATTCACATCTTAAAAACTGTAGTACCTGTAAACATTGAATGTTAAAGTTTCCTCCATGACTTAAAAAAGGAAATGTAACCTAACATAATAATGGCAGATAGTTACCTTTCGAGAAGTCAACGGCAAGGCTGGAATCCGCAAAAGTCATTGTTCTGAATTTAGTGGCGTTGCAGAAGAACTGAAACCCAGCCGACTTGAGAAGATCGGGTCGCTGTTCATCCAGCTGCCGTGTCTGCCATAGAAATACATCAGCAGCATCAGTTGCACTGATTACATATTCATTTCGGGTCTGACAGGGGAAACATTTTTTTTCCCAAGAGCGCCTAGGCTGCTCCTACTCCTCGCTGTTTTGAGGACTGTGCCAGTTCAGTTCAGGAAAGCAAGATCTGATTTGTGCCGACTGAAGGCGGAGTCACGTCAGATGACTAATTAATATTAATTTGCATAAATGTTTGTTTCCCAATTTAGGGACCTTTAGATAATCATCTGACTGTCCAGCAGTACTCATTCAGATTATCAAGTAACATCAGTGCATCTTTTCACCATGTCGTAACTGTCAAAGAAAAATATCATATATCAGTCGTTAAGTTTCAAATCAGTCTGTATAATCTACCAGTAGCAAATTATCGTTTACATTAAGTTACAAACGTGCATGTAAGAAATTTGCTATTTATTTAAAACTGGTCAAAATGTTTGTAGTACGCTTGGATTAGATCAACTTAACGCAGAAATTCTGTACGGTATTTAATTAATTCAGTTCAAAAGAATCAAAATGATGTCAGGTTCGGTTCGATTGTGTACCCTGCCGAAAGAAATCTATCTGCTCTGTCGCGCTATTCAGTCTTGCCTATCTTGATTGAACTGACATCTAATTTCCATTTATATCTCGGCGTCTGCTTTTGTCTGTTTTGATGTAGTTCTTTGAACAAATCATGTCGATACCGTTTAGCAGTATATAAGCTTAAGTCAGACTAGACCTCTGCTTTCATTTCTATTCTTCCGTCTAACAACAACAACAATAATAATAATAATACTAATAGATTAAATTAATTAATATTACTCAGCAATATGACTTCCTTTTGCAGTTTTCATTTATAATGGGGGGCGTGGGATACAGCTATTAAAAAAATAGCTGTATATATGACTGTTAAATATGAATACACGTACAGGAATGTCTTTATAACCATGCAACAGTTACATATATTAAACAGTAGGTATGTTAGAAATGTTCACTTACTGCTGTTCTCAACTGCCCATATCTGATTTTGCATTTCATTCCAAGGGCGAACCATATGTCATTTGTTTGGGAAGATTAAGATTAACCAGAAAGAAAAACAAATGCAATTAGCATAAAGTTAACAGGTAAGTGAGCATTTTTCTTCAAAACACAAGCAAGCTTAATAACACCCACATAATGACACTCATGAGGTAAAGCACAATTATTCATGAAACTGTCAAGTTCTTTGAATTTAGCGAAAACTGACATTTGACACAGTAAAACAATTGCTAATAAAAACAAACCCGCAAAGTGTCAAAATGAAAAAGAAAAGACAAAATCCAACTCACAGAAGTTCAAGCTGTGTTCCAGGTTATTTTCCACATTCTCAAAATGTTAGTGCCATCTTTTTTACCCAGAGTACTTTCAATATCCTGCAGTAAGTGGTAAACTTGGCTAACAGTGCAGAAAGTAAACCTAACCACCATAAAGTATTTATATAATACACATTCAAGAGAGTATTCTTTTAAACACTCCCCAGCGTCAATGCAGGAGGTACAATGGAGTTCACAGGATTTCATTCACACTATTTTTGTATGTAACCTGCCATACCTGCTCTTCACATATTCACACGAAATTACTTAATGGGCTCTGTAAATACTTTCATTTAGTACATTGTTGGTTAATTTCTTTCCTACTTTTTAAATGTTATGTGCCATCACCAATTATTGACTGAAGCTTTATTTTGGAATACAACTCTTCCTTCCAGTAGAGCCAAGCTGTGTCAAGAAAAAGTACCAATCCCTTCATGCTGTACCGGTTTTCCTTTGGGGTTTTCAGTTTCCTCTTTCTGTCTAGGTTGTGCCCCAGCCCTAGGCCCTATGCTGCCTGAGATAGGCTCCAGGCCCCTCCATGACCCTGACTGGGATATTCAATGAGTAGATAGATAGATAGATAGATAGATAGATAGATAGTGTGGAAGGAAAATTATGGGACTGAGGAAAGGTGCATTGTGGGATTGCAGTCAATGTTTTGGGCATGAACAAATGAGTAACACTTTACTTAAAGTCTGTATGCGTAACGCATTATAGATACCGTCATAATGCATTATAATGCATTCATAAAGT